>CM062257.1:6343912-6943912 GCA_031216405.1 Syzygium malaccense
AGGAAGACCGACTGACGATGACGGTCTTTTTGTTCGGAACCGGCGGTTTCGGTTCGTGGCCAAGTGTGAACCGGAACCGGAACCTCCTCTGGCGGTTCCGGTTCCGGTTCTGAACCGTACGGTTCAGGGCCGGTTCCGGTTCGGAACCGGTTCCGGGCCGGTTCCGATTTTTTTTCTATTTTTTTCTTCCTCCGCCGCGGCCGGCCATAGCCGGGGTCGGCGCGGAGGTCGGCGGCCTCAGGCGAGGCGGCCCTCGCCGGCGTCGGGCGAGGCCGGCCCTCGCCTGGGCTGGGCGAGGCCGACCTCGCCCGACGCTGGCGAGGTCGAGCCTCGCCGGCGTCGGGCGAGGCCGGCCCTCGCCGGGGCTGGGCGAGGCCGACCTCGCCCGACGCTGGCGTCGCGAGGTCGAGCCTCGCCCGACGCCGGCGAGGTCGAGCCTCGCTAGATCTGGCGAGGCTCGACCTCGCCGGCGTCGGGCGAGGCCGGCCTCGCCTGGGCTGGGCGAGGCCGACCTCGCCCGACGCTGGCGAGGTCGAGCCTCGCCGGCGTCGGGCGAGGCCGGCCCTCGCCGGGGCTGGGCGAGGCCGACCTCGCCCGACGCTGGCGAGGTCGAGCCTCGCCGGCGTCGGGCGAGGCCGGCCTCGCCCAGCCCAGGTGAGGGCCGCCCTCGCCCGACGCCGGCGAGGGCGGCTCTCGCCCGACGCCGGCGACCTCCGCGCCGGCCCCGGCCATGGCCGGCCGCGGAGGAAGAAAAAAAAATTGTAATATAAATTATAATTTTAAAAAACAGAAACAAGAAAAAAAGACAAAAGAGAAAAAGAAAAAACAGAAAAGGAAAAGAAAAAGAAGAAAAACAGAAATGAAAATAAAAAAAACTTAAAAAATACTATTCTTGTGAATTGTGGTACAACATTATTCAATATAAATTGTGATTAAAATACAAATTGTACTCAAATTTGATGACAAAAAGATAAGAGAGAAAGAGAGGGCTTCAAATTAATAAATTATCATTAAGCACGTTACAATTCGTTACAACGATCTTAAAAAAAAGGAGTACAATATATATATCCTAAAATTATCCCAAAACCTAAGCATTCCGTGCGTAGGGGACCAAAGGTCACATATCGTCGGATTATATTTCGGTTTCCCTAAGCTCACGTGGGCGTACCCGGTATGAGAAACAAGAGTTCCCGAAATATTTGCCAACTCCAATAGTTCTTTTACCCTCAATCGTCACTACCCGTTTCAGTACCGATACTGGTAGCGGTAGTATTTCCGTCGTTAAAGAATTCGGATTCATTATTCCGATCTATCTCTTGTTGCCGGTATTGAGCCTTCGTCCAATCAGCAACACAAGCTTGCATCTCCACTGATTCTGGATCTAATCTTGAACGATGTTCGTTCAAAATATTACCTCCGGCACTGAATGCTTGTTCGACCGCAACTGTGGAACAAGGGGTTGAAAAAATCTGTTTTGCAATAAGAGAAAGGATTGGGTATTGGCTTGCGTGCCTCTTCCACCAATCCAAAATTAAAAAATCTGTACCACCTTCGGCTTCAGTAAACTCAAATAAAATGGTTAGATAACTCTCTAATTCAGAAATATTTCCCATTACTCCCTTTTGTTTTTTTTGTCTATGTAATAAAAGTTTGTACCCTCTACTAATTTTACCTGTATTGTCATTTTGTATATCCGTAGATTGAGAAGATCCAATATCACCTAAATTATATTTAGTATAAAATTCATTATATAATTCTATTATTACGTTTTTAACCTCACGTACAATGGTTGTAATATTTATCGCGTCATAATGTAAACATTGATAATATACACGTAAAAAATCATTTAAACCATCCAATTTGCAACGTGGATCAAAAACACAAGCAACTAAATAAATCATGGGAATTTCACTATAATAATGAAGCCATTTCATTTTCATTGCAACTATAGTATGTTGTAATTCAACATCATTTTCATATTCATCAAAAGTTCCAACAATATTAGTACACTCTACTAAAAATAAATGTGTAGTTGGATAATAAACACCGGACAAAGTATAAGTTGCATCATTAAAAACCTTTAAAACATCTAAAATTTTTTGGCAAATATGCCACTCTTGTGGGTATAAATTAATATGAGGTATATTATTAGAAATGAATGCACATAATAAATCTTTATATGGTAAAGATTCATTAAGCAAGTGGAAAGTAGAATTCCAACGAGTTGGAACATCTCTTGAAAATTTTTTTGGCTTTGCCTGATTTTCTCTACAAAATTGACCCCATTCTTTCATTTTTTTGGGATGTTTCCATAAAAATTGAATCGCCGTTTTTATTGGTTGAAGAAAAATATCAAGAGTTTTCAAACCATCTTGTACACATAAATTTAAAACATGACAAGCACATCTAATGTGAAAAAATTTTCCGCCAAAAGCAGGTTTACAAATATTTTCTAACTCGGCAATTGAAGCGGTATTTGCTGCGGCATTATCAAAACCAATTGAAAAAGTTTTGTTAAGCAAATAATATTCTTCTAAAACTTGCCTAATTATTCTATAAATATTATTTGCCGTATGCTGATCATCGAAAACTCTAAATGCAATAATTCTTTTTTGAATAGTCCACTCGTCATCTATCCAATGACATGTTATACCCATGTAAGAATGATTTTGCCAATGATCACTCCAAATATCACTACCTATATGCACGCATCCATTAAATTGCATAAAAAAGTTTTTTAAATCTTTTTTTCCATTTTTGTAAAGATCTTTAATTACTCGTTTAATTGAATTTCTAGGAACACGTTTTGCTTGTGGAGCACATGCTTTTTGTACAAATTCATTAAAACCAAATCTTTCTCCAAAATTAAATGCTAAATGCTCAACGGAAATAAATTTGCCTAATTCTTCCTTATAAGTTTTTTCATTAAAACGAAATAAAGGGGAAGTGTTAGGATTGACGTACCCGGAAATTTGTTGTTGCCCGATATCGATTCCCGTTTCGGTTGGATGTTTGCTTCTAAGATGTCGTTTAAATGTTCCATATCCTTGTCCACCTGTATGTTTATATATTTTTCCACAATATTTACAAATTATATCATACCTTTTTTGACCGATATCAAACCTTTCCACTTTCGTGAAGTGATTCCAAATGTCAGATGTAAATTCCCGTTCCGCTTCCTTTGTTGTAGATATTTCGGCAGGAGGATGAAAACTTTCTTGCGTCGGGACGTGCTCCACATCAGGAAAAATGTTGATTTCATCATCTTGAAAATCTGCATATTCACGAGGATCAAAAGAATGATGGGATTCCGTCGCGATATTCTTACCTTTGCCAGTTGGCACTCGACTTCCACTTGCCATTTTTCGAATGGATTGAGAGAATTGAGCGGATTAATTGGGAGAATTAAGAAAAAATTGCGTGGATTGAGAAAATTGAGAGAATTTCAGAGAATTTGAGAGAATTTTGAGTATTGAGAAAATTTGAGACTTGAGAGAAGAGAATTTGAGAGAATTGTGTGTGTATTGTGAGAATTTGAGAGAATTTATAGGAAAAAAATAGAAGAAAATTTAGAATTAAAAAAATAAAAACATAACCGTTGCAATTTGCAACGGTTATGTCTTTTTTTTTTTTTTTTATTAAAAATGCCCGTTGGGGCGTCCGGCGTAGCCGTTGGCGCCCCAACGGGCCGCTGCAGCAGGGCCTGCACGTCTGCAGGCCCTGCTGCAGTTTTTCTTTTTTTTTTTTATTTTTTGGCCGTTGGGCCGTTGCCAGGGAGGGGCCTGGCAACGGCCCAACGGCAACGGGCTGCTGCTGCTGCTGCAGCGTGCACGTGCAGCCTGCAGCAGCAGCGGTAGGGCCCGGCGTTTTTTTTTTTTTTTTTTTTTTTCGTAGAACCGGCCCGGAACCGCCGGTTCCGGGCCGGTTCAAGTTTTTCTGGAACCGGAACCGGGCCCGTATGCCACGGGCCGGTTCCGGTTCCGAACCGTTGGCCCGGTCAACGGGCCGGGCCCGGGTTTGACCGGGCCGGTTCCTGGCCGGTTCCGGGCCAAACCCGGCCCGTGGCCATCTCTACTCTGGAGGAAGACCGACTGACGATGACGGTCTTTTTGTTCCGCCTTTTTTTTTTGTTCCTTTTTTTCTTTTTTCGGTCTGAACCTATCCTATTTTATATTTATTTTACAAGATATTGCGGATGCCATGTGCTATGCGCAGGTTGCAGAGCCCTGCTCCCTCGCTCACGCGTCCTCACCCCCGGCCCTCCCGAATTGTTCCGCATTTTCCACCAAAACATTCAAAGACAAGAAAGCATCGGATTCGTGATTGCTGTCGAGCAAATTCTTTGCCCTTTCGAGAAGTTTTGATTGCATTCTGTTGGTGCGATTTTCTTGCGTCGGTGGATATAGAATATGTGATTATCAATGCAATATGTAGCTTTCTAAGGTACTTATTCCTTTCCTCTCTTCTTTGCAACTCGAGGGCCTTTATATTCTCCGCTTGTTAACGCATTGGGAGTGAATTTGTCAAGTCATTCTCTATCGTAAGTTCCACTGATCATTGTCGAGTAGTGCAATACCAATGGCCGAGTCAGTTGTTTCGTCCGTGGGGCAGACAATAGGAAAGCTGCTCATCGACGAGGCCAAATTCTTGTGGGGCGTGGAGGGCAAGGTTGAGGACTTGCAAAGGGAGCTGAACCTGATCCGGTGCTTGCCGAGGGATGCGGACACGAGACAAGAGCACGATCAAGCTGTGGGAGAATGGGTTGCGCAACTCCGAAACGTTGCCTATGATGCCGAGGACGTCATCGAGCAATACATCCTCAGAGTCGCGCCGAAGAAGGGACGAAACATCATCAAAGCGTATGCTTGCTTCGTGGCAAAGTGCACGTGCGTGCATACTTACGTGGTGGGGACAGAGATCGATGGCTTAAAATCCAGAATTTCCGATATTGGAAGCAGGATGCAGAAGTATGGCATACAATCTGTGAAGGAAGGGGAACGCGAACACGCAAAAGCTTCCACGCCGAAACAGACTTACGTCCATTTCGAGGAGGATTTTTTTGGGAGGGAAGATAGCATTAAGGAGTTGGTGAAAGAGCTGTTGAAGGATGGAAAAGAGCAGAGAGTTATTTTTATATAGAAAATGGGTGATTTGGATAAAACCTCACTCGTTAGGAAAGTTCTCGCTCGTGACGAAGTGAAAAACAATTTCACTAGTTTAGCTTGGGCTTGTGTATCTCAAGAATACCACGTGGAAGATATTTTGGTGGGAATTCTTGTTAAATTGGTCCCTGATCAAAGAGAGACGTTTATGAAGATGACAAAACGGGAATTTTTTGAAGCTCTATACAAGATCCAACAAGAGAAGAGATGCATCGTGGTTCTTGACGATATTTGGACCAAAGAGGCATGGGACTGTCTTCGAGCTGCATTCCCAGTCAAGAACACAAGAAGCAAGCTATTGATAACGACCCGCGATAGAGACGTAGCGGAACATATCAATCCTCAAGGTCTTTTCCATCAACTTCAATGCTTATCACACTTGGAGAGCTGGGATTTGCTGAATAACAGGACGAATCTTGAAATGAAAGGTGAGGCTTCTCTAAGGTTATTGTCCTAACATATAGTAGTTTCAAGCGATAATATTGCTTCAAGAGGTTATTATAGGCAGAGATCGTGGGACAAATATGAGGTACTTCATTGTTCAGTCTGCCTTTTAGAAGGCTTAACAATTTATGAATCAATAGTTACTATGGAGTTCAAATGATTGATATAGGGAGTAGGCATCAACATTTTGAAATTTGAGGAATGAGATTTCCCTTTTGTTTCTTAGTAGGTAGCGATTATTCCTCTAAACAGACATCCAGAGCTCTGCTCCTCCTTTCCTCAGATGAGAAAAAATGTGGAAGAGGCTTTTAAATGGCCAATAATTTAAGCTATTTTGATGGGAATTCATGAAACGATGGAGACCTTAGCTATGTTCCTTCTTTCATAGGCTTCATCTCAGGTAAACCTTTTTTGAATTTGCAAATAGTTGGTCCAATAATAAGAGTTGGGATTGTCAGGAAAATTGTGAATCGTCATGCGACAAAAGAGATCGGTAACATAAAGATTTCATTGTTATTTCCAAGGCAATGGAGATTACTAGCACACTAAAGTCACGAGATATTACTAGCACACTTGAGTTATCCCTATGTTGCTTTCATTTTTCTTCATCAAGTAGGATTATTGTTGTTATACATTTGCTTGAGTCACTTAATTAAACGCACAGATAACAAAGATAACACATTCCACTCGTTAATTTAGAGTTTTTGATCTTCCAGGCCTAGAGGGAGGCATATATAGGAGCTTTGCTATGGTCCCTATAGTCTTTCCCCTTACAAAAGCATAAATAAACCACAGATTATAAAGAACTATAACATCTTACTTATATATATATATATATATATATATATATATATATATATCTAAAAGCATATATTTGTCCCTATAGTTATCTTCTTATTACAATTGCATCGTCCTATAATTGCTGAGTTGCAATTTGTTGCCTAATATTGTGCAGTAATCGATGAAAACACGAAGAGGTTAGGAGATGAGCTCCTTAAGAAGTGTGGAGGACTACCCTTGGCTGTCAATGTGCTTGGTGGACTTCTGGCAATCAACGAGTGGGAGACGGTTTACAAAAAGATCAATTTGCATTTTGGTGATAAGAGCGATGTATCAAAAGTGTTGGCCTTAAGCTATGATGATTTACCATGGCATCTAAAGCCATGCTTCCTCTATTTGGGTAGCTTTCCAGAGGATGTAGAAATCCCTGCAACGAAGCTTCTTCGCATGTGGATTGCTGAAGGCTTTGTATCGCCTTATGCATATGACGAAGAGAGAGAAATTACAGTGGAAGATGCAACGCATCAATATCTGATGGAGTTGGTTAACAGGGGGCTGGTCCAAGCATGATTCAACTTAAGTGGAACCATCAAAACCTGCCGCCTCCATGATATGATGCGAGACTTATGCGTCTCCAAGGCTAGGCCAGAGAGGTTTCTAAGCATTCCTAAGGCTCAGCAAGACTATGAATCGGAGGATCGTTTTTCTTTAATGGGAATAGAAGGCGAGTCAACTTGCAAATCACGAAAGCTTATCCTCAATATCCGTACAAGTGCCGGAGGAAACGTGATTCCGAGAGTAGAACAAATAGGTGGGACTATGCTCCACCTTCGAACTCTTTTGGTCTTCGTTTCTGGGGAATTTGTAAAAGGAATGTGGGAGCAATTTCAACCTATTTTCATCAACCGTAAGTTTCTCAGAGTTCTGAAGCTGGAGAATCTTTATTGGATGAGAGGAAATTTACTTGAATCAGTGGGAGACTTAATCCATTTAAGATACTTAAGTTTAGAAGGAAGTAGGTTTGAGGGCTTACCACAATCTATGGGGAACCTTGTACGCATGGAATCCTTGGACCTGTGTACGAAATTAGATTCTACGGTAATCATGCCAAATGCATGTGTTGTGGATGATGATAAGGTTGAGGTATCTCCATCTTCCCTTCATATTTGACGTCAACGAGAAATTATCTGGGAACCTAAAAAAGTTACGGTTAGACTCTTTGAAGAACCTACAAACATTGAGAAATTTCTCTGAGAAGACTTGTGATGTGAACAATTTCGGCAAACTGAGTAATCTGCGAAAACTGAGTGTCATCAACAAGGTTAGTTTTGAAGAGTCGGAGATTTTTTCGCAACTTGCTAAATTCACTTTGAAACATCTTCAGTCGTCATCTTTTAGATTCATGAGTTATTTCACTGAAAGATGGATTGAGTAAAATGTCAAGCTATCCCCATTCCTGCAAACTGTACATGGAGGGAAAAATAGAGAAGTTACCGGAATATAAGAATCTACCCCAGCAACTGAGGAAGCTGGTCTTAGTATTTTCCAAACTCGAAGAAGATCCTATGCCAATATTGGAGAAATTGAATCACTTGGTGGCTCTCATGCTGGTGGATGCTTTTGAGGGAAAGGAAATCGGTTGCTCTGCAAGAGGCTTTCCTCAACTCAAGCGTTTATTTCTTGGTGGTCTGCAAAATTTGGAGGAGTGGAGGGTGGCTGAAGGAGCCATGCCTCATCTTTCTCGATTAGGGATCAGCCGATGTCCCAAATTGAAGGCGGTACCTCAGGGAGCCCACGTGTATGACGATGATGAAGTCTTTTTTCACGAGTATTGGAAGTATCGTCCCAAGGTCGATATTATTACAATTGTGAGTATTGCTCCACTTCTTATTAGAAGAATTAACGTGAGGGATTCGGGTAAAGTGCACCAATTCATAAATTACCTCGGCAGTTTACTTAAAAGGAACTAGTAATTAATTTGAAAGGCCAAGTAGGGCATTTCCACTATGCTAATCTGTACCTATATATGCAAATGGAGCAATTCTAGAGATTTTCTGGTCTCTTTTGTCGATTTGCACAGTTGGCAATGGGAGAGCTGTTCTCTCTCCCTCCGCATATACCTTACCTATTCGTTACTCATCTCCCTCCCTCCTCTTTCTGTTCATTGCCTCTCTACTTTATTTGTATCCTTTATGTGGAAAAACATTTTTCTTTCGCATTACAGACATTTATAAATTATATAAAATGCCAATGGAAATCGCTAATTCATCGGTTCCAGTTGTTCCCAAATTCTCAAATTTATTTCATAATAATTATCATCTAATAATACATAAGTATTAAGTTATCTTTAATTCAAACCTTTTGACTGCAGATGGACCATCGTTTGCACAAGGAGGATGGAGGTTTCCCAATAGGTAAACAATAAATTACAAAGTAATTAACATTTTTGAAAATGTCTTAGCAGTCTATATTTATATGTCTTACTATTTCTCTTATTTCAAGTTTCATCTTGAACTTTTTCTCATGCAGTGAAGAAGAAGAAGAGCAAGAGCAAGAAAAGAGCACTAGATTTCATATCATTGAGAACTCTCTAGTAATGCAATTTCATTTGTTGTTTACTTAGATTGCGGTTAGGTAATAAACTACAGATACTTACATTTTCTCTTTTCTAGAATTTCAATTTTATGATTGGACTAAAATATTTTTATTCAGGCTCAGCTAGTTAAAAGATTAAGCTGGGTCCCCTTTAAATTGAGCTAGTTCATGAATCGGGCAACTTGGGCTAAAAGGACTAGGTCCTTTGGACTTAGTGTTAGTGGTTTGCCCTAGGAATCAATCAATGTTGATACTCTTATATTAGTTGTGGATTAAATTGTATCGGAAAAATCGACCTTCACTATACTTAGGTAGTCATAATGTCTTGCTAGAGGCTACTTATGACTTGTGGGCCAAAAGGATTTTGAGCACACTGCTAGTGTTTAGTGAACCTACAGGGTCGCACACAATAGCGAACGGACTTAATATTTTCTATGCGCCTTGATCTACTTAAGAAGTAGATTTTAATTTATTATCTTATTTAAATTATCTATGCGGTCGTGCGCGTTATGAGATAACGATTAAACGTGAGCCCAAATCGCCCAGCCCACTTCTTTTAATTCCGCTGGATAATAAAGCTGTATAAATAGATAGAGAATCGTTCTCTGTCTAGGGTTTTTTCGATATAGTATCGAAAATCAAAAGGCGTTGAGGAAAGAGAACTTCAAGATCTTTCGCTAGCACATGGATCGTTAGAGAATTCCGTTCGTGTGTGTGGATACCGGTAGAGGCGCAACACTTAGGGCGCTAATCCAGGCACAATCAGTTGTCGATTTATCCTTGATCTGCAAAAGGTACGTTTCGAAATTCCTTTTTGATTTCAATATACACATAGATCCTGTCTAGGGTTCTATATTCCGCTGCGTTGTTTTTCGTTGATGAACCCTATAATGGTATCAGAGCTACTTGTGATATATTGAAGTTGAATCGGAAACCCTAATTGTTGATACATATGATGTATGCCTGAAGACTCTAAATTAGGGTTAGATGAATTTGAAATATGAATTGATATGATCAATTGAGAAGGAACGAAGCAGGGATGGGTCGATCATGTTCCGATCGTGCCTGGGCTGTTGCCCAAGGCGGGGCCGGCGTAGCGCTTGGGCCTGTTGCCCGAGGCGGAGGCGGCATCACGCCTGGGCTCGTTGCCCGAGGCTGAGACGGCGGGCGGAGACGGCGGCGCGCCAAGTCAGCTGGTGCGTCGAGGCGCTCGGCTGGATGGGCACGGCGAGGGCGCGGGAGGTGGCAGCGACGGATAGTTCCCCGAGAACACAGAATTGAGAATTCTGTCTATGTTTTCGGGGCTCTCCTGAAAAACAGAATTGAGAATTCTGTCTAGCTTTCGGGGGCGCTGCCCCCGAGCCCCCGCGAGGGGCGCTGCCCCTTCGAACACCAGCGAGACCACCGCAAGGGGGCGTAGTCCCCTTAACCCCTACATGGATTTGGTCGTTCCCGTATGATTGATGTACCTTTATTATTATAAGTGATGTTTCGTTTATGTTTATAACATGCATACATTCATCGCTAAATAAACATTAAGAGTCCCTAATAAAATTAAGTGATAAAGATGATGCCTTTCCAATCATACACCTATTAAGACTTGAATCGTCAATAGATGGGCCTGCCAAAGCAGGGTGTCTTTAACTATTTGAGTAAAATAGGATAGATAATGATTATCAATAAGTCAAGATTGGTTTACTTAACGAGGCTATCAAAACGGTTTTGGGCCCTGAGGCATAGTGTTTGGGGATAAGATATGAGATGTCAACCCCAACAACCAAGAATTGTATTCGATACAATTGACAAAAAGTTGTCTACCTAAATAACTTAGTCTTGAGCAGTAAACCAAAGTTTTCTCGAGTCTTGGTAAAATATGCATCTTGGTTCACTATACTTATTGTGACACATGTTATAAAAGTATAGTGGGAGTTTATTATAAATAATATTAATGAACAATTCACTTTGCATATTTATTGTAGATAATGGCAAATAGCTCTGCATCACACTTTTCACTGCGATCTGTCCTTGAGAAGGACAAATTGAATGGTTCAAACTTTTTAGACTGGTATAGAAGCTTGAGAATTGTTCTCAAGCAGGAGAAAAAGGATTATGTCATGGAGAAACTACTCCCTCAAAAGGCACCTCCTTCCAATGCTCCCCATGCTGAAAGGAATGCTTATCAGAAGCATAAAGATGATGCATTGGATGCATCATGTCTAATGTTAGCTACCATGAACTCAGACCTTCAGAAGGAGTTTGAGAACGTGGATGCCTATGATATGATCATGAACCTGAAAATTTTGTTTCAGGAGCAGGCACGCACTGAAAGGTACCAAACGATAAAGACCTTAATTGAGTGCAAGCTAGCAAGTGGGAGCTCAGTTAGCCCACATGTCATAAAGATGATAGGTTATATTGAAAACCTGGAACGATTGGGCTCTCCCATTAGCCAAGAGTTGGCTACTGACATTATTCTTCAGTCATTGCCTCAAGATTATGACACTTTTGTTATGAACTATAACATGCATAATCTGAATAAGTCTTTGACTGAACTGCATGGAATGCTCAAAACTGCTGAGCAGAATATCAAGAAGGACCCTACCCCTAATGTTCTCATGGCTCAAAAGGGGAAAGGCTTTAAGAAGCCAGGTAAGATCAAGGGCAAGGGCAAGGGAACTAAGCCCAAACCCAAATCCAAGACCAAACCGGGTCCAACTGCTGATGATGTATGCTTCCATTGTGGTGAGAATGGACATTGGAAGAGAAATTGCAAGAAATATTTGAAGGATCTGAAGAAAAAGGGAAGTGAGACTTCCGATTCAGGTATTTATATTATAGAAGTAAATGTTACTACTAGTTCTACTTCATGGGTATTGGATACCGGTTGTGGTACTCACATTTGTATGGATGTGCAGGCACTAAAACGAAGTAGAACACTTGCAAAAGGTGAAGTGGAACTACGAGTTAAAAATGGAGCAAGAGTTGCTGCATTAGCCGTAGGAACATATGATGTAGCTTTACCTTCTGGCATGATTTTAGAACTGAATAATTGCTACTATGTACCTGCTATACGCAGGAATATTATTTCTGTTTCTTGTTTGGACAAGGAAGGTTTCTATTTTGATATAAAGAACAATAGTTGTTCGTTTTATCTTAATGGATTATTTTATGGTAACGCTCATATAGTGGATGGGATATATGTTCTAAATCTTGATGTGCCAATCTATAATATAAATACAAAAAGGTTTAAATCTAATGATTTGAATCCAACCTACCTATGACATTGTTGATTAGGCCACATAAACGAGAAACGAATTCACAAGTTTCGTAGCGATGGACTAATAAATTCATTTGATTTTGAATCATTTGATACATGTGAATCTTGTTTAGTTGGAAAAATGACAAAAGCTCCTTTTACTAATCAAAGTGAGAGGACAAAAGAATTATTAGCCCTTATACATACTGATGTGTGTGGACTACTAAGTTCTACAGCCAGAGGAGGTTATCAGTACTTCATTACATTTACTGATGATTTCAGTAGATATGGATATTTTTGCTTGATGAAACATAAGTCCGACTCCTTTGAAAAGTTCAAGGAATTTCAGAATGAAGTACAGAATCAACTTGACAAAAATATCAAGGCTCTTCGATCTGATCGAGGAGGAGAATATTTAAGCCAAGAGTTCAATGACCATCTCAAAGAGTGTGGAATTGTTTCACAGCTCTCTCCTCCTAGAACACCACAATGGAATGGTGTCTCTGAGAGGAGAAATCAAACTTTGTTAGACATGGTTCGATCAATAATGAGTCATTCATATCTTCCATTATCTTTCTGGGGATATGCACTCGAGACAGCTGCGTTTACACTAAATAGAAGTCCATCAAAAGCTGTAGAGAAGACACCATATGAGATATGAACAGGAAAAGTTCTTAGTGTGTCTTTTCTAAAGATTTGGGGTTATGAAGCTTATGTAAAATGTTTACTTTCTGATAAGCTTGGACTCAAATCTGATAAATGTTTCTTTGTGGGATATCTTAAAGAAACGAAAGGATATTACTTTTACAATCCATCAAAGAACAAAGTGTTTGTTGCTCGAAATGGTGTCTTTTTAGAAAAAGAGTTTCTTACTAAAGGAACCAGTGGGAGTAAGGTAAACCTCGAAGAAGTTATAATGCCACAAGAGGGTGTTCCAGTTCATGAGGAAACTCAATTAGATCTACAAAGAGTTGTAGAGTCTACTACAGTGGCACATATAGTTCGTAGGTCTGAAAAAACACATCGTGAGCCTATGAGATATGGTTTTCACGTGACAGAACATCGTCATCTATTGTTAATAGAAAATGACGAACCTACGACTTATACAGAAGCTATGATGGGCCCAGACTCCGATAAATGGCTTCAGGCCATGAAATCTGAAATGGACTCAATGTATCAAAACAAAGTTTAGACTTTGATTGATCCACTTGAAGGTGTCAAACCTATAGGGTGCAAGTGGGTTTTCAAGAAGAAAACTAATATGGATGGAAATGTTCACATCTATAAAGCACGGCTAGTAGCTAAAGGTTTTAAACAAACTCATGGTATTGACTATGACGAGACCTTTTCGCCAGTGCCCATGCTTAAGTCCATTCGGATTATTCTAGCGTTTGCTGCATATTATGACTATGAGATATGGCAAATGGATGTAAAGATAGCTTTCTTAACGAAAATCTAGAGGAGGATGTGTACATGACACAACCTGAAGGCTTTACATCACCAGATAACACTGGGAAGATATGCAAGCTTCAACGTTCTATTTATGGATTGAAGCAAGCATCACGGAGCTGGAATATTCGTTTCGATGAAACTGTCAAAGAGTTTGGCTTCATAAGAAACAAAAAAGAAGCTTGTGTATACAAGAAATCTAGTGGGAGTGCAATTGTGTTTATAGTGTTATATGTGGATGACATACTATTCATTGGAAACGACATTCCTATGCTTCAGTCAGTTAAGACATCGCTAGGAAAATTTTTCTCCATGAAAGATATGGGAGAGGCAAACTATATGTTGGGGATCATGATCTATAGAGATAGATCTAAGAGACTTATTGGACTGAGTCAAAGTACATATGTTGACAAAGTCATCAATAGGTTTAATATGCAAGACTCCAAGAAAGGTTTTCTTCCGATGACACATGGCATAAGTCTTAGCAAGACTCAGTGTCCTTCAACACAAGATGAGCGAGACATCATGAGTAGGATTCCTTATGCATCAGCTGTGGGATCCATCATGTATGCTATGTTGTGCACTCGTCCCGATGTTGCTTATGCATTAAGCATGACAAGTAGATACCAGTCAGATCCAGGGGAACCTCACTGGATTGCTGTAAAAAATATCCTTAAGTACTTGAGAAGAACTAAGGATTTATTCTTAATCTATGGACGTGAGGAACATATCACTGTAAGTGGTGACACTGATGCTAGTTTCCAAACCGACAAAGACGACCTTCGATCGCAGTCAGGTTTTGTCTTTTGCGTAAATGGTGGAGCGGTGTGCTGGAAGAGTTCCAAGCAGGACACTATTGCAGATTCTACGACAGAAGCCGAGTATATTTTGCTTCAGAAGCATCAAAGGAAGCTGTTTGGATTCGAAAGTTCATAGAAGAACTGGAAATCAGTCCCACAAGCTCAAATCCAACGGACCTCTATTGTGACAGCAATAGGGCCATAGCTTTGGCTAAAGAGCCTAGGTCTCACCAAAAGACCAAACACATACTCAGGAAGTATCACCTCATTCGAGAATTCATTAAAAGAGGTGATGTCAAGATGTGCAAAGTTGCATCGGAGTTGAATATAGCTGATCCGTTGACGGAGGCTCTTCCACAATCTAAGCATGAGCGTCATTGTAACGCTTTAGGCCTTAGACACATTAGTGATTGATTTTGATGTGAGTGGGAGTATATGTGATATACATTTTCATTGTTCATTGATAAAATTTATATTATATTTGATTTCGATTTAATTTTAGTATATAATTGAATGTGAAATATTTATCCCCTGAATATTGAATATCCTTAATAGATAATCAAATACGTGATTTGATCGTGAAATTCTATTAATAGAGTGGATATTAATATTCTAAATGTCCCTAGTCAATTGCCATTGTGCATTGGGAAGCAAATGGTGTTTGAGACTAGCATGTGAGTCAACTGATGATCAAGTTTCACGGGTCATGAATATAGAGATATAAAGTTGATCACATGGAATACATGTTAGAGAACATTACATTGGACAGACCCACTATGAGAATACTGTAGGATTGTTATATAATGTCATCAGTATTTCTCATCACAACTATAGAGTATAGTCCTTTGACCTGAGCTTGTTATGGTTTCCTAGACGTGGATTGGCATGCTTTAACATTGCCAAACGTTAGCCGTAACAGGTGATTATAAAGGTAATGGCTGGGCATGTCATGAATCGTGTTGAGTGATGTGAGTAGACAAGATGGGATTTGTCCCTCTCATATAACGAGGGTATGATTTCCTGGCCTCCCGTTCAGTTGAGACTGTGAAATGCATGGCCATGCTCAAGTGAGTTGAAGAGTCAACTACTTGTTTTGACAGTCTAACTGCGGTATCGAGAAAATGAGTTTAAGCTATATAAGGATGACACTTGTCCTGCCTTATGCTTAACTCGGAAATCAAGTGACAAAGGGACTTAGTTTATTTGATTGGTTCTAGTGCAAGTGGGAGATTGTTAGTGGTCTGCCCTAGGAATCAATCAATGTTGATACTCTAATATTAGTTGTGAATTAGGTTGTGTCGGAAAAATCGACCTTCACTATACTTAGGTAGTCATAATGTCTTACTAGAGGCCGATTATGACTTGTGGGCCAAAAGGGTTTTGAGCACACTGCTAGTGTTTAGTGAACCTACAGAGTCGCACACAATAGCGAACAGACTTAATATTTTCTATGTGCCTTGATCTACTTAAGAAGTAGATTTTAATTTATTCTCTTATTTAAATTATCTATACAGTCATGCGCGTTATGAGATAACGATTAAACGTGGGCCCAAATCGCCCAGCCCACTTCTTTTAATTTCGCTGGATAATGAAGTTGTATAAATAAATAGAGAATCATTCTCTGTTTAGGGTTTTTTTCGATATAGTATCGAAAATCAAAAGGCGTTGAGGAAAGAGAACTTCAAGATCTTTTGCTAGCACGTGGATCGTTGGAGAATTCCGTTCGTGTGTATGGATACCGGTAGAGGCGCAACACTTGGGGTGCTAAACCAGGCACAATCAGTTGTCGATTTATCCTCGATCTGCAAAAGGTACGTTTCGAAATTCCCTTTCGATTTCAATATACACATGGATCCTGTCTAGGGTTCTATATTTCGCTGCGTTGTTTTTCGTTGATGAACCCTACACTTAGATAGTGAGAAAAAGAATGATAATAATGATAAGGGATTGGAAAAATGTGAAAATGAAAACGTCGATAATAGCGGGAACATATAGCTCGAGGAGTTAGGAAGAAATAGATCTCTCACTCTCGCAAAGCGTTTCTTATCTTCGTCATCTTTTTTCGCCTGAGCAAGCCGACCATTGCATAGTACACCATCAACTATCAACAGTTAGACAATAATGATTGATAGGAAAAGTCAACTAATTAAAAGATGTCAACAGGTGAAATTTGAATGATATTTTAAATTTTAGTGATAAACAAAAAAAAATACCTTTTGCTAGTATTTAAGTGTGAAAAATGGCCCCTTTGAAAGGATATACTATCCTTAATAGATGTGATTGAAAGATCCAGCAATAACACAAAGGGCAGTTCTAGCTGCACTTGCTCCCCTCCCAGTCTCTCATGGACGCACTCTTTTATTATTTGACAATTCTTTCTTCTTTCCTCCGAAGACCTTTATCTTATTACAAATTATAGTTACAGAAAAAGACGTTTAAGTCATAATACAATATTTCATATTCCTTTCTCTCGCTTGCATCCAAACGGTATTATAACTTAATGCCTCTGTTTCCTTTACCTTCTTTTCTCTCACGATTATTTGAATAATCTCTTTTCCTTTTGAATTAATCACCTCCATCAAGACATAGAATAATTGATCTGGTCTGTTTTCGAGTTCAGCGGAAGAACTGGAGGGGAGGAACATGAGACATCTGATGAGGGAGAAGAACATGAGACATTTGATGTGGCAGAACTCTCTAACAATCAAGTTCCAGCACTTGAAGTTTCTGACGTGTCCTCAACAAATTTGTGCGAAGAAAATGAGAGATCTGATGAGGGAGAAGAACATGAGACATCTGATGTGGCAGAACTCTCTAATAATGAAGTTTCATCGGAGGAGTCTGTCACGACCTTCCCGAACCGATCGGATTAGGCCAAGAGGTATTTGTCAATGGATATGAATGTTAATTGATTCGTTCGAATGAGGAACCAAATAGTTCATTAATCCAAAAATCGAGGTGCTCCCGAGCCTCATACCTCATGCGACGAGAATTTTCTAATTTACGCATTTGAATGGAGTCGCCACTAGCCATGATCAAGGGTTGGCTAGAAACCCTAATCGAGACGCGGGAGTGTCGTCTCGATGCGTGCGAAAACCAGAGATTCCAAAATTCGGGAACTTGATTACACTAGTGATCTAACTAGTGCCCTTTCGGTACCTAAACTTAAATGTTCGCAAACTAACGTACCGGGCAGCTTATCAAAAAAAGCTAAGATTCTACCTAACCGTTCTAAAAATAGAAAATAACAACCAATGTATTAAAAGTGCGTAACCAGATAATCATGAAGAAAATAAACAACCAACGACCTAGCATCGTCTCTAAAAAAAGAAAGTGCAATCAAAGCCTTAAGGTAAAGCCCTAATGGCTTATCCGATTTTTGAGAATTTTTTAAAGGATTTTCTCAATTTTTACGAGTTTTAAACTAAGCCCAGAATGAAATTAAAACTAACATCTAGTGAAATAAAGCCCAAAAAGTGATTTTTGAACATTTCCTAATTTTTGGATTTTTTGGAAATTTTCCGGATTTTTCTGAATTTTTTTAATATTTTTGAATTTTCTGAATTTTTTAAATATATTATTTATTTATTTAATTTTTTGGGATTTTTTAAACATTTTCGATTTTTTTTGGAATTTTAAATTTTTAATATTTTTTGAATTTTTGAATTGAATACTTTTATTAATAAAAAAAAAGATTCCGGGCCGGGTCCCCTGACCCGATCCGCCCGAACTCTGACCCGGCATTCCGACCCACCCGGGACCCCATTTTCATTTCTTTTCTGTTTTTTCTTTTGATTTTCCCCTCTTTTCCTTTTCTTTTCTCTTTTTTTTTGTTTATTTTTTTCCTTTTTTATTATTCTTCTTTCTTCTTCATCCCCTCCTGCGCGTGACCTTCTTGCCCAGAAAGCTCCCCTGCTTCCTACTGTTCTTCACCGAGAACTCCTATCCTTCAACCGAGACCTCACCAAGAATGCTTTCGGGCCTCCGACCGACGACGCGGGCCGCCAACGCCGACTACCTACACCGGGCTCACGCTCTCACCATCGACCCCCCCCCATCCGCCGAACCTTCGGCTAACTCCGGCTGCCGAACGACACCGGCAACCAAGATTCATTCTCCGATCCCCAAACTTTCGGCCACAAGAAAACGTAAAACCCAAACAACCAAGCATACACGACATGGAAAAGAGCGAACTGACAGTGGCGGCTTCGAGCCACAGGTGTCACTGGGCAAAGGAGAATGGAGCTCCGGCGAAGGTCACGTCCATGGCCGCCTCGAACGATGCAAGATATGCGACAAAACCGAAAGAAACTACAGAGAAAACACGAATGCAGACGCTATTCGACCAATATGGGAACCAATCAAGCATAAAAATCGAGTTTCAAGTACTGATTCCCAAAAAATAACTCGGACCTCCATTTAAGCATTTCGTCGAACATGTGATGTGCGAGTTCATAAAAATGTTCTAGAGTGAGATTTGATGTGGTTTTCAACTCAAACGTGAAGCGAGAAGACCCATACAGCTGTTTTTTGCCACAATAAGGTCTCAGTTTGCACAAAAACGACTCGAAAACGCAAGATCAAACTCGGGGTCATAAACTCAAAGAACTTCGTTGAAGCATTTTGGCAAACAGGTGTTAGGCAACTTGAAAAGGGGGCTACATGCCTAATCACAACACGATTCGCAGTCCTTTTTTTTTTTGACACATGATGTTTGGAAAAGGTTCATTGAGTGTCAAAAACGAGTTAGCTTCCTTCGACGGCGCCGGGCGACCACCGAATAGGCTCGGTGCGCCTGGCACCGAGAGGCAGGGGAAGGGGGACAAAAACAGGGGAAGAAAAGGATGCAAAACTCACCTGGTTCGGGGTTGACCGAAGAGAGGCGCGACAACTGGGGCCTCGGCGGTGGCTCAGGCGACGTTCCGGCGAGTGGATGAGAGTCGGATCTCTCCGATTCCCCTCCCGTTCTCTTGCACTCTCCGTCTCACTTCACCGATGATGCCTCTCCTTCCCTCTTTCCCCCCGGTCCTCTCTCTTTTGTCTTCCACTGTTCTTCCCTTTTTTTTGTCCAACTTTTTTTTTGACTCTCCCCTTCTCCTCCGCCTTTTGTTCTGGTTTCTGATATGTTTTTGTTTCTTACTGCGTTCTGCTCTCCTGCTTCGTGCTGCGTTCTGCCTTTTCCTTCTTTTTCGTAAGTGAAGGAGGCAGAGCCCCTTTTGGTGAATGGGTTGAACGGTCAAAGAAGAAAGCCCTTCACATGTTTTTTTTTAAATAATTTTAAATAAATAAAAATAAAAAAGTAAAATAAAGCGAAAATATGTTTCACTAAATCTATTAATGCTAATGTGCCTAATGTCTACATGCCACACAATTTAAAGAAAATATTTTGGTTTAGGGGTTAAAAATCAATCCCTAATTTTTCATGCAATTAAACCCTAAATGAATAGGCAAAATTTAGGTGTCAACAGCTGCCCCTCTTTGAAGGGGAGCTCAAAGAGGTTCCCTTCAAAGACAAAAGACACCTAAATTTATCGGCGGAAGGCAAGCGAAAGTTGGCTTTACGCAAAAGAAAAATAAAATAAAAATAAAAAGAGACGAGAATAAAATAAGTAAAATAAAATAAGATGAATAAAGTGTGGTTTAAGGTTGGACCACAAACTTTTGGAAATCGTGATTTAAGGTGGGACCACAAACCTTTGATGGGTGGTTTAAGGTTGGACCACAAACCTTGGATGCGTGGTTTAAGGTTGGACCACAAACCTTGGAAGCGTGGTTTAAGGTTGGACCATAAACCTTGGATGCGTGGTTTAAGGTTGGACCACAAACCTTGGAAGCGTGGTTTAAGGTTGGACCACAAACCTTGGAAGCGTGGTTTAAGGTTGGACCACAAACCTTTGGAGCGTGGTTTAAGGTTGGACCACAAACCTTTGATGCGTGGTTTAAGGTTGGACCACAAACCTTTGATGCGTGGTTTAGGTTGGACCACAAACCTTTGATGCGTGGTTTAAGGTTGGACCACAAACCTTTGAAGCGTGGTTTAAAGTTGGACCACAAACTTTTGAAGCGTGGTTTAAGGTTGGACCACAAACCTTTGAAGCGTGGTTTAAGGTTGGACCACAAACCTTGGATGCGTGGTTTAAGGTTAGACCACAAACCTTGGATGCGTGGTTTAAGGTTGGACCACAAACCTTTGAAGCGTGGTTTAAGGTTGGACCACAAACTTTTGAAGCGTGGTTTAAGGTTGGACCACAAACCTTGGAAGCGTGGTTTAAGGTTGGACCACAAACCTTGGATGCGTGGTTTAAGGTTGGACCACAAACCTTTGAAGCGTGCCTGGGTTTACATACGTATAGGCTGGCTCAGATTGCTCAGAGGCTCTTTGCCAGCGAGGCTTGAAAAGATTCAGTGAATGAGCACTCGGGGTTCCTCACCCGAGGATTTGATGGATTATGCCTAAGTTTCTCACGAAGGACTTGAGGTGCCTAAGCTTCTCACAAAGGATTTGTCATAAGGAGCATGGCTCAGAGACATGCCTGTGAAGGCCTCATTTTTCTCTTTCTTTTTTTTTCTTCTCTTCTTTTTTTTATTTTTAAAGAGGGTAAAAGTACTTACCTAATGTGTGCAAGGAAGAAGACTCTAGGCTGCGAAAGCTCGCCAGGTCAATGGGGTGCTCCGGGCTGCAAAAGCTCACCGTGCAAAGAAAAAGGCTCTGGATTGACATTTAGGAACTAAAACCCTTTGCATTGCGTGGTTGTAGGGCAAACGCCCAAACCTTCAGAAAGCACGATCTTACGTGGGGAAGACTTCCCATGTAAAAATAGTTTTGGGCGGTTAGAGCTTGCCGTACGTGTTGATCGAATGATTCCAGAATGGATACTGCACATTTAATGGAATGTGTTATACCAAATGCTCTAGTAATGAAGGCATACCAAGCGAGATCAACGTCATTTGATTACATGTCATGAGAGACAATATCAAAAGGGTATCACCAATGAGAAAATATTGATCGTATGAGCAATTCAGAATATATTCAATTGTTTGGAAAGCATTTAACATCCATCAATATCGCAAAATTGCCTTGAGGCTTGAAAGATGTCATTAATCATCAAATTCCCTTAGGAGACAAACCTTCGTCAAAAAGACATTGGCTCATGGAAAGGGTTCATTAAGTATGCCAAACGAGAACTCCTTAGTCGGAAAGGACTTCTTGCATACTCTTCTAGAAGGTAGCTTGATCCCATCCATTAATGTGGGAAGTAAATCTAATCTCTCTGTATACCTCACACTTTTAGTGTCGGAGGCTTCGAGAATCATTCGCAATAAGCACATATTGACCAATCCAAGAGGTCTTTTGTAAGGACTATAATGCGGGCTTGGTCATGGTTTCAACAACGGATAAGCATTGATGACTAAGAAATGAAATAATCATTGATCATCATTTTCGCCAGGTTTATAAGTCAAGAATCCTTTAGATAAGATAAGACAACCTTGCCTCCACTTCTTCAAGCGACAGCTTCTTTGTAAAGTCCTTATTTTCACTTGAATCATCCCAATCAGAAGAGACTTTGGGAAATGGTTGTAATATTGGTTCGGTGAAAGTCTCGAAAGGCTTAGAAATTCTCAAATGGGATTTAGGAGTTGGTGATTATCATGGCATCATTACCATATCATCCAATCTTTTTGAAGGCACTCGACTTTTGAAATCCAACTTGCTTCGAAAGTCCATTGGCTATTCATTTCAATGCAACAGCTTTGCTCTTTTCTCTAATGCAAGCATTTTGCTTTTGACACCTTTTCTTGCGAAAGAATTCTTCTCTTGATGCTACTTTTTTTGCTCTTTTCTTTTTTTTTCAATGGGCATTGGCCTTGCTTTTACCAGGCACACTGCTTTTTCATGCCCCCTAGTTTTCATTTGACTTTTGCTCATTTGAATCTTTTGAGCTCCTAGGACTTTCGAGATTTTTTACTTGTTGTGACATAAGCACCAATTGCCATGGTAAATCATGTGCCTTTCCCCAAGGTGGAAAGACAATCACCACTCGGGCTTTAGAACTGAATATTCAGGCTCAACTCGGCTAAGCAAATGGTATGAGTGTTTGGGTAGAGAAATGAATGCTCTTCTTCATTTTGGGATGTTTCAAGCTTCCATAAGGACTCACCTGAAGTTACCACAAAAAGATTAATGTAAGTAAGGGCAAATAAGTCTTTCTCATCTTTTCCTCCAAAGAATGTCAACCAAAACCTCCAAATTTGCCCCGCTGTGGGGTGGTTCTTGACAGAGGTATTTTGTACAAATTATCCATATGTAATGGCTCAAATGGGCTTTACTATGATCACCTGTAGTGTGTAGGGTAGGGGAAAGAAATGCCTCTTTTCACTTTGATCTATGTACTACTCGCGAATGAATCTCTTGTCCTTAAATAACACATGTTTTCTTTTTCGCTCAGCTCTTAAAGTGTTTATGGGACGTGTTTGGAAATAGCTTGCCTTTCCTCACTCCAAGTATTTCTCACTTGGCATGATTAACATCTCCCTTTCATTTTTGTCGAGATCATCGCGGATTGATTAGTCTCCACAGGGAATTTTGATTCAAAATGAATGACCCGTCAAACACCAAGGCAATTTTTGGATAAAGACGATATTCAAAATTTTTGTGAAAAGTTTGCTTTCACAGTTCTACTCTTGTGCTCTTTTCTCAAGTAAATTTTTGTGCTTGTTTTTACAAAAACATTAAAACTCTTTTTGTAATGAAAATTCTCCATTTAATTTTCATTTGAATCTTGGAAGAAGGGTACTTACCTGTGGCACGACGACTTGGTAACCCTATAAAGAATAAGAAAGAATGTGTTAATGCATGAATCTTTATAGAATGAAAAATTGGAGACGATACATCATTACCCTTCACTTGCACTTGTCCTTCAGGTCTTTGATGCTTCCCTCATTTGAATTCGTCTTCTTGGGTATTAGACAAATCCCTTTTATCTGCTTTCATTTGCCTTTGACTTTCGGCATTGTTTCGACATTTGAGGGCATTGTCCCTTGGATGCTCTGCCCCGTTTATTGCACTGAAAGTGATGGTTCAGCCTCAATGTACTTCTTTGATAGGGGGTGTTGCTCCCGCGATCAATTTGCACCTTCGTCTACAAGAGATAAGGTATGTTATTTCCATTCCGAAGTTAAATCGGGCTAACTCAGGGACGATACACCCTTTTTGTGTTGAATCGAATTGCTCCGCTTTATCTTGCATCATGGGTGAGGATTACTACCGTTTGAATGACCTGCCCCATTTATCGCCCTGCGAGAAAAGAAATAAAACATGTTATCTCCGTTCTCAAATGGACTCAATTTAGGAACGGTACACCTTTTATGGTAAATCCGATGTTTTTGCCCCGTCATGCTTCTTCGGCAGGGGTGAGGGGGAGTTCATTGCGCTCCACACTAAATCAGGTGTTTTCCATTCATCATTGGTGGAAACGTTGCCTTCCTGATCAAGTGTACTTTGCGTTTTAGTCAGGTAATTTTGATGCACGTCGTCTCATCTTGTTCATGTCGAGACTTTTATTCAAATTGATCCTGGATAAAAGGAAAGAATGTGTCATTTCTATGCTAAAGCGATTGAACTTTGGGAACGAAATACACCCTTTTTCATTGAGTTGGGCGACTTTGACATTCCATGCCCCCGGTCTATTCTCCCAATTAAGCATCTCCTTGTTGTGGTTTATTAGCAAGATGTGTTGCCCCATGACGCACTCAATCGGTGATTAGGCCATGTCGCATTTGACTCGGGTTTCGAGCGCTTATACTTTTGTCTTTAGAAGAGGTGAATGTCGAATGAATCATTCATTTTACCTATTTGACAAAAATGGATGGACAAGTTAGTTGTTGCATGAGAAATTCCAATTGGAACGATTACAACCTTATCATCTCAAAGTATCATTTTGCGGTCCCAACTGAGAAAGTGACCAAGCAAAGAAATATAAAATCTTAAGCGAGTCGCCCTTTTTTTTTAATTTAAAAACTTATTTTCAAAACATTTTGAAAGTAAGGCATAAAAGCCTAACCCGGGGACTCAGTTTGAAGCATTACAAGTACTTTCAAGGACCAGTGATATGAACTAAAACCTCATTACTCAAGGACGATAGTGCACGATTTATAAACACATCGATTGGGTTCACGATTAAACCCAAATCAGAAAACATGGTTCCTGATGAGAATAAAGACAAGGACATGGTATGAAAAACTCTTGCATGAAGGAATGCGATAAATAATTCTTGTCCCAGCTTTAAAGTCCACTTCTTGGCGTGGTCAGTGAGAGGATTCCAAAGAATGACCGTTGCACATAACCTGCAAAGGGAAGACAATGTTAGTGTGTGAATGAAAAAGTGATCTTTCACTGATTCCGCCTCTTACGACGAAAGCGAGGCAACGATACATGCCCCCATGGTCCTTATTTGTGGGCATTTGGTATTTCATCAAGATTTCGTCGTAAGAGGAGACATCATTAAAAGATCAAATCATGGCTATCAATCGAATGCCCTTTTTATTCTAAAAGCTTCATTGCAAAATGTGGCATCAATTTTGAAAGACTGATTTGTGATTTTACTTTTGCAGAAAATGAGGTGATTCTTGTTTCGAGAAATCAATACACAAAAATGTAAATTGAATATCAATTCCGAAATGAGGACAGAAAAGAATTTTATCAAAAATTTGATTTCAACTTTATGCCCAAAAATACCATCTCGACTTGAAAGAATTTCTATACAAAATGTGATTTTAAGCCCATAATTGAAAATTTAGACAAAACCATCTGTTTTGTAAGGCCAAATTAGAGGTGTTTGAGTTTCATGCTCAAGGCTCACTGTCAAGAGTGATTGCCCGAAATTTTCAATTATAGGCTTAGTCACCTAGGGCATTCGATTGATTTCCACGAATTTCAAAAATAAAAGTTTGAACAAAAAGTGAACAAGTAAAGAGAGAAACCATACTCACATTAGATGACAAACTTTTAATCACGTAAACATGCGAATGTAACGTGCGGCTGAACTTCTACTCTAGATGGCTTAACAAATTGGAGTTACAAGGGTGGGATGACTAGTCGCGGCCTCGCGCACTAAGCCAAGTCCTCGTAACTCCGGCTCGGTCAAGAATGATACCCCGATGCGACGCGGCCTCGCGGGCAAAGGTAAGCATTCTTGACACCAAGAAAGAAGCTTTCGGGATTGAGTTGGGCAACCTCTACTACGCGGCCTTGCGGTCGAAGTCGTATCCAACTCAATACCATCCTAAACATTCCTAGTGCAGCCCAGGTCCGGCAGCATGGTTGTGTGTGCAACAGTGTAGTGCTAAAACATTTAAAGCACACACAACGATTAATATGCAAACAACGCTTTAAGAATTCGAAAAAATAAATATTCATTCCCAAACCCCAAACCTTAGCCTTCACGATACCCTGCCACCAGACCATGTTAGTTAACAAGCAATCAAGCTATACTAGGTCTAAGTCTTCAAGTCCCCAGCGGAGTCGCCAAGCTGTCACGACCTTCCCGAACCGATCGGATTAGGCCAAGAGGTATTTGTCAATGGATATGAATGTTAATTGATTCGTTCGAATGAGGAACCAAATAGTTCATTAATCCAAAAATCGAGGTGCTCCCGAGCCTCATACCTCATGCGACGAGAATTTTCTAATTTACGCATTTGAATGGAGTCGCCACTAGCCATGATCAAGGGTTGGCTAGAAACCCTAATCGAGACGCGGGAGTGTCGTCTCGATGCGTGCGAAAACCAGAGATTCCAAAATTCGGGAACTTGATTACACTAGTGATCTAACTAGTGCCCTTTCGGTACCTAAACTTAAATGTTCGCAAACTAACGTACCGGGCAGCTTATCAAAAAAAGCTAAGATTCTACCTAACCGTTCTAAAAATAGAAAATAACAACCAATGTATTAAAAGTGCGTAACCAGATAATCATGAAGAAAATAAACAACCAACGACCTAGCATCGTCTCTAAAAAAAGAAAGTGCAATCAAAGCCTTAAGGTAAAGCCCTAATGGCTTATCCGATTTTTGAGAATTTTTTAAAGGATTTTCTCAATTTTTACGAGTTTTAAACTAAGCCCAGAATGAAATTAAAACTAACATCTAGTGAAATAAAGCCCAAAAAGTGATTTTTGAACATTTCCTAATTTTTGGATTTTTTGGAAATTTTCCGGATTTTTCTGAATTTTTTTAATATTTTTGAATTTTCTGAATTTTTTAAATATATTATTTATTTATTTAATTTTTTGGGATTTTTTAAACATTTTCGATTTTTTTTGGAATTTTAAATTTTTAATATTTTTTGAATTTTTGAATTGAATACTTTTATTAATAAAAAAAAAGATTCCGGGCCGGGTCCCCTGACCCGATCCGCCCGAACTCTGACCCGGCATTCCGACCCACCCGGGACCCCATTTTCATTTCTTTTCTGTTTTTTCTTTTGATTTTCCCCTCTTTTCCTTTTCTTTTCTCTTTTTTTTTGTTTATTTTTTTCCTTTTTTATTATTCTTCTTTCTTCTTCATCCCCTCCTGCGCGTGACCTTCTTGCCCAGAAAGCTCCCCTGCTTCCTACTGTTCTTCACCGAGAACTCCTATCCTTCAACCGAGACCTCACCAAGAATGCTTTCGGGCCTCCGACCGACGACGCGGGCCGCCAACGCCGACTACCTACACCGGGCTCACGCTCTCACCATCGACCCCCCCCCATCCGCCGAACCTTCGGCTAACTCCGGCTGCCGAACGACACCGGCAACCAAGATTCATTCTCCGATCCCCAAACTTTCGGCCACAAGAAAACGTAAAACCCAAACAACCAAGCATACACGACATGGAAAAGAGCGAACTGACAGTGGCGGCTTCGAGCCACAGGTGTCACTGGGCAAAGGAGAATGGAGCTCCGGCGAAGGTCACGTCCATGGCCGCCTCGAACGATGCAAGATATGCGACAAAACCGAAAGAAACTACAGAGAAAACACGAATGCAGACGCTATTCGACCAATATGGGAACCAATCAAGCATAAAAATCGAGTTTCAAGTACTGATTCCCAAAAAATAACTCGGACCTCCATTTAAGCATTTCGTCGAACATGTGATGTGCGAGTTCATAAAAATGTTCTAGAGTGAGATTTGATGTGGTTTTCAACTCAAACGTGAAGCGAGAAGACCCATACAGCTGTTTTTTGCCACAATAAGGTCTCAGTTTGCACAAAAACGACTCGAAAACGCAAGATCAAACTCGGGGTCATAAACTCAAAGAACTTCGTTGAAGCATTTTGGCAAACAGGTGTTAGGCAACTTGAAAAGGGGGCTACATGCCTAATCACAACACGATTCGCAGTCCTTTTTTTTTTTGACACATGATGTTTGGAAAAGGTTCATTGAGTGTCAAAAACGAGTTAGCTTCCTTCGACGGCGCCGGGCGACCACCGAATAGGCTCGGTGCGCCTGGCACCGAGAGGCAGGGGAAGGGGGACAAAAACAGGGGAAGAAAAGGATGCAAAACTCACCTGGTTCGGGGTTGACCGAAGAGAGGCGCGACAACTGGGGCCTCGGCGGTGGCTCAGGCGACGTTCCGGCGAGTGGATGAGAGTCGGATCTCTCCGATTCCCCTCCCGTTCTCTTGCACTCTCCGTCTCACTTCACCGATGATGCCTCTCCTTCCCTCTTTCCCCCCGGTCCTCTCTCTTTTGTCTTCCACTGTTCTTCCCTTTTTTTTGTCCAACTTTTTTTTTGACTCTCCCCTTCTCCTCCGCCTTTTGTTCTGGTTTCTGATATGTTTTTGTTTCTTACTGCGTTCTGCTCTCCTGCTTCGTGCTGCGTTCTGCCTTTTCCTTCTTTTTCGTAAGTGAAGGAGGCAGAGCCCCTTTTGGTGAATGGGTTGAACGGTCAAAGAAGAAAGCCCTTCACATGTTTTTTTTTAAATAATTTTAAATAAATAAAAATAAAAAAGTAAAATAAAGCGAAAATATGTTTCACTAAATCTATTAATGCTAATGTGCCTAATGTCTACATGCCACACAATTTAAAGAAAATATTTTGGTTTAGGGGTTAAAAATCAATCCCTAATTTTTCATGCAATTAAACCCTAAATGAATAGGCAAAATTTAGGTGTCAACAGAGTCCACAACAAATTTTGGCATAGTGAATTTGCTAGTGGATTCATGGGATGACAGAGAGATCGAAAGGCATGAAACTTATCTATTTTTCACGTGATAATTAATGGTTTGCAATAGGTGTCTGCGTCTGGTCATGTGTGGTGTTAAGTATCCCGAGCTCTGGTTAGAGAGCTGCCAAGTAATGTTGAATGCTGTAATCTACCAATGTTGTGCAACTTATAGAGCTGATCCCCTTTAATTAGTGGTTTAAGGCACAATAATGTTAGTAGTAGTAGTAGTAGTAGTCATCGTCTATAAAAAAATCAAATCATGTTACCTTTTGCGTTTTGAGTTGTACTTTGATGGAGTTGGATTTTCGGCAAGTTGTGTTTCATTCTGTAACAAATGCTGCTTTCCTGTAAGTTTAAGTATTGTCATGTATCTTGTGAATAATTGTTTGGTGCTCCTGAAAGAACTAATATTTAACATTGATTTTCTTTCTTCTATTTGGCCATTTACCATCAAATACCCTGTTGATGATGAATGTATAGGTTCATGAGTATATCTTGTGTGCCCATTGTAAGAGGAAGCTAATGTTTGGCTATCGAAGTTCCCATATTGCAAATTTTACCAGGTAATTCCTGCACGATCGGGTTATTAGTTGCGCTGGGCCTTGAGCATAGGTATGCTCAAGCATACCTTAGCTTCGGTCCCATCTTCAACCTTTTGCCGATTTTCATAGTTCATACTGCTACTAAAGGCATTTGGTTGCTTTGAGTTTACTGTAGCTATCATTGTCAGCGCCAAATAAACTTGGGTCAGTGCATAGAATATGCTTGCTTTCAGGACCACCAATATGTTGGCTTTAGAGCCACATTCTCATGCTGATGACGGACATCTTAGGCACCACTATCCTGGAATTCAATATCTAAGTGAGCATCAACAGAGATTGCACTAAGTCAGTGTCTGGAACTAAGTCAGTGTCTCCACTAAGTTTTCTTTCCTCCGAGAGTGATTATATTTGGTGTCATCGCAACAAGCCTAATATGCCTGCTGGAGCTGGCTTAACAAGAAAATTAGTTTGCGGGATTAGGAACCTCCACCATCTGTATTATCTTCAACCAATATACCTTGAGCACCATACTATTAGTTCAGACCTCGAAATCAGTGTCACCGTGAGGAACTAATTCAACGAGCTGCAGCACTTGGCCCTCCACAATAAGCTTTTGTTTTCATGTGTGACTCAAAGCACACATCGAGATGATCTCAAATCAATAAAAACAATAGATAGTAATGTTTTGCTGCAGGATGTTTGTCAGTTTGAAGTAGTCTCAAAGAAGTGGCATGTGGCATTTGCTTTGGCATGAATATGAGCTTTCGGGAACAACTAATTTTGTGCCTTTGACTGCAGGAAGATTGTGAACTGTCAGCGTCCACTACAAAATTAGGATCTATTCATTCCTCAAAGACGTCGGCTCGGTCCGTCTTCTCTGAAAAGCACCAATTACTCAACATGTCATTGTCTTCTAATCTGTCGGCAGTTGGTAGTTCATCAATGTTGCGATCCAGAGTACTGTGTCGGTGCTGAAAGTATGGAGCATCTGCTAATTTGAGTGGTCTGTAGCAGCTGCAGTACAACAGACTGATTGTTAGGAGATAACCAGAACAATGTCGGGCGAGCAAAGTCCAAAGGTAACCAGAACAATGTCGGGTGAGCAAAGTCCAAAGGGCAAAGCTTAACGACGCATGTTGTTGCTCGAGCTGGCACAGTGCGCATGCAATGTAACATATCTTGAATGCTAGAAATCGCAAGATGCAAGTGGCCGGCTAGCTAAACTACTTTGCCGATTGGGAAGCTATATCGGATTGAACCAAGGGAAATGTTAAATTTTTGTTAGCTAAGGACATGACCAGCAATAAATTGGTAAAGAGAAGCTAATAAAGGTTTGTCTAAATTGGGATTATCTGTTCACTTCTGTGTTTTAGACTAATAGATTGGTTCTAGTAACTCGAGGATGGTGTGTGAAGCGAATGCGGAAGGGGCACGGAGAAAACTCCATGCGGAGGAAAAGCAGCCGAGCTCATTTCCTTCGCTTCCTGGGCCCAAGGCAGTGCAGTCGTTCCTGGCCAAATCAAATCAATGATTCATTATTGTGTATTTGGATTATGGATTTAAGGACTAGTCTCCATAAAATCTGTCTTCCCCACCGATAATGCCAGAAAATTGCTTCTAGCGAACTTCATTTGCTTAGAGCAACCTCTCAATCCAAGATTATCGATCAAGTCATTGCTTAATTAGGATTGGCAATGTTCATTAAAGCTATCAAGAAATGTCCATCGGAATAAGGTTTTCACCGTATAAGTGCACTGTCGTACTCGTCTTGTAATTAGAAGTGGGGCGACCGTTGGTTTCGAGTTAGTTATATCATGTGGGATTCGAATTTCTCTCAATAAAGTTGTATCTGTTTCTTTCTTTATCCACACTCTTTCGCTTTCAGTAAACTTGTCTCTGGTTTGACTCGCCTTAAAGAATCATGAGGCTCGATAGAACTTGGGAAATAAGTTCAAGTGTACAGCTGCGTCATCAACTGAAAGGATGTTGCTGAAACAACACCAACAATTAGTGCAGTTGACTCTACAATTCTTTTTTTCTTTACCTTGAGGAAAAAATTAGCTCAATTTGTAATGATTTCTGACTCGGTCAAGCACTGACTAAACCACTAATAAAAAGAGCTGTACATGCACCAATTGAATTCATAGGGAGTGAAAGATAAAGAGGAATTTGTCACAATAAGACCTTTAGCTCACGATGAGAATGTGAGGTCGGTTGAGCTCGGTGACCTTGGATCGAGGTCGCCAGTGTCTTGGTAACCACGATCTGAGGTCGCCCTGTCCTTTCTCCTCGTAAGGGAGCGAGAGAGAGAGAGAGAGAGAGAGAACTGGGGCATGAGCAGAGAGAGAAGGACAGAAACGGGGGTGGTGAGGGCGACCACGGTGCTGGGTGGTGCTTGGTGGAGGAGGCTAGGTTTTGTAGGTGTCATTTGAAAGGAAGGGAACTCGGTCTTTCCTATCACGGGGTTTTGTAAGAGTAACGAGGCCTTCATCACGGATGTTGTCGAGCAGCATTAATGTGTGTGCACTCCGTCCCAATTGGAGTGTATTTCCTCACCCTGCACTACTTTCTCTATCGATGAATGATGGACTTAAAGTGCACGATTTTCATATCAATGAAATGCCATTTTCCTGACAAAAGAAAAAAAAGGCGGCCGTTATTTCCATCCCGGTTTATGGCTCCATATAACCCCTCTGAGAGTTAAAGTGGCAGATAACCCACATTGCGAATCCCATGGTCCCGCTTCTTTTTCTCTCTCTTCCTCGTCCTCCATTAACAGCCACCACGATCTCTCTCTCTCTTCCCCCTGAACGCTTGGACGCGCAGCATGGTCAGCCATGGAGAGCGATACTGACGCCTCCTGATCACATTCCGCCATGGACACCAAATTTGAATCCGAATCCGAACAAATGGCTTTTAATTCTTCTCCGACGTTCTAGTAAAAAAAAATGAAAGCCAATTAATTTAATCTCTCTCACTCGCCGCCTCGCTTGACAGTTCAAGCTCATTGCTTCACTTCACTAACTCGCCATAGACTCTTCACATCTCCAATGATCGAAAGCCATAGCAATCGCCTACTCAGATTTCCACACAGGGTCGAGCCTCAAGTCTCTCGATGACTTCCCCTCTAGCAAAACCTCCATCTCTTGGTATCTCTCTCTTTATGGGATCAATTGCTCAATTCAATATTCCCTCTGCTTGTTGAAATGCTTATGAGCATTTTGATGGCAGAGATAAGCTCATGAAGGATGACATAAAGATGTACGCTGCAATTCTGAAGAAGCCTAGAGGTTCATTCGCTGATACAAGCAAGTGGTAGTGTCTGCCCTCACTTCTCTGTGTGTGATTTGTTTCGCTTGTCAATTTACTTAATCGAGACTTATTGCCTAATTGTAAAATTAGGATGGTATTTCATTTTTTTTCCTTTTTTTATTTATTTGTGTGACAATGTTTCGATTGACCAATCATATCACATATGCAAAATTGATGGTACACGATCAAAAGATTCAATTGCTTGATATATCTAAGTTAAAAGACTAAATTGTCATTAAAAAAAAAAGTTCGAGGGCTCCATTATATTACGGACTTGGGGAATCAAAAGTCAACTTTAACTTGAAGAAGAAAAAAAAAGAAACGAAAGACATTGACCACTGCGAGAGGAGGAGGGATTGGTACTACAGCTACAAGTGAATCCGACAATGCCTCCCCACTATCTCGAAATTTTCTTCTTTTTCTTTCTTTCCCAAGTCAAAATTTGGGAAAATTCATTTTCGTAATCACGATGTCGAAATCGAATCCCAACCAAGATGCAGGTTCTCCCGTTTTCATTTTCGAGTGGACTAAAGCTAAGGTAATGATCGTCCAGCAAAATTTGAAATTCCTTTTTTGCCCCGGCTCTTAGAATTATTTCTTTCAATCAAGTCCACCTTCCTACCAAAGTTGGTCGGAATACCGGTGCAGTAGTAAGAACTTAATTTTTTTTTCTTTTTGGTCAAAAGTAAGAACTTAGATTATTCGTTATAGAACTTAGATTATTCGTTATAGAAACAGTTCAAAATATGGTACTGCTGATCATCGATGGTGCAACACATGACCCGTGCTAATGTAGCCGTACATAGTCCAAGCCTTGAACGGACTATAGCTTTAGCGCTGTTTGCAATGGTATGGTGTTCTAGTTTCTAATGCGCATGTCATTTGAGTACTCATGGATGTCGATATGATTCTTCATTTGGGAGATTCATGTACTCCCGATGCAAGTTTTTAATCAAACGAAAGTTTATGTAAATATAAACAAACTCATAATGATATTTCCTAACAACAATTCTCTCGAGTCACGTTTATTTTATAGAACTAAAACGGCCATAATAAATCATTGAAATAAAATAAACGAGGATTGATACCATGAAAAACCCCAAATTAGTACGCATATAACAAATTTATCCCAAACTAATTTTTTAACCACCAAAAGCTTCAAATTGGTACACATGTGATAAATTTACCCCAAACTAATTTTTTGATCATCAAAAATCCCAAATTGCTACACTTGTGACAAATTTACCCTCCATTAAATTAGATTAATACTACGAAAAACCAAAATTTGGTAAATCTATGACAAACAAAGGGGTAAAACTCCAAACTCGGACACCTGTCAACTGTCACGTGTCATCTGACTCAGAAATTTAAAGGTAAAATTTAACGGAAACACAGTAAATTTATCACATGTGTACTGGTTTAGGATTTTTAGTGGCCAAAAAATTAGTTTTGGATAAATTTATCACAATTATATCAATTTATGATTTTTCGTGGTATTAATCCAATTAATGATAAAGAACCAAAACAGTATTCTCCTGAGTCCCATCGATTAAGGGTCTTTTAAATAATTGTCTCTAGTGCACTTGTTAAACATTCGTAATGAGGAAGTAATCTTATTCGGTTGTCTAACAAGTGTTCAAGGTAACTTTTTACAAAAGTCCTTTTTTTTCCGAAAAGTTTGTTTAATATTTGCCCAAGATGCAGTTTGCTCACCAAGTAACGTTTATGCAAGACTTTGTTCCCTCAAACATGTTTATGGCGGGATCAAATGTGATCGTATCTTTGTTAAAAAACAATCTATTCACTCGGACGAATCAGAAGTCTCGAATCCGAATTGACCCAGACACCTAGCCAAATCAAACTAGAACGAGCCATAGTCATTTATTCAAGAATGGGACATTTTCCTTAATCTGGGATGACGCGAATCGTCCAACATGTCATTAGTCAATGGTCCCAAAGCCTCTATAAAAAGTTACATAACCCTCTCCATCATGTAAACAGAAAGGAGCTTAATTATATATAAATCATGTTTATATAATAATCTTTTCCATCATCATCATCATCCATTATCAGCTATTGTAGTATTTATTTCACATATATGATTAATCAATTAATCATGAAGGCCCCTCTAGTGTTATATTTTTCTTGGGGTGTCAAATATATATGATTACTGAATCCTCCTCTTTTTCCGATCACAAGCAATTCATCCGGCGTTAAAATTTTTTGAAGAAAAATATAATTTTTTTTAGCCATTAAAAACGATGCCAAGGTCACGCTGCCATTCGTGCAATTTCCATACCCAAATGACATGCTAATGCACCTGGGCACCTTACATATTCCAGTATCCAATTGTGGATTCATTCTTTTTTGTAGGTCGATTTCATTCGATTATAATCCGTCTAAAATTCAAAGATAAAAATATCAGGTTTCTTGCGTCACAAAATCCCAGTCATCTCGAGCTCAACCAACTCCTTTCGATTTAATTGAAGGGGTATACAACCCATCTGGACAACAGAATAAATTATTTTCGCAGCCGTGTATCTTTATATGGCTCGAATCGTAGCAATGGCAAAGCTTCATTATTCTACTACCAACGCTAATTCCACTACTTCCACCGTTAGAAAGTTGGTTTTTTTTTAGTTAATTGGTGGATTAATTCGTGGCTTCAATACGCAAATTTTGTGGCGGATTCGTTGACGTGCTCGTCTTTATTTGGCACTGGCCATTCTCTTCGGGATCACGTAATAACCTTCCTTAAAAAGGCACACGTTAGAGGAGCATCCCTATGCTGCATTTTAATAAAGTTCCCACCTTGGGTGAGATCCAATGTCCCATATAGCGCTACACATGAGGCAAATTTGTCTTCTTTCTTCCATAGATGCATACAATATGCAATTGTGTATACGTTATATAGTAAACTATATAATTATAATATATTAGGAAGCCAAAGGATGAAATTCTTTTTCAAAGATTGCCATGGATCAAATGCGTTAGACATAAAAAGGGATAATGACATAAACAGTCCCTGAACTTTGATCCAATATGCAACGTGGTTCATGAACTTTTAATTTGTTCAATTTAGTCCCTAAACTTTATCCCAATGTTTAATGTGGTCTTGAGCTTTTAAATTGTTTAATCTCATCCCTCAACTTTTGGTACATATTCAATTTAGTTCATAAACTATATGAAAATGTTCAATGTAGCCTACATTGAACATTACTGTCATTGTCTATAGAAATTTATGAGAAATGAGGTCCTTATGAGAAATGAAGTTCCTTTTTAGCAAAGAGAAAAAGAATGAAGGTAGATTACTTTCATTGTCTATCAAAATTTAAAGCAATAACAAGAACTTCGAAAGCATATGCTCTTCATATTCTATTAGATCGTAACTCGAAAAGTATCAATTTATGTCTATTTATCATATTTCAACCTAGGATCTCGAGTTTTTTGTATAAATGTGGAGGATCCAACAAATAAGTGGAAATATTCTACGAAAATACGAACATTGATTTAGAATTTAGTTATGAAGGTGATCCATTAAAAGTGTTGGTGTCAATGTACTAAATTTACCGTGTTAACTAAAGCCATGCTTCTTATATTTGGGTATTTTTCCGGGAGACAAAAATGTCTGCAAGAGAAATAGTTTCGATGTGTAATTGCGTATCATGGAGGGGTTTGTGTCATCAGGCAAATGGGGGGCCCATTTACGCATCAAGAAAGCTAGACAGGAGAGTTTCCTAAGCACTCTCGATGTTTGACATCTCATCAACGGAGCAGATGAGGAATGCTCTTCCTCGACGTTGACGGCGACTTGCAGAACGTTAGGTTGTTCGTGCCTTTGGATGAAATCACCGAAGAAGGGGACGCCGTTGAGGGGATAAACTTGCCTTCAAACGCCATTGAGGGATCCCGAAAAGCTGGAGATAGTTCTAGAACTCGGTAAACTTACCTACAGAAGCCTCGAATCCGCCTCCTTTTGTTTCGTTGCTTCTGGGAAAGGGTTCAGCCCGGACGATATGCGCAAAACGACGGAGCAATCCAACCAATGGAGAAGTTGCCGGAACACAAGTGTATACCCCTGCATCTGAGGAGGTTGGTCTTGGTTGGGGTGTGGAATTTAGAGGAGTGGAGGGTTGCTAATTTCTGTCCCAAATTGAGGACTGTTCTCAAAGGGATCCACGGACACAACACTGACGAAGACATTGCGGAGGCCGTCGGGAAGCCATACCAAAGGGAGAAATAGGAACACTGCGTGAGCACTACTTGGCAACTTGCCCTACCTAATTATTGAATCTAAAGTAATATTTCTCGAGAGCTAATAATTTTGCTGGTAAATTGCCCATTTCACAAAACTAAGTAACAAAGGTAATAGACAATAGTAACATAAGAAGATTAATGGGTTTGAGATTATCAAGTCGACTGACATTCGAAACCCAAAAAATGAAATTTGATTTCATTAGATTTTCCCGTACCAAACCAATCCGAATATATCCGTCCCATCTTGATTTGCTCTTTCGTTGTTCTTGCAGACTATTAAAATTAGCCTTGAACTCTAATTTCTTCAAGGGTTAAGATGAACAATCTCGTAGTTGGGGCCAAAATTGGCTTATGACCAGTCTTTAATTGGTTAATTTAAGGAAACAATTTGTGTCATTAATCTTTAAAACAGCAAAAATATGATGATGAATTGACGGCACATAAAACTGTTGGCCCTTAGAAAGTACCTATTGACGACACGTACAGCTAGTACCCCATTATAGACCCATCTTTTGACGACACATAAAGCAAAAATATGATGATTGATGTTGAATTATTGCCATCAGCCCAGGGGGAACCAAGCTTCTTTTTGACGGGACATAAAGCCAAAAATGATGCTGATTCATTGCTGTTTATGCCGTGTGAAACCAATCTTTTGACGGAACATAAAGCAATGATGTGATGCTGAATTATTGCTACTAGCCCATGTGCCATTACCTATATGCCATCGCCTATGGATAGTTAGCTGAGGTGAGCGATGATGACGACGAAGATGTTGAATTATTGCGGATGCCATCGTTAAAGTCAATGCCAAACCAAAGAACAGGGAAGATCCAAGCATTTTCCAAATGCTGACAAGTTGTTTGACAAAATACCTGTGAGTTGCAACAATGTTTGAGCGAATGAAATAGAAGCGGCATATTGCTTTCGGTTCGTAGAGTCCAATTCTTGCAATTAGATGAACAATGAGACGTAAACTATAAAAAGCAACAACAGTGAGGCACCTCCTCAGTTTCTTCTCATAATTTCTTCAGCTCCTGTGCTTCGTTCTTTCTTTACAACTTTTCGTGCGGTCGTCCATCAAAGGGATCCAACAAGACAAAAAGGAAAGAAACAAAGCATTGGTGGTCGAAACGTGAAGCGTGAAGCAAAAAGCAACCTCTCTCGTTTTTCGCCATTCTGATGGTATCCCTGTAATAAACTTTTAGATCCGGCTGCTCATGTCTTTTCTTCTCTTTTTTGACAATTTCGGTTTATTGACGACCCCACCATGTGCATTGGTCTTTTTTTAACATTTTCTTTGAGAAAAAAAGCCACAAAAAACCTAAACTTAACTTATTGTGACATATTTATCTTAAACCATTTCTTATGACATTAAAAATCTCAAATTTGTATCAATGTGATACTTTTATCTTAAACTTTTTTTTTGATATAAAAAACCCCAAACCCATTGTGACACATTTATCTCAAACCTTTTCTTATTACACCAAAAACCCTAAATTTGTATATTTGGTGTATCCTTAGTATCATATAAATGTGTCACATTGTAAAAATTTGGAGTAAATGTGTTACATATGTATAAATTTGAAGTTTTTTATATCATAAAAAAATTTAAGGTAAATATATCACGATGAGCATAATTTAGATTTTTTTATAATTTTTACCTATTTTTTTTATTACAGTTGTCAGGGCAAAAGTGTTTCCCGTAGAAGTCGTCCTTTATCAACCAAATCTTTTCTCAATCTCTTTCTGTGCTAATTGTTGAATCTGGCGAATGAGAGGTCACATCATAATCTTATGGCAAGCCTTCTCTAAACATGTGAATGGAAGCAGGGAGAGGGAACGAGGGAGCCTCCCTCCTTTCCTACTTTGAAGAGAGCCTTTTATAAATTCATCAGGATCTTATCAAAGAGTGATTTAAGTACACTCGTTAATCTTTAATAAAGAAAGATTTTCATTTCATTATACTGATTGCGAAATAGATGAGAAATTTTTCCACTAAAAACTTCCTCATATCAAGATTGGATTACATAAGCATGTATCATATACTCTTGGAGTATCTCCATCTTCCTAATAAATTCATCATTTTCTCGGTTGAGATAAGTTGTAATTGTGTTCTTTGTTTCGTCTAGAGAAATGTGGGACAAATTGCCGAAACTACAAAAGTTGTCCATTCAGAATCTGCGCCTCCTGAAAAGCAGGAGATAATTCCACAACTTGATAAACTTACGAACGCCTCGAATCTGCCTACTTTTGTTTCTTTGCTCCTTGGCAAGGGTTCAGCCCAGACGATTTTTGTAAAATGTCTAGCAATCTATATGCTTGTAAACTGTACTCATATGGCCAAATCAAGAAGATGCCGGAACACAAAGTATTTGCCCCTGCACCTGAGGAGGTTGGTCTTGGTCAGGCTGTGGAATTTAGAGGAATGGAGAGTTGCCAAAGGAGCCACGCGACATCTTTCTCAAGTCGTGATCGATGTCTGTCCAAATTGAAGACTGTACCTAAAGGAAACCATGTGTGCAACACTGAGGAAAACATTGTGGAGGCATTGAAGGGAGAAATCGAAACATTATGTGAGTAGTACTTGACAACCTGCTTTAACTAATTGTCAAATTTGAAGCAATGTTTCTTGGAAGCTGATAATTTTGCTAGTGTATCGCTAATTTTGCAAATTAAGTGGGGATGGTAATTGACAATAATAACGTAAGAAGATTAATTGGTTTGAAATCATCATATCAAATCAAATTTGAAGCCAGAAGGCAAAATCTATTGATTTTACTAGATTTTAACATACCAAACCAACCCGAATATATCCATCCCATCTTAATTCGCTCTTTTATGCTGTTTATTGGCCTTGCAATTTTCTTGAAAATGATTGGAATTAGCCTTGAACTCCAATTTCTTCAAGGGCTAAGATGAACAATCTTGTAGTTGGGGCTAAATTTGGCTGCTGATCAGTCTTTGATTGGTTAATTTAAGGAACCAATTTGTGCTTTGGTGTAGGTGATCATTACCCAAATGGCAAAGAAACTCTCCTCCTCTCTTCCCTCTCCATCCGTCGCTTGTCTCATCTCTGTCAACAAAAGGGATCATCATCTACGATCACTTAGTCTGACGTCATCGTCACCACACCCGCCACAAGCCTCGTTACGGTCTAAAAAACATTAACAGTTCCCTCTAGTGTACGGTCTAAAAATAGTTGAGAAAATAAGTATGTACCATCTCATTATCTTTTAATATTATTTCTAAATTTAAATTAATAAAAAAGATAACATTTAATATTTTCATATAATTCGAAGATTAAGTTAACATATACCAAAAGTTTAAGAATCACGTCGAACAAATCAAAAGTTCAAAAATCACATTACACATCGAATTACAATTTATAAACCATATTAAACAAAATAAAAGTACATGGATCATTTATGTCAATATCCTTTAATCTTTTGCAAGACTCTGCATGAATAAATAAATACAAATTACAAATAACATCCATAAGTATAAAAGTTGTATATAGCATGTTGCGGTCACATGTTAAAGTATTCAATGATGGAGCTTTTCATGGACACTGTATACATATGGTCCTATTGCATCTAGCTAATTACTTTTAAATTTTTGGATTATAGTTTCTAATATGATTTCATAGAAACCAACCACACTTTGGAGTCAGGACATTTAACTACTTAGCACTTTGCTAAATCTTCAAAGCATGATAAGTGCATATATGGAGTTTCCAAATTATACATGCGGTTCCATCATAGCAATTTTCTCTTAACTTTGTGGAGTTGAATTTAATTAACATGGACGAGTTGGACTGATTTGTGTGTGTGGGTTTATGAGATAGTATGAGTCATAATATATCTTAGAGTAGATATAATTTATGTTTTTCCCCCAACAAGAAACAAAAATGTTGCTATCAGTATAAGCCCATGAAAAACAAACTTTTGAGGATCCATAAAGCAAAAATATGATGATGAATTGACGGTACACAAAGCAATTGGCCCCCCGAGAAAGCAATCTTATCACGACGCATAAAGCTATTCACCATGATAAATCCCCATCTGTTGTCGGCACATGGAGCAAATAATTGATGCTGAATTATTGCCATTAGCCCACGCGGAACCAATCTCACTGTTGACGGGACATGAAGCAATAAAGTTCAGGCCGAATCATTGATCTTAGCCCGTGCGAAACGAATCTTTTGACGGGACATAAAGCGACGATGCGGATACTTAATTATTATTGCTACTAGCCCATCTGTCATCGCCTACATGCCATCGCCTATATATAATTAATTTTCTGTGGATCAAGATGATGAGCTCATTGGCCCAATTCCAGCATTGTTATTATTGAAGCAATAATCATTCTGAGTTATTGTTTCTGGCTCAACCGTAAGATCGGTAGCGGATCGTTCGGAGAGATCTCCCTCGGTGGACTGTTCGGTAATTGATACTCGATTTTTGCTTTATCCATTTTGCTTTTAGTTTGATTTTAATTGAAGTTTTTTTGTGAGTTGTTTTCAAGTTCCGATATTTGGATGAACGAGGAAGTTGCGATCAAGGTTGTGAGTGGCTCTTTTCCCGGTTGAATTGACCCCTTTTCTTCTTCTTTTTTCCTTAGTTTTTGTGGTTTTAGCTTTTTCTTCTTTTTTTAAAATATTGCCGTAGCCATTGCATCCGTATTTTGTTGATTTAGAATTTTGATGCTTTAGGCGATATGGATTGTGCTTTGTTTCGTTATGTTCTTGGGGGTGTTTGAATGACATAGATGCTTTACTTGCTTCCAGCAAGTTGGCTGTGCTACCTTTTAGTACTGACTGTAAGCCCAAGTAATACATCTTTGGTTGTTTTTTACGATGTACGTCTCAACATTTTCGTCAAGTTGGTGCTCTTTCTCCCTAATTGAGTTTCGACTCTTTTGCCAGAAAGGTTACTTATAAGAGAAAGACAAAAAAACGATCGATTTTTTCGCTTGAAACATGTATGTTTTGACTGAGTAAGATTAGTGAGGGGGTTGACTAAGAATCAACTAAGGCAACTTTTTGATGAAACGAAGAAGCTCTATTATCAATTAAGTAGCGAGAGTGACTAGTGAGTAACGCACGTACCTTAATAGTGGAGGCGTGGAGAGAGAGAGAGAAAGCGGTCGCAATAGACCTTTTGGTCTTGCTTCAGGTGCTTTGTGAAGGCGACCCACCATTTGAGTTCATAGCTTCCATAGTTGTGCATTTGGGATTTGAATTTCTTGGGGTTTTAAGAGCTATGAGAGTGGGTTTGATTGCTTTACTAGTTATGGCAGGGCTGAATTATGATATGTGAGGTATGCGGTTAGACCTAAAATCCTCTTGAGATGAGCTAAAACTTTTTGAATAATTGCTAGGTCCAGTGCAAGGGTGATGAAGATAATAAGATAATTGAGTTTTTCCACGTGTAATGTGAATCTATTCTTGCAGCGGCAATAGATCTAATTAAAATTCTTTTTTTGTCTAGAACGTTTTTTGAATGTATGAAAAGCAAACACTCTTTATTAATAGCATAATATAAACACGTATTAAAAATATATTCAAATAAAGCAATTTGATTTTTTTTCATCTCTCATCTATTTTATTCACGTAATCTACATGCAAGAACATCAAGTTTATACAAAACAGACCTAATATGGCTAAATAATTTAGATTTCTTTTTCAATCATAAGAAGTTGTATCAAAATGTAGCTACTTCTAATTGAAATTTTTACGTGCTTATTAGATGGGTGTAATGTAATATGTGGATTTTGCTCAATTACCACATACTTGAGGCAAACTCTTGATGAGAAACTTTAGTTCCAAATTTTACCCCATACTCTTAAGACAATCTCACTATGAGTAATCTCTTGACAAATTTTTCTTTAATTATAACATATTTAACTGGGTCCACTGCTTATGAAGGAGCCCATAATCAACATAGGTTCACAAATAGAACCGCCATGAGAATGCCTTTCCTAAGGGGAGCTCAGGCCAAAAGCTTAAAACCCCACATCCTGCCTGCCTATTCCTGTATAGATACAGGAGCAAGCCACACCGATCTCTATGCTTTCTCCCCCTCTCCAAACTCCATAGTTTCCGCTCTCTAATCCCACGCTAATCTAAGCATCGGAGGATTCTTCACGGGCCAGAACCCCTGGGGACTCCTTGTCTTTGTGGCGTGTGGGTTCAAGCCGCAATTTGAAAAGAAAAAGTAAAAAGTCCATGCCTGTTGCAGCTCCAAGAGAAAAAAGAATAAACATAATTGCCAGCTTATTACTTTGAAGAAAATACCAAATAAACCTCAACGTGAGTGAACACAAGTTCGGCGGACAGGCATATCTATGCCTGTTGAAGATTTGCGGCTATGTTAGCCAGTCTCTTGAGGCAAACTCTTTTGCTTCCATTTTTTTCACTGTACTTTCAAGACGAGCCCACTGCGAGCAAGCCTTTAACAAGAAAGCATCTTATTTAACAATTACCATCAGGCAAACTCATGATTCGCCCTTTGATCAAGAATGCATTTTTACCTTCTTAGATTAAAGACATAACTTTTTCGGGAAGTTTTAATCTCATTTTGTCGGGGGAAACTCAGCATAAATCCAACACCTTCATAATGGAGAGATCCAAGAGGGAGCCCATAACTTAATGGAGAGATCCAAGAGGGAGCCTATAACTTAAGTCTACTGACAATCTAGCTGGATTTATAGTTACTCAAAAAGCTTAAACCATTGAATCATGGCTAGGGATCAATTGCTATTTTTAGCTCTAGACATCCAATGCGGAAATTTTTCTTTTTTCAACACAACTTACTTGTGCATTCAACACGTTTTGTATGGGATAATGTGACTCATGGTATAATAAATGTAGGTTTTGAAATTTTCTTTTGTCTATCATAAGTGAGAAATTATTTGCACATCGGTGTTAATGTCTTGGAACATCTATAACTCTAGCTACAGAACATATCTTCTACTGCGGACAGTATATATGCCTGTAAACTTCACCATTACTCCATTCTTTTTTTAATGGGGTTAATTTATTGCATTGGTTGATACAGAATATGTATTATCAATGCAATACGCAACTTTCTAAGTACTTAATCCTCTTCTCTCTTCTTCGCAACTCGCAGGCCTATATGTTCAGAGCTTGTTAACCCATGAAAAGTGAATTCTCAAATCATTCTCTATCATAAGCTCCACTGATCATAGTCAAGTAGTGCAATACCAATGGCCGAGTCTGTCGTATCGTTCGCAGTGGAGGCAATAGGAAACCTGCTCATCAACGAGGCCAAATTCTTGTGGGGCGTGGAGGGCAAGGTCAAGGACCTGCAAAGGGAGCTGAGGCTGATTCAGGCCTTGTTGAGGGATGCAGACGCAAGACAAGAGCGCGAACAAGTTGTTGGAGAATGGGTCGCGCAACTCCGTGACATTGCCTATGATGCTGAAGACGTCATCAAGCAATACATCCTCAGAGTAGTACCAAAGAAGGAACAAAACATCATCAAAGCGTATGCTTGCTTCGTGGCGAAGTGCACCTGGGTGCAGGCTCATGTGGTGGGGACAGAGATTGAGGGCTTAAAATCCAGCATCTCCAATCTGAGAACGAGTATGCAGGATCATGGCATACTATCAGTGAATGAGGGCAATCGCGAATGGGCAACAGCTTCGACGCAGAGGCGTACTTATGCCCATTTCGAGGAGGATGTTATTGGGATGGAAGATAGTATTAAGGTGTTAGTGAAAGAGCTGAAGAATGGAAGACAGCACAGAATTATTTCTATATGGGGAATGGGTGGCTTGGGTAAGACGACGCTCGCTAAGAAAGTCTTCGCTCATGACGGAGTAAAGAACAATTTTGATGGTTTCGCATGGGCTTGCGTATCTCAAGAATACCATATGAAAGATATCTTGGTGGGAATTCTTGTTAAGTTAGTCCCTGATCAAAGAGAGACGGTTATGCAAATGAGAGATGACGAATTGTTTGAAACTCTATACAAGATCCAACAAGAGAAGAGATGTATCGTGGTTCTTGACGATATTTGGACCAAACAGGCATGGGACGGTATTCGAGCCGCGTTCCCAGTTGAGAACACGAGAAGCAAGCTATTGATAACGACACGTAATAGAGAAGTAGCGGAGTATATCGATCCTCATGGTTTTCTCCATGAACCTCCGTGCTTATCAAACCAGGAGAGTTGGAAGCTGCTGATGAAGAGGGTGTTTCCTAAAACGAAAAGTAAGGTTTCTCTAAGGTTATTATCCTCACATATAGTTCAAGAGATTATATTGTCTGTTTGATTTTGATTTATGGCCCCCTTGTTATTATTGCACGATTAGCTATTGAACTTTCTTCTATTGGACTTGGAGTTGGTCAAGATATTGCTACGGGCCAAGCTGTAGAAGGTATCACAAGACAATCAGAGATGGAGGGACAAATACCAGGTACTTCATTGCTCAGTTTGGCCTTTTGGAAGCTTTAGCAATTTATGAATCAACAGTTACATTGGAGTTCCAATAATCGATACAAGTATTAGGCACCATAATTTCAATTTTTGGGTAAACAAATGCCCCTTTTGTTTCTTAACGGCTAACCATTGTACCTCTATACCAACATCCAAAACTTTGCTCCTCCTTTCCTCTGAATAAATATCGAAGTGGCTTTTATATGGACCAGAAAATAAGCGATTTTGATAGGATTTATGAAATAATGTGAAGCCTAGCTATGTCACTTCTTCCATAGGCTTCATCTCATGTCCACCTTTTTGCATTTGTGAATAGTTGGCTTAACAATAAGATTTGAGATTGTTAGGAAAATCGTGAATCCTCATCCAACAAAGTAGAGGGGCAACATGAATATATCACTAGAATTTGCGAATGAGATTAGTAGCACACTTGAGTTATCCCCGGATTGCTTTCATTTTTCTTCATCAAGTAGGATTATTGTTGTTATACATTTGCTTGAATCACTCAATTCAAGCCACATATAACAAAGAAGATACGCTTCATTTGTAAACTTAGCGTTCTTGATCTTCCAGGCGTAGATGGAGGCATATATAGGAGCTTTGTTGTGGTCCCTATATTCTTTCCCCTTGCAAAAGCATAAATGAACCATGAAATATAAAGAGCTATAGCATCTTACTTATATATCTAAAAGCATACATTGGTACTTGAAATTATCTTCTTATGACAGTTGCATCTTCCTATAACTGCCGAGTTACAATTTATTGCTTGATACTGTGCAGTAATCACTGAAGACATGAAGAGGTTAGGAGATGAACTCCTTAAGAAGTGTGGAGGATTACCCCTGGCTGTCATTGTGCTTGGTGGACTTCTGGCGGTCAATGAGTGGGAGACGATTTACAGAAAGATCAATTTGCATTTTAGCGATAAGAGTGATGTGTCAAAAGTGTTGGCCTTAAGCTATGACGATCTACCATGGCATCTAAAGCCATGCTTCCTGTATTTGGGTAGCTTTCCGGAGGATGCAGAAATTCTTGCAACAAAGGTTCTTCACATGTGGATTGCTGAAGGCTTTGTGTTGCTGAATCCATATGACAAAGAGAGAGAAATTCAAGTGGAAGATATAGCAACGCAATATTTAACGGAGTTGGTTAACAGGGGGATGGTTCAAGTACGATTCAGCTTGAGTGGAAAGATCAAAACTTGCCACCTTCACGACCTGATGCGAGACTTATGCATCTTTAAGGCTACGCAAGAGAGTTTTCTAAGCATTTTTAACATTCGACAAGACAATGAGACGGAGGATTGTTCTTCTTCGACAGCAATAAAAGTCGAGTCAACTTGCAAAATACGAAGGCTTTCGCTCAATATGCACGAGAGTACTGAAGGAAACATGTTTTCGAGCGTGAAACCAATAGAAAGGACTATACTCCACCTTCGAACTTTCATGTACTTCGGATCTGTCCAAGGGAAGAGGAAACAATTTCAACCAATTTTTATCAACTGTAAGTTTCTCAGAGTTTTGAAACTGGAGAATCTTTTTGGTATGAGAGTAAATTTACCTAAATCAATGGGAGACCTAATCCATTTAAGATTCTTAAGTTTAGCGGGAAGTTATTTTGCGGACTTGCCGCAATCTATAGGGAACCTTATATGGATGGAATTTTTGGACCTGCGTGTGGCTTCAACCGCTGTGGTAACCGTGCCAAATGTGTTGCGTAAGATGAGAAGGTTGAGGCATCTCCACCTTCCCTCCGATTTTTCGGTCAAGGGGAAACTTCATGGAGATCGAAAGAAGTTGCGGTTTGACACTTTAAAGAATTTACGGACACTGAGAAACTTTAAGCCGTTTAATTGTGACGTGAACGATATAGGCAAACTAACTAATTTGCAAAAACTGACCGTCGAAGGTGGCGAGGAGTTGGAGATAATGCCACAACTTGCTAAATTCGCTTTGAAACGTCTTCGAACCTTATATTTTAAGTTCCACATACTATCTCGCTCGTTCACCGAAGGTGAATTGAGTAAAATGTCAAGCTACCCGTATTCCTATAAGCTGAGTTTACAAGGAAAAATAGAGAAGTTACCGGAACATAGGAATCTACCCCAGCAACTGAGGAAGCTGGTCTTACTCAGGTCTTTTCTGGAAGAAGATCCGATGCCAATATTGGAGAAATTGCAGCACTTGGTTGTTCTCATGCTGGGGATTTATCCTTTCATGGGGAAGGAAATGGTTTGCTCTGCGGGAGGCTTTCCTCAACTCAAGCATTTAGTTCTTTATCGTCTGCCAAATTTGGAGGAGTGGAGGGTGGCTGAAGGAGCCATGCCTCATCTTTCTCGATTAGGGATCAGCCGATGTCCCCAATTGAAAACGGCGGTGCCTCGAGGAGTCCACATCTATAGCAGTTTGGAAGAAATTTGGGATGAGTATCGGAAGACGTGGATGTGAGATAGAGAGATATTGATGTGGGTGGTCAGGGGTGGCCTCAGCTGTCTCGTGGGTTGTCAGGGGGGTGGGCTTGAGGACTTCAGTGGGGAAATCTGTTTGTTTCGCTCGCTGTCGAGATGCGTCGCGACTTTGCTCGTGGAAGATTGCAGAGTTCTCGCTGAGGAGGTGCAGCGAATTCAATGCGATGCTTCTCCAGAAGACAGCTGATGGGAGGCATGTACGAAGAAAATAAGGGTCATCGCTTGTGGTGTTGAAGAGGCCATCGCGAAAGCAGCTTGCTTTGGCGAGGAGAGGAGAGAAGATTCGACCATTTCCATAGTGCTGGTCAGATGTTTGACGAAATGCGTATGTGAGTAGAAACTGGGGGTAACATAAATCTGTTGTGCAATCGATTTCTTTGTATATAGATACACAATGACGAGGAATACAACAGTGCATTATTGTGCACATCCCAGTCTCCTGCATTTTTTTTTTGTTATTGTCAGTATCCTACTCTCCTTCATGTAAGGCTACAGGATATACTTAAAAGATTCTTTCGTGTGTGCTTACATTACTCTTTCCATTTGAACACCAGCGATGAAATTGCTGGATGTAGCAAGAAAGCAATATGATTATGCCAATTGGTGACGCTCGGCAATTGTGGATGCTCTCCTGCGACCGAGAACTTGCGGTATATATCGAGGAGGTAAACATTATGAGAGGATTTTGGCTTTCTCTGCCTGGAATTGTATTCTTGATTGACTAATTAAGTCAGAAGGATAATATCTGCTCCAGCATCAGTTCAGACCTTTGAAGGGGTCTCATAGAATCTCTTTTATCAAGTTGCTAATCTATGTCCTCTTCAACTACGATGATTGTTTATCTTCTTTGGGAATCACAAACTGATGTTAAACTAACGCTTACCACATTGATGTGTCATTTGGCCCTTGCTGTCACTCTGCTGAGTTCAAACTTGGCAAGGTGTGCTCGCTAATGAAACCTCGTGCTTGAAAAAGTGCTTCGTAGTATGTGGAAGAATTTATCCACGTAAAAGCTACATTGTGGAGCCTGAACAATTACATATGTTATCTGTTGGAATGCAGGAGCATCCGAGTGGCAGATTAGGAGCGGGTTTGTATATTTTTAAAAGTGCAGGAATCTGCGTCTTCGAAGGAAATTCCTTACCTGCAGCTTAATATGACATTGAGTTATGCAAGAGAGCCGGAGCAGATTGTTTAGGATCTGCTGCGGTGCATGGTGGTTTGCACTGATATTTGCACACTTTGAAGATTGGTTATTTTGTACTAATGGCATCTCATCCCTCTTGCCCATTTCGAAAAATTGGATATTTATTTTTAGTGCTCATAGCCATTTCATTGCTGACTACAATTTTGTGTTTGATTAGTAGGATATTTTCCTAGTCTTACCTACTTGGAAGAATCAGAAACCAAAATTAGCGTTGTCACATGGAGATGGACAACGTAGAGAATGTATACGTCGCTCTTAATAGATCTAACCCTACGTATAGGCCTAGATACAATTAGGTTTAATTTGTTATAGGAGAATGGAATCTATGCAAACTTGGTGACATCAATTGTCTTCGTTGGTCAAAGAGTTGCAAAGCATTGGCGTAGGAAGGCCAGCTAGGGATGCTTGTGTCCAGTTCAATTTTTAGTTCAGTAGGTTGAAATAGTCCGGGCCTGTGCTTACTCTTGATCATTGGTATTCCGAAGAGATGACATAGGAAAATCATATTAGAAATTTCTTTTCCCCTTGTCTTTTCCCAAGCTCCAGATTGAGCTCTGTAAACATGTGATTTCGATTTCAACATTTGCTGCATAAAGCTCTCAAGACTGAGCAGAATCAATGAATCTGGGGTGTGCAATTTGGTAGAGTTTTGCGTGATCCATGATGTAGCCTTTGCATGGTAAAATCATTGCTAAATGCCGTTGCCCCTCTCTGATAACTAATGGTCCGCCTCTTCTAAATCGAGGTGTTATGATGAATTGACTCTTTGCTGTTGGTATGTGATCATCATCGACAAATCTCATCATATCGTATGATGATGTAATAACAAACGTCCGATTAGGAATTCCCAACCGCCCAAATGTTTCCAATTTCTTAAGACTTATTTTCTTGTTTATTCCATCATTTTTCAAATTATCGTTGGCTTTTCTTGTTTCGTTTCAAGTAGGAGCTTCTGCTCCACACTGCACGTTTTGTTTTCGTCTTTCCATGTAGTCTTGCTCGATCTTCAAGGTGACGATATTAATAAAAAGTTGACGAGTGCAAAGATTTTGCCACCTCACTTCGAATTGTGTTGACAGGATCTTTTGCAAAACCGCACTTTCATTGGATTTGAACGCACAGTGGACCACCAACGAATGCTTGAGACCTCTATAGAAGATGTACGACAAAAGCTAGAGTTGGTTTATGGTGAGAAAGATGAAATGTCATTCAGTTGCTGAATTGAATGTGTAAGCCCCACATCACCTGACTTCCTTAAAAAAGTCCATTGTATCTTAATGTAGTGGGCCTCAATTGATGAAAACTCGAGCTAACAGCAACAGACAGCGGATGTATGTCGGCTCTGTAGAGGATTGACTTCTGTGTTGTACCAAATGCCAAACCGACACGGCATCTTTCACACAAGAAGGAGGTTTGTGTTTTGGATAGATGAGAGTGAGTGAAAATGATTATATTACCCACAATCAAGAATAGATATTATACTTGATCTTCACATAAGAATAACTCGTAAAACCTCCTCTCACGTGACACCGCGTGTAGATATTGAGGGATGAGATGACTCCCGAGCTAGATGAACGGTAGCGGCCATTGGATCGGTGGAAATCTACCTTTTATGCTGGATATGTAAAACCTCAGACTATTAGATGGAAGAAAATGCTCACATATGAGAGAATTATGGGCAAAGACGGACGAATTATTGGGATTTTACTGCAATTGGATGTTTCACTCTGGTAGTTTTCTGTTTGGGTCTGCGTTGCTTTCAGGACTTATTCCCAAAAAACCCAGTGCCTTTCTTGTCCTTGTTAGTACAGTGTAGCCTTCATCATATCCCAATTATTACTCTCCCCAACAGAGACACTCAAAACAAGCTTGTGACAGAAGCGAAAGGCACAAATTGCGCAAACAATTATCTATAGCCATCTTTAGCAAGAGTCATCACTGCCTCACTATGGCATTTGGTGGTGACACATCTCTGCAAGATGATTTTTCTGATCTCTCTCTGTCTCTCTCTCTCTCTCTCTCTCAATATCTAAGGTGAAGATCACTAATTCTGGTTATGCCCTTTTGGATATCTTTCTTTTCATTTCCTTGCCGAGGAATGTTAGTGAGCTGAAACTGGGCTCGGGTCTCTGTCGATGTAGGTAAAAAGGGAAAAGAGCAGGTAACGTCAGCTTCATATTCATTGCATGTGCTTTTTGCTCTCCTACTGAGATTTTTTCTCTAGTTCTTTTCGGACTTGCGGTTTGGCAATGCTCTATGTGATCCGTGAATTGATAAAACAACAAGAAAAGTTTGCTTGCCTTGGCAATAACTGTCGTCATTGTCACATGAAGAGCTCTGAGTTTTGCAATATCTCAGGATTTTAGCCTCGGCTTTGTTGGTAGAAAATGGTTGAGATAAGAATAAGGTAAGAACATCAAGAAGAAGAAATTACATTTTCATGAATTGGCAGGACCGTGAAAGATAATAGAGAAGGAAAATGTTCTCTCGGTTAGAAGGAAAATAGAACCAGGACAAGACTTGTCTTGGAAATGGATAACGACAGTCAGGGCACGAGGGTGTGAATTTGAATCTGATTGCTTCATCTTCATTGTAACAGGTGAAGATACTCTAGAACTTTGGTACAATGGATGCTTCTCAGTTGCCTTCTTCAGTTTCCGCTCCTCAGAAAGCTTCGTATTATGTTGAGCTCTCCATGAAACAGAGCTTGAACTTTTCAGATAGTCTGAAGGTACTTATATAAACACACACACACACACCTGGAGTTTTCTTCAGAACATAACTACTAGTTACTTTTTCTAGGTTTACCTTGAAATTCGATTGATGTTCCTTTATGATCACATTTATCCATTTTCATACTTGTCTGTGTTCACGAGCCAGTTACTTTCCTCTACTTTTTTCGCTTGTTAGATGATCAAATTCCTCATGATCTAGTCTTCATCATGTTCGAATTTCAGGGTGAAAAGGTTTGGATTTGTCATGCATGCTAATTGTCGCCTTTTTCACTAATCAGGACCTAAAAGATCTTAGGAAGCAGTTATACTCGGCGGCTGAATCTTTTGAATTGTCTTACAATAGACACGATCAGAAACAAACGAGAGATACATATGTTTTCATTGCATTATAGTGTACCGGCTTGAGCATTTATTTCTGTTGCACATCTCTATACTGGCCTTGACAATACTGTAGAATGGTGAACACACTGAGATTATGCAACGAAAGCTTTCATCAACACTGTGGATCACTTGGGATCCATGACTTGTAAGGTCAATTGTCTCCTGGATGACAAGATTGAGGAAGCATCTGCAATTGAGCTCAGATTCTCTTGTGTTCGACAGGTGTGCTATATAATTAGGTTTTCCTTGTTTTATAGGATTAAGGATGGAAAGGGCTTGCATGCCCTCTGATTTACCATGTGCAGGGGTCTAACAAATTGCAATTTACCAAGAAGAACTAAGTTCTTGGAAATCTGAAATTACTTTAGATAAACTCCACGATGTGTCGGATCATATTACATTGCAACAAGCTAATTTGAAGATCAAAAGATATTCTAAATAGCAGAACATATCCTGCTTCAACAATAATATGGAAGATGGCATAGAGAACAACTATCTCTCATACTGTCAATTTATTTATCACTTTCAACCCTGTTTTTGTGTTTTAGAGACTACGAATGTGTGAGATGTTCATAGACAATGGAGGCCTATCTCAGCAGTCACTAGTGATAAGAACTCCGAAGCATCACATGCGATATATCTTACCAGGCACGCTTCCCTTCACAAGATTTGTCATTGGTTTAGTAAGACCAAGAGTTAGGAGTAGGCTCATGCTTAAGAACTTTCTTTCAGTTTCAACAGCTAAAGACAGTGGAGCCAGCAAGAATCTGCAATACCACATGACAAGTGGAGTAAATGCCGAAATGTCCGCATGTGAACATCGTATGACTCTTTTTCTGGTTTAGCTACCACTATGCTAATTGCATGGAACAAGCTATTAGATGTAAAAAGTTGATGAGTCATAGAACTAGCTGATATCTAGCTCATAATTTGCATGTGTTCAACTTATTCCATCAAAAAGCAGAATATCAAATGCTACTACTGACGTACTAATAACTTTATTTCTTTCCGAAGACATATATCCAAAAACTATAGAGACTTCTGCATCATTTGCCAGGTAACTTCTGATAGAATCTGTGCTAATCATCCTAGCTTCGAACAGACCCGATGCTGACAGTGGAACACTGATGCAGGAGACGGCGTTCGGCTACACAGTTTCCACAATCCTCCCCAGCCGGCACCTTTCCATTTGCAAGCACTTCATCCAACAAAAAAGCAGGTCAGTACACTTGACTTGAATGCTCCAGATTGCCATACCTAGCGTTTACATCATGTTTTCATACCCTGTGATTGTATCATATGTCGTGTAGTCAGACAAGCTCCTAATGCAAGCCGCACTTTTTCTAACCAGAAAAACGCGCCTCCCCATTTCAATTTCAATTCACACGTTCAGGTTCTCTTGTCAATAGATCTACATCTCCAAACCCTTCTAATGCCAAAAGACGAGTAAGCATCAATGATATTCAGTGCAGCTTACCTATTAAGTTTTATTTTTTGTTGGACATGTCTTGCGGACATGATCTCTTATGAACGATTCTCTTATATGCCCACATGAACATCCAGTACCCATCGGAACCCCGAAGATCCACTTCAATGTCTACTCACGTTGAGAGGAACAGAAGAACAGATATCGAGGTATATTCCAGCAAAAACAAACGTCTCTTTAAGGCCTTGCTTAGCATGTGGAAGTCGAGAAAGGACAACAAGTTATACAAGTTCTTGGACGATTACTAAGAAGAACAGGGGGTAAAGCAAACCAGATAGACCCATATCTCAGTTTCTTTGCATCATAACTGTACCTCAATAAGTTGAAGATCACTGGAAATAATGTCGTATAACTAAAAATGTTTCAGATCAGACAGCTGTAAATGAACTTGGCACTAGAACTCTCCACATAAAAACAAGAGCTCGACTGAACAGATTTCTTGTGTGATAGGCACGAGATTCTTGCGCGCTCCATCCAGATTCTTGACAGTAGCAATATAGTTGATTGTGCAATGGATATGGTTCAAAATCCAAGATCAAAACTTGGACACTCAGCCTTCACTTTCAACGGATCTCTATCTCCTTCAGGGGTCATCCTTTCATCATTGGCATAGCCGTGAGAACCACGTGAAAGAGATGCTTCGGAAACAAAATTGTTGCTGCAGCATTTGGGGTCAGCTTGTTCACAAGAAGGCTGAAAACGTTAATTGCAGCAGATGTACATGCTAGTCATACAAAAGCTCAGTGAAATTGAGAATGTCCTCAAGGTAAATAAAGAACGAAATTTTGGACTGGGATGTATTAGAGAATTCAAGCAGGTCCTCTTGCACCTAGTTTGAAAATTCCCTATAAGCAGTTGCTATCTGCTGCTAATTTAATTCAGATTGTCCAGTAGTTTGGACCAACGAGTTTCAACAAACATCAAAACTCATTAAGCTCTTATGGAATTTCAAGATGCTTAGAGTCACAGCCTTGCCACAGACAGGTCAAAATAGAGCTGAAAGAATCTATTGCTGTAAAAAGAGTAGGACAAGTAGCCGTGAGATGCCTGTGAGTTGCCAATTGCAAAGCCCCTTGTATTGTGAAATTCATTGAAATCAGAGGCTGAGTTTGATGATATTTACATTGACAGATGAGGGAGGAAACATATATTGCGAGAAAGCTAACACTAACATTAAACTGAAGCTAGTTCAGCAGCTGGCGCTCTGTCTTTGAGCACCATTACATAACTTATCTGAATCTTGAAGCTCCTTTGTTAGTGAAGCAAAAATTGCCTTACTTTCATATGTATTTTCGGCAATGGCAACTTGATCTAATGGTTTTCGGAGGACAGATAACATTTGATAGGCTGCATCGATTGGATTACAAGAGATCATTTGCAAGCTGGAGTAAGTAACACAACAGGTTCCTCCAATAAATAAGAGAGTTAACTTTATAGCAAATGCAAAATGAAGTGAGCGATCCATCAAAATCCATAAAACCAATCCCAAGATTAATTGCATGACATTCTCTTTCAAGAGCAGGTCCGTGAAACAATCTATCCATTTTGCGGGCTTTACAAAGCTTACTGTAAATTACTTGACGCACCTGAATAACATAAAATTTCATTGTGCCTAAATCTAACTACACATGCGAAAGATAGAAACATCAAAAGGCAGAAGACAATTCTCATAAAGAGAAATTTCTTCATAGAGTAATCACCATCACGGAGAGGCTTGGTCTTGGGAACTCTCCTGATACAATCTTTGCTTTTCAAACCAGATATTCCACTGTTTGAATCTGAATCTCTCGCTGGATGAACCTTCCCTGAAGTTTTGTCTCCTTGTTCATGCCAGAGCATTGTATTATCCAAAGATAAAGCGTTAGGCATCAAATAATTGAGGCACATAGAATTGATATCTATGGAAGAAAGAATTAGATGCTCCAATTCTGAATCATCTTGAGGTGACCATATCAGGCGAACAATCCTCCTCATATAAGTGCGCCTACTTGGTTAGGGAGGTACAAACTGTCTCCTAGCTTGTTCTTTCAACATATTCATTTACAATTTATCTTAATACCCACAGTTCCACCTAAATAACCTCTTCAGTAATTCACTAGGACATAGCTAGACAAATGGGATGCATTAAGGAAAACTACAACTGAATACAATAAAGTTATTGAAACATCTGAATAGCATTGGATGAATCAATAATGCTGCAAACCTCCCAGGATTGATTGATCAACTTTAGCACCATCGACCTCCCCATGGCCTGTCCCCATTTCTCCAGCGGCATGACATGGTTCATGATCATTCAAACCCATTGGTACCTTTTCTTTCACTACATGCTCCCCAATATCAACCAAATGAGAGTCAAATACCAGCGATTTTCCAGTTCCCAACACTTCATCTTTCCTAAGAAATTTATTCACCAAGACTTTCTTGCTAGCATCATACAGCGTGACCTGAATGATCCAAGGGGAAGAAAACAATGAGCAGAAAAGTAATTCCAGGAACTATAAAAAAGGGGTGTAAAAGGCCTTTGAACTTTTTGGGTGGTGAAATGCACTTGAATTAGTGTGATAGTTGGGGCACATAATGAACCACAGAAGTGATTCATGTTGGATCAGCAAACAAAGTGGCCAGCGTAGTTTAATGAAAAAACAGTGGCTTAAGGATGAAAGCGTCCTTGAAAGTGCTTTGGAATGACCGGCCTCCCTAAGGATCCGCGAACTTCAAGCTGCAAAAAACCATCGTGGTATTTCTTGGCCTCTTGAGTTACTTGGGTCGTGTACAAAACCTACCATTCTACATGACAGGAAAATGTTAATCTCCAAGCAGGACATGCTCAGTTAAACTAACACAAAACAGCGGGAGAACACAGCCCTCAAAAAGGAATATTCACATGCTCGTGCGTGTTGAAAATGACTGGAGAATAATAATGAACTTGTTATTGATTTCTTTATTTCAATAACCTCAAGCTAAATGTAGGCAGTAAATACACAGCAATACATACCTACCCTTGTAGAAATCTATCGGGATGTAGAAGGAACAATCCGCTAGTTAATGAAAACTTCATTGGAAAATGTAAAAACTATAAAGGGATATGCTGAGGAATCCATATACTTGGTTCATGGCCTTCCTCTTTTCCATGAGGTTCACTTAATTATGATTCATTCTTCACCCAAATCATGGTGCTAAAGCTAGGACAATATCAAGAACATAACCTGACAAGGCAAATTCTGGACTTTCAAAATGCACAGACACACATTGTCCACCTCCGAAGCACAATGCCGAAACCTCAATAGATAGTTTTATATTTGGTGAAGCTTTTACACATCATACATTTTATCCTTTGAACTCAAGTTGGAAATCTGTTGTATCTAAGTTATTTCAAGAATCCATCTGGTTAAGCAGTAGAGAGTTTTGCCCATGACAAGTACAAAAGTTTCCTTACAGTTCATCAAGCAAAAAATTGTGAGTTTGGCCATTTTTTTCTTCTGAAAGAGGAGTAATGAGTACATCTTTCAGTGCATCACAATCAGATTCAAGTCATTATTGTAGATCATCCAAAACATGAAGAGAAGGTATCATCCTCCTTCACAGAAAAGGAAGAGATCATATGAATAACAATGATGATTTTCAATTGTCATATCTCTTTATCAATCAATGAAAAAGTTTTAACCAGAAACAAAAACAAAGAATTGACTCTTGGCATCTGCAAGTTAAAGAATTTTTGGAAATTGTCCCACATTTTATGAACATCCTTTGAACTTGTGTCCTTAAAGCTTCGAATCACATTGTGTTGAAATATCATTTTGGTGAGTATGGAGTATCCTGCAATTACATCAATTGCAGAGCACCTGAGGGAAATATAAACAATCAGGGAGAAAATGTTGACAATCTATTGGCAGTTCAAGACTGTAGGCCAGGGGGTAAGGCAAATAACCTCCATAGAAAGACTAAACAGGAAAAAAAATTATACAACACCATGGAATGGATCAAATTGAACTGTATTCCAGGTACCTTTTACAGTAGATTTAATGGTAGTAACGTTATGCTGCTGCTTCTGAATATTTAATTTGTGAAGAGAATTGAAGCCTTTTCGAGATGCTTTTAGATCGCTCAAAGATTCATGGTTTGCTTCACGATTGCCAACTTCAACCAAATGACCAGGAAATTCCATCATCTCCCCAGAGCTTACTTCTTCAGCTTTGTTTAGGAACCTGCTATCTAAAAGTTTCCAGCTCGTATCATACAAGAAAACCTGGTAAAAAACCCAAATAAGTTTTCAATCAACTGAGCCATATTTATCCTGACAAAATTTTCACTAATCTGCTGAGAAAGGTATACATCATGAAGAAGAAAACCAACTAATAAAGGAAGCAAGAGCTGAAATTTAATTCAGCAATGAGATAGCTGGTATTATCGAACGGTAAAAATCCACAGTAGATGTAGACTGTATGACCTGCCTAGTCATAGATCCACTGCTTGTACAACGAAAGAAGCCATCATGGTATTTTTTCAACTTTTGAGTTAAGTGTGTTGTATACAAGGCGTGCCAATCTATATCAAAAGGAATATCATGTCAACTGCAGTGCTAAGACAACAATAACAAACTCTTGAATATAACTGCATGGAGAATTTTGAGACCAGTTTTCTGAGGGAAACTTGGATATATGGTAAGAAGCTCCAATGATTTCAATAGAAGCCATGAAATATATAAAACCACCGTGATTGAGAAGATTTGATATACAAAGCATCAGAGTCGAGAGAATCTTTGCTGACCTTGAGAAGGTTCTTTATGTAGTATAAAGATGCGCAGAAACTGTACCCCAAAGAAAAGCAAGAACGGATTCACAATCCAGGAGATACATCAAGAGAAAGACACGGCCTGGCATGGGCATAGATGAGTCAGCAAAAGTCCAAACTCACCTGCCGTACTCGATGTCCTTGAGTTTGGACTTGCCTGCAATATACCGTACTTGTTCATTTCATTCTTCTTGAATTCTGGAAATCAAAAAACAAAATAAAACGCATGCTAAGTTTTGTACCAAGCATTTACTTGCAGTTAAGAGAGAGTAAGATTATGTAGGATATCATCGTCAACCTTTTATAATTTTATGCTGTGGGCTTAGGCCGATCGTCTGCTGTTTACCCTTCTCCACTTTGGTCTTCACATCTCCTTAAAAAAGTAAGTCAAGTGGATTATACGATAATATAGGTAGATGAGCACAGCATTACGAGTGTACGAGTACGAGTTGTCAAATTTCAAACCAATGGAGACACCAGCATGAAGAAAAACAAATATGTAAGAACAGACAATACCGGCGGAATCAGATACTTCGACGTGATGTGGCTAGCAGGGATCACCTAGAGGGGGGTGAATAGGTGACTTTGAACTGTTTTATAATATTTATGCGGAAATAAAACTAATCACAGAAGAGTCTGAATAAAATTCAGATTCAAGACAAATTATATAGATGAAGCTCTTGATGTGCAGAAAGTAAAATAAGAGATGAGGGATAGAGAATCTGCACACAAGTTTATAGTGGTTCGGCTTAGATTAAGCCTACGTCCACTCTCCCACGTTGACAGCCTATTGGCTGGATTTCACTATGTAATCAAGAGGAAGTTATAGAATTTGAGTAATATCACTCTGGTGTATGATAGGGCTCTCTATTTCACACAGTCACTCTTACAAAGTAACCCTCAAGATCTAAGTATTTTGGCTCAAAACAACAAGAGAAATGATTGGAGTATGCTCAGACTTTGGACTTGTTGATTCTTGATTCTGTTATCTACTTTTGCTGCTCGTTGATCTCCTTAAATACTCCTCTACTCCCAAACTAGTCGTTGGACAGCTTTCAGAGGATCATCTTCCAATTTTCACCTTGGACAGATTTGTATAATAAGGATTGAGTAGCCGTTGGATGACAGATTCTGAATCCCGCTGATTCTGGTCGCCCATACAATCAGAATCTTGGTTTTCATAAGTAGAGCTTTGTCCGTTGTAATGCATTCTTGTCGTAATATTTGATTGTCAATCAATTTGATTAAGATTGAACCAATCAAAACTTTTCTTCTGTGAAATCCATGCCAGATCACTAGTTGTTATTGTTTTGTTCTGAATTCTACGTCTGAAGAAATTCTGCGTCTGAATAACTTCTGTATCTGAATCTCAGAACTTAGATTCTGTGGGTCTTCAAAGAATTTATTTTTCAGGTTGTAAAGTCTGAATAACTTTCTTCTGAGCTTCCATAACATATATATATATATATATATATATATATATATATATATTCTTGGAATAAAATGGTTCAGAATAAGTATCAGATTTTACAATTATAACAGAAGGTTTTGTCAACTTCAAAATTAGTAGGAGTTTTCCTCAACAATCTCCCCCTTTTTTATGGTGACAAAACTTTCCTGCAGATTGAATCAATGTGAAATTAATTTGAAGTAAATAAACATATATATAGTGCATGGATCACAGATTGAAATTGAAGGAGCAAACTCTGTTGATATCTGTGTCTTTACTTTCTTTGTAAATAACCTGCATATGATCTGCACCAAATAAATTCTCCCCCTTTTTGTCATCAGCAAAAAGTTAATAATAGAGGGTATAAAGCATTTATATTGAATAATCAAATGGTCTAACAAGAAGTGTTAGTTAAGTTACAGACCAAAATGAAAATAAAGATGACTTTGAGAGAAATGTTTTGAAAACAGGCTACTGTTTTGAAGGAGTACGAATCAGTTGAAAATTTTCCAATATTGAAACAGCTTCCTCAATCTTCGAACTGCATTGACCCACAGCCTTATCCATGTTGGATGAGCATAGGGTAATGGCTTCCTCTAGTTCTGCTTTATCTGCTGCTGCTTGGAGTCGTTGAATGTTGTAGTTTTCCTCAACAATTTTCTTTAGATTCTTCATGTCTTGTTCTAGTGCAGCTTGCTTATCTTTAATTTCGAGCAGAATAGAGAGGATGTTCTAATTTTCTGAAGGCTGTCCTTGGAAATTAGCTGGCTCAGATTGATCGAACCCCATGGTTGCTTCTTCTGGATTCTCCCCCTGAACAGGTGCTGGATCTTCAGAAACATATTCTGTAGGAGTTGGTTCTGAAACCTTTGGAATTGGTTCAGAAACATGTTCTGGAGCATCAGCATGTCCTGTATCAAAATGATCTGCTTCTGCTTCATCACTTTCATCATGCAGAAGAATTTTTCTTTTCTTGCTATACACCTTTAGTGAGATGGGAGAATCTGACTTCTTGCTTGCTGAACTTGCTCCTTTTCTCTGCCCTGTCTTCTTAATGCTTGGCTTTTTAGCAGATCTCGCTTCAGACTGATGAGCCTCTTTTCCTTTGATTCTTTCTTCACATCATCAAACTGTTTCATCTTGGAGATCATTCTTTCTTCAACAAACATACAGGGAACAATATTCTGGCGCAACTCATCAGGAATTGATATTTGTAGAAACATGAAAATACGAGAGATTAAAGCACCATATGGTAGCTGTCCCTTGTCTTTGTGTAATGTCCTGTACATGTGAAAGATGATGATATGAGGGAGAGAAAAAGGTTGACCTTTCAAGATAGTCCAGATGAGCTTTATTTCTAATTTGGATAGGTCAGTTTTAGAAGCTGCCTTGGGCCTCAAGCAGTTGATAATGATCTTATGCAGAATCACTGATCTTCTGGACAAGTCAGAATAAGAGAGATGTCGGTTTGATCCTAGAGCAAGATTGGAATTTTCAAAAGCAATCTTGGAAGCATCTTCAAGATTCACAGCCAATGGAGTAAACTTGTAGTGTCGTGCTCCAATAATCTTTGCCAATACTTCCGCTTTTAAATCGAATTTTTTGTCACCAACAGTGAATTGGATCCAGTTGGGAGACAAAATAGAGAGATTTGAATAGAAGTAGGCAGTTAATTCAGCATAAACATGTGCAGATTGAAGGCAAAATTCATAAATGCCTAGCTGTTGAAATAGGTTCTTTACTGAAATATCAGCCATCTCTAGATAGTCGAAATCCACAATCCCGTGGTTCATTATCCCTCGAGTAAGCAACAACTTGTAACATATATTATGTTCAGAGCTTCTGAATAATCCACCTGTACGTGGCACACCAGATGCTATACCTACTTTCATTTCAAAAAACTCAAACAATCGAGCATCATCATCAGGTATAACAAATTTGGTTGCACTGGTAGTTTTAGGACTGAAACGAGCAGATTTTCTGTCAGAGGGTGCTGATGATTCTCCGACTTTTTCTTTGCCCTTTTTGGAAGAGGATTCTTTTGTAGTACTGACCGGAATATTGTCAGAATCAACGCAAGCTTTAGAATAGTTTTGCGTAAGGTGTTCTTCATAGGAGAACCCATTATCTCTCAGACAGTCACGCAAGGTAGATGCAAAGGCATTATTTCTCTTCAACTTCAGATAAGCATTCCATACATGCTTGATGGTTTTAAAACGGAAATCAACTTTACCATAAACTTTGGGAGGCGACGATTTATGAGGTGGTGTCGCTTCGGCAAATTTTTCATGGTGTTCCGATTCTGTATTTGAAATCTCCATAAACTCCGCCGGTGCAGTAGATTTAAAGTCTTGGTTCAGAATGCGTGAAGATCTTCTTTTGAACGGCATTTTGATCACTCCAGTAGCAGAAAGTTTCGATCTTTGTAGAAGGAAGACGAGGAGAGTCTCTGAATATCGGAAGGTTTTGAGAAAAAGAGAATCGAACTGATAGGGTTTTGAAAAGTGACGGAAGGGTTTATAAACGAGAAAGACGAGTTTTAAAAGCAAAAGGTTATTTTTAGAAAGTAAGAATAAACCCGAACAAGTAGGAAGAGAATATATTTTTGGAAGCACAAAAGATCAGGACAATATTATGATAATATTTTTAAGCATAAATAATCAGATAAATTAGGATACGTACCTGATTTGCTTCCAAATATAACAAATGTGAAAATATCCTACCAGAAATATTCCCGCCAAACTTTAAACTATGTGCGTACCGTTCTTTGAGAGTCTGAACATTTTTCAGACGGAGAGTACTTGAGTCTGAAAAATTCCTGTTTGTCAAACACTTCAAGAGAATGGATAAGTAATGCACAGTTTATTTCTAATATACTCAAATGAAGATTTGTCAAGAGGTTTTGTGAATATATCAGCTAATTGATTCTTAGAATCAATGAATTGAATATTCACATCGCCATTTTGAATATGATCTCTAATGAAATGATGCTTGATTTCAATATGCTTCGCTCGTGAATGAAGAATAGGATTTTTGGACAGATTAATAGCACTTGTGTTGTCACACTTGATTCTTCAACAGCAAAATCTTGCAATTGCTGTTTCATCCACAGAATTTGTGCACAGCAGCTTCTCAACGCTACATATTCTGCTTCTGCTGTAGAAAGTGCGACTGTATTTTGCTTCTTTGAGTATCAGGACACCAATATATTTCCAAGCAGTTGACATGTACCTGTAGTACTTTTCCTGTCTACTTTACATCCAGCTAAATCAGCATCTGAATAACCAGTAAGTGTAAAATCTGAATCTTTGGAATACCAAAGACCTAGCATTGGATAAGTTCCAATGTATTTGATTATCCTTTTAACTGCAGTGAGATGTGACTCCTTTGGGTCTGATTGAAATTTTGCGCACATACAGACACTAAAAAGAATGTCAGGTCTAGATGTAGTAAGATACAATAGTGAACCTATCATGTTTCTGTATATCTTCTGGTCCACCTTTTTACCATGTTCATCCTTGTCCAGTTTGGATGTTTGGGACATTGGAGTGTCTGTTTTCTTACCATTCTGCATTCCAAACTTTTTGATAATCTCCTTGGCATACTTCTCTTGGCAAATGAAAGTCCCATCTTTAGTTTGTTTCACTTGTAAGCCAAGAAAGAATGTTAGTTCTCCCATCAAGCTCATCTCGAACTCGTTCTGTATATTCTTAGAGAATTCCTTGCAAAGCAATTCATTAGAGGATCCAAAAATTATATCATCAACATAAATTTGAACAAGTAGAAAATCCTTACCCTTTTTCTTAACAAACAAAGTTGTATCGACCTTACCTTTGGTGAAATCATTTTGCAGAAGAAAGTTACTTAACCTTTCGTACCAAGCTCTGGGTGCCTGTTTCAGACCGTAAAGGGCCTTTTTGAGTCTGTAGACATAATCAGCTTTCCTTGGTTCTTCGAAACCAGGTGGTTGATCCACATATACCTCTTCCTTAATATATCCATTTAGGAAGGCACTTTTCACGTCCATCACCAATACTTTGTGTTCTGGTTGGTCCAAACAGATCCATATGAAGAAGCTGCAAAGCACGATTAGTGGAAACATGATGTATAGATTTAAAGGAGCTCCTTACTTGCTTTCCTAGGGTGCAGGCATTGCATAATTCTGTTTTTCTGTATTTCAAATCTGGCAAGCCTCGAACCAGTTTCTTGTTTGAAATCTTTGAGATTTGTTTCAAACTGATATGCCCCAACCTTCTGTGCCATAGATCTTCATCTTCTTTGATTGAGATCAGACAATGAGTAGAATTAGTATTTACGTCAAGAAGATAGATATTGCCATGTCTTCTTCCTGTGAAGGTTTGAGAAGAGTCTTTGCTTGTTCCTGAACATGTGTTTTCTTGAAAGTTTATTCTGAAACCTGTATCACATAGTTGGCTTATGCTTATCAGGTTGTAGTTGAGTCCTTTTACCAATGAAACATCATTAATTGTAAGTCCTCCAATTTCAACTGTTCTCTTGCCAACTATTTTTCCTTTGGTATTTCCTCCAAAGGAAACTTTTCTACCATTCAGACTGTGTAAATCAACGAATATACTTGGATCTCCTGTCATGTGTCTTGAGCATTCACTGTCTAGGTACCACTTTTTTTTTCTTTTTGTGGTAACCTGCAAAGATCACAACCTCTCAAGTTTTCTTTAGTACCCAAATTTGTTTGGGTCCTTGAGCATTAGTGTAAGCTGTCTTAACAAAATCTCTTCGAACAGGTCTCCAGATCTTAGGACATTCATTCTCAAAATGTTTTGGATCTCCACAGTTTGAGCATTTAAGAGCACTTCGCCCAATAGGTTTGACAAAATTTCTTTTAAAATGATTTTTATAAGCTTGTCGAGGAGGTCTTTGTTTTAATCTCTCCTTGACTTTTGGAAAATCAATCAAGCTGTTACTTTCCTTTACAAATCCTAGACCAGATTTGTTATAGTAAGGAATTTGAATGGAAAGGATATGCTTCAAGATTTCTGAACCTTTTGAAAATTTGGAAGTAATTTCTGAAACTTCCTTTTTCAAAACAACATTTTCTTTGGAAAGTAAATCTCGATTTTCCTTGACTTGATAAAATTCTTTTTGAAGGAAATCAATCTTTTCTTTTTGTAAAATATCCTGTTGTCTCAGAGAAGAATTTTCCTTTTTCAAAGAAGAGATTCTTTTAAGAGCAGTCTTAAATTCAAAGCATAAATCATCAATGTAATTCGATACTTCAATAGTCATTTCAGAAGGTTTTACCTCGATTTCCACTTTAGGATCAGAATCTGAATCTGAATCTGACTTTGCCATTAGACAGAAATTTGAGATATCTTCATCACTATCTTCACACTCTGTGTCACTCCAGGTTTCTGCCTTTAAGGTCTTCTTTGCTTTCTCAAATTTGGTTTTCTTTTTCAGAAGTGGACAGTTAGGCTTGATATGTCCACGTTTCCTACAGTGAAAGCATATCACATCCTTTGATCTTTCTGTCTTATCGATAGACCTCTTATTTTCAAAAGGCATTTTCCCTTTGAGGTTTCTTCCTCTGATTTTCATTCTCTTGTACTTCTTTATGAAGAGAGCTAATTCTTCATCATCAACATCTTCATCTTCAGAATCTGCATCAGAATCAATGTTAGTTTTCAATGCAATTGATTTATTACCTCTGGTTTCATTTTCCTCATTCCGTTTCTCAGTCTCATATGATTGAAGAGTTCCAATTAACTCATTCACTGATAGAGGCATGATTCTTTGTGTCTCACGAAGATATGTTTTGATGTTATCCCATTCCTTTGTCAGTCCTCTCAGTAGTTTGTTGACTTTCAATGCATCTAAGACTGGTTGTCCTTGATATGCAAGACCGTTTACTATGTCAGTAAACCTATCATACATATCAGCAATTGATTCTTCAGGCTTCAGTTTGAAGGACTCATATTGGCCAAGCAGAAGATTGATTTGAGTTTCCTTGGCTCGATCTGTATCTTTATAAGTAATATAGAGAGTATCCCAGATTTCCTTAGCAGATTCACAAGCAGCAATTTTTTTATATTCAATAGGAGATAAAGCACAATAAAGAGAATAAATTGCTTTGGAATCTAAAGTTTCTCTTTTAGAAATCTCAGTGGGAGATAATGGAGGATCTGCTAATTTGCTTGCATCTGCCTTTTCTTTTGAATCAGAAGATTTCGGTTTGCCTCCTTTGATAATGACATCCCATTGCATATGATCAATTGACTTTATGAATGCCTTCATCTTATTCTTCCAGATGCTGTATTCCTTGCCATCAAAATATGGTGGTCTGTTGTTGCTCTGACCTTCAATGAGCCCTGGAGCACCAAAGTTAGCCATGTAGATCGTTAGCTCAGAAGTAAAACACTTCAATAAAATGAGCAACCTGCTCTGATACCAATTGATGTGGCTAGCAGGGATCACCTAGAGGGGGATGAATAGGTGACTTTGAACTGTTTTATAATATTTATGCGGAAATAAAACTAATCACAGAAGAGTCTGAATAAAATTCAGATTCAAGACAAATTATATAGATGAAGCTCTTGATGTGCAGAAAGTAAAATAAGAGATGAGGGATAGAGAATCTGCACACAAGTTTATAGTGGTTCGGCTTAGATTAAGCCTACGTCCACTCTCCCACGCTGACAGCTTACTGGCTGGATTTCACTATGTAATCAAGAGGAAGTTACAGAATTTGAGTAATATCACTCTGGTGTATGATAGGACTCTCTATCTCACACAGTCACTCTTACAAAGTAACCCTCAAGATCTAAGTATTTTGGCTCAGAACAACAAGAGAAATGATTGGAGTATGCTCAGACTTTAGACTTGTTGATTCTTGATTCTGTTATCTACTTTTGCTGCTCGTTGATCTCCTTAAATACTCCTCTACTCCCAAACTAGTCGTTGGACAGCTTTCAGAGGATCATCTTCCAATCTTCACCTTGGACAGATTTGTATAATAAGGATTGAGTAGCCGTTGGATGACAGATTCTGAATCCCGCTGATTCTGGTCGCCCATACAATCAGAATCTTGATTTTCATAAGTAGAGCTTTGTCCGTTGTAATGCATTCTTGTCGTAATATTTGATTGTCAATCAATTTGATTAAGATTGAACCAATCAAAACTTTTCTTCTGTGAAATCCATGCCAGATCACTAGCTGTTATTGTTTCGTTCTGAATTCTGTGTCTGAATAAATTCTGCGTCTGAATAACTTCTGTATCTGAATCTCAGAACTTAGATTCTGTGGGTCTTTAAAGAATTTATTTTTCAGCTTGTAAAGTCTGAATAACTTTCTTCTGAGCTTCCATAACATATATATATATATATATATATATTCCTAGAATAAAATGGTTCAGAATAAGTATCAGATTTTACAATTATAACAGAAGGTTTTGTCAACTTCAAAATTAGTAGGAGTTTTCCTCAACACGATGAACTTGTTTCTGTGAAGGGAAGCTCTTCCCTTAGGAACTTTCTTTTCACAACTGCAACTATAATCATCATCAGGAGGCTTTTGCCCTCCTTCAGGCTCTCCAACATCAACCAAATAAGCGTTGAAGGTCAGTGTCTCACCAGAACTAACAACTTCATCATTCTTCAAGATCCTGCATTCCAATAGCTAGTCGCCGTCATCATACAGCAGCATTACCAGTCAAATCATCCGATCATCGATCACAGAATGAAGTAATCTGCTCAGAACGAGCTCAATCCTGGGGAGTATGACGCCCGAAAGCACATGAGCAGAACAATCCGCGATGACGGTCAAAATTGAAATCCTAAACATGGACAAGCCAATCAAACTGAATCATGCCCGAGCCTCCATTGCGGATCGAGTTGAGCTGGGACATCAATGGCAGAGGAGTTTAGTAGTGAGCGGCCAGGAACGCACCTTGCCGGAGGAGGAGTGGAGGGAGAGGAAGCCGTCGCGATAGACCTTGCGCTTCTTCTGCTTGAGGTGCTTCGTGAAGGTGACGTTCCATTTCGTCGGAGCTTCATCCATGGCGGTTTCTGCATTTGGGGAGTGGGGAAGAAGAAGAGGATCTTCCAGGGATTTCGAGAGCTGCGAGAGCGATCCCGCTTTCGACAGCTTAAATAGTTATGGTGGGAGATGAATTACCAATATGAGTTAAATCATATTAAATATCGATGTTCGCTAATTCATTTGTTGAAGTTGTTCCTAAATCCTTGAGTTTATATCGTAATCATAATAGTTTAATAATACATTAATATTCAGTTACATAATTTTTAATCATAAACTTATTAAATAATTCATCGGTTATAATGTAATTTTTATCTAGTCAATTACATCATGGGTATGTGACATAAATGCTACTTATTTGTTTTCGTCACCCTTATTAAAAGCTAATTCCATAAAAAAGCACAAACTTTACTTTGAATGATAATTCTGGTTCGATTCTTTTTGTCTCAATAAAAAGTACAAACTTTTACTCGAGTCTCAAATCTAGCCTCTGTGATGTAAAATTTTCAAACTGATCGGGATAGATTTGAGATTTAAGTGAAAGTTGGTGATTTTTTATGAGACAAAAAAAAATTCGGCCAAAATTGTTATTCAAAGTAAAATTGGTGCTTTTTTTGAAATTATACCCCTAATTAATTCAAACCTTTTGACTGCAGGAAGATAGCAAGGAAGGTCTTGGAGGTTGCCTAGAGGTAAACAACAAATTATTGAGTAATTAGCATTTTTGAGGATGTCTTAGCATTTTCACTTTCTAAGAAATTTCATCTATAACTTTTTCTCATGCGGTGGAGAAGAAGAAGACGATGAGCACTAGACTCCGTATTAGGAAGATTTATCTGATAATGCAATTTCATTCGATGTTTACTTATATCATAATTCAATAATAAATTACAATACTTCAAGTTTTCTCTTTTCTAGAATTTCAATATAATAATTGAGCTGAAATATCTTTTTATTATGGCTCAACTAGTTAAAATATTAGGGTCCTCTTTAATTTGAGCTAGCTCATGAATAGGTCAATTTGGGCTAAGAGGATTTGGTCCTTCCGGTAATGAGAAAAGAATGTTCACATCGATAAGAGGGTCAGAAAAAAAAAAAAGCGAGAATGAAAACTTTTATAGTAGTGGGAACACAAAACTCAAGGAGTTAGGAAGAAAAAGATCTCTTATTCACAGAAATTACATAAACATTATTTTACTCGTATTTTCATCCGACAATCCGAACATTACAAGTCAAGTCTATCTGATGGACATTTATATGGTATAAGATTGTACCGTACATAATTACTCATCAATTATTAAACGATATTAATTGATAGAAAATGTTAACAATTTCAGAGAATTCAATAAGTGAAATTTGAATAGTATTTTAAATTTAAGTGGCATATAGTGTTTCAGTGTAAAAAGTTGGCCCATTTGAAAGGATATAGCAATAATAGGGAAGTTCTAGCTGCATTTGCTCCCCTCCGACGCTCTCCCATGGTCACACTTTTTTATTATTTGACAATTGTTTCTTCTTTCCTCCAAATACGCTTATCTTAAATCAATATTTTGCTACATAAAAAGACATTTAAATCATAATAAATTATTTTGTTCTCTTGGTAGCATCCAAACAATGTTATAACTTAATGCCTCTATTTCCTTTGTCTTATTTTTTCTCATGATTATTTATATAATTTCTATTTCTTTCTAATTAATCGCCTCTATCAATACATAGCATAATTGATGCAGTCTTGTTTCCATTCAGCGGAAGAACAAATGGGGAAGAACACGACACATCTTTTTAGGGAGAACTCTCTAATAATGAAGTTTCGTTACTTGAAGCTTCTAAGGAGTCCTCAACAAATTCGGCATGGTTTAATCGTCATTTCTTGTGAAACCTTATATTTTATGGGATGTTATTCTGAATTTGCTAGTGAACTTGTGGAATGACAGAGAGATCCAAAGGCATGAAACTTAACTGTTCATGTGGTAATTAATGGTTTGCAATTTGTTTATGTGCCTGGTCATGTGTCGTGTTAAGTATTCCAAGCTCTGTTTAGACGGCATTCGAGTAATGTTCGATGTTATGAAACTTGTAAGGCCGGTGGTCCCTTATATTATGGAATTAATGCTGATTTCTCGCAAGTTTTAAGTATTGTCATGTATCTTGTGAAGAACTGTTTGGTGCTCCTGAAAAAAGTGTTATTTAAAGTTAATTTATCTTTCTTGTATTTGGCTATTTACCATCACGTATGCTGTAGTCGATGTATGAACATTTTGTGAGAGCTAAAACACCCTGTTGTCTTGTTTTAAGTAGATGATGAATGTATAGGTTTATGAGCCATCATCTTGTGGGTGCCTAATGTAAGGGGAAGCCATTGTTTGTCCATCAAAGTTCCCATATTGCATATTTCACTAGGCCAATTCCTGCGTGATCGGGCTATTAGTTCCCCCACTCAAGACTTGAGCATGCCTTGAGCCATAGGTATGCTCAAGTATGCCTTAGCTTCGGGCTCATCGTCTACTTTTTGCTGATTTTCATAGCTCATACTGCTAGAAAAGGCATTTGGCTGTTTTGAGTTTCCTGTAACTATTAACGCAAGCAACAACAAACTTTGGTCAGTGTATAGAATATGTTTTGATTTCAGGACCGCCAATGTGTTTGCCGATAGAGCCAGAGTCTTATGCTGACTGACAGGCATCTCAGGCACCACTTTCCTGCAACAATATCTAAGCGAGCATTGATAGAGATTGAACTAAGTCTGTGCCTATACTAAAGTTTTCTTTCCTACACTTTGAGTTGATTATTTTTAGTGGCAGTGCGACAAGCCTAGTATGTCAGCTGGAGCTGGCTTAAGGAAAAAATCAGTTTGCAAGATTTGGGAGCCACGGCCACCATATTTGTCACGCCCCGTACCCCACGAAGCGTAAGCATCCCACCTGCGGTCGTTTGATTGCGACGTCCCAGGAAGCGTCGCCGACCCAAACCCCAAACAGAGATCAAGCACAAGCGGAAGCACGTATATAAACATATATATATATATACCCAGACAATAAAATACATGAGGCCAAGGTAGCACAACCAGCAAACAACACCTCTGAAAGTATGTATACTAGTATTACTAAAGAAAACTTTTTACACAATTCATTTATACAACAGTAGAGAAAACACACAGTCAGCAACCACTCAGTCAAAAGGGGTCAGCGTATAGCACTTCGGCTCCTCAGCTTCTACGACCATGGCTGTAGGTCCATCCCCACAAGGGTACACACTAGAGGACCGCTGGATATGGTGCGGTATCCCAAAAAAAGAGGTGCTCTCCTCGGCATCCTACGGCTGGGGGTCTGAAATGTTTCGGTTTACACAACCGTGAGACGAATCTCAGTGAGTTCAACCCCTAAACCTAGGTTAGGCTAGCATGCAATCTCCTGACCGGAAACAAATATTAAATCATAATACATCAACAATCAAACAATGCTCTGACCCTGCAAGTTAGACAGTTCAATATATAATCATCACGGCACATACGTGGCACACATCATCACACGTACGCCAGTCACACGCTTATGCAGCGACTCTCACACCCTCGCATGCTAATCAATGCATGTTTATGCATGCAAATGTCATCGGCATGTCATGCACATTTCTTCGGCCCACTGGCCCACACTGGCACACTTACTCAATTCTTTATTATTACGACTCGAGTCAACAAAATTCACGGCCCGATGCGTCTAGCCTGCTTCAAAGTGCATGAGGCGCAGCAACCGATATGGCCCAGTGTCTCTAGCCTGCTTCAAAGTGCATGAGGCGCAACACTGATCTACTTACGAACCAGAGCCTACTTCAAAGTGCATGAGGATGGTCGTCTTCCGGACGTACCGGGCATCGTCCTGCTTCAAAGTGCATGAGGACGGTATCGACCCGAAGGTCACGACCCGAAGGTCTATAGGTGATCACACAACTCATTATTATCTGAACCCAGCGTATAACGCTTCAGGGTATTTTAGGTGGTCACATACTCATGGCAGGCACGCATTCTCGCACAATTTCACCACATGCCTCACTCTAGGCATACATAATGCGTGTCCATGTTATGCGATGCAATGCATCATAAGCACCAATGAAATTCAACCACTCAATATCACAACACGTGCTCAATTGGCCTAATTAATACCGTGTGGCCTAATGCACGATTCACAAGTTAACAATTAATTTCAAACCTATCATTGGCCAATCGCACTTCACATAATTCAACCACACGACATGCGACATGGTAGTACACAATCAATTACAATTGAGCACAATTACATACAATTAGTCAATCCGGACCTACCCGATAATTTCCAATGGGCTCCTAAATTGATCATTTAATCCACTTACTCTCCTCAAATAATTCTCAATATTTCATTAAATTTTTTTCCGATAACAATTTCTATCAATCCATCCTCAACCCAGTCTCAATTACACACCGACACTGCCTAAGCCAGTCCAAATTGTACCGATAAATACCTAAACCAGTCCAGAAAAACGCAATATCAGTCCTAATCCGGGTTTAGGAATTTTACTCACCTAATCCAAGGTCACGACGACGGGGAAATGGCGGCCGATCACTGATGAACAGTGAAACCGGCGGCAAAAATCCCGGCGACGGCGGTACGGACGTGAACAGTGACCGTACGGACGGGGAACAGTACCGTACGATCGCTGTACGGACGGGCACAGATGGCAACGTATGAAGGTGCTGGACGGCCGGGTGTCGACGGAACGGCGATCGGAGCTCCGGCGGTACTGTTCACATAATGGAAAATGAGAAAAAGAGAGAAAAAGAGAGAAAAAGAGAGGGAAAGGGGGAGAGAAATGGACGGAACCGAGGCTGAGCTGAGGCGGGGGACCAAGGGGGTCGACGGCGAGGCACGGTGGCCGGCAGCGTGCTCCGGCGAAGCTCCGGGGAGAGAGAAAATGAGAGAAAATGGAGAGAAAGAGAGGGAAAATGAGAGAAAATTTCTGAAGGGGAGGCTGGTCTGGCGTGAGAGTGAGTGAGGAGAGAGAGAGAGAGTTTATCTTGGTCAAAACTAGAGTCTAGGGGTGCCAAGTGTGAAAAATCAAGCCACTTTGACCTTTTTGCCTCTCATCCAATGGCTCACATTAAATCTTATCCAATAATTCAAGGTCACTTTAGTCTTTTGCTGCCATAATCAAGATAAGTCCAAATTTAATTAATTTCCTTTAAAATTTCCCAAAATTCGGAACGAAAATAGCCTAGGGGCAAAACCGTCATTTTTCCGGTCCCGGGACGAAATTCCAATTTTTGCACATACGCGTTCCATATATGCGTGGCCAACCTAATATGGTGTCGGAATCGCGAAATTCATTTTTTAAGCCCTCGAAAATCCACGTCAAAGTTTTAGGAATAAAATAATATTATTTTCCAATTTTTGTCGAAATTCCAGTTTTTGTCCAAAACGACTCCTGGTATGTGTGGCCACCCAAAAATGGCATCGGCCTCGAGAAATAACCTCATTTGACCTCAAAAAGCAACGCTGGCGTCCCGAGGGGCAAAATCGTAATTTTTCACCCCCGGACCGAAATTCCAATTTTCACTTGTACTAACTCCAAACATGTGTGGCCAGCGTAATATGACGTCAGATTCCCAAAAATAGTCTCTTAACCCTTCGAAAATCGACATCGAAATCCGGGCCCAATTCCGTGAACAATACTCGCTAAACTTTCAATTTCAGGGTCTCTCACTAACGGGCGGCTGTTTAGAGGTTACGCGTATCGACCTAGGGTTATCCGTATCGTGATGGTCTCGATCATTGAGAGAATGAGAAAATTATCATTAGTTCCAGATGTCACAATCATTAGGTTCAAGTTCAGGACTGGTTGACCACGTGCACTTTTGGTCTTGCAGAATCACCTGCGTCCCAATTGTACATCGTAGGTCTTGGCCAAACCCAATACATTACCCTTTCCTAAGATCGGCCCACGTTGGCCCAAAATATTTTCCTCAACGTCTCTCGTGATCGGTATCCCTTTCGCGATAGAGTCCCTGGTCCACGTACCATTTTTTAGTTAGCCATACCCTAATGGTTAGTATCCCAAGAGTGATCAGCTCTGGGCGAGACTTACTAAAATGAAATGCGAAATAATATCAGTTTCATTGATCCCGGATATTACATCGAAATTCGGGCTGTTACAATCTTCCCCCCTTACAAAAATTTCGTCCTCGAAATTTGCAATCTACCCTTATCTACTCAAATAACTGGGGGTGTTGACGTCTCATAGCCTCCTCGCTTTCCCACGTGGCACCTTCTGTTCCGTGATACTCCCAAACAACCTTGACCATCGGGATCGTTTTGTTCCTTAGCACACGCTCTTTTCTATCCTCAATCCTGACTGGTCTTTCCACGTACGACACTTTATCGTCCACTTCTATCTCCTCGTACCTTAGAACGTGAGTCGGATCTGGTTCATATTTCCTCAACATCGACACGTGGAAAACATTATGTACTTGGGACAAATTAGGTGGCAAGGCAAGTCGGTAGGCCATATCACCAATCTTTTCCAAAATTTCAAATGGCCCGACATACCTAGGACTCAGTTTTCCCTTCTTGCCGAATCTAGATAATCCCTTCATAGGCGACACCTTGAGGAATACATGATCTCCCTCCTGAAACTCCAAAGGTTGTCGTCTTCGATCGGCATAACTTTTCTGGCGACTCTGCGCTGTCCTGAGTCTGTCCCGAATGACCTCAACTGCCTCAACTGTCTGTTGGATCAACTCTGGACCAGCGATACTTCGTTCACCCACTTCATCCTAACACACCGGCGTCCTGCACGCTCTACCATATAAGGCTTCAAACGGTGCCATCTGAATGCTCTGCTGATAGCTATTATTATATGCAAATTCCACCAAGTGTAACTGTTCCTCCCATTTGCCTTAAAAATCTATCACACAAGCTCTCAGCATATCCTCCAGGGTTTGAATGGTCCTTTCAGATTGGCCATCTGTCTGCGGATGATAGGCCGTACTGAACTGTAATTTCGTTCCTAAGGCCGTTTGCAAACTTTTCTAAAAGTTGGCCGTAAATCTTGGATCACGGTTCGAAGTGATCGATACCGGTACTCCATGCAACCTCACGATCTGCCTCACATACAAGTCTGCGTATCTTTCCAATTCAAAGTCCTTTCGCACAGCCAGGAAGTGCGCTGACTTAGTCAGTCTATCCACTATCACCCAAATTGAATCATGTCCTCTCTGGCTTCTTGGTAGTCCCGTCACGAAATCCATTGTGATAGGTTCCCATTTCCACTCTGGGATTTCTAATGGTCTCAATAATCCTCCAGGCTTGCAATGCTGTGCCTTCACTTGTTGGCACGTCAAACACTTAGCTACATGTCTGGCCACATCCACCTTCATCCCATTTCACCAATAGTGCTGTCTCAAATTCTGGTACATCTTCGTACTCCCCGGATGGATACTGTAATTGCTCCTATGAGCTTCCGATAAGATTTCTTCCTTAAGTTTCACATCATCCGGTACACATAATCGCCCTCTAAACTTCAGGACTCCATCCTCGGACACTTGAAAGTCCGGTTTCCTCTTAGCTGCATCCATCTCAATAATCTTTTGGATTTCTTGATCCGTAGACTGTAGTTCCTTAATCTTGATCTGAATCTCGGGCTCAATCCTCAAGGCGGCTAGTAAATTCGATACTTGACTCATCTCCAACTTAAACTCTAAATCCCTGAGCCTTTCCAATAACGTCCACTCCTTGACCATTAAATGCGCCAAACTAGACTTCCGACTCAAGGCATCTGCCACCCGATTAGCTTTCCCAGGATGATACAGGATGTCGCAATCATAATCCTTTAGAAGCTCCATCCAACGGCGCTGCCTCATATTCAACTCTTTCTGCGAAAACAAGTACTTGAGGCTTTGATGATCTGTAAAAATCTGGAACTTCTCTCCACACAAGTAGTGCCTCCAGATCTTAAGTGCAAACACAATAGCAGCTAATTCCAAATCATGCGTCGGGTAATTCATCTCATGCGGTCTCAACTGACGCGACGCATAAGCCACTACTTTTCCATGCTGCATCAGCACACAACCCAATCCTCTTAGCGAAGCATCGCTATAAATCTCGAATCCTCCTGGGCCCGACAGAATGGTCAATACAGGAGCAGTCGTCAACCTGTGTTTCAATTCCTGAAAACCCCTTTCGCACTTGTCATCCCACTCAAATTTCACTTCCTTCTTAAGCAGCCTTGTCAATGGCATGGCTATTGACGAAAATCCTTCCACGAATCGCCTGTAATAACCAGCCAATCCCAGAAAAATTCGAATCTCGGTTACTGACGTCGGTCTAGGCCACTTAGTAACTGCTTCGATCTTAGCTGGATCCACCGAAATTCCATCCCCAGAAACGATATGTCCAAGAAATCCTACTCTGCTGAGCCAAAACTCACACTTGCTAAACTTAGCGTACAATGCGTGCTCTCTCAAAGTCCTTAGCACTTCAGTCAAGTATACCTCATGTTCCTCGGGGCTCTTAGAGTACACTAGTATATCGTCAATAAAAACTATCACGAACTGATTCAGGAATTCCTTGAACACCCGATTCATCAAATCCATAAAAGCAGCTAGGGCATTCGTTAATCCAAAAGGCATAACTGTAAATTCATAATGTCCGTATCGAGTTCTGAAAGCAGTCTTGGGAATATCCTCATTCCTAATTCTTAACTGATGGTATCCGGTCCTCAAATCTATTTTGGAAAACACTGAGGCTCCTTGCAGTTGATCAAATAAATCATCAATCCTCGGCAGTGGATACTTATTCTTCACTGTCACTTGATTCAGCTGTCGATAATCTATACACAACCTCAGAGTTCCATCTTTCTTCTTAACGAACAGAACTGGCGCTTCCCATGGAGACGTACTAGGACGAATAAAGCTTTTATCCAGAAGTTCCTGTATCTGCACCTTTAACTCTTTCAATTCTGATAAAGACATCCTATACGGCGCTTTCGAAATCGGCTCTGTTCCTGGCGCCAATTCAATCACAAATTCCATCTCTCGCTCAGGCGGCAAACCCGGCAATTCCTGAGGAATCACCTCGGGAAAATTGCTTACTACGGGTATATCTTCTAACTTAGGTTCCTCCATTGTTGGATCCACAACATTCACCAGATATCTTTCACACCCTCCATCCAACAACTTACTCACCTCAAGCGAAGAAATCCAAGAGATCGAGGTTCCTCCTCGATTTCCCTGAAATACAAAACTAGGGCGTCCATCCGGATTAAATTGGATTGTCCTATCACTGCAATCCACTACCGCTTTCTGTTGGATTAACCAGTCCATTCCAATAATCACATCGAAATCGAACATAGCTAATACTGCCAAATCAATACTCTCTTCCGTACCCCCAATGATTATTTTACAGTTAGGACATCCAAAAGAAACTAGCAACCTATCATTCATAGGTGTCGACACGCAAAGCACATGCTTAAGCAGCACTGGTTTTATACCAACTAACTCAATAAACTGTTCTGAAACAAACGAATGGGTTGCCCCCGGATCAAACAATGCATATGCGGCATGATCACACAACGAAATCGTACCTGTGACCACGCCCGGCGCATTCTCAGCTTCCTTGCGCGCCATGGCATAAATCCTTCCTTGAGCTGGCGGTCGTCCCTGATTAGCCGGTGGGGGAGGTCCGGCTTGATTTCCAGCTCGTGGTGGCGGTACTCTGGACGGTCCTGATGGTTGCATCTGCGGGCAATCGCGGATATGATGTCCGATACTTCCGCACTTAAAACACGCCCCATATCTACCCAGCTGAGGACTCGGTTTCCCGATATTCCGTCTGGCTAGCGGGACAAATCGCCTATTTCTAGTCATAGGTCTCTTTCCCAAACGGCGATTATCTCGATTTTGAGCAAACCGCGATCCTGAAGCGGCTGCCCTTTCCTGCTGATCTCGTTCTATGATCTGAGCCCGTCTGAACATCTCCCCATAGTCCTTGATATCATGAGACAAAATCAAACTTCGAAGATCCGGCTTCAGTCCATCTCGGAATCTTCAAGCTCTATCTCTCGGGTTCTCCACCATAGTTGGGGCAAACTTAGCCAATCTCGCGAACTCGGCCTCATACTGATCAACAGTCATTTGTCCCTGACGCAAGCGCATAAATTCCATTAACTTCTTCTCTTGCGCATTCTCCGAGAAATACTTTTCATAGAAGTTTTCCATAAACACAGCCCAAGTCGGGGCCGTTCCCGCAGGAAACACTCTACCTTCCACAGCATTCCACCAATCATTGGCACCGTCCTGTAACTGATAAGCTGCTAGCATCACTTTCTCTTCATCGTTGCACCCTAGAACTTTGAAAGTTTTTTCCAACGATTCCACCCATCTCGGTGCAGTCTCAGGGTCACCACGACCATGGAACTGGGGCGGCTTCAACTTGATGAATTGTTCCACTAACTGGGGCATCTGCCTAACCCCGGCTGGCTGGGCCTGTCCAACATTAGCTTGATTCTCATTCCCAGTAGCAGCAGCAGCAGCAACAGTCTCAGTGGCCTGGGCTGCCACATTGTCACGCCCTTGAGCTTGTCTATCCAATACATTCCCGATCCTTTCTAATACCCTTAGAACTCCTTCCATACGTGGATCTTCCACCGGTCTAACATCAACTCTGGGGTCTACTGCAGTTCCCATATTAACTCCCAGATTGTCCACTGCTCTCACTCGAACATGACCTCCACCTCTGGATCCTCTCCTGGCACCCCTTTTGGGAACTCTTCCTACACCTCTCCCCTCGCCACTCATCTCGGCTACTCGGTTCTACAACTACCTGCTATAATTCCACAAAGGAATTAAAGACTTAAATAATCTATCCCAGTCTAAGTCCTAGGCAGGTATCAAACAACAATTAAGCAATCAGCATGCGGCTTAATAGAAACTAGCCAACTCATCACCCAAGGAATTCATATACTCACCTCGGGTCCTGCCGCACCTGCACTCACGAGTCACACAATTATAATTCAAACACCATCACAAACTGTCAGGATATGCATATAACACACGAGGTCACCCTACTGGCTACCCATGGTCTCATCGCTCCTTATCACTTCAAACATCGACCTAATTGGACCGAGCTGACCTTGCTCTGATACCAATTCAAGAGGGGGTTGTCACGCCCCGTACCCCACGAAGCGTAAGCATCCCACCTGCGGTCGTTTGATTACGACGTCCCAAGAAGCGTCGCCGACCCAAACCCCAAACAGAGATCAAGCACAAGCGGAAGCACGTATATAAATATATATATATACACCCAGGCAATAAAATAAATGAGGCCAAGGTAGCACAACCAGCAAATAACACCTCTGAAAGTATGTATACTAGTATTACTAAAGAAAACTTTTTACACAATTCATTTATACAACAGTAGAGAAAACACACAGTCAACAGCCACTCAGTCAAAAGGGGTCAGCATATAGCACTTCGGCTCCTCAGCTTCTACGACCATGGCTGCAGGTCCGTCCCCACAAGGGTGCACACTAGAGGACCGCTGGATATGGTGCGGTATCCCAAAAAGAGGTGCTCTCCTCGGCATCCTACGGCTGGGGGTCTGAAATGTTTCGGTTTACATAACCGTGAGACGAATCTCAGTGAGTTCAACCCCTAAACCTAGGTTAGGCTAGCATGCAATCTCCTGACCGGAAACAAATATTAAATCACAATACATCAACAATCAAACAATGCTCTGACCCTGCAAGTTAGACAGTTCAATATATAATCATCACGGCACATACGTGGCACACATCATCACACGTACGCCAGTCACACGCTAATGCAGCGACTCTCACACCCTCGCATGCTAATCAATGCATGTTTATGCATGCAAATGTCATCGGCATGTCATGCACATTTCTTCGGCCCACTGGCCCACACTGGCACACTTGCTCAATTCTTTATTATTACGACTCGAGTCAACAAAATTCACGGCCCGATGCGTCTAGCCTGCTTCAAAGTGCATGAGGCGCAGCAACCGATTTGGCCAAGTGTCTCTAGCCTGCTTCAAAGTGCATGAGGCGCAACACTGATCTACTTACGAACCAGAGCCTACTTCAAAGTGCATGAGGATGGTTGTCTTCCGGACGTACCGGGCATCGTCCTGCTTCAAAGTGCATGAGGACGGTATCGACCCGAAGGTCACGACCCGAAGGTCCATAGGTGATCACACAACTCATTATTATCTGAACCCAGCGTATAACGCTTCAGGGTATTTTAGGTGGTCACATACTCATGGCAGACACGCATTCTCACACAATTTCACCACATGCCTCACTCTAGGCATACATAATGCGTGTCCATGTTATGCGATGCAATGCATCATAAGCACCAATGAAATTCAATCACTCAATATCACAACACGTGCTCAATTGACCTAATTAATACCGTGTGGCCTAATGCACGATTCACAAGTTAACAATTAATTTCAAATCCATCATTGGCCAATCGCACTTCACATAATTCAACCACACGACATGCGACATGATAGTACACAATCAATTACAATTGAGCACAATTACATACAATTAGTCAATCCGGACCTACCCGATAATTTCCAATGGGCTCCTAAATTGATCATTTAATCCACTTACTCTCCTCAAATAATTCTCAATATTTCATTAAATTTTTTTCCGATAACAATTTCTATCAATCCATCCTCAACCCAGTCTCAATTACACACCGACACTGCCTAAGCCAGTCCAAATTGTACCGATAAATACCTAAACCAGTCCAGAAAAACGCAATATCAATCCTAATCCGGGTTTAGGAATTTTACTCACCTAATCCAAGGTCACGACGACGGGGAAATGGCGGCCGATCACTGATGAACAGTGAAACCGGCGGCAAAAATCCCGGCGACGGCGGTACGGACGTGAACAGTGACCGTACGGACGGGCGGTGAACAATACCACCCCGTACGGACAGCGGGGATGGGTGCCCGGCGACGTGCCGGTGACGGCTGAGGCGGTCCGTACGGTCGGTATGAACAGTGACCGTACGGGGACGGTGAAACAGTAACCGTACGATCGCTGTACGGACGGGCACGGATGGCGACGTATGGAGGTGCTGGACGGCCGGGTGTCGACGGAACGGCGATCGGAGCTCCGGCGAAGCTCCGACGGTACTGTTCACAGAATGGAAAATGAGAAAAAGAGAGAAAAAGAGAGAAAAAGAGAGGGAAAGGGGGAGAGAAATGGACGGAACCGAGGCTGAGCTGAGGCGGGGGACCAAGGGGGTCGACGGCGAGGCACGGTGGCCGGCAACGTGCTCCGGCGAAGCTCCGGGGAGAGAGAAAATGAGAGAAAATGGAGAGAAAGAGAGGGAAAATGAGAGAAAATTTCTGAAGGGGAGGCTGGTCTGGCGTGAGAGTGAGTGAGGAGAGAGAGAGAGAGTTTATCTTGGTCAAAACTAGAGTCTAGGGGTGCCAAGTGTGAAAAATCAAGCCACTTTGACCTTTTTGCCCCTCATCCAATGGCTCACATTAAATCTTATCCAATAATTCAAGGTCACTTTAGTCTTTTGCTGCCATAATCAAGATAAGTCCAAATTTAATTAATTTCCTTAAAAATTTCCCAAAATTCGGAACCAAAAATAGCCTAGGGGCAAAACCGTCATTTTTTCGGTCCTGGGGCGAAATTCCAATTTTTGCACATACGCGTTCCATATATGCGTGGCCAACCTAATATGGCATCGCGCGAAATTCACTTTTTAAGCCCTCGAAAACCCACGTAAAAGTTTCGGGAATAAAATAATATTATTTTTCAATTTTTGTCGAAATTCCAGTTTTTGTCCAAAACGACTCCTGGTATGCATGGCCACCCAAAAATGGCGTCGGCCTCGAGAAATAACCTCATTTGACCTCAAAAAGCAACGCTGGCGTCCCGAGGGGAAAAATCGTAATTTTTCACCCCCGGACCGAAATTCCAATTTTCACTTGTACTAACTCCAAACATGTGTGGCCAGCGTAATATGACGTCAGATTCTCAAAAATAGTCTCTTAACCCTTCGAAAATCGACATCGAAATCCGGGCCCAATTCCGTGAACAATACTCGCTAAACTTTCAATTTCAGGGTCTCTCACTAACGGGCGGCTGTTTAGAGGTTACGCGTATCGACCTAGGGTTATCCGTATCGTGATGGTCTCGATCATTGAGAGAATGAGAAAATTATCATTAGTTCCAGATGTCACAATCATTAGGTTCAAGTTCAGGACTGGTTGACCACGTGCACTTTTGGTCTTGCAGAATCACCTGCGTCCCAATTGTACATCGTAGGCCTTGGCCAAACCCAATCTATTACCCTTTCCTAAGATCGGCCCACGTTAGCCCAAAATATTTTCCTCAACGTCTCTCGTGATCGATATCCCTTTCGCGATAGAGTCCCTGGTCCACGTACCATTTTCTAGTTAGCCATACCCTAATGGTTAGTATCCCAAGAGTGATCAGCTCTGGGCGAGACTTACTAAAATATTTTCCTCAACGTCTCTCGTGATCGGTATCCCTTTCGCGATAGAGTCCCTGGTCCACGTACCATTTTCTAGTTAGCCATACCCTAATGGTTAGTATCCCAAGAGTGATCAGTTCTGGGCGAGACTTACTAAAATGAAATGCGAAATAATATCAGTTTCATTGATCCCGGATATTACATCGAAATTCGGGCTGTTACAATATTATCTCCAACCAATACCTCGAGCACCAAACTATTAGTTCAACACTCGTGATCAGTGTCTCAACAAAGATGCAATCCGATGAGTTGAGAATCCTGACCCACCACAAAGAACTTTCCGATTTTTCGTTCGCATGTGTGACTCGAAGCGCACGTTAAGATGATCTTGAATAAATAAAATCCAATGGATGATTACGTCCTGGTGCAGGATCCTGGTCAGTCTGAAGAAAACTCAAACCAGCTGGGGAAATAAGTTCAAGTGTGCGGCTGCGTCATGAATTCATTTAATCTAAAAAGCTATACATACACTAAATGAATTCATTTAATTCTTTATTAGGGAAAAAGAAAGGAGTTGGCTCCAATCTGGCTCTTGCACCTTACTAGGCGAATTATGGGGCACTGACCCCGCAATAACATGTGGGCCCCTCCTCCTTCGCACGCACTCTGTACGCACTACAAAAGGAAAAGTCCTAGAACAGTCAAAACCGGTCAAATCTTTGTGTGCAGTTATGAGAGGCCCTTCAAGGAAGGAAATTCAATCAAAGATAAGAAAACGTGGGATTCCTTTCCTCGCATCTGATCAGCGGTGATTTCTCCCGTAAAAATCGTTCTCAATATTACGGATTTCGGATTGGATTTCACACGAACTCAAAGTTCGAGATATAATCTAACATGAATAGGATTGAGACCATCGTAAATCGTCGCGATCAAATCCGATTGATCTCCGAATTTGAGATCACTGCCTACTGGCGCCGTCGCTCTTGTCGTCGCGGATCGCACATCGCTTCAGGTTCGTCGGTCCCCGATTTCGTCCTCTGACGGGGGGGATTCCGTGTCTTATAAAAGGTTCCTGTTTCGCACCGCTGACGGTTCTCCAGTCCTTCAACCCGTCGTCTCCCGTTATCAAAGCTTTGATTTTCTTTTTTTTCCAGCATCTGGATGTGAATTTCTTCCCAATTTTTCTCCGTCTTCCCGTGCTCGAGAGAGTCTCGAGAGAGTGATGCGGAATGTCGTCTCCTTTTGCTTGCTTTGTCGATGCTCTCGATAATCTCGTCATGGCTGTCTGCACTGGTGCCTGGCGGTGCTGGGTGTGGTTTGTTAGCTGTGGATAGAGGTTTTTTTTTTTTGTATGTGGGCACCAGGTCGGGCATGCATTGACCCTTTGCGAGTTTGAATGCTCACAGGAAGAGTGAGGGAGAGCTTTTTGTAGATTGATGTGATGAACGTGCAGGCATATATGTCGGGGCATGTATCTAGTCGATCGGGCCCTCAGTTGCTTGGGCTGTCCCGAATTCGGTAGCTGCAGGCGGTGGTGCCCCTCCTGCTGTGTTCGGCGCGGACACGGATCTTCTCAGAGCTCGGAGCTGTATGCAAGAGAAGATGTAATCTAATCTGGAGCACTTGTTCTTGTGCTTTAACCTCCACAGTTCCAGTGGTCCTTGTTTGCTGATTGAACTTTTTACTGTCCTTTTCAGCTTTGTTCTCTTAGCACAGCGGCATCAGCAGCCAATTAATGACTCTCAAATGCAGAAGCTGAAGGATATTGTTGTACGCCTCGAAGACGGTCTCTTCAATTCTTCTCACTCAAAGGTCTTCCCATCCTCATCATTTCTTGCCTCTTCTTTTTTGTAAAAGTACAAAAAGCGGCGGATGATTTCCGTTTATTGGGTTTTTTTAAGTGTTTTACATTTTATATCTGCGAAAGCCAATAATCTGTTCATTTCTCTTGTCTGGTTTCACCTGTTTTTTCTCGTGATTATCAGTATTTCCTTTTCTTTTTTTGGTGGATAGGACTTGCCATTCTTTTGCTACTTTAAAATTACAATTATGTAGGATGAGTATATGAATTTGGACACATTGGAGTCCCGGTTGCATAGTTTGATCAAGCGTCCATCTCCTAATAATCGAAATACAATCAATCCTATCTCAATGACAACGATGATTCCAAGTCCTGGATTGTCGCATAATGGGAGTTCGACCATGATGGCGACAACTTCAGTGGATGCACCTATGAGTAACATAGCTGGGAGTAGCAGCGCGCAGCCAATGAATGCAAACACGGGAAGCCTTATGTCAAGCAGAATTAATCCAAAGGCATGTGCTCTCTATAATCTCTTGTTATGGCTGTCTGCACTGGTGCATGACGGTATTAGTTGTAGTTAGTTCACTGTGAATAGAGTTTTTATCTATGTAGCACCAGCTCAGGCATGTGTAGACCCTTTGCGAGTTTAAATGATTACAGGAAGAGTGAGAGCTTTTGTAGATTGATGTGATGATTGTACAGGCAGATATATCGGGGCATTTATCTTGTCAATCGGGCACTCAGTTGCCTGGGGTGTCCCAGCAAAATGGCAATGTTGTCCTGGAGAATTGCGTCAAATGTCAAGTTGTCGCCATTCTTGTACGTTGTCCATACATGGAAAAATAGAGAAGTTACCGGAGCACAAGGACCTACCCGAGCAACTGAGGAAGCTAGTCTTACTCTATTCCATACTCGAAGAAGATCCGATGCCGATATCGGAGAAATTGCATCACTTGGTTGTTCTCCTGCTGGGTTCTTGGGCTTTTGTGGGAAAGAAAATGGTTTGCTCTGCAGGAGGCTTTCCTCAACTCAAGCATTTAGTTCTTTCTGATTTGTCCTATTTGGAGGAGTGGAGGGTCATTGAAGGAACCTTGCCTCATCTTTCTCGATTGGGGATCAGCAGATGTCCCAAATTGAAGATTTTGCCTCGTGGGATCTCCACATATGATGGTTCGGGAGACATGTTTGATGAGCTTTGGAGGCACCCTGACTTGGGGATAGTGCCTTGGTAGACTAATAATTAATTTGAAGGGCCAAGTAGGGCATTTCTACTCTGGCATGAAGCAGCCCCATAATTATTTTTTTTTCCAGCAAAGTTTGTAACGGGCAATCATATGACATTTTGGATCAAATCTTGCGTCTATGCAAATAGAGGAATCCTACAAACTATTCGGTCTTTCTTGTCGGCTGGCGTAGTTGGCAACGTGAGTGCTATTCTCCCTCCCTCTCGTCTCTTTATCACTCTCTTAATTGTCTCTCTACTTCATTCGTAACTCATTTACGTGAAAATAGGTTTTCGTCTTACTTTATTAAACAAATAAATTATATCAAAATATTGATGATAATAATATTGTATTTGCACCCACCCATCGGTGGCCGCGATGGTTTGCGCTCAGTTCCTTTCACGAGAGGTCCTGGGTTCAAAACTCGTAGATGCCGATGATTTAAGTGAAGGGTCGTGGCGGTGGGATGTTGCGCTAGCCCCCCGAGGACTAGTCGGGCTTCACCGCTGGTTTGAGCGTAAGCTCACCGGCCGCGCGGACACCTCGGTTATCAAAAAAAAAAAAAAATAATAATAATAATATTGTATTTGCTAATTCATTTGTTCAAGCCAACCCAAATTCTTAAATTTACATCATAACCGTTGTCTAGCATTAAGTTAAGCACTACGTGCACTAATTACATCCTTATATTCCTTTATTTCACGCTTGCTTTTCTCTATTGAGTTAGTACCCTGTTGTTATACGCATAATCTTCTTTTCTTTTCTTTTCTTTTCTTTCTTTTCCCTTTTGAGCGATGTATCAAGAATAAAGGGAGAGTTCATATTTCTCGTAATTTTAAGATGGCAATAAAATTCAAATTCCTTGGTTGAGCGAAAAAAAAAATCAAATTAATTCGCTCGAGATCGCTCGTCGACGGGGGACGCTAGAACGCTAAAAGACTACTCATTTCCAGCCATTTGTGCGCTATCGTTTCGAAGCTCACATCACGCATTTCATTATCATAAATTCCATCTCCATTCCGCAATTTTGCCCATTCTGTTTCGTTTCCTTTTGCCTATCTTCCTTGTGGACTTCAATTTGGGGGGGTGGGTGGGTGGGTGGGAATCTGTCCGTTTCGCTCGCCGTCGAGACGAGATGACTCGCGACTTGCTCATGGAAGATTGCCAAGTTCTCCCGAGCGCCACGAGGGGGACAAGGGATGGGTGAAGGGCACGCGGAGTGGAGGTGGAGCGAATTCCATCCTCCTCCAGAGACGCTGCACGGGGGAGGCATGTGAAGAAATACGAGTCATCGCTCGTGGGGTTGAAGACGTCGCCGTGAAAGCTGCATTGGGGAGGACGGAAGATCCGAGCATTCCATTGCGCTGGCCAGATGCTTGACGAAATGCGCGGGTGAGTATAGAAACTGCGGTGCCTAAAGCCGAAATCGGCGTGTTGCTTTCGGAGTGGGTGGTTCATTTCGTTGTATATTTAAGGATTCTTTTATGCGTGCCTACTTTGTTCTTTCCCTTTGGAAAACGGAGATGAAATTGCTGGATGTAGCGAGAAAGCATATTGATTATTTGTCGATGGGTGACGCGGGCGGCGGCAAATGTTGCTGTCCTCCTGCGATGAGAGAATTTTAGCTTTCTCTACCTGGAATTCTGTTGTAAATTGTGACTAATTAAGTCAGAAAGATAACATACTCTCCGGCATCAGTTCAGACCTTCGGAGTGTCTCATAAAAGCCTCTTCTATGGAGTTGCTAACTTTATCTTTTTCAATGATTTTGATAGTTTATCCAAATTCTGGAATCGCAGACAGATATAAAACTTACACTTAACCACATGCACGTGTCATTTGGCCTGCAAGGTGGGCTCGGTACAGAAACCTCGTCCTTGAAAAGGTGCTGATGTAGATAGTAAACAGTAGATTCATAGCGCAAACCCAATGCTTCTCGAAAGACGCTGATGCGAGATTAGACGAAGTTGAGTCATTCCTCGTGGTGTTGCAGATTTCGTCGTCAAAGGTCGATGCTAAAGTAAAGAAGAGGGAAGATCCGAGCACTTTTCGAAATGCTAGCCAGGTGTTTGACAAGATGCCTTCGTGAGTTGAAACAGTTTTCTGTTTTTTTTTTTTTTGGGTGAAAACTGAGAAACTTCATTAATTCAAACCAAGTTTGTGGACATCCAAACATAAAATATCTAACATAGATTGCGGGGTGAAGCAACCAATTAGAAGGGAGTTCATTTTTCCTCTTTTGAAACAGTGTTCGAGCGCGTGAAATAGAAGCGGGGTGTTGATTTCGGTTTGTGTAGTCCAATTCTGGCATTTAGATGAACAACGAGACGTACAATATAAACTCATCATGAGAAAAACGAAAAAGCGTGATTAAGGAAACACCAATTGGCTTTCTCAAAACATATTAATCAAAGGGATGGGCAAACACGTAAGATACGACAAAGCAACGGCGGCTGAAACCGTGAGGCACCTCCTCAGGTTTCTTGCTCATAATGTCTTCGGCTCCTGTGCATCGGTCTTTCTTTACAATTCTTTCGTGCAGCTGTCCATCAAAGGAGAAAATATTCAGTGGTATGCGCACGCCACGTCAACTGCTGACGTGGCATGCATATTTTACTCTCATCCACTAATAAATAGACACATAGCTGCTGATGTGTATTAAAAAAATGATGTGGAATTTCTTCTGTTTCTTCGTTCTTCAACAACGCACTCCTTCTTCATCTGGGTTTCCATGGACGGCGGCGGCCGGTATGGACGGCCGCTCATCCACTGGCGACGGCGGCACAACTTCTTGTCACAGATCTAAAGACGCGCAGGAGGGGTGGCCATGGACGGTGGCTCGTCCTGAAATCGCGCAGAGGTCGGCCATGGACGAGGGTTTTGTCTTCCTCTGTTCATCCACGAACGAACTCCAGATCTGGAGCAATAGGTGGCCGAACTTTAAAACTAGGGCCAAATGACTCAAGGCACCATCCATGGCCGCGAGAGAACACCAGATCTGAAGCCATGACTTGAGCAGGTTGGGTGGCCATGGACGGTGGCTCATCCATAAATTGCGCGGAGGTCAGCCATGGACGAGCGCTTCTTCTTCCTTTGTTCATTCACCAACGAAATCCAAATCTGGAGCAGTAGGCATCTTGAAACACAAATCGAGAAAACCCCACACAATTCACAGAACTTCATTCCCAGAACTTCATCCTGTCAGTAGGGTCAAATGACTCGAGCCACCGTCCATGGCCGCGAGGCTTTTGAAAGAACGCCAGATTTGGCCGCGGATCTGTGGACGAGAGGCCATCCATGGCCGACCGCTACTCTGCATCTCCATATCTGTGGACGAGCGCTCGCGGCCAAGACTTAGCCGCCCAGACAATGGAGAGGGTGGACGCGGAGGTTGGCCTGGATGAGGTGATCGACCGTCGCTCAACAGCCAGATCTGGTTTGCTGCTTAACAGCTTTCAGCTCGAGTCTTGGCTCGTCCATAGTTGCCGGCGACAAGCTCAACAACTTTGCCGCGGACAGTGGTGGCCATGGTGGGGCAATGGATCAAGGATGGCGGCGGCTTGGCGGTGGAGGTAGCCAAGCCCAGCGGAGCGGAGGTTGAAGGAGTTCTCAAGAAGGAAGGAAAAAAAGAAATTCCACGTCATTTTTTTAATACACATAAGCAGCCATGTGTCCAATTGTTAGTGGATGAGAGTAAATTATGCACATCACGTCAGCCGTTGACGTGGCATATGCAAACCACTGAATATTTCCTCAACCATCAGCGTCTTTAGAGAAGCATTGGATTTCGCCTCCTCTCGCATACCCTTCGCTTGTCCTCGGTGAAATTGTCCAAAATTTTTTTAATCTATTACACCTTTATCAATTTTAGTACTATGGTGCGACCGGCGCTAACATAGATAATTTTTAATAATATTTTAATAATATTTAAATTTTTATAATAAAAAAGAAAATAAAAAAGGAAAAGGGAAAAATAAAAAATTAATAAAAATTCAAATAAAAATATTAAAATATTTTAAAAATTGTTCACGTTAACATCGGCCGTCCTATAACTGTGCCCCATAGGACATCCGGCCATAGGACGTCCGGCGTCCACATTAGCGATTTCCAATAAAAATTGGACGAATGAACTCAATCTACAAAACGTGAAAAGATTAATGACTTAATAGGCAAATTAAAAAGGTTTATGATTAAATTGACAAAATACAATAGGTTTGTGACTTTTTAGATAATTTTCCCCCTGTCCCCTTGCAACCTGCAAGAACTTTGCATCTTTTACGAGCCAGTTACGAGCTCTTTATGCAGCAAGTAGATTAAAAAATTTCACCATTGAAGCCCACAAGGATGAGAGGGGAAAATGAAATGAATAAATTGGGCAAATTCCATAATGACAGTGTTCTATGACAATGCAGCTTGACGAGACTTCAATCTTTTGTTAGAGTTATTGGCGCTAAATGAAGTTGGATATGCAAGTGTTGAGCTTCTAATTCATTCAGCCGATGGGCTCCAGATTTAATAGGAAGGATGATATCAAAGTTCGTCCTAAATTTTTAGTCATTGATCAATTTGGTCTTTGTACTCTTTGATTTAAGGTGCAAGTGCAAGATCGGAGCCAATTTTCTATTTTTTTTTTCCAGAAAATACTAGTCCACTTTGTTAAAAGATCCATTTAAAAGTGAATTATTTAATCCCTGCATTATTCGTGACCAAAAAAAAAAATCCCTGCATTCTTTTAGAGAACCATCCGGCACTTTATCATTCATGCGCAGCCGTTCCTTATGAATTTTCTCTGTATGTTCAATTTTAAACCTCATCAATCAATTATAAGTTTGCTATGTACAAGAGTTGAAATAAATCCCACTTGAATTGGAGTCAAAAATATGTTTTTTCCGGAATTATAAATAATCCACATGGATGATAGGGAAATTGAAACGAACAAAATGGGCAAATTGCAGAATGGATGAATTATGATAATGTATGCGTGAGCTTTGAAACTATTACACCCAATGACTGAAAAGAGAGTTTAATTTTCAGTTCATTGTTGTAAAAAGAAAAGACATGCTTCGCGTATAAATATGATACAATCAATTTTAGAGATGATTGTTGGGTAAGCTGAGCTTGAGATAGCAGTCTAATTTGCCCGAGTTTGAGACCCATAATTAAAAGATGTAACTGTCAATTGAGTTGATCATCAATTCCATTGTTTACAATTCCATTAATAACAAGCAAACCTTTGCGGGCCCATATTCTTCAAAGCGATGGTGATTTCCTTTTCTGAAGCATAATTTTCTCGAAATTTGATCATCAATTCTTCAACCAAGAGCTTCTCTTCATTCACGTCCATAGTGAAATTACTCATAGTGAGATTGTCAAGAGATTACTCATAGTGAGATTGTCTTAAGAGTATGGGGTGAAATTTGGAACTAAAGTTCCTCATCATGAGTTTGCCTCAAGTATGTTGTAATTGAGCAAAATCCACATATTACATTACACCCATCTAATAAGCATGTAAAAATTTTAATTAGAAGTAGCTACATTTTGATATAACTTATTATGATTGAAAAAGAAGTCTAAATTGTTTAGCTATATTAGGTCTGTTTTGTATAAACTTGATGTTCTTGCACGTATATTACGTGAACAAAATAGATGAGAGATGAAAAAAAATCGAATTGCTTTATCTGAATATGTTTTAATACGTGTTTATATTATCCTATTAATAAAGAATGTTTTTTTTTGGGTAAGGATCCTATTAATAAAGAATGTTTGCTTTTCATAAATTCAAAAAACGTACCAGGCAAAAAAAGAATTTTAATTAGATCTATTGCGGTGCAAGAATAGATTCACATTACATGTGGAAAAACTCAATTATCTTTTTATCTTCATAGCGTTTAACAATTTTGTTATCTCTCAGCGGACATAGCAATTATTAAAAAGTTCTAGCTCATCTCAAGAGGATTTTAGGTCTAACCCCATAACTCACATTTCATAAGTTAGCCCCTGCCATAACTAGTGAAGCAATCAAACCCACTCTCGTAGCTCTTGAAATCCCTAGAAATTCAAATCCTAAGTGCACAACCATGGAAGCTGTGAAGAAATGGTGCATCGCCTTCACAAAGCACTTGAACCAAGACCGGAAGGTCTATTGCAATCGCTTTCTCTCTCTCTCTCCACGCCTCCACTATAAAGGTACGTGTGTTACTCACTGGTCACTCTCACCACTTAATTGCTTCTTCATGTCATCAAAAAAATTGCCTCAGTTGCTTCCTAGTTAACCTCCTCACTATTCTCACTTAGTCAAAACATACATGTTTCAAGCGAAAAAATCGATCTTTTTTTATCTTTATCTTATAAGTAACCTGTCTGGCAAAAAAGTCGATACTCAATAAAGAAGAAGGAGCACTGACTTGGCAAAATGTTGAGACATACATCATAAAAAATCACCAAAGATGCACGAGTTAAGCTTACAGTCGGTACTAAAAGTTAGCACTGTGAACTTGCTGGAAGCAAGTGAAGCACTATCTATGTCATTCAAAAACCCCAAGAAGATCACGGAACAAAGCACAATCCACATCGCCTAAAAGAACGTAAAAGTAACGCATCAAAATTCTAAATCAATAAAATATGGATGCATTGGCTACGGCAGTAGTAAAAAGAAAATTGAAACCACAAAAACTAAGGAAAAAAAGAGAAATGGTCAAATCAACTTGGAAAACAGCCACTCACAACCTTGATCGCGACTTCCTCGTTCATCCAAATATTGGTACCTGAAAGTAATTCACGAAAAACTTCAATCAAAATCAAATTGAAAGCAAAACGGACAAAGCAAAGACCGAGTATCAGTAGCAAGCAGTCCACCGAAGTAGATCTGTCCCAAAGATCCGCTACCAATCTTTCGACCAAGCCGGAAACAATAACTCAGAATGAGTATTGGTTCAATAATAAAACTGGGATTGGGTCAATGAGCTCATCATGTTCATCCTCATCATCATCTTTATCATCATCATCGTTCTCCACAGCTAACAATATATAGGCGATGGCATATAGGCAATGGCACATGGGCTAGTGGCAATAATTCAGCATCTTGCTTTATGCATCGTGAAAAGATTGCTTTCACACGGGCTAAGAGCAATGATTCAGCATCATATTTTTGCTTTATTTGCCGTCAAATGAAGTTTGGTTTCCCCTGGGCTAATGGCAATAATTTAACATCAATCATTTTTGCTTTATGTGGCTTCAAAAGTTGCGTGTCTAATCGGCTACTAGCTTCATGTGTCGTCAAAAGATTTGCTTTCTCATGGGCCAATTGCTTTATGTGCCATCAATTCAATTCATCATCATACTTTCGCTTTATGGGTCGTCAAAAGATTGGTTTCACATGGGCTAATACCGATAGTGACATTTTTCTTTCTTGTGGTGGGAAAACAAACTACCGCAGATTATATCTACTATAAACTATATTTTGGCTCATGCCATCTCATAAACACATACACAAATCAGTCACACTCGTCCATGTTAATTACATTCAGCTACACAAAATTGAGGGTAAATTGCGACCGCTTGTATAATTTGAAAACTTTATATATACATTTTTCACATTGTGAAGATTTAACAAAATGCTGATTTTGCAGCGAGTTGATAGTCAAATGTTTTCACTCTAAAATGTAAGTGTGGTGGGTATCTAGGATGCCATATTAGTTAGATGCAAAAGACCACATGTATATAATGTCCATGAAAAGCCCCATCATTAAATACTTTAACGTGTGACTACAACGTTCTATATACAATTTTATATTTATTGATGATATTTGCAATTTGTATTTATCATTTCAAGCAAAGTCCTACAAAATATTAATGAGAGGTTGTTGAATTTTTTTCATTCTTTTTTTTATACAATTCAGGGTACATGCGCATATGATAGATTACTTGAAAGCCCGTGGAACAACCTATAAGCCTCCCAAACTAATTAAGGTTAATTGGCTTGACCCAAAACAATTTGCATGTATTTGATGACATTAACGAGCGATCACTCGGTCTACAACATGAAAAGCTCCCAACACTCCAACCAAACAAGAAACAAGAGAATTGTTAAGATAATAGAGATTTTGCATTTGTATAGTTTTTTTTTTGTTGGCATTTCGTATAGTTTGAGATTCTTAAATTTGAAAGGAAAACTAGGAACCCTAGTCCACATGAGGATTGAGATTTTAGTTTAGCGCCTGAAAGTAAAGGAGAGGATATGACACTAATTTTCTCAACTTTTCTTAGATCGTAACTGAGAGGACTCGTTGACATTTTTTCGACCGTAACGGGGTACTCGTGACGGTGGTGGTGACTATGACGTCAGACTAGGTGATCATCGTGGATGATGACGATCCTCTTGTTGACAGAGATGAGACAAGCGACTGATAGAGAGAGAAGAGAGGATTAGATTTCCTTCGCAATGTGGGTAATGATCACCTGCGCCAAAGCACAAATTGGTTCCTCAACCGATCAAAGACTGGTCAGCACCCAAATTTATCGCTAACTATAAAATTGATCATCTTAACCCTTGAAGAAATTGGAGTTCAAAGGCTAATTTAAATTATATTCAAGAATAATGCAATGCTAATAAACAGCATAAAAGAGCGAATTAAGATGGGATGGATATATTTGGGTTGGTTTGGTACGGGAAAATCAAGTAAAATCAACAAATTTCGCTTTTTGGTTTCAAATTTGATTTGACATTATGATTTCAAACCAGTTAATCTTCTCACGTTATTATAGTCTAGTACAATTGCTACTCAATTTGCAAAATGAGCAATTCACTAACAAAATTGTTAGCTTTCGAGAAATATTGCTTTATATTTGACAACTAGGTAGAGCAAGTCGCCAAGTACTACTCACACACTGTTTTGATTTCTCCCCTTGATATAACTTACCAACGGCCTCCACAATGTCTTCCTCAGTGTTGCATACATGGATTCCTTTAGGTACGGTCCTCAATTTGCACGGACATCGATTCCGACTTGAGAAAGACGTGACATGGCTCCTTTAGTAGCTCTCCATCTCTCTAAATTCCATGGCCCAACGAAGACCAACCTCCTCAGATGCTGGGGCAAATACTCTATGTTCCGGCATCTCCTTGATTTGGCCATGTAAGTACAGTTTACAAGCATACAGATTGCTCGACATTTTACGCAAAATTGTCTAGGCTAAAACCTTGCCAAGGAGCAAAGAAACAAAAGGAGGCGGATTCGAGGCGTTCGTAAGTTTACCAAATTGTGGAATTATATCTTGCTTCTCGGGAGGCTTGCAAACGGACTACTTTTGTAGTTTTGGCAGTTTGTCTCAATTTCTCTGGACGAAATAAAGAATACAATCATAGATTCTCGCAATAGACAATGGGTCGAATTTACTAAAAAGATAAGATTCCCCAAAGGCATATGATACATGTTTGGGTAAATCAATCTTAATATGTGGAAGTTTTCAAGGGAAAAAAATTCTTGTCTATTGCACAATCGGTAAAATAAAAGTGAAAATATTTCTTTATTAAATATGATTAATGAGTTTCCTTGAAGAATTCTTTAATTAGATTATGGTAAATTTATAAAAAGCTGTCAAAAGTAGCAAAGGAGGGAGGCTCCCTCTCTTTACATTCATTCCCCATGTTTAGAGAGGGATTACCGTAAGATAATGATGTGAACTCTCATCTGCAAGATTCAACAATTAGCACCGAAAGAGACGGAGAAAAAGTTTCGACAATTAGCACCGGAAGAGGCGGAGAAAAAGATTGGCAGATAAATGACAGCTTATGGAGGAAACACTTTTTGCCCAGACAACTGCGAGAAAAGAAAATGTAAAGAAAGGCCAACGCACTTGAGAGGGTAGTCAATCAAAAAGAAAAAAGAAAAGAAAAGAAGTGAGCAGTTGGAGCTGAAAATTTATTACAGGAATACTATAAAGAATGGCGAAAAACGCGAGAGGATGCTTCACGCTTCACGTTTCACGTTTCCCGTTTCGACCACGGCCAATTGCTTTATCTCTTTTCTTTTCGTCTCTTTGGGTCCCTTTGATGGAAGACAAAGACCAAATGAGAGTCGTCGCAGAGTCCTCGTCAAAGTCAATTCCAAACCGGCGGAGGAAATATCCTTGCATTTTCAAGTGCTGGCCACATGTTTGACAAAATGGCCATGTGAATTGAAACAGCGTTCGAGCGCGTGAAATAAGAGCCACACGTTGCCTTCGGTTTGAATCGTCCAATTCTCGCATTCACATGAACAACGACGTAGGAAAAAGAAAGGCCGCGACTAAGGAAAAGACCAATCAGCATCTCCAACTTGTATTGATTGAAGGGACGAGAAAAGACCTATGGCCATGCCCTATAGGACAATCGGCGTCCACGTCAGTAATTTCCATTCAAAATTGGCAAAATGGACTCAATTGGCAAAACGTTAAAAATGTTAAGGACTCAATTGACAAAATCAAAAGGTTTAAACTAAATTAGTAAAAGTGCAATAGATTTAGGATTTTTTAGATAATTTTCCTGGGACAAGCGGAAGGCACGCGAGAGGAGGCGAGATCCAATGCTTCACAAAAAGACGCTGATGTGGGAGCCAAGACGAAACGAGAGTCGTTGCAGGGTCATCGTCAAAGTCAATGCCAAACCAAAGGAGGGGACACCCTTGCATGTTCAAGTGCTGGCCACATGTTTGACAAAATGGCCATGTGAATTGAAACAGCGCTCGAGCGCGTGAAATAAGAGCCACACGTTGCCTTCGGTTTGAATCGTCCAATTCTCGCATTCACATGAACAACGACGTAGGAAAAAGAAAGGCCGCGACTAAGGAAAAGACCAATCGGCATCTCCAACTTGTATTGATTGAAGGGACGAGAAAAGACCTATGGCCATGCCCTATAGGACAATCGGCGTCCACGTCAGTAATATTCGGTCAAAATTAACGGAATTGATTCAATTGGCAAAATGTTAAAAATGTTAATAACTCAATTGGCAAAATCAAAAGGTTTAAAACTGAACAAGTAAAAGTGTAATAGGTTTAGGATTTTTTAGATAATTTCCCCGCGACAAGAGAAAGGCACGCAAGAGGAGGTGAGATCCAATGCTTCACAAAAAGATGCCGATGTGGGAGCCATCGTTGCAGGGTCATCGTCAAAGTCAATGCCAAACCTCTACGCCATTGCCTATATTTAGTTAGCTGCAGAGAGCGATGAGCTCATTGACCCAAGCCCAGTATTATTGCTGAACGATAATAAAGCTGAATTGTTGTTTCCAGTTGATCCCAGGAACGTGCTCCGGCTTGTTCGTCGGATCAGTAGCGAATCCTAAGGAGAGATCTACCTCGGTGGGTTGCTCGCTAACTGATGCCCGGTTTTTGCTTCATACGTTCTGCTTCTAGTTTGATTCTGATTGAGGTTTTTGCAAATTATTTGCAGGTACTATTTATTATTCAGAGGAACGAGGGAGTCGCAGCTAATCTTGTGAGTAGCTCTATTCCCAGTCAAATTGACCTTTTTATTTTTCTAGTTTCTGTGCGTTCTAGTTCTTTTTTTTTTAAAGGATTGTTGTAGTAATCGCATCGGTATTTTGTTGATTTAGAAATTAGATGTTTTACGAATTATTAGGCGATGTGGATTGTGCTCTGTTCCGTTTTTCTTTTTTTTTTTTTTTTGGTAAGGAAAGGGGAGTGATAAGAACAGTAAGCACGCACCTCTGTTCCGTTTTTCTCTTGGGTTGTTTGACAAGAATAGATATTGGGGGTTCACTTGCTTCCAGCAAGTCGGCAGTGCTAACTGTTATAGTTTAGAATGAATTTTGTTAATGAGTGGAAGCTTTACACGGTTTGCGGCTTTCACATGCATGTGTTTTTACGTTTAGAGTTGGGATGCTTGAATTCATGCTATGCTTCTGGTATAATATGATTGTAAGCCCAAGTATCAACTTTTACGGTGCATGTCTCGACTTTTTTTGACAAGTCAGTGATCATTGTCCCTTGTTGAGTATCGACTCTTTGCTTGAAAGATTACTTATAAGAGAAGATAAGAAGATCCATCTTTTTCGACAAGCTAGTGATCTTTGTCCCTAGCTGAGTATTAGCACTTTGCCTGAAAGATTTACTTATGAGAGAAAGATAAAAGGATCCATGTTTCGGTTGAAACACGTACGCTTTTGACTTACTGTGATGAATGAAGGGGTTGCTAGGGAAGCAACTGAGGCAACTATAGTATTCCCTTTTGATGACATGAATAAGCTTTGTTTAACAATTAAGTAGGGAACCACTTGGGTTTGCTCCAGTGGCTACTCTTCCTATTTGGGAAGGGAGGGTGGGGAGTTCGATTCCCCGCCTTCTCAGGGGGTTAGGAATGAGAACATTTAGTTTCAGATATGGGTTTCGACTCCCACACTCTGCAAAACAATTAAGTAGGGACTAGTGAGAAACAAACGTGCCTTATCGATGGAGGTGTGGAGAGAGAGAGAGAGAGAGAAAGCCATCGCGATAGACCTTGCTGACCTGCTTTGGGCGCTTCGTGAAGGTGATGCTCCATTTCTTCACAACTTCCATGGTCATGCATCTGGGATTTGAATTTCTAGGGATTTCGAGAGCTGTGAGAATGTGTTTGATAGCTTTACTAGTTATGGCGGAAGCCAAAAAATTATGAAATGTGAGATGTGGGGTTAGACCTACAATCCTCTTGAGACGGGCTAAAAATTTTCGGACAATTATTAGGTTCGTAACAAGATTTCTACACTTTGAAGATAATAATGTAATCGGGTTTTTCCGCATGTCAATCACTCAACGGTTTAAATCAATTCTCAATCTGATGATAGATTTAATAAGAGTCCAAACTCTCTTTTTTGTTTCTTCTACTACGTTTTTTGACCTTATGAAAAGCACAAAGCACGTATAAAACACACATTCAGATAAAGTGATTTGATTCTCTTCTTATTTTGTATCTATTTTTTTTTCATGTAATTATATGTTCAAGAACATCATGTTTATGCAAAACTGACCTAATATAGCTAAATACTTTCGATTTCTTCTCAATCATAAGATGTCATATTGAATGTAGCAAATTGTAATCGAAATTTTTAAATGATTTTTCTTTTGGTCAAAATATTTTTACATGGTTGTTAGATTGGTGTGATTTAATATGTGAATTTTTGCTCAAGTAAAACATACTTCGGGCAAATTTATGATGACAAACTTTTGTTCCAATTTTTTGCCCCATACTTTTTAAAACAATCTCACTATGAGCAAGCTTTTGACAAATTTTGCTTCACTTACAACATAGTTAACCGGGTACCCTGCTTCCAAACAAATCCATAATCAACATAGGTTCCCAAATGGACCCCGCCATGAGTAAAGCCTCTCCTAAGGGGTCTAAGGGCGAAAGCTTAAAAAACCGCATGCCGCCCGCCTAATTCTCGATAAATGCAGGAGTAAGCCACACCCGTAGTATGCTTCCTCTCCCTCTATAAATTCCATAACTTACGCTCTCTAGTCCCATGCTAATCTTAGCATCGGAGGATTCTTAATGGGCCAGAACCTGGGAACTTCTTCTCTCTGTGGTGTGCAGGTTCAAGGCACAATTTACAGAAAAATAAAATAAAATCGAAGCTTATGCGGCAACTCCAAGAGAAAAAAAGGATAAGCATAATTACCAGCTTACTACACTTTCAAAGAAAAGTTGGCAAGCTTCGAGACCAAATAAGCCTCGAGTCATTCGTGGGGTGATTTTGTTGCGTCCGTGGATGTAGACTATGTATTATCAATGCAATATGCAACTTTCTAAGTACTTATTCCTCGTCTCTCTTCTTTGCGACTCGCAGGCCTATATGTCCCCAGCTTGTTAACGCATCAGAAGTGAATTCTCAAGTCATTCTTAATCATAAGCTCCACTGCTCATAGTCACGTAGGGTAATACCAATGGCCGAGTCTGTTGTATCGTTCATGGTGGAGGCAATAGGAAACCTGCTCATCGACGAGGCCAAATTCTTGTGGGGCGTGGAGGGCAAGGTCAAGGACCTGCAAGAGGAGCTGAAGCTAATCATGGGCTTGCTGAGGGATGCAGACGGGAAACGAGAGCACCACCAAGCTGTTGGAGAATGGGTCGCGCAACTTCGAGACATTGCCTATGATGCTGAGGACGTCATCGAGCGATACATCCTCAGAGTTGCACCGAAGAAGGAACGAAACATCATCAAAGCTTGTGCTTGCTTCGTGGCGAAGTGCACGTGCGTGCAGGTTCACGTGGTGGGGACAGAGATTGAGCGCTTAAAATCCAGAATTTCCTATCTTGGAAGGCAGATGCAGAATTATGGCCTACAATTTGTGAATGAGAGCAAACATGTACACGCGAGAACTTCGACGCCAAAACGGACTTATGCTCATTTCGTGGAGGAAGACTTTGTTGGGAGGGAAGATAATATTGAGGAGTTGGTGAAAGAGCTGTCGAAGGATGGAAAACAGCACAGAGTTATTTCTATATGTGGAATGGGTGGTTTGGGTAAGACCACACTCGCTAAGAAAGTCTTCACTCGTGATGAAGTGAAGAGCAATTTCGATGGTTTTGCTTGGACTTGTGTATCTCAAGAATACCATGTAAAGGATATCTTGGTGCGAATTCTTGTGAAGTTGATCCCTGATCGAAGAAAGGATGTTATGGAGATGATAGATGACGAATTGTTCGAAACTCTTTATAAGATCCAACATGAGAAGAGATGTATTGTGGTTCTTGACGATATTTGGAGTAAACAGGCATGGGACAATCTTCGAGCCGCATTCCCATTCGAGGATACGAGAAGCAAGCTATTGGTAACGACTCGCAATAGAGAAATAGCTGAGTATATCGATCCTCAAGGTTTTTTCCATGAACCTAAGTGCTTATCGGATCAGGAGAGTTGGGAGCTGCTGACTAAGAAGGCATTTCCTGAAACGAAAGGTAAGGCTTCTTTAAGGTTATTATCCTAATATATAATAGCTTCAGGAGATTAATTGGTTAATGAGATTTTTATAGTCGGAGACGAAGGGAAATACAAGGTACTTCATTGCTCAGTCTATCTTTTGAAAGGTTTAAAAAAAATTTATGAATCGATGGTTACTAAGGAGTTCGAATAATCGATATATGCAGTATTCGGCATCAAAATGTTGATATTTAGGGAATGAGATGCCCCTTTTATTACTTAATGGCTAGCGATTGTACCTCCAAACATCCAAAATTTTGCTCCTCCTTTCATCCAATGAGGAGAAATATCAAAGAGGCTTTTATATGGCCAACATGACAAACGATTTTGATAGGAATTCATGAAATAATGGGGAGTCTAGCTATGTTCCTTCTTCCACAGGCCTCATCTCAGGTCCACCCATTTTTGTATTTGTGAATAGCTGGTCCAAAAATTAGAGTGTGGATTGTTAAGAAAATCGTGAATTGTTATGCGACAAAAGAGAGTGGTAAAATAAAGATTTCGCTGTAATTTTTGCTGCAGTGATGATTACTAACGCACTCAACTCAAAGAAGATTAGTAGGACCCTCAAGTTATCCCGGCGGCTTTCCTTTTTCCTCATCTAGTAGGATTATTGTTTCTATACATTTGCTCAAACCACTTCATTCTAGCCGCAGATAGCAAAAATGATACGTTCCGTTTGTCAATTTAGGGTTCTTGATCTTCCAGGTGTCGGGGGAGGCATACATAGGATCCTTGCTATGGTCCCTATAGTCTTTCTCCTTACGAAAGCATAATTGAACCACAAATTATAAACAACTATAGCATCTTATTCATATATCAAAAAGCATATATTCGTCCTTGAAGTTATCTTCTTATTACAGTTGCAATTTGCTACATGATATTATGCAGAAATCACTCAAAACATGAAGAGGTTAGGAGATGAACTCCTTAAAAAGTGTGGAGGATTACCCTTGGCTGTCATCGTGCTCGGTGGACTTTTGGCGGTCAACGAGTGGGAGACGGTTTACAGAAAAATCAATTTACATTTTAGCGATAAGAGTGATGTATCAAAAGTGTTGGCCTTAAGCTATGACGATCTACCATGGCATCTAAAGCCATGCTTCCTCTATTTGGGTTGCTTTCCAGAGGATGCAGAAATCCCTGCAATAGAAGTTCTGCACATGTGGATTGCTGAAGGCTTTGTGTCACCCGATGCATTTGGCGAACATAGAGAAATTATAGTGGAAGACATAGCAGAGCAATATTTAATGGAGTTGGTTAACAGGGGAATGGTTCAAGCACGATTCAAATTGAGTGGAAAGATCAAAACCTGTCACCTCCATGACTTGATGCGAGACTTATGCATCTCCAAGGCTACACAAGAGAGTTTTCTTAGCATTCGTAACATTCAGCTGGACAATGAGATGGAGGATTGTTCTTCTTCGACGGCAACTTGCAAAACACGAAGGCTTTCTCTTAATATGCATGGGAGCACTATAGGAAACAACTTTCTGAGAGTCGAACAAATAGGAAGGACCATGCTCCACCTTCGAACTCTTATGCTCTTCTATTCTGGGGGATCTGTTGGAAGGATGCGGGAGCAATTTCGACCTATTTGCATCAACAATAAGTTTCTCAGAGTTTTAAAGCTAGAGCGCCTAGGTAATATGGGTGGAAGTTTACCTAAAGCGGTGGGAGACTTGGTTCATTTAAGATACCTAAGTTTAGCAGGAAGTAGGTTCGAGGGCTTGCCGCAATCTATGGGGAACCTTTTATGCATGGAATTCTTGGACCTGCGTGTGGGCCAAGGAGTAACCGTGCCAAATGTGTTGTGGAAGATGAGAAGGTTGAGGCATCTCTGTCTTCCCTACCAATTTGCTGTCGAGAAGAAATTTCGTGAGGACCGGAAAAAGTTACGATTGGACACTTTAAAGAGTCTACATACGTTGAGAAACTTTCGTTCGAATAATTGTGACATGAATGATGTAGCTAAACTGATCAATCTGCGAAAATTGACTTTGGTCACTATCGACGATGCAGATGACAAGTTGGAGATAATTTCACAGCTTGCTAAATTCGATTTGATACATCTTCAATCCTCATCTTTTTATTTCTCATGCCATAGTTCATTCAGGGAAGGTGAATTGAGTAAAATGTCGAGCTATCCCCATTCCTGCAGACTGTCCATACATGGACAAATAGAGAAGTTACCGGAACATAAGAATTTACCACAGCAATTGAGGAAGCTGGCCTTATTCGAGTCTGAACTGGAAGAAGATCCGATGCCAATATTGGAGAGATTGCAGCACTTGGTTGTTCTCATGCTGGGGGTTTATGCTTTCATGGGAAAGGAAATGGTTTGCTCTGCGGGAGGCTTTCCTCAACTCCAGCATTTAGTTCTCCAGGGTCTGTTAAATTTGGAGGAGTGGAGGGTGGCTGAAGGAGCCATGCCTCATCTTTCTCGATTAGGGATCAGGCACTGTCCCCGATTGAAGACGGCGGTACCTGAAGGAGTCCACGTGTATGACGGTGAAGAAGCCTGCGATCGCGAGTGGTGAAGGTCTCCCGATACCTGCCGTGAGAGAGAGAGAGAGATGCAGGTGTGTGTGGTCAGGGGCCGCCCCAATTGTCCGCTGAGAGAGAGGGAGAGGGAGAGGGGGAGGGGGAGGGCGGGGGAGGCGTCTGGCTTGGCGGGTTGTCAAGGGGGTGGGTGGGCCCCCACCCCCAAGATATTTTAATATCGCAAGTGCTTTATAAGAGTAAAAACATCTGATTCGATATATTTTTATAAGCGAGAATAGGCTATGTATTACGGCAATCCTTCGATAAATTTCCCCATCGTCTTCTTCTTCCTATCGTAAGTCACTGTTCCTTTTGCAAAGTCCTCGCTGAGCGCCGTGAGGAGGTGGAGCGAGCTCGGTGCAATCCTTCTCCGAAAGACGCTGGATGGGAGGCGGCATATCTGCAGAAATAAGAGCCATCGCTTCTGGTGTTGGAAGGCGTCGTCGTGAAAGCTGCTGCATTGCAGGAGGGAGGAGAGGAAAGAAGAGAAGATCCAATCATTTCCATGGTGCCGGTCAGATGTTTGACGAAATGCGCATGTGAGTAGATACTGGGGGTAACATAAATCTGAAATGAGCGTGTTGCTTTCGGCTTGTGCAATTGATTTCCCTGTATGTATATAGATAAACGATGACGGGAAATACAAAAGTGCATTTTGCATCTCCCAGTCTCCTACATTTTTTGTTCATATCAGTATCCCTGTCTCCTTCATGTAAGGCTGCAAGATACGCCTAACGATTCTTTTATGTGTGCTTACTTTGATTCTTTCCCTGTGTACAAGAGAGATCAAATTGTTGGATGTAGCGAGAAAGCATATGATTATACGCACGTCAAATGTTGCTGTTCTTCTGCGACCGATAACTTGAGGTATATATCAAAGGAGGTGAATATTATGACAGGACCTTAGCTTTCTCTACCCGGAATTACTCTCTAAATTGACTAATTATGTCAAAAGGATAATATCAGCTTCAGCATCAGTTCCGACCTTCGTAAGGGTACGTCTCATAAAACCTCCTATAGAGTTAGCTAATTTAGATCCTTTTCAACTATCATGATTGCTTTATCTTAATATGGGATAACGGAGAGATGTAACACTGGAATTTTCCCATTCTGTCCGTTTCATTTCTCATTCTTTTGGGCTTCAATGGCGGATGGGAAGGCCTAGCGTACACTCCGATTTACCATGCGTAGGGTCTCACAAAATGCAACTTACTGACTGAAGTTACTCTAGGTAGACTCCATGATGTCCCAGATTTTATCACATTGTGACAAACTAACTAGCAGAGCAAAAGAGATTCTAAATAGCAGAATATATCATGTTTCGACAACAGTATGGAAAAGGGCAGGGAGAACAGCTATCTCTCGTACTGTGGAATGATGTATCACAGATGACGAATATAACTCTCAATACTGTCCTTGTGTTTTAGAGACTACGAATGTAGGAGATGTTCATAGATCACGGAGGCCTTTCTCGGCACTCACTATGATAAGAACTCCGAAGCATCACATGCGATATATCTCTTACCAAGCACTCTTCCCTTCACAAGATTTATCCGTTGGTTTATTAAGACCCAAAATTTGGAGTTGGCTCATGCTTAAGAACTTTCTCTCAGTTTCAGAAACTGAAGATGAGGGAGTCGACAAGAATCTGCGATACTACATGATAAGTGGCATAAATGGCAAAATGTCCACAGGCTAACATTGTATGACCCATTTTCTGGTTTAACTACCGCTATGCATATTGCACGTAACAAGATTGGTCTATTAGAAGAAGGAAGTTCATGAGTCACAGAACTACTTTTCTTGTTTTTCGGAAGTCTTGAGGACATGATCTTTTATGACTGATTCTCTTCTGAATTGCGATTATATTTTCCCACATGAACATCCAGTACCCATCGGAACCCCATAGATCCACTTCGATGTCTACTCATGTTGAGAGGAATAGGAGAACTAATATCGAGCTATATTCCAGCAAAAACAAATGTCTCTTCACGGCCTTGCTTAGCATGCGGAAATCAAGAGAGGACAGCGATTTACACAAGTCCTTGGATGAGAACTAACAAGAACAGGGGATGGAGGAAAGCAGATAGACGCATATGTCAGTTTCTTTGCAGCGCAAGTATGACCTCTGCTGCATTTGTAATTGTAGCTTAAGCTTTTGAGAATAATTTTATGCCAATAAGAAACAGAACGAAAAGATTGTCCCGATTGAAATTCTACAGGGTATTTCTTTGGAAGAGCATCTTCCTCGATTAGAATCGAAAGACCATTGTCTACAAATAAACTGTCTATGATGCAAATCCGCCTTGCCATTTCAATATTTGAACATGAGAACATACACGTAATTATTCCTCCTTTCTCGGCTGAACTTCTTCACCATACGCTTACTTGACTTAATTTTAACTAGTATCTTAGATCAACATGGGTGGCCTCTTTTTATTTGGCTACGTAAACATAGCGTACTCAATATGTTGAAGATCACTGGAAATACATTGATTATGCCATATAAGTAAAACGTGTTTCAGATCAAACAGCTACAAATGAACTTGGCACTAAAACACTCTACAAAAAAAACAAGAGCTTGACTGTACAAATTATATGCGTGATAGGCACGAGATTCTTGAGTACTCCAACCAGATTCTTGACAGTAGCAATATAGTTGATTGAGCAATGACCATGGTTCAAAATCCAAGATCAAAACTTGGACACTCGGCCTTCACTTTCAATGGATCCCTATCTCCTTCAGGGGTCGTCCTTTCATCATTAGCATCACCGGGAGAACCGCGTGAAAGAGATGCTTCTGAAGCAAGATTGTTGCCGCAGCATTTGAGGTCAGCTGGCTCAAGAGAAGGCTGTAAAGGATAATTGCAGCAGATGTATATGCTGGTCATACAAAGCTCAGTGAAATTGAGAATGTCCTCTAGGTAAATAAAGAACTATATGATGGACTGGGATCAATTAGAGAATTCGAGCAGGTCCTGATGCATCTAGTTAGAAAATTTCCTACAAGCAGTAGCACCTGCTGCTAACTTGCTTCAGTTCATACCGTATCTTGCACCAAAGAGTTTCAACAAATATCAAAACTAAGTTCTAATGGAATTTCAAGATGCTTAGAGTCACAACCTTGCCACAAACGGGTCAAAATAGAGATGAAAGAATTGATTACTGTAGCCAAAATAGGACAGGTAGCTGTGAAATACCTGTGAGTTGCCGATTCCAAAGCCCACTGTAGAGTGAAATTCATTGAAATCAGAGGCCGAGTCTAATGAAAATTTTCAATTATGAGAAAGCTAACATTAAAATGCTGAAGTGACTGAAATCACGCTAAAGCCAACCTTCAGACTTCATGAGACCAGGCGACGTTTCATTGCCAGTGGTATCAGTTAAATTTCCAGTGTCCACATTCTCCACCGAAGCTAGTTTGGCAGCTGGTGCTCTTTGTCTTTGAGCACCATCAGAAGAATTATTTAAATGCTGAAGCTCCTTTGTCAGTGAAGCAAAAGTTGCCTCCCTCTCACATGAATTTTCCGCAATGGCAACTTGATCTAATGGTTTTCGGAGGACAGATAATATTTGATAGGCTGCATCGATTGGATTACAAGAGATCATTTGCAAGCTGGAGCAACATAACACAGTTTCCTCCAATAAACATGAGAGTTAACTTCGAAGGAAATGCAAAATAAAGTGACGGTGTTGCATCAACATCAATAAGACCAAACCCAAGCTTAATTGCAAGACATTCTTCTTTCTAGAGCAGGTCCATGAAACAATCTATATATTTTGTGGGCTTTTTACAAAGCTTATTGTAAAATATTTGATGCACCTGAATAAGATAACTTTATTAGCATTGTGCTTTAATCTAAATACACATGGGAGAGATAGTAATATCAAACAGCAGAAGAATCCTCAAGATCAATAGAGAAATCACCATCACGTAGAGGCTTGGTCTCGGGAACTTTCCTGATGCAATCTGTGCTTATCATACGAGATATTCCACTGTTTGAATCCAAATCTCTCGCTGGATGAACCTTCCCCAGAGTTTTGTCTCCATGTTTATGCCAGAGTACTGTAATATCCAAAGATAAAGCGTTAGGCATCAAATGATTGAGGCACATAGAATTAATATCAGTGGAAAAAAGAATTAGATGCTCCATATCTAAAGCATCTTCAGGTGACCATATCAGGTGTCCAATCCACCTCAAATAAGTGCCCCTTCCTTGGTTAGGGAGGTAGAAATTTTCTCTTAACATGTTCTCTCAACATATTCATTTACAACTCTATCTTAATACCCACAGATCCACCTATATAACCTCTTCAGCACTTCACTAGGACATAGCTAGGACAAACAGGATGCATCAAGGAAGACTACAACCGAATACAATAAAGTTATTAAAACATCTCAACATCATTGGATGAATCAATAATGCTGCAAACCTCCCAGGATTGGTTGATCAACTTTAACACCATTCACCTCCCCATGGCCTTTCCTCATTTCTCCAGCAGCGCGACATGGTTCACGATCATTCAAACCCACCGGCACTTTTTCTTCTACTTCATGTTCCCCAATATCAACTAAGTGAGAATCCAATACTAGTGATCTTCCAGTTCCCAGCACTTCGTCTTTCCTAAGAAATTTATTCGCCAAGACTTTCCTGCTAGCATCATACAGTGTGACCTGAATGATCCAAGGGCGAAAAGATAATGAGCAGAAAAGTAATTGCAGGACCTATAAAGAATGGGTATGAAGGCCTTTTAACTTTTTTGGGTAGTGAAATGCACTTGAATTAGTGTGCTACTTGGGGCACATAATGAACCATTTTCCGAAAAACAGATGAAGTGATTCATGTTGGATCAGCAAACAAAGTAGCCAGCCCAGTTTAATTAAAGAACAGTGGCTTAAGGATGAAAACACGCTTGAAAGTGCTTCAGAATGACCTGCCTCCCTAGGGATCCGCAAACTTCAAGCTGCAAAAAACCATCATGGTATTTCTTGGCCTTTTGAGTTACTTGTGTCGTGTACAAAACCTGCCATTCTACATGACAGGAAAGTGTTAATCTCCAAGTAGGACATACTCAGTTGAACTAACACAAAATAACGGGAGGACACTGCCCACAAAAGAACATTCACATGCTCATGCGTGTTGGAAACGACTGCAGAATAATGATGAACTGTTATTGATTTCGTTATTTCCATAACCTCAAGCTAAAAGGAGGCAGTAAATACACAGCAATATCAAGAACGTAATAGGCTAGTTAATGAAAACTTCATTACAAAATCGATTGGGAAGTAGAACGACCAACTGGCTATTTAATGAAAACTTCATTAGAAATGTAAGAACCATTAAGGAATATCCTGAGGAATCCATGTAACTCGGTTCATGGCCCTTCTCTTTTGCACGAGGTTCTCTTACTTATGACTCATTCTTAAGTACTTAAAGCAGGGTGCTAGAGCTAGGACAATCTCAAGAATGTAACCAGAGAAGGTGAATTATGGATTTTCCAAATGAACGGAGACACTTAGACCACCTCTGAAGCACAAAGCCGAAAACTCAATAGATAGTTTCATATAAGGTGAAGCTTTTATTTCTGTCATATCTAAGGAATTTTAAGAATCCATCTGGTTAAGCAGTATAATGTTTTGCATATAACAAGTGCAAAAAAGGTCTCCTGAAGGGAAACTTTGATTTCATCAGCCAAAAAATTGTGAGATCATGATCACGTAAGAACATGCAACAAACGTAGAGGAGATAAGGCAACTAGTAAACACTAGTGGCAAACTGAATATGCATATAAACAAAATCTGAACTGTTACACTTGAGTTTCCAGCATCTAATATTCTCCCCTTTGCCCCATTCTGATGCATCTGACCATTTTTTTTTCTGAAAGAGTACTGATGAATACATGTTTCAGTGCATCACAAACAGAATCAGGTAATTACTGTAGATCATGCAAAACATGAAGAGAAAAATCATGCTCCTTAACAAAAAAGAAAGAGATAATATGTTTAACAATGAAGATTTTCAATTGTCATCTTTTTTTATCTGGTCAGTGAAGAAAGTGTTAACTTCACATAAAAACAACGAATTGACTCATGGCATCTGCAAGTCCAAGGACTTGTGACTTGTGGAAATCATCCCACGTATCATGAACATCCCATGAACTTGTGTTCTTAAAGCTACGAATCACATTGTGTTGCAATATCATTTTGGTGAGTATGGAGAATCCCCAAATAGCATCAATTGCAGAGCAGCTGAATGATAGGGTAGATGGGAAAATAAACAATCAGGGAGAAAATGTTGACAATCTATTGGCAGTTCGAGACTTTAAGCCAGGTGTTACGGCAAATTACCTCCATATAAAGACTAAACAGGAAAAATAAACAATTTACAGAACACCAGCAAACAGATAAAATTGAACTGTATTCCAGGTACCTTTTATAGCAGATTTAACGGTGGTAACATTATGCTGCTGCTTTTCCATATTTGATTTGTGAAGAGAACTGAAGCTGTTTCCGCATGCATTTAGATCCCTTAAAGATTCATGGTTTGCTTCACTGTTGCCAACTTCAACCAAATGACCAGGAAATTCCATCATCTCCCCAGGGCTTACTTCTTCAGCTTTGTTCAGGAACCTACTATCTAAAAGTTTCCAGCTCATATCATACAAGAAAACCTGGTAAAAGACCCAAATAAGGTTTCAATCATCTGAGCCATATTTATCCTGACAAAAAATTTTCACTAATCTGCTGAGAAAGGCATACATCACGAAGAAGAAAACCGACTAATAAAGGAAGGAAGAGCTGAAGTTTAATGTAGCAACAAGATAGCTGGTATTATATAAGGGTAAAAATCTGAAGGAGATGTAGACTGTAGAGCTTGACCTGCCTAGTCATAGATCCACTGCTCATACAACGTAAGAAGCCATCATGATATTTCTTCGACTTTTGAGTTAAGTGTGTTGTATACAAGGCGTGCCAATCTATATCAAAAGGAATATCATGTCAACTGCAGTGCTGAGACAACAATAACAAACTTTTGAATATTGCTGCATAGAGAATATCGAGACCAGTTTTCTAAGGGAAGTTTGAATATATCCTAAGAAGCTCCAATGATTTTCAGAAAAGCCATGAAAATATATGAAACCGCTGAGGTTGAGAAGACTGATATAAAAAGCATCATAGTTGAGAGTTGACCTTGAAAAGATTCTGTATGTAGTATAAAGATGTGCAGAAACTGTGCCCCAAAGAAAATCAAGAACGGATTCACAATCCAGGAGATACATCAAGAGAAAGACACGGCCTGGCATGGGCATAGATGAGTCAGCAAAAGTCCAAACTCACCTGCCATACTTGATGTCCTTGAGTTCGGACTCGCCTGCAATATGCCGTACTTGTTCATTTCATTCTTCTTGAATTCTGGAAATCAAAAAACAAAAGAAACCTCATGCTAAGTTTTGTACCCAGCATTTACTTGCAGTTAAAAGAGAGTTAGATTATGTAGGATATCATCGCCAACCTCTAGTAATTTTCTGCGATGGGCTTAGGCCGATCGCCTGCTGTTTATCCTTCTCCACTTTGGTCTTCTCATCTCCTTAAAAGACAGCAAAGTGGATTATACGATAATACAGGTAGATAATGAGCACAACATTGCGAATGTACGAGTATGAGTCGTCAAATGTCAAACCAATGGAGACACCAGCATTAAGAAAGACAAATATGCAAGAACAGACAATACCGGCGCAATCAGATACGTTGACGAACTTCTTTCTGTGAAGCAAATTTGTTCGCTTAAGAGCTTTACTTTCTCGGCTGCAAGTGTAAGTATCATCGGGAGGCTTTTGCCCTCCTTCAGGCTCTCCAACATCAACCAAATAAGCGTTGAACGTCAGTGTCTCACCGGAGCTAACAACTTCATCATTCTTCAAAATCCTGCATTCCAACAGCTGCTCGCTGTCATCATACAGCATTACCTGTCAAATCATCCGACCATCAATCACGGAATGACCTAATCAATTCAGAACAAGCTCGATCCCGGAGAGTACAACGACCAAAAAGCACAGAACAGAACAATCCCGCGATGACAATTGAAATCGAAATCCGAAAGGATGCTACTCAGCTTGATCGAGCGGCCTAAATTCGGGGAAAAGACGGTGGCAAATCGATTGCCGCTGCATTTTCGACATAGACTAGCCAATCAAACTCGAGAGTGTCCGAGCCCAATCGAAGCTAACTAAAATTTGCCGATTCGAGTTGAGCTGGGACATGAATGGCGGAGATCAGTAAGCGAGAGGCCGGGAACTTACCTTGCAGGCGGAGGAGTGGAGGGAGAGGAAGCCGTCGCGGTAGACCTTGCGCTTCTTCTGCTTCAGGTGCTTCGTGAAGGTGACGTTCCATTTCGCCGGAGCTTCATCCATGGCGGTCGCTGCTGCATTTGGAGGATGAAGAAGAAGAAGAAGAAGAACTTCTAAGGATTTCGAGAGCTGCGAGTGATTGCTGCGAGAGTGAGTGATGCCGCTTCTGAGAGCTTATATAGTCGTCGTGGCGGGAGATGAATCATTAAATATGAGCGCGAAACGAGCTTAAGAGCCTCTCGAGGAAGACCGACCGAGTCTTTTTGTTCCGCTTTTTTTTTTTTCCTTTTTTCTTTTTTCGGCCTGAACGTATCGTACTTTATATTTATTTTACAAGATATTGCGGGTGCCATTTGCTATTGCGCAGGTTGCAGAACCTTGCTCCCACGCTCCCGCGTCCTCACCCCCGGTCCTCCCGATTGTTCCGCATTTTCCACCGTAACATTCAAAGACAAGAAAGCATCGGATTCGTGATTGCTGGCGAGCAAATTCTTTACCCTTTCGAGAAGTTTTGATTGCATTCTGTTGGTGCGATTTTCTTGCGTCGGTGGATATAGAATATGTGATTATCAATGCAATATGTAACTTTCTAAGGTACTTATTCCTTTCCTCTCTTCTTTGCAACTCAAGGGCCTTTATATTCTCAGCTTGTTAACTCATTGGAAGTGAATTTGTCAAGTCATTCTCTATCGTAAGTTCCAATGATCATTGTCAAGTAGTGCAATACCAATGGCCGAGTCAGTTGTTTCGTCCGTGGGGCAGACAATAGGAAAGCTGCTCATCGACGAGGCCAAATTCTTGTGGGGCATGGAGGGCAAGGTTGAGGACTTGCAAAGGGAGCTGAACCTGATCCGGTGCTTGCTGAGGGATGCGGACACGAGACAAGAGCACGATCAAGCTGTGGGAGAATGGGTTGCGCAACTCCGAAACGTTGCCTATGATGCCGAGGACGTCATCGAGCAATACATCCTCAGAGTCACGCCGAAGAAGGGACGAAACATCATCAAAGCGTATGCTTGCTTCATGGCAAAGTGCATGTGCGTGCATACTCATGTGGTGGGGACAGAGATCGAGGGCTCAAAATCCAGAATTTCCGATATTGGAAGCAGGATGCAGAAGTATGGCATACAATCTGTGAAGGAAGGGGAACGCGAACATGCAAAAGCTTCCACGCCGAAACAGACTAACGCCCATTTCGAGGAGGATTTTGCTGGGAGGGAAGACAGTATTAAGGAGTTGGTGAAAGAGCTGTTGAAGGATGGAAAAGAGCACATAGTTATTTTTATATGGGGAATGGGTGGTTTGGGTAAAATCTCACTCGTCAGGAAAGTTGTCGCTCGTGATGAAGTGAAGAACAATTTCACTGGTTTAGCTTGGGCTTGCGTATCTCAAGAATACCACGTGGAAGATATCTTGGTGGAAATTCTTGTTAAATTGGTCCCTAATCAAAGAGAGACGGTTATAAAGATGACAAAATGGGAATTGTTTGAAGCTCTATACAAGATCCAACAAGAGAAGAGACGTATCGTGGTTCTTGACGATATTTGGACCAAATCCGTGGGTAATTTGCCACGAACTTTATTCGTTCAAAATTCGTCGGTAATTTGCCACGAGATCTATTCGTGGCAAAAGTCGTCGCCATTATTTTGATTTTTTTTTTGGTCGCGAAATTGCGACGAAATATTTTCATGGCAAAAAGTCGTTGCTAATTATCCGTGGCAAAATTTCTCGTATTTCATGGCGAAATTCGTGGCTAATATGCCAAAATTTTTTTTTTTTGCGACGACTTTATTCGTGGCTAATTTGCCACAAAAAAAATTTGTGGCAAAATTCGTGGCTAATTTGTGACCATGTTTTTTTTTTCGGTTTTTTGCGACGAACTTATTCGTTGCAAAATTCGTGGCTAATTTGTGACCATATTTTTTTTTTTGGTTTTTTGCGACGAACTTATTCGTTGCAAAATTCGTGGCTAATTTGCCCGCAAATTTTTTTTTTTGTCAGTATTTTGCCACGAAAAATTTTGACTTTTGCGACCGACATTATTCGAAAACGAATTTGGCGACGAATTTTAATGAATACTTTAGTGACGAATGTTGTTTAGGAACGATTTCGATTTGAAATCTAATTAACATTGATAGAAAATCACAGTCAAGTCAAGAACAAACCCCAAAAAGAAAGAAATGAAACAATGTTCTAAATTAGCCAGTTCGCAAACTGTTGTGGCAAACTATTGATCTTGGCAAGAAGTTCTTTCACGTTGTCTATAGTGTTCTCCAAGAATCGAAGTCCTGTCCATCTGCAGCGCAAACATCACAATATCAAACTCCTAACCCCTGTTAATTTTTTCACATCTATTCAACAGCAGAAGCACAAAAATATAAGTACCTCTTGGAAATTTAAACTAGCAAGGATCATCATCATCATCATCATCAGGAATCTCATTATCATCATCATTGTGGCCATCACCTACTTGATTAGTAGGAGGTACAGGAGGAACGTCATCAGCTTCGAGGTTGAGGTGTTGCATGATCAATTGCAAACGTTGTTTTACTCCTTTCATTTCTTCGTCCTTTTGTACAAGTAATTATTTCATTTCTTCGTCCTTCTGAACAAGTAATTGTTTCATTTCTTCGTCCTTCTGTACAAGTAATTATTTCAGGCGGTTCAATTCTTGGTCCGTTCGCTCCTCGTGTTGTGCCCTTAAAAAAGCCGCACTGGAGGATAGAGTTGCAGCAGCCGGCGTTCTGTACATTCTTGACAAGGATCCCATCCCAAATATTTAACCTCTTCTCATTCCACCCGATGCCTCCATCCATAATGCCATACTGTCAACCGATGGCTCGGACGTAGCAGCACCATCACCATCACCATCACCATCACCATCACCATCACCACTAGCAGCAGCCGTGCTCATTACAAGTTCATCATATTTGTCCTACGTTAACAATATTGATAAAAATAAAAAAAAAACTTCATATATATAAATACAAAATATAACCTTACATACCTTAATAACTTTTGCTCGATTACCGGTCCATGTCTTATCTTTTTTCTAAAAGATGCATTCAAATGTAGCCATAAATGTTGGTTCCATCCCCAATTCATCTGCCTACAAAATATAAACATAAATGAGTAATTATTGATTTAACTTACAACATGTTTAAAAGACTTACCATTCTTTTTCTATGCTCCCCGATGTTAATAGAGCCCCCAGCATATGTGACAGACCCTTCACTAGAACTAGAAGCTCGATTCTTCTTATTAATTTCACTGATTTGCTTATGCTTTTCGGTGTCCCAAGTTCTCTTGATTTCCGCCCAATTGTCAGCTGTAATAAAATCCGACTTTTCTTGTCTTCTCTTTGCTCTATTCATCACATTTCGCATGTGATCACCGGCTTTCTTCTTAAAAATTCTTTTAACTTCTTTCTCTTCCGCTTCATCCCACCTGAACTTCCGCTGCAAGCAATCAATAGAAAAATAATTGTACGCTCAGTATGCTAAATCGAACTTAGTTTGTGAGGAAATAAAAGAACAAAACTTACCTTGAACTCATTCCACCACAATTCCTTTACTTCTTTTGGAGCAGTGGTCCAACTACTAAACTGCCCCATCCAATAGTTATCGATTATTTTATTAAGTCTCCTCACAACATGCGTAGAATCCGTGAATCTGCAAACGGGTTATAACTTATTTCAACATACGTAGCATCTGTAAAGCATACGGACAATTCAGTTGACATCCATAATAATTTACATATATTTAAAAAAAATGAAATACTTACGAATCTCCAAATGGGGCTATCATGAAGCGGGTATCTTCTTCATAATTCGAGTGTTGCGTTGAAGAAGAAGGTGGAACCGAAGGCGATGGAACTGAAGTAAATTCAGTTCGCATTTGAGGGTCGGAGGAAGGGCCAATGTGTCCATGTACTAGTTGAGGGTTAGATGAAAGGGCAGGGGCAGGGGAAGCGGAAAGGGATGGGGATGAGGACGAGGAAGAGGAAAGGCCTGGTCTTCTTTGTGAAGCATCACCACGACGCATGTGACCTCCACGTTTATACTAAAAGGTGCAAGGTTAGACAAAAATAAAGAAAATTATGAACATATATTAAGGACACATAATGACGTACGTCGTGAAGCTTACCATTTTGTTACTGAGAGCAAGAGAGATGGCCCCTGAAAAAAAGGAAGCTGTCCAGAAATGTCTACGAGCTAAATTTCTGGTCCTACAACGGTAAAAAAGGAAGAACTCATCTAGCTGGTCAGGGTCATCAAATTTTCAGTTAATTTCTGTAATTCGACTTGTTTTAAAATTTAATTGCATGTTTTGAAAGCCTTAGAACTTAATAAGTTACACTTTCACAACAAGTTTTATGATGCAAGTAAATCACTAAGTTCTGTTCAAAAAATTTTAATAAGTTTTGATGGCATGTTTTATGGTGCACATATCCCTTTAAAATAAATATATCAACTTCAACAAAAAAATCAATAAGTTTTGAGCAAGTAATTATAAGGCTTTACCTCGAAGGGAGCCGCTCCAGAAAACCCAAATGTCATGGAAATAGTTTTACCCCGATGGCCAAAACTTCAACCTAGGCCAAAGAAGGTTTGGAAATAGTTTTCAAACCTAGATATAAATAAAATAATGATATAACAACTCCGAAACGAAAAAAAAAACGCAAATGTCACGAAAAACACTATTCACCAGAATCATTTTTTGCCAAAAAACCCATCTAAACGACTTCGAAAAGCCAAAAAACGACTTGCTTCACAGCCAAAGGTAGTGAATTTGGATCAGTGAGCCGTTTCCACTTGACCGACCAAATTTCAGCTCATTGCGACCACATTTCACCTTATTCCGACCAAATTTCAACCAAATTTCAACTAAATTTCAACCAAATTTCAACTAAATTTCAACCTAAATCCGACCAAATTTCAACCAAAATATAAGGAATTCATTCTGTTCGTGGGCGAAACAGAAACAGAACCGTTCTGTTTCGCCCACGAATTTGATTCTGTTCGTGGGCGAAATAGACCCGATCTGTTTCTGTTTCGCCCACGAAACAGAACGAAGCAGAAGCAGATCCAACACAGAAGCCAACACAGAAGCAGAAGTCGAAGCACAGAAGCGCCCACGAAACTGGTTTGTTTCGCACACGAATAGAACCAAATTTGTGGGCGAAACAGACCCAATTTGTTTCGCCCACGAACAGAACGAAGTAGACCCAACACAGAAGCCAGCCAACACAGAAGCAGAAGCACAAAAGCTTAGCAGAAGCAGAAGCAGAGCAGACGCAGACCCAACACAAAAGCCAGCCAACACAGAAGCAGAAGCACAGAAGCTTAGCAGAAGCAGAAGCACAGAAGCAGAAGCACAGAGCAGAAGCAGACCCAAACGTAGACCCAAGACATACATTGAACAGAAGCATAAGCAGACGCAAACGCTCAGAAATAACGGCAAAAAGCAGACCCAAGCAAATGTACCTCTTGCTTCCCAACAGAAGCAAACCGAACACTCTCGGACGCCGCCGAAGAACCCAACACAAGCAGACCGCGCACTGGGTGTCCTCGCTTCCCAGCATCCGCCGCCGAAGAACGCCAAGAATCGCACTGAAGAATGCCAAAGAACGCCAAGAATCGCGCCGAAGAATGCCAAAGAACGCTGAAGAACCGCTTGGTCACCGAGAATCGTTCGACCGAGACTTGCAACAGAGACAGAGAAAGAGGGAGAAGACAGAGACAGAGAAGAGACAGAGGTAAAGGTGAGAAGATTGGCTCGATCGTGAGAAGAGAAGAGAAGAACCCTAATTTGTACCCGCTCATGAAGACGACGCCGTTTTCTGAATTTCCGCTGAAATTAGCCACGGATTGAAAATCGTGGCAAATATGCCACGGTTTTCAGATTCGTGGCTAATCCCGTGGCAAATTAGCCACGAATCTTATTGCGTGGCTAATTTGCCACGATTTCCAATCCGCGGCTAATTTGCCACGATATTAGCCACGAATTGTTATTTTCTCGCGGCAAATTCGAATCGAAATATAAAATTATCGCGGCAATTTTGGGGTCTTTTTCAAATTTGTGGTTAAAATCCGTGGCAAATTTGCCACGGATTTTTGCCATGGATTTCCTAAAAAAGCCCACAGAAAAAAAATCCGTGGCAAATTTGTCACGGATTTTTGCCACGAATTTCCAAAAATAGCCTACACTACAAAAGATTTTGTTTTTTTAAAAAAATCCGTGGCTAAAATCCGTGGCAAATTTGCCACGGACTTTTGCCACGTATTTCCTAAAAAAGCCTACACACAGAAGATTTTTTTTTAAAAACAATCCGTGGCTAAAATCCGTGGCAAATTTGCCACGGATTTTAGCCACGGATTTCCTAAAAAAGCCTACACACAGAAGATTTTTTTTTTTTAAAAAAAAATCCGTGGCAAATTTGCCACGGATTTTTGCCACGGATTTCCAAAAATAGCCTACACTACAGAAGATTTTGTTTTTTTTTAAATTCGTGGCAAATTTGCCACGGATTTTTGCCACGAATTTCCTAAAAAAGCCTACATACAGAAGATTTTTTTTTAAAAAAAATCCGTGGCTAAAATCCGTGACAAATTTGCCACGTATTTTTGCCACGAATTTCCTAAAAAAGCCTTTTTTTTTAAAAAAAAAAAATCTTCTGTGTGTAGGCTTTTTTAGGAAATTCGTGGCAAATTTGCCACGGATTTTAAAAAAAAAAAGGCTTTTTTAGGAAATTCGTGGCAAAAATCCGTGGCAAATTTGCCACGAATTTCCTAAAAAAGCCTACATACAGAAGATTTTTTTAAAAAAAAAATTCCGTGGCAAATTTGCCACGGATTTTTGCCACGAATTTCCTAAAAAAGTCTTTTTTTTAAAAAAATCTGTGGCTAAAATCCGTGGCAAATTTGCCACGGATTTTTACCACGAATTTCCTAAAAAAGCCTACACACAGAAAATTTTTTTTTTAAAAAAAAAATCCGTGGCTAATTTGCCACGGATTTCCTAAAAAAGCCTTTTTTTTAAAAAAAATCCGTGGCAAATTTGAAACGGATTTTTGCCACGGATTTCCAAAAATAGCCTACACTACAGAAGATTTTGTTTTTTTTTTTTTTAAATCCGTGGCTAAAATCCGTGGCAATTTTGCCACGAATTTCCTAAAAAAGCCTACATACAGAAGATTTTTTTTTAAAAAAAAAATTCCGTGGCTAAAATCCGTGGCAAATTTGCCACGGATTTTTGCCACGAATTTCCTAAAAAAACCTTTTTTTTAAAAAAAATCCGTGGCTAAAATCCGTGACAAATTTGCCACGGATTTTTGCCACGAATTTCCTAAAAAAGCCTACACACAGAAGATTTTTTTTTTAAAATCCGTGGCTAAAATCCGTGGCAAATTTGCCACGGATTTTAGCCACGGATTTCCAAAAATAGCCTACACTACAGAAGATTTTGTTTTTTTAAAAAAATCCGTGGCTAAAATCCGTGGCAAATTTGCCACGGATTTTTGCCACGAATTTCCTAAAAAAGCCTACATACAGAAGATTTTTTTTTAAAAAAAAAATTCCGTGGCTAAAATCCGTGGCAAATTTGCCACGGATTTTTGCTACGAATTTCCTAAAAAAGCCTTTTTTTTTAAAAAAAATCCGTGGCTAAAATCCATGACAACGCCACGAATTTCCTAAAAAAGCCTACACACAGAAGATTTTTTTTTTTTAAAAAAAAATCCGTGGCAAATTTGCCACGGATTTCCTAAAAAAGCCTACGCACAAAAGATTTGTTTTTTAAAAAAAAACCGTGGCTAAAATCCGTGACAAATTTGCCACGGATTTTTGCCACGGATTTTCAGAAAAAATTAGTATACACATGCCTACACCTTTGTTTACGAAATCCGTGGCTAAAATCCGTGGTAAATTGCCATGGATTTCCTAAAAAAGCCTACACACAGAAGATTTGTTTTTTTAAAAAAAACCGTGGCTAAAATCCGTGACAAATTTGCCACGGATTTTTGCCATGGATTTTCAGAAAAAATTAGTATACACATGCCTACGGCCTTTGTTTACGAAATCCGTGGCTAAAATCCGTGGTAAATTGCCACGGATTTTTGCCACGAATTTTCTAAAATTAATTTTTGGCTTTTCATGAAATCCGTGGCTAAAATCTGTGGCAAAGCCACGGATTTCATGAAAAATTACTTAGCCGTGTGACTGGGATTTTTTCATGAAATTCGTGGCTAAATTCCGTGGCAAATTTTCCACAAATTTTAGCCACGAATTTCATTTCTACTATCCCACACTCACGTAAATCATTTTTTTTTCCGGACAATAACGTTTCATTAACAATAATAGCAATAATAATATTCAACAACAACAACAACAACAACAACAACAACAACAACAACAACAATAATAATAATAATAACTACAACAACAACAACAACAACAATACTAATAATTACGACAACAACAACAATAATAAATATGACAACAACAATAAACTTTTGTCATAATAATAATAATAATAATAATAATAATTACGACATAATTAGTAAAACGTCTCAAAAATCTAAATCTTCGTCTGCACCTTCGTCTTCATCTTGATCTTGATCTTCTTGTTCAGCATCATCGTCATCATCATCATCATCATCCTCTGTCTTAAAATCAGATTCTGCAATACCTTCTTCATCTTGATTCGCGAATTTCAGTTAGATCTACATCTATCATTGCTCTACATGGATCTCGTAGAGTAGGAATGTTATATTCCTAAGTTTGAACCGCATTATAAACTTCCTCTTGTTGATATGCTATATCCTTCCAATGTTCCTCGATTTTTCTTCGTGCTTTGCTTTTACATACAGCCCACCAATCAGCTTTGTCACGTTTCAAACTAGGATATGATGCATAATATACTTGAATTGCTTGTTGTGCCAATACAAATGGTTCATATTTCTTATACATTTTCTTGTGATTTATTTCAACCAAATTAAACTTCGTATGCACCTTCATTCCTTTGACGGGGTCGAACCACATGCACTTAAATAACACAACCCGCATTAATGGTCCGGGGTACTCTATCTCGATGATTTCATCCAACAAGCCATAAAAATCATCTTTTGAACTACCACAATTGGATGACCGAACACACACACCACTATTCATTGTGGCTTTTTCCATTCCATATTCTCGAGTGTGAAAATTATACCCGTTTATGAAATATGCTGGCCAAGTTCGTATGCTTGACTGTGGACCCCATGACAGATAATATAGCAATCCTTGCTCTTCAACTTGATCATGATTACTGTGAACATAAGATTACACACGCAAAGTCAATAATATATATTTAAATGATGTATAAAATATTAATAACTTGGTTTTTATCTATAGGCAACTTACATATGTTTTGAACCATACTGCAAATTGTTCATCGCACAAACGGTCGAACTCATTTGGTGGTAGTCCATACATTGAATTTTGAAAAATCCTATTAACAATTTACATTTATATATTAGTAAATATTTGACAAGCAATACATATATTTGCAAATATACACTTACTGGAAGTATGGCTCCACTTCTGGACAGTTCAGTAAAATATAGGTATGGGCTGCCTGCCGTTCTTCGCCTGTTAAGCAACGAAACTGACATGCGCCGCTTGGTCGACCGAGATAATTGAAAATAGAAAATGATTTGCAATTGGGATCGATGGGACCCTCATCATTTCTTCCTGCTCTCCGCCTCTTGCACTGCACGTACGGCTCAAAATAGTATGATGCAAATGTTGCCACTTCTTTCATAATATATGCATTACAAATTGAAGCTTCAACACTGCCTTATTCTTCACTTTTTTCTTCAAATGATATAAGAACCTTGTTGCAATAGAAAGAAGTTTATCAGAACATAATATATAATAAAGTATTTTGAAATTTATTTTGAAAATAATTTTACCTCTCAAATGGATACATCCATCGAAATTGGACGGGACCTGCAACTTTAGCCTCATAAGGCAAGTGAACTAGGAGATGCTCTATTGAATCAAAAAACGATGGAGGAAATATCCTTTCTAAATTGCAAAGAATAATTGGAATGTCTCTCTCCAGTTTCTCCATGTGTGATGCTTTTAATACTGTTGAGCAAATATCATGGAGGAAATTACTTAACTCTGTAATGACGCCCCATACAAAGTTTGGTAGAAGTTCCTTCAAAGTTATTGGAATTAGTCTTTCCATAAATATGTGACAATCATGACTCTTTAATCCTGTCAACTTACATTCGTTCAAATCAACACATCTCCCGATGTTCGAAGCATATCCATCAGGAAACCGCACAGATTTCAACCATTGACAAACGACTCGTCTCTGCTCCTTATCCAATGTATAAACTGCTTTTGGTTTTGGTCCCCTGCTGCTTACATCCACATCTAATGTTGGCCGATCACAAATATCTCTCATATCTTTTCTTGCATTTAAGTTGTCTTTTATTTTTTCCGTGACATCCATCACAGTATTTATGATATTGTCGAAAACATTCTTTTCAATGTACATAACATCAAGATTATGATGAATAAGATGGGTTTTCCAATATGGTAGATCCCAAAATATACTGGGTTTAGTCCACTTATGTGCACTTCCGTACGCAATAGTTGTGCCATGAGGGTTTTCAACAACAGTTGGAAAGTCCTGCACTCGCTCCCATATTTGATCACCGGTCAACCTCAATGGTGGAGGAGTTCTTTCAATCATATTCTTGATGAACTCTTTTTTATTCCTTCTGAATATATGATTCATCGGCAAAAATTATCTGTGACAGTCAAAATAGCAAGGCTTCTTACCATGTCTTAATCTGAATGACTTCGATCTCTCCAAACATATCGGACATCCTAAGATCCCAGCTGTACTCCATCCAGATAACATTCCATATGCTGGAAAGTCATTTATCGTCCAAAGAAGAGCAGCCTTCATTACAAATGTTTGATTAGTAGAAACATCATACGTAATGACACCTTCATTCCATAGCCGTTGTAACTCTTCAATCAATGGTTGCATATAAACATCTATCAACTTTTTCGGATTTTGCGGCCCGGTCACGATCAATGTCAAAAACATATAAGGTGTCTTCATGCACATACCGGGTGGAAGATTGTACGGAGTTAAGATAACTGGCCAACATGAATAACTTTTCCCTAATTTTCCAAATGGGGCAAATCCATCAGCACAGAGACCTAACCTAATATTTCGAGGCTCTATCGCAAATTCAGGGTATGTTCTATCAAAATGTTTCCATGCCTCTGCATCTGAAGGATGACACATTAGACCCTCTTCAGTTTCATGATTTGCATGCCAAGTCATGTGTTCAGCAGTGGCTTGAGACGCATAAAGCCTTTGTAATCTGGGGATTAAGGGCAGATAAAACATTTACTTGCATGGTCTACGCTTCTGATTACGACCTTGCCTCCTGTTAATTTTGTACTTAGGTTGGCTACAGAATTTGCAAGATTCTGCATTTTCATCATTTCTCCAATATAACATACAACCCCTACTACATACATCAATCCTTTCAACTGGAAGACCTAAGTTATCCACTAACTTCTTCATATCGTAAAAATCACTTGGCATTATGTTATCACGAGGCATTGTTTCTCGCATTACTTCAACAAAAGAGTTAAAGCAATTTTCAGACACATTATGCTTTGCCTTGATATTTAACAATCTTGTTGTCACTGATAACTGAGTATGATTGTCACAACCTGCCCATAAAGGTTCATCTGCTGCTTTCAACACTTCCCAGAACTGATTAGATGGAAACGTTTCATTATACACATTCTCATCAAAATCTGTTACTCCTGTCTCTTCAAATTGTTCAAGTCTTGGAGTAAAACTAGTACTTGCATGGTTTGGATCTGAATTATGACCAGCTGCATCAATCACCATCCTCTAGTATGGGTTCAATTAGTCATAATAGTTACATTCTTCCCTAACTGAAAATTGATCACTTATTCGATATCCTTCATCAGATATAAATGGTTCACCATGACAAGTCCAATTATAGTAGTTCGGAGTAAACCCAAATCTACAAAGATGTTCTCTAACTATATCACATACATGAAATTTATCATTACTATACTTTCTACACGGACACCTTAACTTGTTTCCATCCATCAACTCATATTTACTACTGGCAAAGTCCAAAAATAGTTCCAACCCAGTACGAAACTCATCGGTCAATCCTCGACGTCCAGGTAAGTTCTTATTATACATCCAAGCCCTGTCTCTTTGCATTGTCTATATAAAAATAACAAAATCTCGTAAAATATTGAAACCAAAAAATTTTCGATATTAAAACCATAAAATTGTAAAAATTAAAATTTTGTTTTTGCCGAAACAATTATTTTGAAATTGCAAAAATTAAAACAATTGACTTACCCAAGTATTTGACTAAAATCTTTGTAGTAAAGTGCTCAATTTGATGAGAATTGCAACGTTCACTTCATCCGCGAGACTTTCAAACGAATACGTACCTACAAAAAAAAATTGACTTCAGATTTTATTTTTTTATAATATTTTTTTTCCCAATTTTTTTTAATAATTTTTTTTTTCGAATTTGTTTTCCCAAATTTTTTTTCCTACATTTTTTTCTCCGGTCGCCGGTCCGGCGACCGGTGATCGGCAACCGGTTGGGGCCGGCGAGTTGGACCTCGCCGGCCATGGGCGAGGTCACCTCGCCGGCCAGATCTGGACCGGGCGGCGAGGTCGAGCGGCCATGGCCGCCGTCCAAGCTCGACCTCGCCGCCCAGATCTGGGCGGTGAGGTCGAGCTTGGGCATGGCCGCCGCTGGACCTCGCGGCGAGGTCCAGCGGCGGCCATGGCGAGGCCCGGTGCTGGACCTCGCCGCGACGGCGAGGTCCATCGCCGGTGGCCATGGCTAGGCCGCTCGGCCTCGCCCAGATCTGGGCGAGGTCCAGCGGCCCCGCCCATGGCCGGCGAGTCTCGCCGGTCGCCGGTTGCCGGACCACGACCGGCGACAAAGTTAGCACAAAAAAAAGAGAAAAAAAAACTCAATAAAATAACAAAAATTCGAAAATAGTTTTGCCCAAATTAGTCACACCACTTACTGGTAGAAAAGGTTCACCGAAATAGATTTTTGCGCGTGCGGAGAGATTTATCGAGAGGAAGGGAGAACAGCGAATAGGGAGAGGAAGGGAGAACAACGAATAGGGATAAGAGGAATTAGGAGAGAGAGAGAGAGAAATTGGGTCTACAAGTAGCAGACAATTAGCGACGAAAAAAAATTCGTCGCTAATTCCGTCGCAAAATAACCACGAATTTTTTTTGTGGTAAATTTCGTCGCAAATTAGCGATGACATTTATTTTTCGTCGCAAATTAGAAACGGAAAAAAATTTGTCGCTAATTTTGTCGCAAATTAGCCACTAATTTTTTTTCGTGGCAAATTCCTTCGCAAATTAGCCATGAATTTTGTTTCGTGGCAAATTCCGTCGCAAATTTGCCACGAATTTTTTTCATGGCAAAATCCGTCGCAAATTTGCCACGAATTTTTTTCCGTGGCAAATTCCGTCGCAAATTAGCAACGAATTTTTTTTCGTGGCAAATTCCGTCGCAAATTTGCCACGAATTTTTTTTCGTGGCAAATTCCGTCGCAAATTTGCCACGAATTTTTTTCGTGGCAAATTTGCGACGGAAAATTTATTCGTCGCAAATTGCGTCGCAATTAGCCACGAAGAATAATTCGTCGCTAATTTCCGTGGCTAAATCCTTGTTTTTTTGTAGTGCGAGCTGTCGGAGAATGGGTCGCCCAACTCCGAGACATTGCCTATGATGCCGAGGACGTCATCGAGCAATACATCCTTGGAGTTGCGCCAAAGAAGGAAATTAACATCGTCAAAGCGTATGGTGGCTTCGTGGCAAAGTGCATGTGCTTGCAGGTTCGTATGGTGGGGATAGAGATCGATGGCTTAAAATCCAGCATCTCCAATATGAGAACGAGTATGCAGGCTTATGGCATACAAATGGTGAATGAGGGCAAACACAAACGCACGAGAGCTTCCACGCTGAAACCGACTTATCCCCATTTCAAGGAGGATTTTGTTGGGAGAGAAGATAGTGTTAAGGTGTTGGTAAATGAGCTGTCGAAGGATGGAAAACAGCACAGAGTAATCTCTATATAGGGAGTGGGTAATTTGGGTAAAACCAGACTTACTAAGAAAGTCTTCACTCATAATGAAACGAAGAACAATTTCAATGGTTTCACTTGGGCTTGCGTACCTCAAGCTCAAGAATACCACGCGAAAGATATCTTGACGGATATTCTTGTTGAGTTGATCCCTGACCAAAGAGAGGGGGTTCTGCACATGAGAGATGACGAATTGTTTGATACTCCATATAAGATTCAACAAGAGAAGAGATGTATCATGGTTCTTGATTATATTTGGACCAAAGAGGCATGGGACAATCTTCAAGCCGCATTCCCGGTCGAGAACACAAGAAGCAAGCTATTGATAACGACCCGCAACAAAGATGTAGTGGAGTATATCAATTCTCATGGTCTTTTCCATGAACTTCAGCGCTTATCGAACCTGGAGAGCTGGGATTTGCTGAAGAAGAGGGTGTTCCTTGAAACGAAAGGTAAGGCCTTTTTTAAGGTTATTATCCTAAGATACAGTAGCTTTGAGAGATTATATTGCTTCAAGAGGTTATTATAGTCAGAGACAGTGGGACAAATACGAGGTAGTTCATTGCTCAGTTTGGCCGTTTAGAAGGTTTAACAATTTATGAATCAATAGTTACTACGAATGACCGATATATGGAGTATTAGGCATCAAAGTTTTGATATAGGGGGAAAGAGAGGGAAATTGTCCAAAAAGTCCTAAACCTATTGTACATTAGCTAATTAAGTCCTAAATCTTTTAATTCTGCCAGTTCTGCCATAGACCTTTTGACAATTTGTCAATTCATTCCTAAACCTTTCAATTGTACCAATTTAGTCATATATCTCTTGAGATTTTGCCAAGTTAATCCTAAATCTTTAAATGAATTGCCTATGTAGTCCTTTCGGCTAAGTTCGGCCGAAGTTTGCTGATGTAGTGGTTTAGTCAGCATCGACTATCCTACATGATGTGACTGACGTTGACGGAGACAGTTTTTTAATTTTTTAAAAAAGTTTTTGAAATTTTATCTATTTTTTATTGATTTTTTATTCTTTTCTTTTCTTTTTTCCTTCAATCTGTTGGCAGGGCCACCGACCCTTGGGCAATGGTTCAATTGCCCTCTCTATGGCCCTCGTAGTTACCCGCGAGGGCTCGTAATGCCCTAGCCGACCACAAATAACAAAGACAATACATTCCGTTTGTTAATTTAGGGTTCTTGATATTTCAGGCGTAGATGAAGGCATGTATAGGAGCTTTGTTGTGGTCCCTATAGTCTTTCCCCTTATAAAAGCATAAATGAACCATAGATTATAAAGAAGTATAGCATCTTTCTTATATATCTATAATTAGATATTCGTCTTTGAAGTTATTTTCTCATGATAGTTGTGTCTTCCCGTGACTACTGAGTTGCAATTTGTTGCTTGCTATTGTGCAGTAATCACTGAAGACATGAAGAGGGTAGGAGATGAACTCCTTAAGAAGTGTGCAGGATTACCCTTGGCCATCACCATGCTTGGTGGACTTCTGGCGGTCAACGAGTGGGAGACGGTTTACAAAAACATCAATTCGCATTTTAGTGATAAGAGTGATGTATCAGAAGTGTTGGCCTTAAGCTATGAAGATCTACCATGGCATCTAAAACCATGCTTCTTATATTTGGGTAGCTTTTCGGATGATGTAGAAATCCCTGCAACAAAGGTTCTTCACTTGTGGATTGCTGAAGGCTTTGTGTCGCTGAATGCATATGATGAAGAGAGAGAAATTCAAGTGGAAGATGTAGCAAAGCAATATTTAATGGATTTGGTTAATTGGGGAATGGTTCAAGTACAATTCAACTTGAGTGGAAAGATCAAAACCTGCCACCTCCATAACCTGATGCGAGACTTATGCGTCTCCAAGGCTACGCAAGAGAGTTTTCTAAGCATTCTTAACATTCAAGAGGACAATGAGATGGATGATTTTTCTTCTTCTATGGCAATAAGGTCTACTTGCAAAACACGAAGGCTTTCTCTCAATATGCACATGACCGCTGAAGGAAACATGATTCCGAGCGTAAAACCAATAGGAAAGACTATGTTCCACCTTCGAACTCTCATGTTCTTCGGATATGTCGGAGGGATGTCGGAGCAATTTCAACCTATTTTCATTAAATGTAAGTTTTTCAGAGTTCTGAAATCGGAGAGTATTCATAGTAAGAGAGGAATTGTGCCCGAATCAATGGGAGACCTAGTCCTTCTAAGATGCTTAAGTTTAGGACGAAGTGTGTTCAAGGGCTTGCTGAAATCTATGGGGAACCTAGTATGCATGGAATTCTTGGACCTATGAGCAATAGATTTAGTTGAGGTAACCTTGCCAAATGTGTCACGCCCCGTACCCTATCGGAACGCAACATCCCGTTGACGGTCGATTATGGTGCGACGTCCCAGGAAGCGTCGCCGACCCAACGCCCACACAGAGATCAAGCACAAGCGGAAGCACGTATATAAATATATATATACACCCGTACAAACAAACACATGAGACCACAGATAAAGCAACCATCCATGACAATATACATTTTACATTACCAACACAAAAACATTTTTACTCATATATTCTTTACACATAACTAAAAAGGCACAACGCTGAAAACGGTCAGCAACCACGCCATAATTCTTGGGTATGGTAATATAATTCTCCCACGTTCACGAAATAGAACTGAGTAGCATCTCACATACGCTGCTCCATCCCCGCAGGGGTGTACGCTAGACGACCGCTGGATATGATGCGGTATCCCAAAAAGAGGTGGTGTCCTTGGCATCCTACGGCCGGGGGTCTGAAATGTTTCGATTTACACAACCGTGAGATAAATCTCAGTGAGTTCAACCCCTAAACCTAGGCTAGGCTAGCATGCAATCTCCTGACCGGAAACAAATATTTATAATCACAATACGACAATAATCAATCCATTCTCAGACCCTGCAGGTTAGACAGATCAACATATAATAATCACGGCACATACGTGGCACGCATGATCACCCGTATGCCAATCACATGCTCGTGCACTGATTCTCACACTATCGTATGCCAGTCTATGTATGTTCATGCATGCAAATGTCGTCGACATGTCATGCGTATTTCTCCGGCCCACTGGCCCACACTGGCACACTTGCCCAATTCATTATTATTACGACTCGAGTCATCAATTTTTCACGGCCTGGTGCGTCTAGCCTGCTTCAAAGTGCATGAGGCGCAGCAACCAATCTGGCCCAGTGTCTCTAGCCTGCTTCAAAGTGTATGAGGCGCAACACTGTTCTCCTTACGAACCAGAGCCTGCTTCAAAGTGCATGAGGATGGTCGCCTTCCGGACGTACCGGGCATCGTCCTGCTTCAAAGTGCATGAGGACGGTATCGACCCGAAGGTCACGACCCGAAGGCCCTTAGGTGATCACACAATTCATTATTATCTGAACCCAGCGCCAAAACGCTTCAGGGTATTTTAGGTGATCACATGCTCATGGCAGACACGCATTCTCGCACAATTTCACCACATGCCTCACTCTTGGCATACACAATGCGTGTCCATGTTATGCAATGTAATGCACCACGAGCACCAACATAATTCAAACACTCAATATCACAACACGTGCTCAATTGGCCCAATTAATACCGTGTGGCCTAACGTGCAATTCACAAATCAACAAGTGATTGCAAGCCAAACAGTGGCCAATTGCACACCATAATATTCAGCCACACAACAAGCGATATGACAGTACACAATTAATCACACTTAAGTACAAATTACGTACAATCAGTCAATTCGGACATACCCGGTAATTCCCAATGGGCTCCTAAATTGATCAATTAATCTAATTACTCTCCCCAATAAATCCTCAATGATTCACCACAATCTTCCCGATAATAATTCCTATCGATTGGTATACAATATTTTTCACTGCTGTTGAGGAAAACTCCTACCAGTTTTGAAGTTGACAAAACCTTCTTATTTTATTGTAAAATCTGATACTTGTTCTGAACTTTTGATTTCAGGTATAAATGTATATACATATGAAAACTCAGAAAGAAGTTATTCAGATTTTATGAGCAATGGAAATATAAGTCTTTTGATAACCCACAGAATTCACGTTCTGAGATGCAGACGCAGAATTTATGCAGACGCAGAATTTATGCAGACGCTGATGCAGACGCAGAATTTATTCAGACGCAGATGCAGACGCAGAATTTATGCAGACGCAGATGCAGACGCAGAATTTATTCAAACGCAGATGCAGACGCAGAATTTATTCAGACGCAGAAATTATTCAGATGCAAAGTTCAGAACGAAACATAACAGCTAGTGATCTGGTATGGATTTCACAGAAGGAATGTCTTGATTGTCTTAAACATCAATCAAATTGATCGACAATCAAATATTACGACAAGAATGCATTACAACGGACAAAGCTCTACTTATGGAAACCAAGATTCTGATTGTATGGGCGAACAGAATCAGCGGGATTCAGAATCTGTCATCCAACGGCTACTCAATCTTTCTTTTACAAATCTGTCCATAGTAAAGATTGGAAGATGATCCTCTGGAAGCTGTCCAACGGCTAGTTTGGAAGTAGAGGAGTATTTAAGGAGATCAACGAGCAGCGAGAAGAAGATAGATTCAAGAATCAACAAGTCCAAAGTCTGAGTTTACTCCATTCATTTCTCTTGTTGTTCCGAGCCAAAATACTGAGATCTTGAGGGTTACTTTGTAAGAGTGACTGTGTGAGATAGAGAGTCCTATCATACACAAAAGTGATATCACTCAAAATCTGTAAATTCCTCTTGATTACATAGTGAAATCCAGCCGGTAGGCTGTACGCGTGGGAGAGTGGACGTAGGCTTGCTATAAGCCGAACCACTATAAATTTGTGTGCAGATTCTCTATTCCTTATCTCTTACTTTACTTTCTGCACATCATAAGTTTCTTCTGCATCTGAACTTTATTCAGACTATTCTGTGATTTTCCTTATTTCCGCATAAATAGACTTAAAATTGTTTTAGTCACCTATTCACCCCCCCTCTAGGTGATTCCTGCTAGTCACATCAATTGGTATCAGAGCAGGTTGCTCGTTTATTGAAGTGTTTTACTTCTGAGCTAACGATCTATATGGCTAGCTTTGGTGCTCCAGGGCTTATTGAAGGTCAGAGTAATAACAGGCCACCATATTTTGATGGCAAAGAATACAGCGTCTGGAAGAACAAGATGAAGGCATTCATAAAGTCAATCGATCATGCGCTATGGGATGTCATCATCAAAGGAGTCAAACCAAAATCCTCTGATTCAAAAGAAAAAGCAGACGAAAGCAAATCAGCAGATCCTCCTTTGTCTCCAGCTGAAATCTCTAAAAGAGAAACTCTAGATTCTAAAGCAATTTATTCTCTTTATTGTGCTTTATCTCCTATTGAATATAAAAAGATTGCTGCCTGTGAATCTGCTAAAGAAATCTGGGACACTCTCTACATTACTTATGAACGAACAGATCGAGCCAAGGAAACTCAAATCAATCTTCTGCTTGGTCAATATGAATCCTTCAAACTGAAGCCTGAAGAATCAATTGCTGATATGTATGATAGGTTTACTGACATAGTAAACGGTCTTGCATATCAAGGACAACCAGTCCCAGATACATTGAAAGTCAACAAACTACTGAGAGGACTGACAAAGGAATGGGATAACATCAAAACATCTCTTCGTGAGACACAAAGGATCAAGCCTCTATCAGTGAATGAGTTAATTGGAACTCTTCAATCATATGAGACTGAGAAACGAAATGAGGAGAACGAAACCAGAGGTAACAAGTCAATTGCATTGAAAACTAACATTGATTCTGATGCAGATTCAGAAGATGAAAATGTTGATGATGAAGAATTAGCTCTCTTCATAAAGAAGTACAAAAGAATGAAGATCAGAGGAAGAAATCTCAAAGGGAAGAAGCCCTTTGAAAATAAGAGATCTGTCGATGAGACAGAAAAATCAAAGGATGTGATATGCTTTCATTGTAGGAAACGTGGACATATCAAGCCTAACTGCCCACTCCTGAAAAAGAAAACAAAATATGAGAAAGCAAAGAAGGCCTTGAAGGCAGAAACCTGGAGTGATACAGAATGTGAAGACAGCGATGAAGATATCTCAAACTTCTGTCTAATGGCAGAATCAGATTCAGACTCAGACTCTGATCCTAAAATGGAAATCGAGGTAAAACCTTCCGAAATGACCATTGAAGTGTCGAATTACATTGATGAATTATGCTTTGAATTCAAGACTGCTCTTAAAAGAATCTCTTCTTTGAAAAAGGAAATTTCTTCTCTGAGGCAACAGGATATCTTACAAAAAGAAAAGATTAATTTTCTTCAAAAAGAATTTTGCCTTATAAAGGAAAGTCAAGATTATCTTTCCAAAGAAAATACTGTTTTAAAAAAGGAAGTCTCAGGAATTACTTCCAAGTTTTCAAAAGGTTCAAAAACCTTGAAGCATATCCTTTCCATTCAAATTCCTTACTATAACAAATCTGGTCTAGGATTTGTAAAGGAAAGTGACAGCTTGATTGATTTTCCAAAAGTCAAGGAGCGATTAAAACAAAGACCTCCTCGACAAGCTTACAAAAATCATTTTAAAAGGAATTTTGTAAAACCTGTTGGCCGAAGTGCTCTCAAGTGCTCAAATTGTGGAAATCCACAACATTTCGAGAATGAATGTCCTAAGGTCTGGAGACCTGTTCGAAGAGATTTTGTTAAGACAACCTATATTAATGCTCAAGGACCCAAACAAATTTGGGTACCAAAGAAAACTTGAGAAGTTCTGATTTTTGCAGGTTACCACAAAAAGAAAAAGAAAGTGGTATCTAGACAGTGGATGCTCTAGACATATGACAGGAGATCCAAGCATATTTGTTGACTTACACAATCTGAATGGTGGAAAAGTTTCCTTTGGAGGAAATACCAAAGGAAAAATAGTTGGCAAAGGAACAGTTGAAATTGGAGGACTTACAATCAATGATGTGTCATTGGTAAAAGGACTCAACTACAACCTGATAAGCATAAGCCAACTATGTGATACAGGTTTCAGAATAAACTTTCAAGAAAATACATGTTCAGGGACAAGCAAAGATTCTACTCAAACATTTACAGGAAGAAGACATGGCAATATCTATCTTCTGGATGTCAATCCAGACTCCACTCATTGTTTGATCTCAATCAAAGAAGATGAAAACCTATGGCACAGAAGGTTGGGACATATCAGTATGAAACAAATCTCAAAGGTCTCAAACAAGAAACTGGTTCGAGGTTTACCAGATCTGAAATACAGAAAAACAGAACTATGCAATGCATGCAGCCTAGGAAAGCAAGTAAGGAGCTCTTTTAAATCTATACATCAAGTTTCCACTAATCGTGCTTTGCAGCTACTTCATATGGATCTGTTTGGACCAACCAGAGCTCAAAGTATTGGTGGTAAGAAATTTTGCTTAGTAATTGTTGATGACTTTACAAGATTCACTTGGGTGTTCTTTCTTGCTCATAAAAATGAGGCATTTTCATACTTTTCAAAACTTGCAAAAAGAGTTCAGAATGAAAAGGGCTATACTATCTCTTGCATTAAAACAGATCATGGGGGAGAATTTGAAAATCAAAATTTTTCAAACTTCTGTGAGGAAAATGGCATTCAACATAATTTTTCCACTCCATATACACCAGAACAAAACGGTGTTGTAGAAAGGAAAAATCGTTCTTTGCAAGAAATGGCAAGAACTCTTTTGATTGAAAGCAAGATTCCTTCTCATTTCTGCGCAGATGCAGTCTCTACAGTTTGTTATATCATAAACATGATCTTTCTCAGACCCATACTTGAGAAAACCCCCTATGAGCTTTACAAAAGTAGGAAGCCCAGCATATCATACTTTCGTGTGTTTGGTTGTAAATGTTTTATTCTCAAAAATCCAAATGATCGCACTGGAAAGTTTGATGAGAAAGCAGATGAAGGAATCTTCCTTGGATATTCAACCACAAGCAAAGCATACAGAGTCTTCAACAAAAATTCTCAGACTGTGGAAGAATCAATGAACGTGAGGTTTGAAGAAAATATTCAGACTCACAAAGATGAATCTGAATCATTCTCCAACATTCAAGAGTCAACAGAGGATCATCAAGAATCCCAAAAAATTGAAGAATCCTCGAGAGAAAAGGAAAAAGACAAAATCCAGACTCAACCGGAAAATTCAGAGTCTGCAGATATTCAGAAGGAAAAATTTGCCAAAAACTGGAAACATAAATCCAGTCATCCGAAGAATCTCATCATCGGAGAAATAGAAGATGGTATCAAGACAAGATCCAAACAAAGGGAAATCATCAGCAACTTAGCATTAATATCAGAAATAGAACCAAAAGAAGTTGAAGAAGCCTTATCAGATGAAAGCTGGTTAGAAGCTATGCAGGAGGAACTTCAGCAGTTCAGAATCAATGAAGTATGGGAGCTTGTGCCAAGACCCAAAAATCATCCAGTAATTGGAACAAAATGGGTATTCAGAAACAAACTGGACGATAAAGGGAAAGTCACAAGAAACAAAGCGAGACTAGTTGCAACAGGCTATTCTCAAGAAGAAGGCATAGACTATGATGAGACTTATGCACCAGTTGCAAGGTTAGAAGCCATTCGGCTACTATTAGCTTATGCTTGTTTTCATAACTTTAAATTGTTTCAGATGGACGTGAAAAGTGCCTTCCTGAATGGATATATTAAAGAAGAAGTATATGTGGATCAACCACCTGGTTTCGAAGAACCAAACAGGACTGATTATGTCTACAGACTCAAAAAGGCTCTTTACGGACTGAAACAGGCACCAAGAGCTTGGTACTAAAGGTTAAGTAATTTCCTTCTGCAAAATGAATTCACCAAAGGTAAGGTCGACACAACGTTGTTTGTTAAGAAAAAGGGTAAAGATTTTCTACTTGTTCAAATTTATGTTGATGATATAATCTTTGGATCCTCTAATGAATTACTCTGTAAGGAATTCTCTAAGGATATGCAGAACGAGTTCGAAATGAGCTTAATGGGAGAACTGACATTCTTTCTTGGCTTACAAGTAAAACAAACCAAAGATGGTATTTTCATCTGCCAAGAGAAGTATGCCAAGGAGATTATCAAGAAATTTGGACTGCAAAATGGTAAGAAAATAGATACTCCAATGTCCCACACATCCAAACTAGACAAGGATGAACAAGGTAAAAAGGTGGATCAAAAGGTATACTGAAGCATGATAGGTTCATTATTATATCTTACTGCATCCAGACCTGACATACTTTTTAGTGTTTGTATGTGTGCAAGATTTCAATCAGATCCAAAGGAATCGCATCTCTCAGCAGTAAAAAGAATAATCAAATACATTGGTACTTATCCAATGCTAGGTCTTTGGTACTCCAAAGATTCAGATTTTACTCTCATTGGATATTCAGATGCAGATTTAGCCGGTTGTAAAGTGGACAGGAAAAGTACCACAGGGACTTGTCAACTGCTTGGAAATAGGTTGGTATCTTGGTACTCAAAGAAACAAAATACAGTCGCTCTTTCCACAGCAGAAGCAGAATATGTAGCATTGGGAAGTTGCTGTGCACAGATTCTGTGGATGAAGCAACAGTTGAGCGATTTCGCTGTTGAAGAATCCAGTGTTGCAATCAGATGTGATAATACAAGTGCTATTAATTTGTCCAAAAATCCGATTCTTCATTCACGTGCAAAGCATATAGAAATCAAGCATCATTTCATTAGAGATCATGTTCAAAATGGTGATGTGAATATTCAATTCATTGATTCAAAGAATCAATTAGCTGATATATTCACCAAACCTCTTGACAAATCTTCATTTGAATATATTAGAACCAAACTATGCATCACTTATCCTTTCCCTTGAAGTGTTTACAGAAAGGAATTTTTCAGACTCAAGAGTTCTCGGTCTGAACATTTTTCAGACTCTCAACAAGGTACGTACATAGTTTAAAATTTGGCGGGAATATTTCTGGCAAGATATTTTCACATTTGGAAGCAAATCGGGTACGTATCCTAATTTATCTGAATACTTATGCTTAGAATATCTTAATCATATTATCCTGATCTTTTGCGCTTTTAAAAATATATTTCTTTCCTATCTGATTGAGCCTATTCTTTACTTTGCAAAAATTAACCTTTGCCTCTGTGACCCGTTCTATTCGTTTATAAACCTGTCCTACTCTTCTCAAAACCCTATCTGTACGCTTTTCGTCCTTCTCAAAACCCTCCGATATTCAGAGACTCTCCTCGTCTTCCTCCTACAAAGATCGGAACTTTCTGCTCTTAGAGTGATCAATATGCCGTTCAAAAGGAGATCCTCACGCATTCTGAACCAAGACTCTAAATCTACCGCACCAGCAGAGTTTATGGAGTAATCAGATACAGAGTCAGAGCATCGTGAAGAACTCTCTGGGGAGGCTCCACCAAAACAATCGTCTCCACCAAAATCCTCCGGTAAATCTGATTTTCGCTTTCGGAGTATTAAACACGTATGGGAAACGTATCAGAAATTGAAAAAGTATAATGCTTCGGCATCGGTTCTTCATGAATGTCTGCGAGACAACAATCTCTTTTCGGAAGAACACCTTGTACAAAGCTACACCCTTTTTTGTTCTAAGCCTGAGGAAACTCCAGTCAGTGTCACTACAAGAGAGCCCTCCTCCAAAAAGGGCAAGGAGAAAGTTGGAGAATCCTCCACTCCCTCTGTACAGAAATCCGCTTCTTTCAGCCCTAAATCGAAAACTGCCTCGAAGTTTATTATTCCTGATGATGATGCTCGTCTTTTTGAAACTTTTGAGATGAAAGTAGGAATAGCATCAGGCGTACCTGGTAAGGGTGGATTATTCAGAAGTTCGGCGCACAATATTTGCTACAAGTTGTTACTTGCTAGAGGGATTATAAACCACCGAACTGTGGACTTCGACTTTCTGGAGAAGGCTGACATTTCAGTAAAACACCTGTTTCAACAATTAGGCATGTATGAATTTTGTCTTCAATCTGCAGATGTATTTGCTGAACTCACTGCCTACTTCTATTCAAATCTATCTATCTTATCACCCAACTGGATCCAATTCACTGTTGGTGACAAGAAATTTGATCTAAAAGCTGAATTGTTGGCAAAGATTATTGGAGTACCACACTACAAGTTTACTCCACTGGCAGTAGCTATTGAAGATGCTTCAAAGATTGCTTCGGAAAATTCCAATCTTGCTCTTGGATCAAATCGACATCTCTCATATTCTGATTTATCCAGAAGATCAGTAATTTTGCACAAGATCATTATCAACTGCCTGAGGCCCAAGGCAGCCTCCAAAACTGACCTTTCCAAATCGGAAATCAAGCTCATCTGGGCTATCTTGAAAGGTCAACCTTTTTCTCTCCCTCACATTATCATATTCCATATGTACAGGACACTACATAAAGAGAAGGGACAACTACCGTATGGTGCCCTAATCTCTCGGATTTTCATGTTTCTGAAAATATCAATTCCTAATGAATTGCGAAAAAGTCCTGTTCCATGTATGTGTGTTGGAGAAAGGATGATCTCCAAAATGAAACAGTTTGATGATGTGAAGAGTAGACTGAAAGGACAGGAGGCTCATCAATCTGAAGCAAGATCCTCTGGAAAGTCTAGCTTAAGAAAAACAGAGCAAAAACAGAAAGCATATTCAGCAAGCAAGAAGACAGCTTCTTCGACCCCACTTAGAGTGTATAGCAAGAAAAGAAAGATCCTTCTGCATGATGAAAGTGACGAAGCAGAAGCAGAAAACACTGCTACAGGTCGTGTTGATACTCCAGAACATGTTTCTGAACCACCTCCTACAGAACATGTTTCAGAAGATCCAGCACCTGTTCAGGGGGAGAATCCGCAAGAAGCAGCTATGGAGTTCGATCAGCCTGAACCAACTCATTTCCAAGATCAGCCTTCAGATTCTCAGAACATTCTCAATATTCTGCTAGAAATCAAAGAGAAGCAAGTTGCTCTGGAACAAGACATGAAAAATCTGAAGAAAATTGTTGATGAAAACTACAACAATCAACGTCTTCAAGCAGCAGCTGATAAAGCAGAACTTGGGGAAGCCATTACCCTGTGCTCATCCAATATGGATAAGGCTGTAGGGCAGTGCAGTTCGAAGATTGAGGAGGCTGTTTCGATATTGGAAAACTTTCAACTCATTCGTACTCCGACAAAACATTAGCCTGTTTTATTTTTCAAAACATTCGTTCTCAAAGTCCTTTTTATTTTTGGTCTGTAACTAAACTAACACTTCTTATTATGCAATTTGTTCAATATAAATGCTTCATATTTTTGCTGATGACAAAAAGGGGGAGAATTTATTTGATGCAGATCATATGCAGGCTATCTACAAAGAAAGTAAAGACACAGATATCAACAGAGTTTGCTCTCTCAAATTTCAATCTGTGATCCATACGCTAAATATGCTTACTTACTTCAAAATTAAACTCACATTGATTCAATCTGCAGAAAGTTTTGTCACCATCAAAAAGGGGGAGATTGTTGAGGAAAACTCCTACCAGTTTTGAAGTTGACAAAACCTTCTTATTTTATTGTAAAATCTGATACTTGTTCTGAACTTTTGATTTCAGGTATAAATGTATATACATATGAAAACTCAGAAAGAAGTTATTCAGATTTTATGAGCAATGGAAATATAAGTCTTTTGATAACCCACAGAATTCACGTTCTGAGATGCAGACGCAGAATTTATGCAGACGCAGAATTTATGCAGACGCAGACGCAGACGCAGAATTTATTCAGACGCAGATGCAGACGCAGAATTTATGCAGACGCAGATGCAGACGCAGAATTTATTCAGACGCAGATGCAGACGCAGAATTTATTCAGACGCAGAAATTATTCAGATGCAAAGTTCAGAACGAAACATAACAGCTAGTGATCTGGTATGGATTTCACAGAAGGAATGTCTTGATTGTCTTAAACATCAATCAAATTGATCGACAATCAAATATTACGACAAGAATGCATTACAACGGACAAAGCTCTACTTATGGAAACCAAGATTCTGATTGTATGGGCGAACAGAATCAGCGGGATTCAGAATCTGTCATCCAACGGCTACTTAATCTTTCTTTTACAAATCTGTCCATAGTAAAGATTGGAAGATGATCCTCTGGAAGCTGTCCAACGGCTAGTTTGGAAGTAGAGGAGTATTTAAGGAGATCAACGAGCAGCGAGAAGAAGATAGATTCAAGAATCAACAAGTCCAAAGTCTGAGTTTACTCCATTCATTTCTCTTGTTGTTCCGAGCCAAAATACTGAGATCTTGAGGGTTACTTTGTAAGAGTGACTGTGTGAGATAGAGAGTCCTATTATACACAAAAGTGATATCACTCAAAATCTGTAAATTCCTCTTGATTACATAGTGAAATCCAGCCGGTAGGCTGTACGCGTGGGAGAGTGGACGTAGGCTTGCTATAAGCCGAACCACTATAAATTTGTGTGCAGATTCTCTATTCCTTATCTCTTACTTTACTTTCTGCACATCATAAGTTTCTTCTGCATCTGAACTTTATTCAGACTATTCTGTGATTTTCCTTATTTCCACATAAATAGACTTAAAATTGTTTTAGTCACCTATTCACCCCCCTCTAGGTGATTCCTGCTAGTCACATCAACTGCCAGTACCAACATCACTAAACCAGTCCAGAAAAATGCACAATCAGTCCTAATCCGAGTTTAGGAATTTTACTCACTTAATCTCAGGACCATGGCGACGGGGAACGGCGGCCGATCACTGATGAACAGTGAAACCGGCGGCAGAATTCCCGGGACGCGTACTGTTCACGGGGGGGGGGTACTGTTCACGGCACTGTTCAAGAGGTACTGTTCACGGCGACACTGTTCACGGGGGTACTGTTCACGGCGACACTGTTCACGGACGGTACGGACATGTACGGACGGCAGGGACGGTGGCCGGCGAGGTGCCGGTGGCCGGCGCGATGGCCGTACGACGCGGACCGTACGGACGCTACAGTACCGACCGTACGGACACCGTACGGCCGGCTACGAATGGCGACGTACAGACGAGTTGGACGGCTGGGTGGTGACGGTTCGGCGATCGGAGCTCCGGCGAAGCTCCGGCGAGGCTCCGAAGCGGCGGCGGTGTAAACCCGGGAGAGAAAAAGAGAGAAAAAGAGAGGGAAAGGGAGAGAGAAAGGGTCGGCCAGGGCAAGGCTGAGGCTGAGGGGGCTGAGGTGGTCCTCGGCAGGGCACGGCGGTCGGCGGCGGCACTCCGGTGGCCGGCGGCAAGCTCCGGCGAAGCCAAAACCAAGAGAGAAAATGGAGAAAAAGAGAGGAAAATGGAAGAGAAGCTGCTGGTGGGGGTTGGTTCTGCCGTGAGAGAGGGCTGAGGAGAGAGAAAACAGTCCAACTTGGTCAAATAAATCAGCCCAAAGTGCCACATGTCGCAAATCCGACGGTTTTGACCAAAATACCCTTAATCTAACGGTTTTAAAGAGATAAGCTTAAATAATTGAGGGGCAAAAGGGTCAATAAGGCCAATAATTGAGCTGATAATCCCTGGTAATTATCCCAAAAATATCCCAAAATTTTCGGATCAAAAATTAGCCCAGGGGCAAAATCGTCATTTTTCCGGCCCCGGGGCGAAATTCCAATTTTTGCACATACACGTTCTATATATGCGTGGCCAACCTAATATGGCATCGGATTCGCGAAATTCACTTTCTAAGCCCTCGAAAATTGACTGCGAAGTTCCGGGAATAAAATAATATTATTTTTCCAATTTTTGTAGAAATTCCAATTTCTGTCCGTAACGACTCCCGGTATGCATGGCCACCCAAAAATGGTGTCGGCCTCGAAAAATAACCTCAAACGGCCTCCGAATCCGGCATCGGTGCCCACAGGGGCAAAACCGTAATTTCTCACCCCTGGACCGAAATTTCAATTTTCACTTGTACTAACCCCAAACGTGTATGGCCAGCGTAATATGACGTCAGATTCCCAAAAATAATCTCTTAAGCCTTCGAAAATCGATCTCGAAATCCGGGCCCAATTCCGTGAACAAAACTCGCTAAACTTTCAATTTTAGGGTCTCTCACTAACGGGCGGCTGTTTAGAGGTTACGCGTATCGACCTAGGGTTATCCATATCGTGATGGTCTTGATCATTGAGAGAATGAGGAATTACCATTAGTTCCAGATGTCACAATCATTAGGTTCAAGTTTAGGACTGGTTGACCACGTGCACTTTTGGTCTTGCAGAATCACCTGCGTCTCAATCGTACATCGTTGGCCTTGGCCAAATCCAATCCATTACTCTTTCCTAAGATCGGCCCACGTTGGCCCAAAATATTTCCTCAGCGTCTCTCATGATTGGTGTCCGTTTCACGATAGGGTCCCTGGTCCACGTACCATTTTCTAGTTAGCCATACCTCATTGGTTAGTATCTCGAGAGTGATCAGCTCTGGGTGAGACTTACTAAAATGAAATACGAAATAATATCAGTTTCATTGATCCCGGAAATTATATCGAAATTCGGGCTGTTACAAAATGTGTTGCGGAAAATGAGAAGGTTGAGGCATCTCCATCTTCCCATCTATTTTGCCATCGATGACTTGAAGAAGTTGCGATTGGACTCTTTAAAAAATCTACGAACATTGAGAAACTTTAATCTGAAGAACTGTGATGTGATCGATGTAGGTAAACAGACCAATCTACGAAAACTAACTGTCTGCAACCAGTTCGTTTGAGACGAGTTCAAAATAATTCCACGACTTGCTAAATTCACTTTGAAACATCTCCGATCCTCATCTTTTACATTCACAAGCTATGGTACATTCATTGAAGGTGAATTGAGTAAAATGTCAACCTATCCATATTCCTGTAAACTATCCATGAAAGGAATAATAGAGAAGTTACCAGAACATAAGAATCTACCCCAGCAGCTGAGGAAGCTGATCTTAATGAAGTCCCGGCTCGAAGAAGATCCTATGCCAATATTGGAGAAATTGCATCACTTGGTTGTTCTCGTATTGGAGACTGCTTTTATGGGAAAGGAAATGGTTTGCTCTGCCGGAGGGTTTCCTCAACTCAAGTATTTAGTTCTTGATAATCTGCAAAATTTGGAGAAGTGGAGGGTCGCTGAAGGAGCCATGCTTCATCTTTCTCAATTAAGGATTAGCAAATGTTTCAAATTGAAGACAAGACCCGAAGGAGTATACGAATCTGATGGTGCCGAAGACATAGGTGATGACGAAAATGACATGACGAGTTTTCTTTCCAAGGTGAGTATTGCTGCCACTTCTTATCAGAAGAATTAAAGTGAGGGAATTTAGTATACTGACTGATAATGCAGACTTGATGTTAAAAGTGATGTGGCAGCGAATATTGTTGGGTGTTGGGATAGGACTCGCTTAGTTAAAACATGATTACAGTATGTGGTACTCCTTTGTGCTAGATTTGTTATACAAATCACATATATTTACCTACTGTACCTAATTATTATATTTAGACAGGTTTTCTAAATTTTCTTTGGAACATTACTTTATGAAGTAATGATATAAGTTCATCTAATCAAGCCGACTTGAATTATTTTCCAAATAAGGCCCATAAAAAAATTACTCTGGGTTGGGGCCACGTGCAAAGATCAAAGGTCCGGATTTAGCCGGTTCATGAGGCTGGGCTGACGAGTGTTTCATAAGCCTCTAGGTAACTGGTCTCTATGTCTGTGTCCCTGGATTATACAAAAAAAAAATATCCATAAAAAGTTTTGATGTCACGTGAAGAATTTTTATGTGCACCATTGATAAATTACCTCCGCAATTTACTTAAAAAGGACTGATAATTATTCCACTGTGATATGAAGTTGTATAGTAAGTATTTTCAACAAAGTTTTTAATTAGCTAGTAATTGATCATGACATCTTGGATCGGATCTATATCTATGCAAATGGAGCAGTTCTAAAGATTTTCTGCTCTTTTTTTGTCCATTTGCCTAGTGGGCAATGTGAGAGCTATTATATTTCCCACCATAATAAGACTACCTATTTATTACTGTCTCCCTCCTTCCTCTCCCTATTCATCGTTTCTCTCCTTTATTTTTAACTCCTTTGTGTGAAAAATATTTTTTTGAATTACTTAACAAATTCTATAAATTATATAAATATCAATGATGATATTGTGTTTGCTAATTCATTTATTCAAGTTGTTCGCAAATTCTTTAAGTTTATATCATAATTATTATTATCTAGTAATACATTAACATTAAGTTGTCTTTACGTCATCCTTTATCACAAATTTGTCAAATAATTCATGAATTACATCTAGTTAATTACATTATGGGTATAGGACATGAATACTGCTCAATCGTTCCACACCCTAATTAATTCAAACCTTTTGACCGCAGGAGATACAGGAGTTAAAAGAGGTTTTCGAAAACTGGCCATTCGGTAAACAACAAATTATCGAGTAATTAGCATTTTTTTGTGAATGTCTTCGCAAACAATATATAAATGTCTTAGCATTTCTATTTTAAGAAAATTATTTTTATCTTTTTTCTGATGCAGTGGATTAAAAGAAGACGAAGAGCAGGGAAAGTGCACAAGCCTTCATAACAGGCACTTCATGTTTTCACTTTTCTGGAATTTCAATGTAATGAATTATGATTGGGCTAAGATATTATAATTCAGACGACTAGTTAAAAGATTAAGCTGCATCCTCTTTAACTTGAGCTAGCTCATGAATGAGGAAAGCTAAAAGGACTTGGTCCTTTGGGCAATGACCATGGTTCAAAATCCAATATCAAAACTAGAACACGCGGCCTTCGCTTTCGATGGATCCCTATCTCCTTCAGGGGTCTTCCTTTCATCATTAGCATCACCATGAGAACTGCGTGAAAGGAGATGCTTCAGAAGAAGCCAGATTGTTGCCGCAGCATTTGGGGTCGGCTTGCTCGTGAGAAGGCTGTAAAATGATAATTGCAGCAGATGTATATAATAGTCATACAAAGCTCAAAGCAATTGAGAATGTCCACCAGGTAAATAAAGAACTAGATTTTGGATTGCATTGTATTAGAGAATTCAAGTACGTCCTGATGCATTTCGTTTGAAAGTTCCCTACAAGCGGTTGCTATCTGCTGCTAATTTGCTTCAGCTGGTATGGTATGGTAGTTTGCACCAAAGAGTTTCAACAAACATCAAAACTCATGGAGTTCTAATGGAATTTCAAGATGCTTAGAGTTACAACCTTGCCACCGATTGGTCAAAATGGAGCAGAAAGAATTGATTACTGTAAATAGAATAGGACTAGTAGCTGTGAAATATCTGGGAGCTCTCGATTCCAAACTGAAATCAAAGACGAGTCTAATGAGATTTTACAATGTCACGTAAAGATACACGAATTATGAGTGTTGCGGAAATAAGCAATCGAACATTAGAATAAACAGAATAAGAAAATAAATCAAACATCAAATTTACGCGATTCAGTCGGTGTGACCTATATCCAAGGGAAAACAGCACAGAATTTCACTATAATCAAGCAATACAATGAAAATTACAACCACGCTCAAGTCACTTAAACGCTCTCGCTATTTCTCACCTTTCAATTACACTCCACAACTCACACAGTATTTAGTCTTCACATTCCCTTGCGATATAATCTCTCGATCTTACAAAAAAAAACACAAATTATACCACAAGATTTATTGGCTTCAACACTCTAGGACTGATTCGAGGTGTAATTCTCAAGATCAAGCAATACAAAGAAAATTACAACAACACTGGAGCCACTCAAACATTTTCAGTATTTCTCGCCTCTCAATTACACTCCACAACTCATACAGTATTTAGTCTTCACAATCCCTTGCGATATAATCTCTCGATCTTACAACAAAAATTCATAAATCGTACCACAAGATTTATTAGTTTCAACACTCTTGAACTGATTCAGGGTGTAATTCACGAGATCAAGCAACACAAAGAAAATTACAACCATACTCGAGTCACTCTAACGCATTCAGTATTTCTCACCTCTCAATTACACTCCACAACTCACACTGTATTTAGTCTTCATAATCCTTTGAGATATAATCTCTTGATCTTACAAAAAAATTCACAAATTATAACACAAGATTTTTTGGCTTCAACACTCTTGGACTATTTCGGGGTGTAATTCAAAAGAAATCTCCTCTTGGATGTTCTTCACAAATAAGACCCGCTTCTTATATATAAGAGAATTAGATTTAAAATAGGAAACTTCCTTTTAGGAAACCACTCGAATAGGAAACTTACTCAAAATTAGGAATTTTTTTCTTGGGCTTAAACTCACTACATATTTCCGACAATGTTGGCCTCGACTCAATATTTGAGTCAGGTTATAATTGCTTCTCTGGATTCCGAACTTCGTTGCTACTCTTCCATAGCTCCTCATGGTCTCAACTGCCACAAACATCTTCCATATCCAAGTCGCACTTGAATTTCGTCGTAATTGTGGATCTCATCAAAACACCAACTTCACTTTCACCTTTAGTTACTCCATAAGGGTTCGATGTTGCATCCATATCTGTTACAACATTGAACATGCACTGGTTTAAATTCAACAGACAGAAATTGTTGGCTCGACGAGTTTGATCTCATTATAAGTATCATTTGTGTCGATTACTGCACAAGTACTCGATACCTCATGAGTTATTTCTAGTTGCAACTCCACCTTCTAGATCCATATAAACAATATCACAATTAGCCCTACTCATAATATAACTTTTCTGCTGATAATAAGTGAATTTAATTCCAGATACCATAATCGATAATCTTATTTTTCTGTGCATAACTTAGGAATATGCACTTTCTTTCCCTCTCATCGAGCTTATCATCATTCACTCGAACATAACACAATTAATCAAATATTTTAATTATAGAATAATCAACAACCTGACCCCACTTCTTTAGGAATCCGACATCCAATCATAATCGGTGGAAATCTATTTACCAAATAGATCACCGCACTAAGCGCATCTGCCATGGACGGCCTCGATCGAGGTCGTGAGAGCTAAGGGACTTTGGATCAAGGTCCCAATGCCATGACAACTTCATAGACTTGTTAAATGGGTGGGTTGGGTCGGTTCAATTTAGGTCACAAATGATCCGACCCAAATTGACTCATTAACCCGTTTATGACCCATTTATTCGTAATGTAAATTTCCCAACCCACACCCAACCCAACCCAACCCATGTTGCTAAAATACTTCCATATTTAACTCAATCTACGAAAACTTATTTCTTATGATTTTTTTTAAAAAATCATATTGCTTAAACACTTCCATGCAATACAAATCTATTGGATAATTTTTATAATTTTTTTAAATAATTGACGTTCCGTTTGTTTTACAGAAAATGTGACATTTCTAGAAAATATTTTTTAGGAAGTCTTCTAATTTTTGTTTGTAGCGTGACTCGAAGCGCACATCAAGATGATTTCGAATCAATAAAAACAACAAACAATTACGTTGATGTTGGTCAGTTGATTCTTCATCAATGTCGCAATGCAGAGTATCGTGACAGTGCTGAAAGTATGGAGCATCTGCTAATTTGAGCATTCTGTAGCAGCCGCAGCATAGCAGACTGATTATTAGGAGAAAATCAAGAGATTGTCGCGCAGCCGAGCTCCGCGACCGAATGTTTTTGGTTTATTAGCTTGTTCTGGGGCCCCTTCGAGCGATCGATCCCGGTAATCGCCGTTCTCCGGCACGTCTTCGGCCTCCTTTGTGCGGTTTTGGCTCAGGACCGTTGCTGAATTCGAGAATTTTCGGTTCGCGGTCGTGGTGCTCTCCGGCTGTTTCCGAGGGAAATGGAATTTTCGGGCCCTGGTCATATTGCAGTGACCGGTTTTCGTTTTGGTCTTCTTTGCGCTTCTGAGTTTCGGCTGTAGAGATTAAGCTTTGTCCTGAATGTGGGCTGGGTCGGGGACGGATGTGGGAGTAAATGAGAGCGTAGATGTTGTGAGGTTTAAGATTGGTGATTGGGTATGCCGAGATTGAATCGAAAGTTTTGATTTTTTGTCATCACCAATCGACTATGGACGTGGTGCCAGTTGTTCTGTGGAGAGCTGAATCCGATTCGCGGCATGCGAGGTGCACATTTTGAACTGGTTGAGTTCAAGAAGGCCTTCCCTGGCATGAGTTGCGTTCTGTTAATGCTTGAAGCTCACAGATTACCCCCGTTTAGGACGAGGTTTGAGTGGAGAACAAATTGGAGGTCTTCGTATATATAATTTCTAATCATAGTAGATTTCACTCTGTAAATTGTTACTGTATGGAGAGTTTGCTTGCCAAATTTGTTGTGTAGAGAAGAGTGTTGACTGAGGTCCCCACTTTAAACTGTGCCGTCTCTCTTGTACGTGTATCTGTCATTGTATGTATGCAATAAGCAGAAAATGTTCATTGTACAGGTTTTGCTGACAGAGTTCAAAAGTCTGCCTCCGCTGTTTGAGGAAACACCAAATGCTGCACATGAATTGACTCTTGCAAGTAAGATCAGGTTTACTCTTTATTGTGTTTGATTTTTTCTCCTTGTTGTGGGCCTAGTATGGTGCTTTAGTGGTATGCAAATGGAAGTGGAGAAATCTGAATTTTTTTCCTGGAAACTGCAAATTCCTTCTCTATGTTCACATTTTGTGTTAAAAGTGGAAGAGAAATGTCTTCTGCTGAGTCATACACTTTATATGTGTCCCTTTAAGGGATCAATTGAATGTTCTTGGGAAATAATTTGGAGAACTTATAGTTGGTCTGATCATTCTGGTTGGTTGCTTGTAAGATGGGTGCCTGTGGCAATATTTTTATCTATATGCTCTGTCATTCCGCAGGAGATATTTACGAGCATGCTGTTATTCTAAGTGTGAAGATGGAAGATCAAGATGCATTTGAGCGAGATTTTTTTCAACTGAAGCCTTATTATACAGATGCAGGGTAAAATTTTGTGCTAGAGTTGCTTAAAATTGTTTGTGCGTACTCATTTGCGCGTGCGTGTGCAGATGCTATAAGGCATTGGACTTGAGTTGCTAGATTATGAGAAAGATTTCCCATCCTTATTGCTTTATTAAACATTTTACTCTCATCATTTTTATGTGAACTAACTTGAGAATTCTTGAGGTTGAGCAGTGGCCGTATTCCACCATCTCCTCAAGAGTACCCTATTTTAGGTCTCAACCTGTTGAGACTCCTTGTGCAGAACAGAATAGCTGTAATGTGGAGCCTGAGCATTTCTGTATCTGTTGGAATGCAGGAACATCCCGAGTGGGAGATTAAGAGTGGATTTGTATATTTCCAGAAGGCGAAGGAATCTGCACCTTCGAAGGAAATTCCTTCCCTGCAGCTTATCAATCAGACTTTGAGTTACGCGAGAGAGTTGGAGCGGATTGTTTAGGACCTTCTGCCATGCGAGGTGGTTTGCACCGACATTTGCACACTTAAAAGATTGGTTATTTTGTGCTAATGGCATATCATCCCTTTTGCCCATTTCGAGAAACTTGATATTCTTTTTAAAGTCTGTAACTTTATTTGATCATTGTGTTGGAATTATCTCAGCAATCACATTAGTATTCATATCCATGTTAATTTGTTTTTGTATTTGGTCAGTAGGAAATATCCTACTGGAGATGGATAGCTCGGAGAATGCACACGTCCCTCTTAACCAAACTAACCCTATGAGTAGACCTAGATACAATTAGGTTTAACTGTTATAGATGAATCGAATCTATGCACACTTGGTGACATCAATTGTCTTCATTGTTCAAAGAGTTCCAAGGCATTGACGTAGGAATAGGCCAACTAGTGTTGCTCGTGTCCAGTTCAAATTTTAGTTCGGTAGGTTTGAAATAGTCATTGCTACGGCGGATGGCTTGTGCTTACTCTTGGTTGTCAGTATCCGGAAGAGATGACATAGGAAAATCATATCAGATATTTTCCTTTTCCCCATTTTTCCTATACTCCAGTTTGAGCTCTGCGAACATGTGGTTCGCTTGGTACATTGGCTGCGATAAAGCTCTCAGGACTGAGCAGAATCAATGATTCCGGGGTTTGAATTTTCTTAAGAGTCTTTCATGATCCATGATTTAGCCTCTGCATGGTAAAATAAAATTGGTCGCTAATTGCTGTTGACCGTCTCTGATAACTGATGTTCCTCCTACTGGGCAAGAACAATGGAAGTCACCATCAATTTGCTTAATTGATACTTCTAACGGATCGGGGAAACAGCAAGGACGAGGAATTTAGTGGGTGGGTATCCAACAATGGTCCGCCTCTTCTAAATCATGGTTGTCATAATGTACTCACTCGATGTGCAATCATCGACAAATCTCATCACATCGTATGATGATGTAATAACCAATCGTCTGAGAAGGAATTCCCAACCACTCGTATGTTTCCAATTTCTTAGGCTCTTTTTCGTCTTTATTCCATTATTTTCTAAATAATTGTTGATTTTTGTTGTTTCTTTTCAAGTAGGCCCTTCTGCTCCACAGTGCACGTTTTGTTCCCATCTTACCATGTAGTCTTGCTCGATCTCCTATCTTGACTAAGGTATTTACCAAAAAGTTCAAGAGTGCAAAGATTTTGCCACCTCACTTCTAGTGGGATTTACACCGATCTATTGCAAAACCTCACTATGGTTGGATTTGCATGCACAGTGGACCACCGGCGAATCCTTGAGACGTATATAGAAAACGTACTACATGAGTTAGAGCTGGTCGATATTAGATTAAATGTCAATCGTTACTGAATTGAATGCTTTAAGCCCTGCTTCTTCTGACATCCTAAAAGAGTCCACTGATGACTGTCATTTTGCATAATCGAATCACAAAAAAGTGTTTGGCGAGTGTAAATTGAGTTAGGAATGTGATAGATCGACCATGGGTAGGCCGATGAATGAGATCAGCCCATCCTTGAGTTTTACACCTAGTATGACAAATTTTGTTGAAGAATCCAACTGGATCATCAGCGAGTAAATTAGATGGAACTCCCAATGACTTTGATGGCGATACGGTTATAAATCACGAGCCCATACATGATTTTTATGTAGTTAAATATTCAGTTAATCTTTTATTTTAAACGAACTATGTCCCTTTTTTTAAAAAAGAAATTCTGCCTTAATGTAGTGGGGCTCAGTTGATGGAAAGACTCTAGCTGACAGCAACCGACAGCTGATGTATGTCGGCTGTGTAGAGGATGGACTTACATTGTGGTACCAAATGCCAAACCGACACCACGTCTTTCACACAAAAGAAGGTTTCTGTTTTCGGTGAGTGATCTTGAATGAAGCTGATTGTGCTACCCATGATGAAGAGCAAATATTACACTTGATCATTGCATAAGAATATCTGGTAACATCTTCGCTTACGTGTCATGCCCTGTGTAGATACGCAGGGATGATATAACTCGTAAGCCAAATGAACGGGAGCGGCAATTGGATTGGCTAGAGTCTACTTTTATGCTCGATATGTAAAAGTTTAAATTATTAGACAGAAGAAAATGCTCGTACATGAGAGGCTCACGGACAAAAACAGTGACTAAGAATTATTGGGATGCTACAGTTTTCGGATGTTTCACTTTGGTAGTTTTCTGTTTGGGTGTGCATTGTTTTCAGAATTTTATTTCCAAAAAACTCAGTGCCTTTCTTGTCCTTGTTAGTAAAATGTAGCCTTCATCATACCCCAATTATTACTCTCCCCGACAGAGACACTCAAACAAGCTTGCGACAAAAGCATAAGGCACAAATTGCACAAACAACTATCTATAAAAGCCCATATTCAGCAAGAGTCATCACTGCCTCGCTCTGACACTTGGTGGTGACATCTCTGCAAAATGATTTTTCTGCTTTCTCTCCCTCTCAATATCTAAGGTGAAGATCACTATTTCTGGTTATGGCCTTTTGGATATCTTTCTTTTCTCTTCCTTACTGAGGAATGTTAGTGAGCTGTAACTAGGCTGGGGACTGTGTTGTTGTAGATAGAAAGGGAAAAGAGCAGGTAACGTCATATTCGTTGCATGTTCTTTTTGCTCTCCTACTGGGATTTTTTCTCTAGTTCTTTTTGGACTTGCGGTTTAGCAATGCTCTATGTGGTCCGTGAATTGACAAAACAACAAGAAAAGTTTGCTTGCGTTGGCAATAACTGTTGTCATCAGAACAAGAAGAACTCACTGAGTTTTGCAATATCTCAGGATTTTGGCCTCGGCTTTGATGGTAGGAAATGGTTGAGATAAGAATAGGGTAAGAACATCAAGAAGAAGAAATTACGATTTCACGATTTGGCAGGACGGTGAAAGATAATAGAGAAGGAAAATGTTCTCTCGGTTAGAAGGAAAATTACAACTAGGACGATACGGTGTCTTGGAAATGGATAATGACAGTCGGTGCACGAGGGTGTGAATTTGAATCTGATTGCTTCATCTTCATTGTAACAGGTGAAGATACTTTAAACTTTGGTATGATGGATGTTTCCCAGTTGCCTTCTTCAGTTTCCGCTCCTCGGGAAGCTTCACATTATGATGAGCTCTCCATGAAACAGAGCTTGAACTTTTCAGATAGCTTGAAGGTACTTATATAAACACACGCACAACTGAAGTTTTCTTCAGTAGATAACTACTAGTTACTTTTTCTAGGTTTACCTTGAAATTCGATTGATGTTTCTTTATGATCACATTTGTCCATTTTCATATTTGTCCGTGTTCATGAACCAGTTACTTTCCTCTACTTTTTTTCGCTTGTTAGATGATAAAAAATCTCATGATCTAGTCTTCATCATGTTCGAATTTCGGGGTGAAAAGGTTTGGTTTTGTCTTACATGCTGATTGTAACCTTTTTCACTAATCAGGACCTGAAGGATCTTAGGAAGCAGTTATACTCGGCAGCTGACTATTTTGAATTGTCTTACAACAGACATGATCAGAAACAAATGTGAGATAAATAGGTTTTCATTTCATTGTCGTGTACTGGGTTGAGCATTTTTTTCTGTTGCGCATCTGTTAAATGGCCTTGACAATATTGTAGAGTGGTGAACACATTGAAAGATTATGTGACAAAAGCTTTCATAAACACTGTGGATCACTTGGGCTCCATGACTTATAAGGTCAACTGTCTCCTGGATGACAAGATTGAGGAAGCATCTGCAATTGAGCTCAGATTCTCTTGCGTTCGACAGGTCTTCTATATTGCATACCCTCTGATTTACCATGTGCAGGGTCTAACAAATTGCAATTTACCAAGAAGAATTAAGTTTTTGAAAATCTGAAATTACTTTAGATAAACTCTGTGACGTGTCGGATTATATTACATTGTAACAGACTAATTGGCAGAGCAAAACATGTTCGAAATAGCAGAACATATCCTGCTTCAACATTAATATGGAAAATGGCATAGAGAACAACTATCCCTCATACTGTCGATTTTTTTATTTACTGTTGACTTATTCATCAGAGATAACGAATATAATTTTCCACCCTGTTTTTGTGCTTTAGAGGCTAAGAATGTGTGAGATGTTCATAGACCGTGGAGGCCTTTCTCAGCAGTCACTAGCGATAAGAACTCCGAAGCACCACATGCAATATATCTTACCAGGCACGCTTCCCTTCACAAGATTTGTCATTGGTTTATTATGATCAAAAGTTTCGAGTTGGCTCGTGCTTAAGAACTTTCTTTCAGTTTCGAAAGCTAAAGACGGTGGAGTCAGCAAGAATCCGCGATACTGTATGACGAGTGAAGTATATGGCGAAATGTCCGCAGGTGAACATTGTATGACTCTTTTTCTGGTTTAGCTACCACTATGCAAATTGCACGGAACAAGATTGGTCTATTAGATAAAAAGTTCATTGAGTCATAGAACTAGCTGATATCTAGCTCATCATTTGCATGTGTTCAACTTATTCCATCAAAAAGAAGAGAATCAAATGCTACTACTGATGCACTAATAACTTTTTTTCTTTCCGAAGACATATATCCAAGAAATTTAGAGACTTCTGCATCATTTATCAGGTAACATTTGATAGAATCTGTGCTAATCATCCTAGCTTCGAAAAGACCCGATGCTAACAGTGGAACCCTGATGCAGGAAACGGCATTCGGCAAACCAGTTTCCACAATCCTCCCCAGCCGGCACCTTTTCATTCGCAAGTACTTCATCCAACAAAAAAGCAGGTCAGTACACTTGACTTGAACTCTCTAGATTGCCATACCTAGCGTTTGCGTCATGTTTTCAGACCCTGTGATGGTATCGTATGTCGTGTAGTCAGACAAGCTCCTAATGCAAGCCGCACTTTTTCTAACCAGAAAAACGTGCCTCCCCATTTCAATTTCAACTCACACGTTCGGGTTCTCTTGCCTATAGATCTCCATACCCTTCTAATGCCAAAAGACGAGTAAGCACCAATGAACTTCAGTGCAGCTTAGCTATTAAGCTTTATTTTTTGTTGGACATGTCTTGCGGACATGATTTCTCATGAACGATTCTCTTATATGCCCACATGAACATCCAGTACCAATCGGAACCCCGAAGATCCACTACAATGTCTACTCATGTTGAGAGGAACAGAAGAACAGATATCGAGCTATATTCCAGCAAAAACAAACGTCTCTTCAAGGCCTTGCTTAGCATGTGGAAGTCGAGAAAGGACAGCAAGTTATACAAGTTCTTGGACGAGAACTAAGAAGAACAGGGGATAAAGGAAACCAGATAGACCCATATCTCAGCTTCTTTGCATCATAAGTGTACTTCAGTATATGTTGAAGATCACTGGAAATACATTGATTATGTCGTGTAACTAAAAACTTTTCAGTTCAGACTGCTGCAAATGAACTTGGCACTAGAACACTCCACATAAAAACAAGAGCTCGACTGTACAGATTTCATGTGTGATAGGCACGAGATTCTTGTGCACTCCATCCCAATTCTTGACAGTAGCAATATAGTTGATTGAGCAATGGATATGGTTCAAAATCCAAGATCAAAACTGGGACACTTGGCCTTCACTTTCAATGGATCTCTATCAGACGGGTCAAAATAGAGCTGAAAGAATCGATTACTGTAAACAGAATAGGACAAGAAGCTGTGAAATACCCGCGAGTTGCCAATTGCAAAGCCCCTCGTATAGCGACATTCAATGAAATCAAAGGCTGAGTCTGACGATATTTTACGATGTCAGATGAGGAAACATATATTGCGAGAAAGCTAACACTAACGATAAAAGAATGCTGAAGTGAGCAAAAATTATTTGTCTTGACAAAGACGGTAACAAATCGATTGCCACTGCAGTTTTGACAAAGACAAGCCAATCAAACCGAATCATGTCCGAGCCCAATCGAAGGTAACTAAATTGTCCGCTTGAGGTGCTTGGTGAAGGTGACGTTCCAATTCGTCGGAGCCTCCATGGTCGCTGCTGAATTTGGGGATTTCGAGAGCTGCAAAGGAATTGCTGGGAGAGTGATAGTCATGTCGGGAGATGATTTATTAATATATATATTTTTGGTCGGAATGATTTATTATTAATATGAGCGGTAGGAATTATTTGTTTTTTAGGTCTAGACATCTAACTCTGACAACTCTGACATGTGTGTTCAATACATTTTGTGCGGGATAATGTGACTGATTATATAATCAATGCCGGTCTTGAGATTGTTTGCCTAATCATGAGCGATAACTTATTTGCACGTCGGTGGTAATGTCTTGGAACATCCGTAACTGGAGCAACAACAAAGCATTTCTTCCACCTGCAGAGAGAATATATACCCTGTAAACTTTTCCCGTACTCCATTCTTTTCTTCTTGGGGTGCTTTTCGTGCATCCGTGGATGTAGAATATGGAATATCAATACAATACGCAACTTTCTAAGTACTTATTCCTTTTCTCTCTTCTCCGCAACCCGAAGGCCTATATGTTCAGAGCTTATTAACGCATGAAAAGTGAACTCTCAAGTCATTCTCCATCATAAGCTCCACTGATCATTGTCAAGTACTGCAGTACCAATGGCCCAGGCTGTTGTTTCATTCGCGGCGGAGACAATAGGAAAGCTGCTCATCGACGAGGCCAAATTCTTGTGGGGCGTGGAGGGCAAGGTCAAGGACCTGCAAAGGGAGCTGAGGCTGATTCAGGCCTTGTTGAGGGATGCAGACGCAAGACAAGAGCGTGAACAAGTTGTTGGAGAATGGGTCGCGCAACTCCGTGACATTGCCTATGATGCTGAAGACGTCATCGAGCAATACATCCTCAGAGTAGCACCAAAGAAGGAACAAAACATCATCAAAGCGTATGCTTGCTTTGTGGCGAAGTGCACTTGGGTGCAGGCTCATGTGGTGGGGACAGAGATTGAGGGCTTAAAATCCAGCATCTCCAATCTGAGAACGAGTATGCAGGATCATGGCATACTATCAGTGAATGAGGGCAATCGCGAATGGGCGACAGCTTCGACGCAGAGGCGTACTTATGCCCATTTCGAGGAGGATGTTGTTGGGATGGGAGATAGTATTAAAGTGTTAGTGAAAGAGCTGAAGAATGGAAGACAGCACAGAGTTATTTCTATATGGGGAATGGGTGGTTTGGGTAAGACAACACTCGCTAAGAAAGTCTTCGCTCATGACGGAGTAAAGAACAATTTTGATGGTTTCGCATGGGCTTGCATATCTCAAGAATACCATATGACAGATATCTTGGTGGGAATTCTTGTTAAGTTAGTCCCTGATCAAAGAGAGAAGGTTATGCAAATGAGAGATGACGAATTGTTTGAAACTCTATACAAGATCCAACAAGAGAAGAGATGTATTGTGGTTCTTGACGATATTTGGACCAAACAGGCATGGGATGGTATTCGAGCCGCGTTCCCAGTCGAGAACACAAGAAGCAAGCTATTGATAACGACGCGTAATAGAGAAGTAGCAGAGTATATCGATCCTCATGGTTTTCTCCATGAACCTCCGTGCTTATCAAACCAGGAGAGTTGGGAGCTGCTGATGAAGAGGGTGTTTCCTAAAACGAAAAGTAAGGTTTCTCTGAGGTTATTATCCTCACATATAGTTCAAGAGATTATATTGTCTGTTTGATTTTGATTTATGGCCCCCTTGTTATTATTGCACGATTAGCTATTGAACTTTCTTCTATTGGACCTGGAGTTGGTCAAGGTTTTGCTACGGGCCATGCTGTAGAAGGTATCACAAGACAATCAGAGATGGAGGGACAAATACCAGGTACTTCATTGCTCAGTTTGGCCTTTTGGAAGCTTTAGCAATTTATTAATCAACAGTTACATTGGAGTTCCCATAATCGATACAAGTATTAGGCACCATAATTTCAATTTTTGGGTAAACAAATGCCCCTTTCGTTTCTTAACGGCTAACCATTGTACCTCTATACCAACATCCAAAACTTTGCTCCTCCTTTCCTCTGAATAAATATCGAAGTGGCTTTTATATGGACCAGAAAATAAGCGATTTTGATAGGATTTATGAAATGATGTGAAGCCTAGCTATGTCACTTCTCCCATAGGCTTCATCTCATGTCCACCTTTTTGCATTTGTGAATAGATGGCTTAACAATAAGATTTGAGATTGTTAGGAAAATCGCGAATCCTCATGCAACAAAGTAGAGGGGCAACATGAATATTTCACTAGAATTTGCGAATGAGATTAGTAGCACACTCAAGCCACGAGAGATTGTTAGCACACTTGAGTTATCCCCGGATTGCGTTCATTTTTCTTCATCAAGTAGGATTATTGTTGTTATACATTTGCTTGAATCACTCAATTCAAGCCACATATAACAAAGAAGATACGTTTCATTTGTAAACTTAGCGTTCTTGATCATCCAGGCGTAGATGGAGGCATATATAGGAGCTTTGTTGTGGTCCCTATATTCTTTCCCCTTGCAAAAGCATAAATGAACCATGAAATATAAAGAGCTATAGCATCTTACTTGTATATCTAAAAGCATACATTCGTACTTGAAATTATCTTCTTATGACAGTTGCATCTTCCTATGACTGCTGAGTTACAATTTATTACTTGATACTGTGCAGTAATCACTGAAGACATGAAGAGGTTAGGAGATGAACTCCTTAAGAAGTGTGGAGGATTACCCCTGGCTGTCATTGTGCTTGGCGGACTTCTGGCGGTCAACGAGTGGGAGACGGTTTACAAAAAGATCAATTTGCATTTTAGCGATAAGAGTGATGTGTCAAAAGTGTTGGCCTTAAGCTATGACGATCTACCATGGCATCTAAAGTCATGCTTCCTGTATTTGGGTAGCTTTCCGGAGGATGCAGAAATTCCTGCAACGAAGGTTCTTCACATGTGGATTGCTGAAGGCTTTGTGTCGCTGAATCCATATGACAAAGAGAGAGAAATTCAAGTGGAAGATATAGCAATGCAATATTTAACGGAGTTGGTTAATAGGGGGATGGTTCAAGTACGATTCAGCTTGAGTGGAAAGATCAAAACTTGTCACCTTCACGACCTGATGCGAGACTTATGCATCTTTAAGGCTACGCAAGAGAGTTTTCTAAGCATTTTTAACATTCGGCAGGACAATGAGACGGAGGATCGTTCTTCTTCGACAGCAATAAAAGTCGAGTCAACCTGCAAAATACGGAGGCTTTTGCTCAATGTGCACAAGAGTGCCGAAGGAAGCATGTTTTCGAGCGTGAAACCAATAGAAAGGACTATACTCCACCTTCGAACTTTCATGGTCTTCGGATCTATCCAAGGGAAGTGGAAGCAATTTCAATCAATTTTTAGCAACTGTAAGTTTCTCAGAGTTCTGAAATTGGAGGATCTTTCTAATATGAGAGGAAATTTACCTAAATCGGTGGGAGACCTAATCCATTTAAGATTCTTAAGTTTAGCGGGAAGTGATTTTGCGGACTTGCCGCAATCTATAGGGAACCTTATATGTATGGAATTTTTGGACCTGCGTGTGGCTTCATATGTTGAGGTAATCATGCCAAATGTGTTGCGTAAGATGAGAAGGTTGAGGTGTCTCCGCCTTCCCTCTGATTTTGCCGTCAAGGGGAAACTTCATGGAGAGCAGAAGAAGCTGCGGTTTGACACTTTAAAGAATTTACGGACGTTGAGAAACTTCATGCCGTTTAATTGTGACGTGAACGATATAGGCAAACTAACTAATTTGCAAAAACTGACCGTCGAAGGTGGCGAGGAGTTGGAGATAGTGCCACAACTTGCTAAATTCACTTTGAAACATCTTCGAACCTCATCTTTTAAGTTCTTCAGCCTACTATTCACTGGAGGTGAATTGAGTAAAATGTCAAGCTACCCATATTCCTGTAAGCTGTGGATAACAGGAAATATAGAGAAGTTACCGGAACATAGGAATCTACCCCAGCAGCTGAGGAAGCTGGTCTTATTCGAGTCTGAACTGGAAGAAGATCCGATGCCAATATTGGAGAGATTGCATCACTTGGTTGATCTCATGCTGGGGCTTTGGGCTTTCATGGGGAAGGAAATGGTTTGCTCTGCGGGAGGCTTTCCTCAACTCAAGCATTTACTTCTTGATGATCTGCCCTATTTGGAGGAGTTGCGGGTGGCTGAAGGAGCCATGCCTCATCTTTCTCGATTAGGGATCAGCCGATGTCCCCAATTGAAAACGGCGGTGCCTCGAGGAGGCCACACCTACGCCAGTTCTCCAAAAATTTGGGATGAGCTTTGGAAGACGATGTGAGATAGAGAGATATTGATGTGGGTGGTCAGGGGTGGCCTCAGCTGTCCTGTGGGTTGTCAGGGGGGTGGGCTTGAGGACTTCAGTGGGGAAATCTGCTTGTTTCGCTCGCTGTCGAGATGCGTCGCGACTTTGCTCGTGGAAGATTGCAGAGTTCTCGCTGAGGAGGTGCAGCGAATTCAATGCGATGCTTCTCCAAAAGACAGCTGATGGGAGGCATGTACGAAGAGAATAAGGGTCATCGCTTGTGGTGTTGAAGACGCCATCGTGAAAGCAGCTTGCTTTGGCGAGGAGAGGAGAGCAGATTCGATCATTTCCATAGTGCTGGTCAGGTGTTTGACGAAATGCCTATGTGAGTAGAAGCTGGGGGTAACATAAATCTGTTGTGCAATCGATTTCTTTGTATATAGATACACAATGACGAGGAATACAACAGTGCATCATTGCGCACATCCCAGTCTCCTGCATTTTTTTTTTTTGTTATTGTCGGTATCCTACTCTCCTTCATGTAAGGCTACAGGATATACTTAAAAGATTCTTTTATGTGTGCATACATTACTCTTTCCATTTGAACACCAGCGATGAAATTGCTGGATGTAGCAAGAAAGCAATATGATTATGCCAATTGGTGACGCTCGGCAATTGTGGATGCTCTCCTGCGACCGAGAACTTGCGGTATATATCGAGGAGGTAAACATTATGAGAGGATTTTGGCTTTCTCTGCCTGGAATTGTATTCTCGATTGACTAATTAAGTCAGAAGGATAATATCCGCTCCAGCATCAGTTCAGACCTTCGAAGGGGTCTCATAGAATCTCTTTTATCAAGTTGCTAATCTATGTCCTCCTCAACTATGATGATTGTTTATCTTCTTTTGGAATCACAGACTGATGTTAAACTAACGCTTACCACATTGATGTGTCATTTGGCCCTTGCTGTCACTCTGCTGAGTTCACACTTGGCGAGGTGTGCTCGCTAATGAAACCTCGTGCTTGAAAAAGTGCTTCGCAGTATGTGGAAGAATTTATCCGCGTAAAAGCTACATTGTGGAGCCTGAACAATTACATATGTTATCTGTTGGAATGCAGGAGCATCCGAGTGGCAGATTAGGAGCGGGTTTGTATATTTTCAAATATTTTCAAAAGTGCAGGAATCGGCATCTTCGAAGGAAATTCCTTCCCTGCAGCTTAATATGACATTGAGTTACGCAAGAGAGCCGGAGCAGATTGTTTAGGATCTGCTGCAGTGCATGGTGGTTTGCACTGATATTTCCACACTTTGAAGATTGGTTATTTTGTACTAATTGCATCTCATCCCTCTTGCCCATTTCGAAAAATTTGATATTTATTTTTAGTGCTCATAGCCATTTCATTGCTGACTACAATTTTGTGTTTGATTAGTAGGATATTTTCCTTGTCTTACCTACTTGGAAGAATCAGAAACCAAAATTAGTGTTGTCACACGGAGATGGACAACGTAGAGAATGTATACGTCGCTCTTAATAGATCTAACCCTACGAATACGCCTACATAAAATTAGATTTAATTTGTTATAGGAGAATCGAATCTATGCACACTGGGTGACATCAATTGTCTTCGTTGGTCAAAGAGTTGCAAAGTATTGGCGTAGGAAGGCCAACTAGGGATGCTCGTGTGCAGTTCAATTTTTAATTCAGTAGGTTGAAATAGTCACCGGCTGCGGGCCTTTGCTTACTTTTGATTGTTGGTATTCCTGTGCTTACTCTTGATCGTTGGTATTCCGAAGAGACGACATAGGAAAATCATATTAGAAATTTCTTTTCCCCTTTATTTTTTCCCAAACTCCAGATTGAGCTCTGTGAACATGTGATTTCGATTTCTACATCTGCCGCATAAAGCTCTCGAGACTGAGCAGAATCAATGAATCTAGGGTGTGCAATTTGGTAGAGTTTTGCGTGATCCATGATGTAGCCTTTGCACGGTAAAATGGTTGCTAAATGCCGTTGCCCCTCTCTGATAACTAATGGTCCGCCTCTTCTAAATCATGGTGTTATGATGAATTGACTCCTTGCTGTTGGTACGTGACCATCATCGACAAATCTCATCATATCGTATGATGATGTAATAACAAACGTCCGATTAGGAATTCCCAACCACCCAAATGTTTCCAATTTCTTAAGACTTATTTTCTTGTTTATTCCATCATTTTTCAAATGATCGTTGGCTTTTCTTGTTTCATTTCAAGTAGGCGCTTCTGCTCCACAGTGCACGTTTTGTTTCCATATTTCCATGTAGTCTTGCTCGATCTTCAAGGTGACGATATTAATAAAAAGTTGACGAGTGCAAAGATATTGCCACCTCACTTCGAATTGGGTTGACAGGATCTTTTGCCAAACCGCACTTTCATTGGATTTGCATGCACAGTGGACCACCGGCGAATGCTTGAGACCTATAGAGAAGATGTACGACTTAAGCTAGAGTTGGTTTATGGTGAGAAAGATGAAATGTTATTCAGTTGCTGAATTGAATGTGTAAGCCCCACACCACCTGACTTCCTAAAAAAGTCCATTGTATCTTAATGTAGTGGGCCTCAATTGATGAAAACTCGAGCTAACAGCAACAGATAGCGGATGTATGTCGGCTCTGTAGAGGATTGACTTCTGTGTTGTACCAAATGCCAAACCGACACGGCATCTTTCACACAAGAAGGAGGTTTGCGTTTTCGATGGATGAGAGTGAGTGAAAATGATTGTAGTACCCACAATCAAGAATAGATATTATACTTGATCTTCACATAAGAATAACTCGTAAAACCTCCTCTCACGTCACACCGCGCGTAGATATCAAGGGATGAGATAACTCCCGAGCCAAATGAACAGGAACAGCCATTGGATCGGCGGAAATCTACCTTTTATGCTGGATATGTAAAACCTCAGACTATTAGATGGAAGAAAATGCTCACATATGAGAGAATTATGGGCAAAGACGGACGAATTATTGGGATTTTACTGCAATTGGATGTTTCACTTTGGTAGTTTTCTGTTTGGGTCTGCGTTGCATTCAGGACTTATTCCCAAAAAACCCAGTGCCTTTCTTGTCCTTGTTAGTACAGTGTAGCCTTCATCATATCCCAATTATTACTCTCCCCAACAGAGACACTCAAAACAAGCTTGTGACAGAAGCGAAAGGCACAAATTTCGCAAACAATTATCTATAGCCATCTTTAGCAAGAGTCATCACTGCCTCACTATGGCATTTGGTGGTGACACATCTCTGCAAGATGATTTTTCTGATCTCTCTCTGTCTCTCTCTCTGTCTCTCTCAATATCTAAGGTGAAGATCACTAATTCTGGTTATGCCCTTTTGGATATCTTTCTTTTCATTTCCTTGCCGAGGAATGTTAGTGAGCTGAAACTGGGCTTGGGACTGTGTCGTTGTAGATAAAAAGAGAAAAGAGCAGGTAACGTCAGCTTCATATTCGTTGCATGTGCTTTTTGCTCTCCTACTGAGATTTTTTCTCTAGTTCTTTTTGGACTTGCGGTTTGGCAATGCTCTATGTGATCCGTGAATTCACAAAACAACAAGAAAAGTTTGCTTGCGTTGGCAATAACTGTCGTCATCATCACATGAAGAACTCTGAGTTTTGCAATATCTCAGGATTTTAGCCTCGTCTTTGTCGGTAGAAAATGGTTGAGATAAGAATAAGGTAAGAACATTGAGAAGAAGAAATTACGTTTTCAAGATTTGGCAGGACGGTGAAAGATAATGGAGAAGGAAAATGTTCTCTCGGTTAGAAGGAAAATAGAACTAGGACAAGAGTGTCTTGGAAATGGATAACGACAGTCAGGGCACGAAGGTGTGAATTTGAATCTGATTGCTTCATCTTCATTGTAACAGGTGAAACTTTGGTACGATGGTTCCTTCTCAGTTGCCTTCTTCAGTTTCCGCTCCTCAGGAAGCTTCGCATTATGATGAGCTCTCCATAAAACAGAGCTCGAACTTTTCAGATAGTCTGAAGGTACTTATATAAACAAACACACACACACACCTGGAGTTTTCTTCAGAACATGACTACTAGTTACTTTTTCTAGGTTTACCTTGAAATTCGATTGATGTTCCTTTATGATCACATTCATCCATTTTCATACTTGTCTGTGTTCATGAGCCAGTTACTTTCCTCTACTTTTTTCTCTTGTTAGATGATCAAATTCCTCATGATCTAGTCTTCATCATGTTCGAATTTCAGGGTGAAAAGGTTTGGATTTGTCATGCATGCTAATTGTTGCCTTTTTCACTAATCAGGACCTGAAAGATCTTAGGAAGCAGTTATACTCGGCAGCTGATTCTTTTGAATTGTCTTGCAATAGACACAATCAGAAACAAACGTGAGATACATATGTTTTCATTTCATTATAGTGTACCGGCTTGAGCATTTATTTCTGTTGCTCATCTCTATACTGGCCTTGACAATACCGTAGAGTGGTGAACACACTGAGAGATTATGCAACGAAAGCTTTCATCAACACTGTGGATCACTTGGGCTCCATGACTTATAAGGTCAATTGTCTCTTGGATGACAAGATTGACGAAGCATCTGCAATTGAGATCAGATTCTCTTGTGTTCGACAGGTGTGCTATATAATTAGGTTTTCCTTGTTTTATAGCATTACGGATGGAAAGGGCTTGCAGGCCCTCTGATTTATCATGTGCATGGTCTAACAAATTGCAATTTACCAAGAAGAATTAAGTTCTTGGAAATCTGAAATTACTTTAGATAAACTCCACGACGTGTCGGATCATATTACATTGCGACAAACTAATTTGAAGAGCAAAAGATATTCTAAATAGCAGAACATATCCTGCTTCAACAATAATATGGAAGATGGCAAAGAGAACAACTATCTCTCGTACTGTCAATTTATTTATCACTTTCAACCCTGTTTTTGTGTTTTAGAGACTACGCATGTGTGAGATGTTCATAGACCATGGAGGCCTATCTCAGCAGTCACTAGTGATAAGAACTCCGAAGCACCACATGCGATTACCAGGCACGCTTCCCTTCACAAGATTTGTCATCGGTTTAGTAAGACCAAGAGTTAGGAGTTGGCTCATGCTTAAGAACTTTCTTTCAGTTTCAACAGCTAAAGACTGTTGAGTCAGCAAGAATCTGCGGTGCCACATGACAAGTGGAGTAAATGCCGAAATGTCCGCAGGTGAACATGGTATGACTCTTTTTCTGGTTTAGCTACCACTATGCTAATTGCACGGAACAAGATTGGTCTATTAGATGTAAAAAGTTCATAGAACTAGCTGATATCAAGCTCATCATTTGCTTGTGTTTAACTTATTCCATCAAAAAGCAGAATATCAAATGCTACTACTGACCTACTAATAACTTTTTTTCTTTCCAAAGACATATATCCAAAAACTATAGAGACTTCTGTATCATTTGACAGGTAACTTCTGATAGAATCTGTGCTAATCATCCTAGCTTCGAAAAGACCCGATGCTGACAGTGGAACACTGATGCAGGAGACGGCATTCGGCTACACAGTTTCCACAATCCTCCCCAGCCGGCACCTTTCCATTTGCAAGCACTTCATCCAACAAAAAAGCAGGTCAGTACACTCGACTTGAATGCTCCAGATTGCCATACCTCATGTTTGCATACCCTGTGATTGTATCATATGTTGTGTAGTCAGACAAGCTCCTAATGCAAGCCGCACTTTTTCTAACCAGAAAAACACGCCTCCCCATTTCAATTTCAATTCACACGTTCAGGTTCTCTTGTCAATAGATCTACATCTCCAAACCCTTCTAATGCCAAAAGACGAGTAAGCATCAATGATATTCAGTGCAGCTTAGCTATTCAAGTTTTATATTTTGTTGGACATGTCTTGCGGACATGATCTCTTATGAACGATTCTCTTATATGCCCACATGAATATCCAGTACCCATCGGAACCCTGAAGATCCACTTCAATGTCTACTCACGTTGAGAGGAACAGAAGAACAGATATCGAGGTATATTCCAGCAAAAACAAACGTCTCTTAAAGGCCTTGCTTAGCATGCAGAAGTCGAGAAAGGACAACAAGTTAAACAAGTTCTTGGACGATTACTAAGAAGAACAGCGGGTAAAGGAAACCGGATAGACCCATATCTCAGTTTCTTTGCATCATAACTGTACCTCAATATGTTGAAGATCACTGGAAATAATGTCGTATAACTAAAAATGTTTCAGATCAGACAGCTGCAAATGAACTTGGCACTAGAACTCTCCACATAAAAACAAGAGCTCGACTGTACAGATTTCTTGTGTGATAGGCACGAGATTCGCGCTCCATCCAGATTCTTGACAGTAGCAATATAGTTGATTATGCAATGGATATGGTTCAAATCTAAGATCAAAACTTGGACACTCAGCTTTCACTTTCAATGGATCTCTATCTCTTCATCCTTTCATCATTAGCATAGCCGTGAGAACCACGTGAAAGAGATGCTTCGAAAACAAGATTGTTGCTGCAGCATTTGGGTTCAGCTTGTTCCCGAGAGGGCTGAAAACGTTAATTGCAGCAGATGTACAAGCTAGTCATACAAAAGCTCAGTGAAATTGAGAATGTCCTCGAGGTAAGTAAAGAATGAAATTTTGGACTGGGATGTATTAGAGAATTCAAGCAGGTCCTCTTGCACCTAGTTTGAAAATTCCATATAAGCAGTTGCTATCTGCTGCTAATTTAATTCAGCTTGTCCAGTAGTTTGGACCAAAGAGTTTCAACAAACATCAAAACTCATTAAGCTCTAATGGAATTTCAAGATGCTTAGAGTCACAGCCTTGCCACAGATAGGTCAAAAAAGAGCTGAAAGAATCAATTACCGTAAAAAGAGTAGGACAAGTAGCCATGAGATGCCTGTGAGTTGCCAATTGCAAAGCCCCTTGTATAGTGAAATTCATTGAAATCAGAGGCAGAGTTTGATGATATTTTACATTGACAGATGAGGAAACATATATTGCAAGAAAGCTAACACTAACATTAAACTGAAGCTAGTTCAGCAGCTGGCGCCGTGTCTTTGAGCACCATTACAAAACTTATCAGAATCTTGAAGCTCCTTTGTTAGTGAAGCAAAAGTTGCCTTACTTTCATATGTATTTTTGGCATTGGCAACTTGATCTAATGGTTTTTGGAGGACAGATAACATTTGATAGGCTGCATTGATTGGATTACAAGAGATCATTTGCAAGTGATCCATCAAAATCAATAAAACCAATCCCAAGCTTAATTGCATGACATTCTCTTTCTAGAGTGGGTCCGTGAAACAATCTATCCATTTTGCGGGCTTTACAAAGCTTACTGTAAATTACTTGACGCACCTGAATAAGATAAAATTTCATTGTGCCTAAATCTAACTACACATGCGAAAGATAGTAGCATCAAAAGGCAGAAGACAATTCTCATAAAGAGAAATATCTACTTAGAGTAATCACCATCACGGAGAGGCTTGGTCTTGGGAACTCTCCTGATGCAATCTGTGCTTTTCAAACCAGATATTCCACTGTTTGAATCTGAATCTCTCGCTGGATGAACCTTCCCTGAAGTTTTGTCTCCATGTTCATGCCGGAGTACTGTATTATCCAAAGATAAAGCGTTAGGCATCAAATAATTGAGGCACATAGAATTGATATCTATGGAAGAAAGAATTAGATGCTCCAATTCTGAATCATCTTGCGGTGACCATATCAGGTGAACAATCCTCCTCATGTAAGTGCCCCTACTTGGTTAGGGAGGTAGCAACTTTCTCCTAACATGTTCTTTCAACATATTCATTTACAACTCTATCTTAATACCCACAGTTCCACCTAAATAACCTCAGTAATTCACTAGGACATAGCTAGACAAACAGGATGCATTAAGGAAAACTACAACTGAATACAATAAAGTTATTGAAACATCTGAATAGCATTGGATGAATCAATAATGCGGCAACCTCCCAGGATTGATTGATCAACTTTAGCACCATCCACCTCCCCATGGCCTGTCCCCATTTCTACAGCGGTGTGACATGGTTCACGATCATTCAAACCCATTGGTACCTTTTCTTTTACTACATGCTCCCCAATATCAACCAAGTGAGAATCAAATACCAGCGATTTTCTAGTTCCCAACACTTCATCTTTCCTGAGAAATTTATTCACGGAGACTTTCCTGCTAGCATCATACAGTGTGACCTGAATGATCCAAGGGGAAGAAAACAATGAGCAGAAAAGTAATTCCAGGAACTATAAATAAGGGGTGTGAAAGGCCTTTGAACTTTTTTGGGTAGTGAAATGCACTTGAATTAGTGTGATAGTTGCGGCACATAATGAAACCACTATCCAAAAACCAGAAGCGATTCATGTTGGATCAGCAAACAAAGTGGCCAGCGTAGTTTAATGAAAAAACAGTTGCTTGAGGATGAAAACGTCCTTGAAAGTGCTTTGGAATGACCGGCCTCCCTAAGGATCCGCGAACTTCAAGCTGCAAAAAACCATTGTGGTATTTCTAGGCCTCTTGAGTTACTTGGGTCGTGTACAAAACCTGCCATTCTACATGACAGGAAAATGTTAATCTCCAAGCAGGACATGCTCAGTTAAACTAACACAAAACAGCGGGAGAACACAGCCCTCAAAAAGGAATATTCACATGCTCATGCGTGTTGAAAATGACCAGAGAATAATAACGAAATTGTTATTGATTTCGCTATTTCAATAACCTCAAGCTAAATGTAGGCAGTAAATACACAGCAATACATGCCTACCCATGTAGAAATCTATCACGATGTAGAAGGAACAATCTGCTAGTTAATGAAAACTTCATTGGAAAATTTAAAAACTATAAAGGGATATGCTGAGGAATCCATATACTTGGTTCATTGCCCTCCTCTTTTCCATGAGGTTCCCTTAATTGTGATTCATTCTTCACCCAAATCATGGTGCTAAAGCTAGGACAATATCAAGAACATAACCTGACAAGGCGAATTCTGGACTTTCAAAATGCACAGGCACACATTGTCCACCTCCGAAGCACAAAGCCGAAACCTCAATAGATAGTTTTATATTTGGCGAAGCTTTTACACATCATACATTTTATCCTTTGAACTCAAGTTGGAAATCTGTTGTATCTAAGTTATTTCAAGAATCCATCTGGTTAAGCAGTAGAGAGTTTGGACTATGACAAGTACAAAAGTTTCCTTACAGTTCATCAAGCAAAAAATTGTGAGTTTGGCCCTTTTTTTCTTCTGAAAGAGGAGTAATGAGTACATCTTTCAGTGCATCACAATCAGATTCAAGTCATTATTGTAGATCATCCAAAACATGAAGGGAAGGTACGTATCATCCTCCTTAACAGAAAAGGAAGAGATCATATGAATAACAATGATGATTTTGAATTGTCGTATCTCTTTATCTGGTCAATGAAGAAAGTTTTAACTAGAAACAAAAACAAAGAATTGACTCTTGGCATCTGCAAGTTAAAGAATTTTTGGAAATTATCCCGCATTTTATGAACATCCTATAGACTTGTGTCCTTAAAGCTCCGAATCACATTGTGTTGAAATATCATTTTGGTGAGTATGGAGTATCCTGCAATCACATCAATTGCATAGCATCTGAGGGAAATATAAACAATCAGGGAGAAAATGTTGACAATCTATTGGCAGTTCAAGACTGTAGGCCAGGGGGTAAGGCCACCTCCATAGAAAGACTAAACAGGAAAAAAAATTATACAACACCATGGAATGGATCAAATTGAACTGTATTCCAGGTACCTTTTACAGCAGATTTAATGGTAGTAACGTTATGCTGCTGCTTCTGAATATTTAATTTGTGAAGAGAATTGAAGCTGTTTCTAGATGCTGTTAGATCACTCAAAGATTCATGGTTTGCTTCGCGATTGCCAACTTCAACCAAACGACCAGGAAATTCCATCATCTCCCCAGAGCTTACTTCTTTAGCTTCGTTCAGGAACCTGCTATCTAAAAGTTTCCAGCTCGTATCATACAAGAAAACCTGGTAAAAAACCCGAATAAGGTTTCAATCATCTGAGCCATATTTATCCTGACAAAATTTTCACTAATCTGCTGAGAAAGGTATACATCATGAAGATGAAAACCAACTAATAAAGGAAGCAAGAGCTGAAATTTAATTCAGCAATGAGATAGCTGGTATTATCGAACGGTAAAAATCCATAGTAGATGTAGACTGTGTGACCTGCCTAGTCATAGATCCACTGCTTGTACAACGAAAGAAGCCATCATGATATTTTTTCAACTTTTGAGTTAAGTGTGTTGTATACAAGGCGTGCCAATCTATATCCAAAGGAATATCATGTCAACTGCAGTGCTGAGACAACAATAACAAACTCTTGAATATAACTACATAGAGAATTTTGAGACCAGTTTTCTGAGGGAAATTTGGATATATGGTAAGAAGCTCCAGTGATTTCAATAGAAGCCATGAAAATATGTATAACCACCGTGATTGAGAAGATTTGATATACAAAGCATCAGAGTCGGGAGAATCTTTGTTGACCTTGAAAAGGTTCTTTACGTAGCACAAAGATGTGCAGAAACTGTACCCCAGAGAAAATCAAGAACGGATTCACAATCCAGGAGATACATCAAGAGAAAGACATGGCCTGGCATGGGCATAGATGAGTCAGCAAAAGTTCAAACTCACCTGTCGTACTCGATGTCCTTGAGTTTGGACTTGCCTGCAATATGCCGTACTTGTTCATTTCATTCTTCTTGAATTCTGGAAATAAAAAAACAACATAAAAGGCATGCTAAGTTTTGTACCCAGCATTTACTTGCAGTTAAGAGAGAGTAAGATTATGTGGGATATCATCGCCAACCTTTTATAATTTTCTGCGATGGGCTTAGGCCAATCGTCTGCTGTTTACCCTTCTCCACTTTGGTCTTCACATCTCCTTAAAAAAGTAAGTCAAGTGGATTATACGATAATACAGGTAGATGAGCACAGCATTACGAGTGTACGAGTACGAGTTGTCAAATTTCAATCCAATGGAGACACCAACATGAAGAAAAACAAATATGTAAGAACAGACAATACCGGCGGAATCAGATACTTTGACGAACTTGTTTCCGTGAAGGGAAGCTCTTCCCTTAGGAACTTTCTTTTCTCAACTGCAAGTATAAGCATCATCAAGAGGCTTTTGCCCTCCTTCAGGCTCTCCAACATCAACCAAATAAGCGTTGAAGGTCAGTGTCTCGCCAGAACTAACAACTTCATCATTCTTCAAGATCCTGCATTCCAACAGCTGCTCGCCGTCATCATACAGCATTACCTGTCATATCATCCGACCATCAATCACGGAATGAACTAATCTACTCAGAACAAGCTCAATCCTGGAGAGTATGACGCCCGAAAGCACAGAACAGAACAATCCGCGATGACAGTCAAAATTGAAATCCTAAACATGGACAAGCCAATCAAACTGAATCATGCCCGAGCCTCCATTGCGGATATATAGCATAATTGATGCAGTCTTGTTTCCATTCAGCGAAAGAACAGGAGGAGAACAATGTGAGACATCTCACTAGGGAGAACTCTCTAATAATGAAGTTTCGTTACTTGAAGCTTCTAAGGAGTCCTCAACAAATTCGGCATGGTTTAATCGTCATTTCTTGTGAAACCTTATATGTTATGGGATGTTATTCTGAATTTGCTAGTGAACTTGTGGAATGACAGAGAGATCCAAAGGCATGAAACTTAACTGTTCATGTGGTAATTAATGGTTTGCAATTTGTTTATGTGCCTGGTCATGTGTCGTGTTAAGTATTCCAAGCTCTGTTTAGACGGCATTCGAGTAATGTTCGATGTTATGAAACTTGTAATGCCAGTGGTCCCTTATATTATGGAATTAATGCTGATTTCTCGCAAGTTTTAAGTATTGTCATGTATCTTGTGAAGAACTGTTTGGTGCTCCTGAAAAAAGTGTTATTTAAAGTTAATTTTTCTTTCTTGTATTTGGCTATTTACCATCACGTATGCTGCAGTCGATGTATGAACATTTTGTGAGAGCTAAAACACCCTGTTGTCTTGTTTTAAGTAGATGATGAATGTATAGGTTTATGAGCCATCATCTTGTGGGTGCCTAATGTAAGGGGAAGCCATTGTTTGTCCATCAAAGTTCCCATATTGCATATTTCACTAGGCCAATTCCTGCGTGATCGGGCTATTAGTTCCCCCACTCAAGACTTGAGCATGCCTTGAGCCATAGGTATGCTCAAGTCTGCCTTAGCTTCGGGCTCATCTTCTACTTTTTGCTGATTCTCATAGCTCATACTGCTAGAAAAGGCATTTGGCTGTTTTGAGTTTCCTGTAACTATTAACGCAAGCAACAACAAACTTTGGTCAGTGCATAGAGTATGTTTTGATTTCAGGACCGCCAATGTGTTTGCCGATAGAGCCAGAGTCTTATGCTGACTGACAGGCATCTCAGGCACCACTTTCCTGGAACAATATCTAAGCGAGCATTGATAGAGATTGAACCAAGTCTGTGCCTATACTAAGTTTTCTTTCCTACACTTAGAGTTGATTATTTTTAGTGGCAGTGCGACAAGCCTAGTATGTCAGCTGGAGCTGGCTTGAGGAAAAAATCAGTTTGCAAGATTTGGGAGCCACGGCCACCCGTATTATCTCCAACCAATACCTCAAGCACCAAACTATTAGTTCAACACTCGTGATCAGCGTCTCAACAAAGATGCAATTCAATGAGTTGAGAAACCTGATCCACCATAAAGAACTTTCTGAATTTTTGTTCGCATGCGTTAAGATGATCTTGAATCAATAAAATCCAATAGATGATTACGTCCTGCTGCAGGAGCTCGGTCAGTTTGAAGAAAACTCAAACCAACTGGGGAAATAAGTTCAAGTGTGTGGCTGCGTCATGAATTCATTTATTATAAAAAGCTATACATACACTAAATGAATTCATTTAATTCTTTATTAGGGAAAAAAGAAAGGAGTTGGCTCCAATCTGGCTCTTGCACCTTACTAGGCAAATTAAGGGGCACTGACCCCACAATAGCATGTGAGCCCCCCTCCTTCGCACGCACTCTGTACGCACTACAAAAGGAAGAGTCCTAGCAGTCAAAACCGGTCAAATCTGATCAGCGATGATTTCTCCAGTAAAAATCGTTCTCAATATTACGGATTTCGGATTGGATTTCGTACGAACCCAAAGTTGGAGATATAATTTAACAAAAATAGAATTGAGACCATCGTAAATCGTCGCGATCAAATCCGATTGATCTCCGAATTTGAGATCACCGCCTACTGGCACCGTCGCTCTTGTCGTCGCGGATCGCACGTCGCTTCAGGTTCGTCGGTCCCCGATTTCGTCCTCTCCAGCGTTTGTTACTCTTGCTACGGGGGGGATTCCGTGTCTCATAAAAGGTTCCTGTTTCGCACCACCGACGGTTCTCCAGTCCTTCAACCCGTCGTCTACCGTTCTCAAAGCTTTGATTTTTTCCTTTTTCCAGCATCTGGATGCGAATTTCTTCCCAAATTTTCTCCCTCTTCCCGTGCTCGAGAGGTTCTCGAGAGAGTGATGTTGAATGTCGTCTGCTTTTGCTTGCTCTGTCGATGCTCTCTATAAGCTCTTGTCATGGCTGTCTGCACTGGTGCCTGGCGGTACTGGGCGTGGTTTGTTCGCTGTGGATAGAGTTTTTTTTTTTTTTTTTTTGTATGTGGGCACCAGCTCGGGCATGCGTAGACCCTTTGCGAGTTTGAATGATCAGAGGAAGAGTGAGTGAGAGCTTTTTGTAGATTGATGTGATGAACGTGCAGGCATTTATGTCGGGGCATGTATCTAGTCGATCGGGCCCTCAGTTGCTTGGGGTGTCCCAGCAAAGTGGCAATGTTGTCTCGAATACGGTAGCTGCAGGCGGTGGTGCCCCTCCTGCTGCGTTTGGCGCGGACACGGATCTTCTCAGGGCTCGGAGCTATATGCAAGAGAAGATGTAATCTAATCTGGAGCACTTGTTCTTCTTGTGCTTTAACCTCCACAGTTCCAGTGGTCCTTGTTTGCTGATTGGACTTTTTACTGTCCTTTTCAGCTTTGTTCTCTTAGCACAGCGGCATCAGCAGCCAATTAATGACTCTCAAATGCAGAAGCTGAAGGATATTGTTATACGCCTGGAAGACGGTCTCTTCAAATCTTCTCACTCAAAGGTCTTCCCATCCTCATCATTTCTTGCCTCTTCTTTTTTGTAAAAGTACAAAAAGCGGCGGATGATTGCCCTTTATTGGGTTTTTTTCTAGTGTTTTACATTTTATATCTGCGAAAGCCAATAATCTGTTCATTTCTCTTGCTTGGTTTCACCCGCGTTTTCTCGTGATTATCAGTATTTCCTTTTTTTTGGTGAGTAGGACTTGACATTCTTTTGCTACTTTGACATTACAATTATGTAGGCTGAGTATATGAATTTGGGCACACTGGAGTCCCGGTTGCGTAGTTTGATCAAGCGTCCATCTATTAATAATCGAAATCCAGTGAATCCTAATTCAATGACAAGGATGATTCCGACTCCTGGATTGTCGCATAATGGGAGTTCGACCATGATGGCGACATCTTCAGTGGATGCACCTCTGAGTAATATGGACGGGAGTCGCAGCATGCAGCCAATGAATGCAAACACGGGAAGCCTTATGTCAAGTGGTGTCATGCAAACACAGGAATTCTTATGTGAAGCCTTATGTCTACTTGAATTGTAAATGAACAGTTTCATTCAGATGTAGACCTTATGTAGGATGTTTTGCTATGTTTTGAAGTTGGGGTATAATTTGAACGATTTTCCTGTTTCCCAGTATATCAATGAAGATATAAACACCTATGCACTGGCGCTGATGATCAAACATTCACTTGGAACTTCGACCAGAAAAGGATGAGAATGCAAAACAATAGGGGATATATTCACATTCCAGAAAATGTTACAGCAAAAATATTCAACCTGTCATTCCCTATGAAGGAACAAAAAGAAGCACGACATACAACAAACCTAACCTGTGGACTCTGCGTGTAAGAATGAATCACATGAAGTACCCCAGCTACTCAAGATTTTTCCAGTGATCAAACATACCTGCTTTCGGAGTAAACCCAGCATCAGGTAAATCACCATCTCTGCACATGATGCTGCATTTCCCTGTGATGTCACCTGGAATCCTGGCAACTTTTATTCCATTTTTGGTGGCAGTGTCAATATCAACACCTTCATGAAGATGTAAATGTTGGGTACTAAATTCAATTAAGATCTAACAAAACATAGTAATAATACTGACAAAATAAACCAAACTTGGGGAGATTATCACCTTCCAGACCGACACCTTATTGCATTATAAGCTTCATCTGTTTCACTCAAGCTATAGTATCTGAGTCGAGGCGCTTGTTCTTCACCACACAAATATGGTAGTTTCCTATGACATGTGCCACCTCATCTAGGGCCACTCATCGACCTACCAAATGGAAAACAGATGAACGAATGATCTTCAAGGTGCAGCTAGAGACAAAATTTGGAAACATACGAAACAGTAAGTCCTTACACTGCCATAAACCCAAGCACACTGATTAACGAGGATATATCTACATTTAAATGTAAGACTGAGCCGAATGTGCAAAGTTGAACATGCTTTCTATTCCTAGTCTGTTATTTATCCAAAGGCATGTGCTGGCGATAATGGGATCGTTACGGCAAGTTTAAGTAGGACCCTGTCAAGACCAGATTAGTTTTTTTATTTAGCCAAGTAAAAATTTCATCGCTTACTACAGTGTCTCAAAGTATACAATTCTACTGTCTTACAACGATCAGAGGCAGAAACGGGATATCACTACAGTACAATAGGTAGTTGAAATCTGGCTCTACCAATGTATGTGAAAATAATTGGTCGGCATCGAGACCTCAAGTCGATGCAATCAAATCCCTTTTTTCCGCTCAAAACACATCCAGCTAGCTCCATCAACCAGTTGCAACCGAAGATAGTGGAACATTAAGCATTTTCTTTCATATACCGTAGGGGAATCAGAATCACACAGGGTCTGAACCTGGATAAATGGTTATTGGCTCAAGTAGAATTTTGTGTGATTGTGAGAGGCCAGGAAGTAGGGCCCGCAAAAGAGGACGCGGGTGACGCCTTCTTCACAGGCTCCGTTCCCATTTCCCTCCACTTCCGTTGAGCTTGTGAAGCTGTAACTCGGAGTTAGAGAGAGAGAGAGAGAGAGAGAGAGAGAGAGAGAGAGAGAGAGAAGGCAGGGACGTTGACGTACTTACAACTGGGGACTGGTGAGGTAGAGAAAGAGACGGAGTTTGCAGCCTCCACAATCTACACCAAAGCACAGACCATTCCTCGATGACAGACTAAATCAAAATCCGAAAGGATGCTATTCAGTTCGATCGAGCGAGCTAAATTCGAGGAAAAGACGGTAACAAATCGATCGCCACTGCATTTTCGACATAGACTAGCCAATCAAGCCAAATCATGTCCAATCACAGGTAACTAAGTACGCTGATCGAGTTGAGCTGGGACATGAACGACAGATATCAGTAGCGAGAGAGAGGGAACACGCCTTGGCGGTGGAGGAGTGGAGAGAGAGGAAGCCGTCGCTACAGACCTTGCGCTTCTTCTGCTTCAGATGCTTCGTGAAGGTGACGCTCCACTTCTCGGGAGCATCATCCATGGCGGTTTCTGCATTTGGGGGGATGAAGAAGAAGAAGATCTTCCGGGGATTTCGAGAGCTGCGAGAGTGACACCGCCTTTGAGAGCTTAAATAGTTATGGCGGGAGATGAATAATTTAATATGAGTTCAAAGGCTAAGTCACTGCGCAACCACACCCTTTGCGTGACTTTCTCAAACAAACTTTTGATTCGGTTTTAACTCACACCGCGAGCTAAACAAGAAAGCCTATTAACAGGAGAGCATCGTATTTAGCACGACAGCATCAAGCAAACTCATGATTCGTCCTTTAATCAAGAAAGCCTTTATACCTTCTCAAGTCTCTGTTCTAACCCTCCTGAGAAGTTTAATCACATTCTGTTGGGGGGGAAAAGATCCCAAAGTGTCCATCGATAATTTTGTTGGACCCACATTTATGCAAAAGTTTCAGCCATTGAATTATGTGCCAAGTAGGAATTATCTGTTTTTTTTTTACTAGCTTTGGACATCCAATGCGGAATTTCTTCCCTCTCATGACTCTCGCGCGTGCTCGGTGCATTTTGTGCGGGATAATGTGACCGATTATATAACCAATGCTGGTCTTGAGATTTTTGGCTTATCATAAGTGATGACTTATTTGCACACCGGTGGTAATCTCTTGGAAGATTACTCCATTCTTTTCTTCTTGGGGTGCTTTTCTTGTGTCGGTGGATATAGAATATGTGATTATCAATGCAATACGCAACTTTCTGAGAACTTATTCCTTTCCTCTCTTCTTCGCAACTCGCAGGCCTATATGTGTTCAGAGCTTGGTAACGCACCATAAGTGAATTCTCAAGTCATTCTCTATCGAAATCTCCACTGATCATTCTCAAGTAGTACAATACCAATGGCCGAGTCGGTTGTTTCGTCCGTGGGGCAGACAATAGGAAAGCTGCTCATCGACGAGGCCAAATTCTTGTGGGGCGTGGAGGGCAAGGTCGGGGACTTGCAAATGGAGCTGAACATGATCCGGTGCTTGCTGAGGGATGCGGACAGGAGACGAGAGCACGACGAAGCTGTCGGAGAATGGGTCATGCAACTCCGAGACGTTTCCTATGATGCCGAGGACGTCATCGAGCGATACATCCTCAGAGTCGCGCCGAAGAAGGGACGAAACATCATCAAAGCGTATGCTTGCTTCATGGCAAAGTGCACGTGCGTGCATACTTATGTGGTGGGGACAGAGATCGAGGGCTTAAAATCCAGAATTTCCGATATTGGAAGCAGGATGCAGAAGTATGGCATACAATCTGTGAAGGAAGGGGAACGCGAACACGCAAAAGCTTCCACGCCGAAACAGACTTACGCCCATTTTGAGTAGGATTTTGTTGGGAGGGAAGACAATATTAAGGAGTTGGTGAAAGAGTTGTTGAAGGATGGAAAAGAGCAGAGAGTTATTTTTATATGGGGAATGGGTGGTTTGGCTAAAACCTCACTCGCTAGGCAAGTCCTCGCTCTTGACAAAGTGAAGAAGAATTTTGATTGTTTCGCTTGGTCTTACGTATCCCAAGAATACAACGCGAAAGATATATTGGTGGAAATTCTTGTTAATTTGATCCCTCATCAAAGAGAGAGGGTTATGAACATGATAGATCAAGAATTGTTTAAAGCTCTATACAAGATCCAACAAGAGAAGAGATGTATTGTGGTTCTTGATGATATTTGGACCAAACGGGCATGGGACAGTCTTCGAGCCGCATTCCCAGTCAAGAACACGAGAAGCAAGCTAGTGATAACGACCCGCAATAGAGAAGTAGCGGAGTATATTGATCCTCAAGGTTTTTTTCATGAACCTCAGTGCTTATCGGACAAGGAGAGCTGGGAGTTGCTGATGAAGAGAGCGTTTCCTAAAACGAAAGGTAAGGCTTCTCTAAGGGTATTATCCTACCATATAGTAGCGTCATGATATTATAAAGCTCGTTGATTTCGATTTATGGCGCTTCCACAGGGTTAGCCGTTGGACTTTCTTCTGTTGGACCAAAAGTCGGTGAAGGTATTACTGTGGGGCAAGCTGTAGAAGGTATCACAACACTGTCAGAGGTGGAGGGACAAAGACAAGGTGCTTCATTATTCAATCTAGTCTCTTGGAAGGTTTAACAATTTATAACTTGATAGCTTCTACTGGAGTTGGAATGATTGATATATGGAGTAATAGGCATCAAAATATTGATATTTGGGAAATGATATGCCTCTTTTGTTTCTTCATAGCTAGCAATTGTACCTCTAAACAAACATCCACAACTTTGCTCCTCCTTCCTCTAATGAGGATGACTATCGAAGAGGCTTTTATATGGCCAATTAACATAATAAGCGGTTTTGATAGGATTTATGAAATAATGTGAAACCTAGCTATGTTACTTCTTCCATAGGCTTCATCTCAGGTCCACCTTTTATGCATTTGCAAATAGTTGGCTTAATAATAAGATTTGAGATTGTTAGGAAAATCGTGACTCTTTATGCGACAAAATAGAGCGGCAAAATGAAGATTTCACTAGAATGTGTGAAGGAGATTAGTAGCACACTCAAGTCAGGGGAGACTACTAGCACACTCGAGTTATCCCTATGTTGCTTTCATTTTTCTTCATCAAGCAGGATTAGTGTTGTTATACATTTGCTTGAGTCACGTATTTCAAGCCAATAGTAAGAAAGACAATACATTCCAATCATTAATTTAGGGTTCTTGATCTTTCAAGCATAGATGGAGGCATATATAGGAGCTTTGCCGTGGTCCCTACAGTCTTTCCCCTTACAAAAGCATGAATGAACCACGAAATATAAAGAACTATAACATCTTATTTATATATCTAAAACCAGATATTCGTCCTTGAAGTTGTCTTCTTATGATAGTTACATCTTTCTCTGATTGTTGAGTTGCAATTTATTGCTTGATATTGTGCAGTAAACACTGACGACATGGAGAGGTTAGGATATGAACTCCTTAAGAAGTGTGGAGGATTACCCTTGGCTGTCTCTGTGCTTGGTGGACTTTTGGCTGTCAACGAGTGGGAAACGGTTTACGAAAAGATCAATTTGCATTTTAGTGACACGAGTGATGTATCAAAAGTGTTAGCCTTAAGCTATGACGATCTACCATGGCATCTAAAGTCATGCTTCCTCTATTTGGGTAGCTTTCTGGAGGATGCAGAAATCCCTGTAAGGAAGGTTCTTCACACGTGGATTGCTGAAGGCTTTGTGTTGCTGAATGACAAAGAGAGAGAAATTCCGGTGGAACGTGTAGCAGAGCAACATTTAACGGAGTTGGTTAAGAGGGGGATGGTTCAAGTACGATTCAACTTGAGTGGAAAGATCAAAACATGCCACCTCCACAACCTCATGCGAGACTTATGCGTCTCCAAGGCCACGCAGGAGAGTTTTCTAAGCATTCTTAACATTCACCAAGACAACAAGCCGGAGGATTGTACTTCTTCGATGGCAATAAAAGCTGAGTCAACTTGCAGACACGAAGGCTTTCTCTCAATATTCACGAGAGTGCTCAAGGAAACATGATTCCGAGCATAAAATCAATGGAAAGGACTATGCTCCACCTTTGAACTCTCATGTTCTTCGGACATGTCAATAATGAGTGGAAGCAATTTCAACCTATTTTCATCAACTGTAAGTTCCTTAGAGTTCTTAAGCTGGAGTGCCTTCCGAAGATGAAAGGAAATTTACCTAAATCAGTGGGAGACCTAGTCCATTTGAGATTCTTAAGTTTTACAGGAAGTTGGTTCAAGGGCTTGCCTCAATCTTTGGGAAACCTTGTATGCATGGAATTCTTGAACCTGCATTTCGTATCATGTGATACGGTAATTGTGCCAAATGTGTTGTGGAAGATGACAAGGTTGAGGTGTCTCCAACTTCCCATCATGTTTGCCGTCCAGGAGAAATCCATTGTACCAAATGTGTTGCGGAAGATGACAAAGTTGAGGGGTCTCCGCCTTCCCATCCTGTTTGACGTCAATAAAAAATCCAATGGGGATCGGAAGAAGTTGCGGTTGGACACTTTGAAGAATCTACGGACATTGAGAAACTTTTGTCCGGATAACTGTGATGTGAACGATGTAGGTAAACTGACCAATCTGCGAAAACTAACTGTTATTCGTTGTCAAGAGTCGGAGATAATTCCAAAACTTGCTGAATTCACTTTAAAACATCTTCGATCCTCATCTTTTAGATTCTCAGGCCGTGATCGTTCATTCACCGAAGGAGAATTGCGTCAAATGTCAAGTTGTCGCCATTCTTGTGCGTTGTCCATACATGGAAAAATAGAGAAGTTACCGGAGCACAAGGACCTACCCCAGCAACTGAGGAAGCTAGTCTTACTCTATTCCATACTCGAAGAAGATCCGATGCCGATATTGGAGAAATTGCATCACTTGGTTGTTCTCCTGCTGGGGTCTTGGGCTTTTGTGGGAAAGAAAATGGTTTGCTCTGCAGGAGGCTTTCCTCAGCTCAAGCATTTAGTTCTTTCTGATTTGTCCTATTTGGAGGAGTGGAAGGTCATTGAAGGAGCCTTGCCTCATCTTTCTCGATTGGGGATCAGCAGATGTCCCAAATTGAAGATTTTGCCTCGTGGGATCTCCACATATGATGGTTCGGGAGACATGTTTGATGAGCTTTGGAGGCACCCTGACTTGGGGATAGTGCCTTGGTAGGCTAATAATTAATTTGAAAGGCCAAGTAGGGCATTTCTACTCTGGCATGAAGCAGCCACATAAAATTTTTTTTCCAGCAAAGTTTGTAACGGGCAATCATATGACATTTTGGATCAAATCTTGTGTCTATGCAAATGGAGGAATCTTACAAACTATTCGGTCTTTCTTGTCGGCTGGCGTAGTTGGCACTGTGAGTGCTATTCTCCCTCCCTCTCCTCTCTTTATCTCTCTCTTAATTGTCTCTCTATTTCATTTGTAACTCCTTTACGTGAAAAATAGGTTTTCGTCTTACTTTATTAAATAAATAAATTATATCAAAATATTGATGATAATAATTTTGTATTCGCTAATTCATTTGTTCAAGCCATTCCAAATTCTTAAATTTACATCATAACCGTTGTCTAACATTAAGTTAAGCAATACGCGCACTCATTTCGTCTGTATATTCCTTTATTTCATGCTTGCTCTTCTCTATTGAGCTAGCACTCTGTCGTTATACGCATGATCTTCTTTTCTTTTCTTTCTTTTCCCTTTTGAGCGATGTATCGAGAATAAAGAGAGAGTTCATATTTTTCGTAATTTAAGATGGCAATAAAATTCAAATTCCTTGGTAGAGCAAAAAAAAAAAATCAAATTAATTCGCTCTAGATCGCTCGTCGACGGGGGACGCTAGAACGCTAAAAGACTACTCATTTCCAGCCATTTGTGCGCTATCGTTTCGAAGCTCACATCACGCATTTCATTATCATAAATTCCATATCCATTCTGCAATTTTGTCCACTCTGTTTCGTTTCCTTTTCCCAATCTTCCTTGTGGACTTCAATTTGGGGGGGTGGGTGGGTGGGTGGGAATCTGTCCGTTTCGCTCGCCGTCGAGACGAGATGACTCGCGACTTGCTCGTGGAAGATTGCCAAGTTCTCCCGAGCGCCACGAGGGGACAAGGGATGGGTGAAGGGCACGCGGAGTGGAGGAGGAGCGAATTCCATCCTCCTCCAGAGACGCTGGACGGGGGAGGCATGTGAAGAAATACGAGTCATCGCTCGTGGGGTTGAAGACGTCGCCGTGAAAGCTGCATTGGGGAGGACGGAAGATCCGAGCATTCCATTGCGCTGGCCAGATGCTTGACGAAATGCGCGGGTGAGTATAGAAACTGCGGTGCCTAAAGCCGAAATCGGCGTGTTGCTTTCGGAATGGGTGGTTCATTTCGTTGTATATTTAAGGATTCTTTTATGCGTGCCTACTTTGTTCTTTCCCTTTGGAAAACGGAGATGAAATTGCTGGATCTAGCGAGAAAGCACATGATTATTTGTCGATGGGTGACGCGGGCGGCAAATGTTGCGGCCCTCCTGCGATGAGAGAATTTTAGCTTTCTCTAACTGGAATTCTGTCGTAAATTGTGACTAATTAAGTCAGAAAGATAACATACTCTCCAGCATCAGTTCAGATCTTCGGAGTGTTTCATAAAAACCTCTTCTATGGAGTTGCTAACTTTATCTTTTTCAATGATTTTGATAGTTTATCCAAATTCTGGGATCGCAGACAGATATAAAACTTACACTTAACCACATGTACGTGTCATTTGGACTGCAAGGTGGGCTCGGCACGGAAACCTTGTGCTTGAAAAGGTGCTGATGTCGATAGTAAACAGTAGATTCATAGCGCAAACCCAATGCTTCTCGAGAGATGCTAATGCTAGACTAGACGAAGTTGAGTCATTCCTCGTGGCGTTGCAGATGTCGTCGTCAAAGGTCGATGCTAAACCAAAGAAGAGGGAAGATCCAAGCATTTTTCCAAATGATGGCCAGGTGTTTGACAAGATGCCCTTGCGAGTTGAAACAGCTTTCTGTTTTTTTTTTGGGGCGAAAACTGAGAAACTTCATTAATTCAAACCAAGTTTGTTGACATATATCCAAACATAAAATATCTTAACATAGATTGCGGGGGCAAAGCAACCAATTAGAAGGGAGTTCATTTTTCCTCTTTTGAAACCGTTTTAAAGCGCGTGAAATAGAAGCGGGGTGTTGATTTCGGGTTGTATAGCCCGATTCTTGCATTTAGATGAAAAACGGGACGTAAAACATAAACTCACAGAGAAAAACACGAAAAAGCGTGATTAAGGAAACACCGATCGGCTTTTTCAAAACATATTAATCAAAGGGACGAGCAACATGTAAAGATGCGACAAAGCAACGGCGGCTGAAACCGCGAGGCACCTCCTCAGGTTTCGCGCTCATAATTTCTTCAGCTTCTGCGCATCGATCTTTCTTTACAATTTGTTCGTGCAGCTGTCCATCAAAGCCAAAGGGACCCCAAAAAGACAAAAAGAGAAGAGACAAAGCAAATTGGTGGTGGTCGAAACGGGAAGCATGAAGCAAGAAGCAATCTTTTTCTCCGTCTCTCTCGGTGCTAATTGTCGAATCTTGCAGATGAGAGTTCACATCATAATCTTATGGTAATCCTTCTCTAAACATGGGGAAGGAATGTAAAGAGAGGGAGCCTCCCTCCTTTGCTACTTTTGACAGCTTTCTATAAATTTATCATGATCTTTTCTTTTTTTTGGTCTATGACCTTCCGGTATCCGGGGTACCCCCGACTAAATCCGGAATCGAGCACTATCGGACTCACAAGGGTGATGGCTCTCCCATGATCTTATTAAAGAATGCTTTAAGGACACTCATTAATATATTTAATAAAGAAATATTATTTTCGTTTTTATCTTACTTATTGTGCATAGATGAGAAATTTTTCTCCTAAAAACTTCCAGGTATCTCTATCATTTTAATAAATTCGACCCATTATCGATTGAGAGAAGCTGTGATTATATTCTTTGTTTTATCCAGAGAAATTGTGGCAAACTGCCAAAATTACAAAAGTAGTCCATTTGCAATATGCGCCTCCCTAAAAGCTAGATATAATTCCACGACTTGGTAAACTTACGAACGCCTCGAATCAGCCTCTTTTGTTTCTTTGTTCCTTGGCAAGGTTTCAGCCTAGATGATTTTGCGTCAAATGTCTAGCAATTTGTATGCTTGTAAACTATACTTGTATGGCCAAATCAAGGAGATGCCGGAACACAAGTATTTACCCCTGCATAAGAGGAGGTTGGTCTTGGTCGGGCCGTGGAATTTAGAGGAATGGAGAGTTGCTAAAGGAGCCATGCCAGGTCTTTCTCAAGTCGGGATCGATGCTTGTCTAAATTGAGGACCGTACCTAAAGGAATCCGCACATGCAACACTAAGGAAGACATTGTGGAGGCCGTTGGGAAGCCATATCGAAGGGCGAAATCGAAACACTGTGTGAGTGGTGCTTGACGACTTGCTCTACCTAGTTGTCAAATTTAAACCAATATTTCTCGAAAGCTAAAAATTTTGCTAGTGAATTGCTCATTTTGCAAATTAAGTAGCAATGGTAATAGACGATAATAATGTAAGAAGATTAATTGGTTTGAAATCATCATGTCAAATCAAATTTGAAACCAAAAGGCCAAAATTTGTTGATTTTACTAGATTTTGCCGTACCAGACCAACCCAAATACATCCATCCCATCCTAATTCGCTCTTTCATGCTGTTTATTGGCCTTGCATTTTTATTGAAAATACTAGCCTTTGAACTCCAATTTCTGCAAGGGTTAAGATGAACAATTTTATAGTTGGCGATGACAATTGGCTGCTGACCAGCCTTTGATTGGTTAATTTAAGGGAACCAATTTGTGCTTTGGTGCAAGTGATCATTACCCCCACGTCGCAAAGGAGCTCCAATCTTCTCTTCCTTCTCTATCAGTCGCTTGTCTCATCTCTGTCAACAAAAGGGATCGCCGTCATCCACGATCAAGTAGCCTGACGTCATTGTCATCACCAACGTCACAAATAACCCGTTACGGTCGAAAAAACGTTAACGGGTCCTCTCGGTTACAATCTAAGAAAAGTTAAGAAAATAGATGTTGTATCCTCTCCTTCACTTTCAGGCGCCAAACTAAAATCTCAATCCTCATTCTTATCGTGTGTACTGACCACCTGAAAATAGGGCTCCGTAATATTACTTTTCCCTTTGAATTTAAGAATCTCAACCTATACGAAATGCAAAATCGATATCATCTTAACAACTCTATTGTTTCTTATTTAGTGGGAGTGTTGGGAGCTTTTCATGTTATAAATAGAGAGATTGCCCATTAATGTCATTAATTACATGCAAATTGCTCTGGGTCAAGCCAATTGAACTTAACTGGTTTGGGAGGCTCGTAGGTTGTTCCATGGGCTTTCAGGTAATCTATCCTACACGCCTGTACCCTGAATTGTAAAAGAAAAAAGAAGACAAAAATGCAACAACTTCTCATAAATCTTTTGTAAGACTGCATGAAGTGATAAATACAAATTACAATTATCATCCATAAGTATAAAGTTGTATATAGCACGTTGTAGTCACATGTTAAAGTATTCAATGATGAGGCTTTTCATGGGCATAATATACATGTGGTCTTTTGCATATAGCTAATTGCTTTTAAACTTGTGGATCGTAATCTCTAATATGGCCCCCTATATACCCACCACACTTATGTTTTAGAGTCAAAACAATTGATTATCAACTCGCTGTAAAATCAGCATTTTGTTAAATCTTCATAATGTGAGAAGTGTATATATAAAGTTTTCAACTTATACAAGTGATCGCAATTTACCCTTAATTTTGTGTAGCTAAATGTACTTAACATGGACGAGTGTGACTGACATGTGTATGTGTTTATAAGATGGCATGAGCCAAAATATATCTTATAGTAGATATAATCTGCGGTGGTTTGTTTTCCCCCCGCAAGAAAGAAAAATGTTTCTATCAGTATTATAGCCCATTGGAAACCAATCTTTTGACGACCCATAAAGCAAAAAGTATGACGATGAATTAACGGCACATAAAGCAATTGGCCCATGAGAAAGTAATCTTTTGACGACACATAAAGCTAGTAGCCCATTAGACACCCAATTTTTTACGCCATGTAAAGCAAAAATATGATGATTGATGTTGAATTGTTGCCAGTAGCCCAGGGGAAACCAGTCTTCTTTTGAGGGCACATAAAGCAAAACTATCATGCTGAATCATTGCTCTTAGCCCGTAGTGAAACAAGTCCTTTGATGAGACATAAAGCAAAGATGTGATGCTGAATTATTGCTATTATCCAATGTGCCATTACCCATATGACATCGCCTATATAGAGTTAGCCGTGGAGAGGTCATTGATCCAATCCCAGTATAATTATTGGACCAATAATCATTTCGAGTTAATGTTTCTGGCTCGATCGCAATATTGGTAGTGGATTGTTCGGAGAGATCTACTTCGATGGACTGCTCGTTAATTGATATTCGATTTTTACTTTATCCATTCTACTTTTAGTTTGATTTTGATTGCAGTTGTCCGTAAATCAATTTTAGGTACTAGTATTTAGACGAACGAAGAAGTCACGATGAAGCTTGCGAGTGGCTCTTTCCCAGTTGAATTTGACCCCTTTTGTTTTTCTAGTTATCGTGCGTTTTAGTTTTTTAAAGTACTGTTGTAGTCATTGCATCTGTATTATGTTCATTTAAAATTTTGATGTTTTATTTTTGCGTTCTTTTAAGGCGATATGGATTGTGCTTTGTTCCGTTTTTTTTTTCTTGGATTGTTTGAATGACCTACATAATTGGTTCACTCGCTTCCAGCAAGTCGGTGGTGCTAACTTCTATACTTTAGAATGATTATTATTAACAAGTGGAAGCTTGCCTCGGTTTGTGGCTTTCATGCACATGTATGCATATTATATGTTTAGAGTTGTGATGCACGAATTCATGTAGTGCTTCTGGTATAGTACGACTGGAAGCTCAAGTAAAAAAGATGTAGACAAACTCACCAATCTGCGAAAATTGACCGTCTCCTCCAAGAATGATTTTCATATGGAGAAAATTCCCCAACTTGCTGAATTCACTTTGAATCATCTTCGATCCTTATTTTTTAGATTCTCAAACCTTTTTTCAATCACTGAAGGTGAATTGAGTAAAATGTCAAGCTATCCCCATTCCTGCAAACTGTCCAGAAGAGAAATTATAGAAAAGTTACTGGAACATAAGAACCTACCCGAGCAACTGAGGAAGCTGGTCTTGCTCTACTCCGAACTCGAAGAAGATCCAATGCCAATATTGGTGAAATTGCAGCACTTGGTTGTTCTCGCACTGGGGCATCGGGCTTTTGTGGGAAAGAAAATGGTTTGCTGAGCAGGAGGCTTTCCTCAACTCAAGCATTTAGATCTTTATAATCTGCCACATTTGGAGGGGTGGAGGGTGGCTGAAGGAGCCATGCCACATCTTTCTCGATTGGGGATCTTCCTTTGTCCCGAATTGAAGGCGGTACCTGAAGGAGTCTCCACATATAACTGTTATGAAGACATCGCTCGCGAATCTCGGAAGTAGTCATGGCCACGGTTCGGAACCGACCGGTTCCGGTTCGTGGCCAAGTATGAACCGGAACCGGAACCATCCTTGGCGGTTCCGGTTCCGGTTCGGAACCGTCCGGTTCCGGGCCGGTTCCGGTTCCGGTTCAGGTTCGGAACCGGTTCTGGTCTTTTTTTTTTTTTTCTTCCTCCGCCGGCCATAGCGGGACCGGCGGAGGTCGCCGGCCTCAGGCGAGGCTGCCCTCGCCGGCGTCGGGCGAGGGCCGCCCTCGCCTGATCGGGCGAGGGCTCGACCTCGCCGGCATCGGGCGAGGCCGACCTCGCCTGCAACTGGCGAGGCCGACCTCGCCTGCAACCGGCGAGGCTCGACCTCGCCCGACGCCGACGAGGCCTGCGACGCTCGCAGGCCCTGCTGCGGGTGCCGGGGCCCAGGGGGTGAGCCCGGTGGGTTTTTTTTTTTCCCTTTGGAACCGAGCCCGTAGGGCACGGGCCGGTTCCGGTTCCAAACCGCGGGCCCGGTCAACGGGCCGGGCCCGGGTTTGACCGGGCCGGTTCCTGGCCGGTTCCGGGCCGAAACCGGCCCGTGGCCACCACTACTCGGAAGCATACATTCCTCCAGTGATATGATGTGAAGTGTGTTGGATAGGTTGTGCTGTCAGGAGGTGGGTCCCCCCTTAAGATAATAGCAGATGTGGAAAATGGAAAATTTGATTATTAATATGGCAAATGCTTTATAAAATTGATATAAGAGTAAAAACATCTAATTCAATATATTTTTATGAGTGAGAATAGGCTATTTATTATGGCAATCCCTAGATAAATTTCTCCATCGCATTCTTCGTCCTATCATAAATCATTGTTCGTCTCATTTTGTCCCCCCTCTCTCATCCTGGTGGACTTTCAATCAGTTGGGGAGGGGGTAACCTCTGTCTTTTCGCTCGCTGTCGAGATGAACTCGCGACTTCTGCTCGTGGAAGATTTGCAAAGTCCCCCCCGTGAGGGAGGTGGGGAGCGAATTCAATTCAATGCTTCTCCGAAAGACGCTGGACCGGGGGGAGGCGCATCCGTGAAGATATGAGGGTCCAATCGGTTGTGGTGTCGGACGGCGTCATCGGGAAAGCAGCTGCATTGGAGAGGAGAGGAGAGATGATGCGATCATTTCTATGGTGCTGGTCAGATGTTCGACGAAATGCGCGCGCGAGTAGAAACCGGGGGTAACATAACTCTGAAATACGACAGTGCATTTTGCACGCCCCAGTCTCCAACATTTTTTTGTTTTCGTCATCAGTATCCCTGTCTCCTACATGGGGGGCTGCAAGATTTATTTAAGAGATTCTTTCGTGTGTGCTTACATTACTCTTTCCCTTTGAGCAACAGCAGCAATGAATTGCTGGATGTAGTCAGAGAGGATATGATTATATTCCAATTAGTGACGCGCGCCGGATGTTGCTCTTCTCCTGCGACCCAGAACTTGCGGTATATGTCGAGGAGGTAAATATTATGAGAGAGGATTTTGGCTTTCTCTGCCTGGATTTCTATTCTCGATTGACTAATTAAGTCGAAAAGATAATATCCTCTCCAGCGTCAGTCCAGAAATTTCTTTTCCCCTTATTTTTTTTTCCTAAACTTCAGATTGAGCCCTGTAAACATGTGATTTCGCTTTCTGCCTTTTCTGCATAAAGCTCTCAAGACTGAGCAGAATCGATGATATCTGGGGTTTGCAGTTTCGTCGAGTCTTGGGTGATCCAAATTCATATGATCGCATGTGCTCTTTGCTCTCCTACGGAGATTCTTTCTCTTGTTTTTTTCTCTCTCTTTTTTTTTTTTGGACTTGCTGTTTGGCAATGCTCTACGTGATCAGTGAATTGACAAAACAAGAAGAAAAGTTTGCTAGCGTTGGCAATAACTGTTGTCATCAGCACATGCAGAGCTCGGAGTTTTGCAAAATAAACATCTCCAGGATTATAGCCTCAGCTTTGTGGGAAGGAAATGGTGAGATAAGAATATGTGAAGAACAACAAGAAGAAGAAAGTACGTCTTCATAATTTGGCTGGACGGTGAAAGAGAATAGAGACGGAAAATATTCTCTTTGTTACAATGAAAATTAGAACTAGGCCGGGACGGCGTCTTGGAAATGGATAATGACAGTCGATGTACGAGGGTGTGAATTTGGATCTGATTGCTTCGTCTTCGCTGGTACAGGTGAAGATACTCTTAAACTTCAGTATGATGGATGCTTCCCAGTTGCCTTCTTCAGTTTCTGCTTCTCAGGAAGCTTCCAATTATGATGAGCTCTCCACAAAACAGAGCTTGAACTTTTTAGATAGCCTGAAGGTACTTCATAATACACCTGGAGTTTTCTTCAGTACAAAACTACTGCTATACTTTTTCTGGTATTTGATGTAATTTTCCTTTATGTTCCCATTTTCCACTTTCGTATTCATATGTGTTCACGAACAAGTTACTTTCCTCTACCTTTTTTGCATATTAGATAATCAAATTCCTCGTGATCTAGTTTACGTCCTGAACGAATATCATGGTGAAAAGGTTTGGATTTGTTATGCATGCTAATCGTAGCCTTTTTCACCAATCAGGACCTGAAGGATCTTAGGGAGCAGTTATACTCAGCAGCTGAATATTTGGAATTGTCTTACAGCAGACATGATCAGAAACAATTGGGAGATAAATAGGTTTTCACTCCATTGTCGTGTACCGGGTTGAGCATTTCTTCCTGTTGCACGTCTGTTAAATCACCTCGACAATATTGTAGAGTGGTGAACACATTAAAAGATTATGCGATGAAAGCTTTCATAGACACTGTGAATCACTTGGGCTCCATGACTTATAAGGTCAACTGTCTCCTGGATGACAAGATTGAGGAAGCATTTGCAATTGAGCTCAGATTCTCTTGCGCTCTACAGGTGTGCAGTATAATTAGCTTTTCCTTGCTTTGTAGCGTCAAGGATGGGAAGGGCTTGCATACCGTCCGATCGACCATGTGCAGGGTATAACAGATTGCAACTGATCAAGAAGAATCAAGTTCTTGAAAATCTGAAATTACTCCAGATACACTCCATAATGTGCCAGATTATATCACATTGTGACAAACTAATTAGTAGAGCAGAAGAGATTCTAAATAGCAGAAGATGTCTTGCTTCAACAATAGTATGGAAAATGGCAGGGAGAACTGCCATTTCTCTTGCATCAACTTATGTATCACAAGTAGTGATATAACTTTCAACACTGTTCCTGTGTTTTAGAGACACTGCGTGTGAGACGTTCATAGACCATGGAGGCCTTTCTCAGCAATCACTAGCAATAAGAACTACGAAGCACCACATGCGATATATCTTACCAGGCACGCTTCCCTTCACATAATTATCATTTGGTTTATTAAGACCAAAAATTTGGAGTTGGCTCAGGCTCAAGAACTTTCTCAGTTTCAAAAGCTAAAGGTGATGGAGTTGGCAAGAATCTAGCAAGTGGCATAAATGGCAAAATGTCCATAGGCGAACATTGTATGACCCTTTTTTTTTTATTTAGCTACCATTATGCACATTACACGGAACAAGATTGGTCTATTAGACGTTGAAAGGTCACGAGTTACAGAACTAGCTGATATCCTGCTCATCATTTGCATGTGTTCAACTTATTCGATCAAAAGAACTTCAAATGCTACTACTGACGTACCAATACCCTTTTCTTTGTGAAGACATATCCAAAAAACATAGAGACTTCCGCATCATTTGTCAGGTAATTTTTCATAAAGCCCGTGCTAATCATCAAAGTTTCGAAGAGACGACGCTGACACGGGAACTTTGATGCAGGAGATGGCACTCCGCGACAGAGTTTCCACAATCCTCCGCAACCGGTACCTTATCATTCGCAATAACTTCATCCAACAAAAAAGCAGCTCAGCACACTCTTGACTTGAATGCTCCATTTTGCCATACATAGCCTTTACGTCCTGTTTTCATACCCTGCGAGTGTATTATACGCTGCGTAGTCGGAAAAGTTCCTAATGCCAACTTCACTTTCTAACCAGAAAAACGATCCACCTTCCCATTTCATATTCAGCTTACACGCTCGGATTCTCTTGTCAATAGATCTACATCTACAAACCCTTATGATGCGAAAAGACGAGTAAGCAGCAATGAAGTCCAGTGCAGCTTGGCTAATAGGGTTTTTTTCTTCTTCTTGTTGCGGACATGTCTTGAGGACATGATCCATTATGACTGATTCTCTTCTGAATTGCGATTATATTCCCACATGAACATCCGGTACCCATCGGAACCCCAAAGATCCACTTCAATGTCTACCCATGTTGAGAGGAATAGGAGAACTGATATTGAGTTTTAGTCCAGCAAAAACAAACGTCTCTTCAAGGCCTTGCTTAGCATGCGGAAGTCAAGAGAGGATAGCAATTCACACAAGTTCTTGGACAAGAACTAATAAGAACAGGAGATAAAGGAAAGCAGATAGACCCATATCTCAGTTTCGTTGCATAGTGTGACCTTAGCTGTATTTGTAAGCTAGCTTAAGCTTTTGAGAATAATTTTATGACAGTAAGCAACTGAACGAAAAGAAAGTCCAGATAGAAATTCTACAGGGTATTTTAAATATTTTTTCGAATTTTTATTAATTTTTTCTTCTCTTTTTTCCTTTTTATATTTTTCATCTCTTTTCCTTCTTTTCTTTTTTTTCTTTCTTTTTTTTTGTTTCTTTTTTCCTTATTTACCTCCACCAGTCTGCATGATGGTCGGCGAGGGCGTCTATGCCCGTGAGGGCTGGGCAAGGGTCCCCTCGCCGGATCTGGCCACGGGCGGCCTCGTCCTGCCCTTGCCAAAGGCTGGGCGTGAAGGCGAAGATATGAAGAAGACGAACATGAGGGGCGTGCTCGAGTCAAATCCCCCAGAGGACCTCCTCTACTTGGGATTTATAGAAGGAGAAACAATGCCTGCTCGTGAAATTCACTAGCATCATCTCACCATCGATCTGACCCGCACATCTCAGTCTCCTCGGTGTCACACAATCTGCGAAATTCTCTGGAAATGCTGCAATGTGAATCTTGTATCTCTTCGTCCACTTGCTGCTGCTCGGACCCAAACCTCAATATGTCTTGCCAAGGAATGATTTACTATGGTTAGCGATCCTCTCACCTCAAACAACCCTGTTTCGCTCCCAGCACCTTTGAACTTCGAGGGCCGTAGTAAAGAGAACCCTTCCTTTTCCAAGGTCTAACGAAACCATCTCCAGATCAATTCATCCTGCCAGGGCTGGGTGAGGGTCCCCTAGTCGGATGGGCGAGGCACCCAGCCCTCAGGCACCCAGCCCTCGTTGGCCCTTGTCCCTTGCCTCACCAGCGACCTTCACGGGTCATCATGGAGTCTGGCGATTGGCGGAGGGAAATAAGGAAAAAGGAAAAGAAAAAGGAAAGAAAAAAGAAAAGGAAAAAAATGTTTAAAAAAATGTCTATGTCAATGTTAACCATGCCACGTTGGACGGCCGGTATCCACGTCAGCAATTTCCGGCCTAAATTGGACAAATGGACTCAATTTGTACCAATGTAAAAAGGTTTAGGACTAGATTGATCCACCTGAAGGTTAATGACTAAATTGATACCAATGTAATAGGTTTAGGACTTTTTTTATAATTCTCCCCATCATCGATCGAGAGATAGCAAACTAATCCTCGCCATTATATCAAAGTCTTCTCCTATCGACAATCAGATTTTGCTCGATAATTTTGTCGTACAAAATTCCATGTATGGCGTGGTAACAAGGCCTTGCATTATATTGGGTGAAAAGATAGTCAATCGAAAGCCAAGACTATGGTCCCTCTTAGGGGTGTGCAAGAGAACCGGGACTCACCCGGACCGCCCGGGACCGCCCGGAACCGAATCGGAACCGGTGGTTCCCAAGGGAACCGGTCTGGTTCCCGGTTCCAATTTTTTGGAATCGGTGGGTACCGGTCCGGTTCCCGATTCCCAGTGTAGAACCGCCCACCCGAACCGGACCGGCAATATAATAATAGTATATTTATTTTTTAATTTTTTAATTAAAAAAATATGACCAAAAAAAATTTAAAAAAAGATGAAAATTGTTATCACGTCTGAAGCTCTTGTGTAATTGGGATACCTTGGTCATTTTTCCCAATAATTGATGGGTACTCACTTAATTTATGGATGATGTGATTAATATGACCGATCATAGTATAAGAATTGTATGGATAGTTATGTTCTTTTCTTTTTGTTCTATTGATCCAATGTTGGTCCATAGATTTTTTTTTATTTGTCCATGAAAACTTGTTGGGACCGGTTCCATGGACCCGCCCAGGAACTGGACCGGACCGATGGTCCGGTTCTCGAGTGGATCCATGGAACCGACGGGCGGTTCTCGGTTCCAATTTTTGGAACCGGTCCTGTAGCGGGCGGTCCACGGTTCCGGGGTGGGAACCGCCCACCCGGACAATGCACACCCCTAGTCCCTCTCCCTTCACTTAGGCTCCTCAAATGTGAACTTGCCTATTATTAACTTGTAACAAGAGAAAATTCCACTAATGAAACTTGATGGCGTATTGGGATAAGTGCACTAAAAACTTAAAACCTGTCACGAAAGTAAATTTGAGTCCTAAAACTTTCAGAAAGTACAATTAAGTTTTAAAACTTATCAAATTTGTACAATCAAGTACTTCCATGAACTTCGTCCAACATGACTAATGGAAAATATTAACGTGATTTTTATTATTATTTTCTCTATCCTACGAGGTGATGATGTGGCTTTTTTTTAAAAATAAACGAATATATTCCATTGAGGTAATTCCATTTTTGTATCACTTGTTCAAAAAGAATTTTACATCAGCGTTGCATCTTATTTAATCCTTTATTTCCAGCATACGTATGTGGCAATATGAGTGGAATTATCTCTAGAAAAGTCATTTAGCATGGGTGAGACGCTCAACGGGTCATGAGAGTTGGACGTGAATGAAGAGAAGCTCTTGGTTGAAGAATTGATGATCCAATTTCCAGAAAATTATGCTTCAGAAAAGGAAATCACCATCGCTTTGAAGAATATGGGCCCGCAAACGTTTGCTTGTTATTAATGGAATTGTAAACAATGGAATTGATGATCAACTCAATTGAAAGTTACATCTTTTAATTATGGGTCTCAAACTCGGGCAAATTAGACTGCTACCTCAAGCTCTGCTTACCCAACGATCATCTCTAAAATTGATTCTATCATATATATACGCGAAGCACGTCTTTTCTTTTTTCAACAATGAACTGAAAATTAGACTCTCTTTTCAGCCATTGGGTGTAATAGTTTCAAAGCTCACACATACATTATCATAATTCATCCATTTTGCAATTTGCCCATTTTGTTCGTTTCAATTTCCCTATCATCCCTGGGGATTATTTATAATTCTAGAAAAAAATTATTTTTGACTCCAATTCAAATAGGAGTTATTTCAACTCTTGTACATAGCGAACTTATAATTGATTGATGAGGTTTAAAATTGAACATACGGAGAAAATTCATAAGGAAGGGCTGCGCATGAATGATAAAGTGCCAGATGGTTCTCTAAAAGAATGCAGGGATTGTTTTTTTGGTCACGAATAATGCAGGGATTAAATAATTCGCTTTTAAATGGATCTTTTAACAAAGTGGACTAGTATTTTCTGGAAAAAAAAATAGAAAATTGGCTCTGATCTAGCTCTTGCACCTTAAATCAAAGAGTACATAGACCAAAATTGAACAGTGACTAAAAATTTAGGACGAACTTTGATATCATCCTTCCTTTTAAATCTGGAGCCCATCGGCTGAATGAACTTAATGAATTAGAAGCTCAACACTTGCATATCCAACTTCATTTAGCGCCGATAACTCTAACAAAAGATTGAAGTCTCGTCAAAGCTGCATTGTCATAGAACACTGTCATTATGGAATTTGCCCATTTTATTCGTTTCATTTTCCCTCTCATCCTTGTGGGCTTCAATGGCGGACACCGTTAATCCGCTTGCTGCATAGAGAGCTCGTGACTTGCTCGTAAAAGATGCAAAGTTCTTGCAGGTTGCAAGGGGACAGGGGCAAAATTATCTAAAAAGTCACAAACCTATTATACTTTGCCAATTCAATCATAAACCTTTTAAATTTGCCAATTGAGTCATTAATCTTTTCACGTTTTGTCAATTGAATCCATTCGTCCAATTTTGGTTGGAAATCGCTAACGTGGACGCTGGGAGTCCTATGGGGCACAGTCATAAGATAGCTGGTGCTAACGTGAACAATTTTTGTAAATTTTAATATTTTTATTTGAATTTTTATTAATTTTTTTATATTTCCCTTTTCCTTTTTTATTTTATTTTTCTATTATTAAAAATCCAAAAAATTTTAAAAAATATTAAATTATTATTAAAAATTATCCATGTTAGCCCCGGTCGTACTATAGTAACAGAATTGATAAAGAAGCAATAGATTTAAGAATTTTTGGACAATTTCACTGAGGACAAGCAAAGGGCGTGCGAGAGGAGGCAAAATCCAATGCTTCTCGAAAGATGCTGATGTGGGACAAGATGAAATGAGAGTTGTCGCAGAGTCATCGTCAAAGTCAATGCTCAACCAAAGGAGGAAATATCCTTGCATTTTCAAGTGTTTGGACAATTTCACTGAGGACAAGCGAAGGGCATGCGTGAGGAGGCGAAATCCAATGCTTCTCGAAAGATGCTGATGCGAGACAAGACGAAATGAGAGTCGTCGTAGAGTCGTCGTCAAAGTCAATGCTCAACCAAAGGAGGAAATATCCTTGCATTTTCAAGTGCTGGTGACGTGTTTGACAAAATGGCCATGTCGATTGAAACGGCATTCGAGCGCGTGAAATAAGAGCCACATGTTGCCTACGGTTTGAATAGTCCAATTCTCGCATTCACATGAACAACGACGTAGGAAAAAGAAAGACTGTGATTAAGGAAAAAGACCAATGGGCATCTCCAACTTGTATTGATTGAAGGGACGAGAAAAGACCTATGCCATGCCATATAGGATAGCTGGCGTTCACGTCAGCGATTTTACGTCAAAATTGATCAGATAAACTCAATTGGCAAAACGTAAAAAATGTTAAGGACTCATTTAGCAAAATTAAAAGATTTAGGACTGAACTGGCAAAAGTGTAATAAGTTTGTGACTTTTTAGATAATTTCGCCGGGGACAAGCGGAAGGCACGCGAGAGGAGGCGAGATCCAATGCTTCACAAAAAGATGCCGATGCGGGAGCCAAGATGAAAAGAGAGTCGTTGCAGGGTCATTGTCAAAGTCAATGCCAAACCAAAGGAGGGGACACCTTGCATGTTCAAGTGCCGGCCACATGTTTGACAAAATGGCCATGTGGATCGAAATAGCGTTCGAGCGCGTGAAATAAGAGCCACATGTTGCCTTCGGTTTGAATCGTCCAATTCTCGCATTCACATGAACAACGACATAGGAAAAAGAAAGACCGCGATTAAGGAAAAGACCAATCGGCATCTCCAACTTGTATTGATTGAAGGGACGAGAAAAAACGGAAGTATGATGCTGAATTATAGCTATTAGACCATGTGAAACGAACCTTTTGACGGCACATACGACAAAGATTATGGCTAATTAGCCCGTGTGCCATTACCTCTACGCCATTGCCTATATTTAGTTAGCTGCAGAGAGCGATGAGCTCATTGACCCAAGCCCAGTATTATTGCTGAACGATAATAAAGCTGAATTGTTGTTTCCAGTTGATCCCAGGAACGAGCCGGCAGTTGATAGCAGGAACGAGCTCCGGCTTGTTCGTCGGATCAGTAGCGAATCCTAAGGAGAGATCTACCTCGGTGGGTTGCTCGCTAACTGATGCCCGGTTTTTGCTTCATATGTTCTGCTTCTAGTTTGATTCTGATTGAGGTTTTTCGCAAATTATTTGCAGGTACTATTTGTTATTCAGAGGAACGAGGGACTAGCAGCTAAGCTTGTGAGTAGCTCTATTCCCAGTCAATTTGACCTTTTTATTTTTCTAGTTTCTGTGCGTTCTAGTTCTTTTTTTTTAAAAGGATTGTTGTAGTAATCGCATCGGTATTTTGTTGATTTAGAAATTAGATGTTTTACGAATTATTAGGCGGTGTGGATTGTGCTCTGTTCCGTTTTTCTCTCGGGTTGTTCGACAAGAATAGATATTGGTGGTTCACTTGCTTCCAGCAAGTCGGTGGTGCTAACTGTTATAGTTTAGAGTGAATTTTGTTAACTAGCGGAAGCTTTACGCGGTTTGCGGCTTTCACATGCATGTGTATTAACGTTTAGAGTTGGGATGCTTGAATTCATGCTGTGCTTCGGGTATAATATGATTGTAAGCCCAAATATCAACTTTTACAGTGCATATCTCGACTTTTTTTGACAAGTCAGTGATCATTATCCCTTGTTGAGTATAGGCTCTTTGCCTGTAAGATTACTTATAAGAGAAGATAAGAAGATCCAAGATAAAAAAAGATCGATTTTTTCGCTTGAAACATGTATATTTTGACTGAGTGAGATTAGTGAGAGGATTGACTAGGAAGCAACTGAGGCAACTTTTTGATGACACGAAGAAGCTCCGTTACCAATTAAGTAGCGAGAGTGACTAGTGAGTAACGCACATACCTTAATAGCGGAGGCGTGGAGAGAGAGAGAGAAAGCGGTCGCAATAGACCTTTCGGTCTTGCTTCAGGTGCTTTGTGAAGGCGACCCACCATTTGAGTTCATAGCTTCCATGGTTGTGCATTTGGGATTTGAATTTCTAGGGTTTTTAAGAGCTATGAGAGTGGGTTTGTTTGGTTTACTAGTTATGGCAGGGCTGAATTATGATATGTGAGGCATGCGGTTAGACCTAAAATCCTCTTGAGATGAGCTAAAACTTTTTGAATAATTGCTAGGTCCAGTGCGAGGGTTATGAAGATAATAAGATAATTGAGTTTTTTCCACATGTAATGTGAATCTATTCTTGCATAGGCAATAGATCCAATTAAAATTCTTTTTTCGTCTAGAACGTCCTTTGAATGTATGAAAAGCACACATTCTTTATTAATAGCATAATATAGACACGTATTAGAAACATATTCTGTTAAAGTAATTCGATTTTTTTTTCATCTCTCTTCTATTTTATTCACGTAATCTACGTGCAAGAACATCAAGTTTATACAAAACAGACCTAATATACCTAAATAATTTAGATTTCTTTTTCAATCATAAGAAGTTGTATCAAAATGTAGCTACTTCTAATCGAAATTTTTACATGCTTATTAGATGGGTGCAATGTAATATGTGGATTTTGCTCAATTACGACATACTTGAGGCAAACTCATGATAAGAAACTTTAGTTTCAAATTTTACCCCATACTCTTAAGACAATCTCATTATGAGTAATCTCTTGACAAATTTTTCTTTAATTATAACATATTTAACTTGGTCCACTGCTTATGAAGGAGCCCATAATCAACATAGGTTCACAAATAGAACTGCCATGAGAAAGCCTTTCCTAAGGGGAGCTCAGGCCGAAAGCTTAAAACCCCACATCCCGCCCGCCTATTCCCGTATAGATACAGAAGCAAGCCACACCAATCTCTATGCTTTTTCCCCCTCTCCAAATTCCGTAGTTTCCGCTCTCTAATCCCACGCTAATCTAAGCATCGGAGGATTCTTAACGGGCTAGAACCCCTGGGGACTCCATATCTTTGTGGCGTGCAGGTTCCATCCGCAATTTGAAAAGAAAAAGTAAAAAGGCCATGCCTGTTGCAACTCCAAGAGAAAAAAGAATAGACATAATTGCCAGCTTATTACTTTGAAGAAAATACCAAATAAAACCTCAACGTGAGTGAACACAAGTTCGGCGGACAGGCATATCTATGCCTGTTGAAGATTTGCGGCTATGTTAGGCAATCTCTTGAGGCAAACTCTTTTGCTCCGATTTTTTTCACCGTACTTTTAAGACGAACTCACTACGAGCAAGCCTTTAACAAGAAAGCATCTTATTTAACAATTACCATCATGCAAACTCATAATTCACCCTTTGATCAAGAATGCATTTTTACCTTCTTAGATTAAAGACATAACTCTTTCGGGAAGTTTTAATCTCATTTCGTCGGGGGAAACTCGGCATAAATCCAACACCTTCATAATGGAGAGATCCAAGAGGGAGCCCATAACTAAAGTCTACTGACAATTTAGCTGGATTTATAGTTACTCAAAAAGCTTAAACCATTAAATCATGGCCAGGGATCAATTGGTTTTTTTAGCTCTAGACATCCAATGCGGAAACTTTTCTTTTTTCAACACAACTCACTTGGGCATTCAACACGTTTTGTGTGGGATAATGTGACTCATGGTATAATAAATGTAGGTTTTGAAATTTTCTTTTGTCTATCATAAGTGAGAAATTATTTGCACATTGGTGTTAACGTCTTGGAACATCTGTAACTCTAGCTACAGAATATATCTTCTACTGCGGACAGTATATATGCCTGTAAACTTCCCCATTACTCCATTCTTTTTTTATTGGGGTGAATTTATTGCATTGGTTGATATAGAATATGTATTAGCAATGCAATATGCAACTTTCTAAGTACCTAATCCTCTTCTCTCTTCTTCGCAACTCGCAGGCCTATATGTTCAGAGCTTGTTAACGCATGAAAAGTGAATTCTCAAATCATTCTCTATCATAAGCTCCACTGATCATAGTCAAGTAGTGCAATATCAATGGCCGAGTCTGTCGTATCATTCGCAGTGGAGGCAATAGGAAACCTGCTCATCGATGAGGCCAAATTCTTGTGGGGCGTGGAGGGCAAGGTCAAGGACCTGCAAAGGGAGCTGAGGCTGATTCAGGCCTTGTTGAGGGATGCAGACGCAAGACAAGAGCACGAACAAGTTGTTAGAGAATGGGTCAAGCAACTCCGTGACATTGCCTATGATGTTGAAGACGTCATCGAGCAATACATCTTCAGAGTAGCACCAAAGAAGGAACAAAACATCATCAAAGCGTATTCTTGCTTCGTGGCGAAGTGCACCTGGGTGCAGGCTCATGTGGTGGGGACAGAGATTGAGGGCTTAAAATCCAGCATCTCCAATCTGAGAACGAGTATGCAGGATCATGGCATACTATCAGTGAATGAGGGCAATCGCGAATGGGCGACGGCTTCGATGCAGAGGCGTACTTATGCCCATTTCGAGGAGGATGTTGTTGGGATGGAAGATAGTATTAAGGTGCTAGTGAAAGAGCTGAAGAATGGAAGACAGCACAGAATTATTTCTATATGGGGAATGGGTGGCTTGGGTAAGACAACACTCGCTAAGAAAGTCTTCGCTCATGATGGAGTTAAGAACAATTTTGATGGTTTCGCATGGGCTTGCGTATCTCAAGAATACCATATGAAAGATATCTTGGTGGGAATTCTTGTTAAGTTAGTCCCTGATCAAAGAGAGAAGGTTATGCAAATGAGAGATGACGAATTGTTTGAAACTCTATACAAGATCCAACAAGAGAAGAGATGTATCGTGGTTCTTGACGATATTTGGACCAAACAGGCATGGGACGGTATTCGAGCCGCGTTCCCAGTCGAGAACACGAGAAGCAAGCTATTGATAACAACGCGTAATAGAGAAGTAGCGGAGTATATCGATCCTCATGGTTTTCTCCATGAACCTCCGTGCTTATCAAACCAGGAGAGTTGGGAGCTGCTGATGAAGAGGGTGTTTCCTAAAACGAAAAGTAAGGTTTCTCTAAGGTTATTATCCTCACATATAGTTCAAGAGATTATATTGTCTGTTTGATTTTGATTTATGGCCCCCTTGTTACTATTGCACGATTAATTAGCTATTGAACTTTCTTCTATTGGACTTGGAGTTGGTCAAGATATTGCCACGGGCCAAGCTGTAGAAGGTATCACAAGACAATCAGAGATGGAGGGACAAATACCAGGTACTTCATTGCTCAGTTTGGCCTTTTGGAAGCTTTAGCAATTTATGAATCAACAGTTACATTGGAGTTCCAATAATCGATACAAGTATTAGGCACCATAATTTCAATTTTTGGGTAAACAAATGCCCCTTTTGTTTCTTAACGGCTAACCATTGTACCTCTATACCAACATCCAAAACTTTGCTCCTCCTTTCCTCTGAATAAATATCGAAGTGGCTTTTATATGGACCAGAAAATAAGCGATTTTGATAGGATTTATGAAATAATGTGAAGCCTAGCTATGTTACTTCTTCCATAGGCTTCATCTCATGTCCACCTTTTTGCATTTGTGAATAGTTGGCTTAACAATAAGATTTGAGATTGTTAGGAAAATCGTGAATCCTCATCCAACAAAGTAGAGGGGCAACATGAATATATCACTAGAATTTGCGAATGAGATTAGTAGCACACTTGAGTTATCCCCAGATTGCTTTCATTTTTCTTCATCAAGTAGGATTATTGTTGTTATACATTTGCTTGAATCACTCAATTCAAGCCACATATAACAAAGAAGATACGTTTCATTTGTAAACTTAGCGTTCTTGATCTTCCAGGCGTAGATGGAGGCATATATAGGAGCTTTGTTGTGGTCCCTATATTCTTTCCCTTTGCAAAAGCATAAATGAACCATGAAATATAAAGAGCTATAGCATCTTACTTATATATCTAAAAGCATACATTGGTACTTGAAATTATCTTCTTATGGCAGTTGCATCTTCCTATAACTGCTGAGTTACAATTTATTGCTTGATACTGTGCAGTAATCACGAAAGACATGAAGAGGTTAGGAGATGAACTCCTTAAGAAGTGTGGAGGATTACCCCTAGCTGTCATTGTGCTTGGTGGACTTCTGGCGGTCAATGAGTGGGAGATGGTTTACAAAAAGATCAATTTGCATTTTAGCGATAAGAGTGATGTGTCAAAAGTGTTGGCCTTAAGCTATGACGATCTACCATGGCATCTAAAGTCATGCTTCCTGTATTTGGGTAGCTTTCCGGAGGATGCAGAAATTCCTGCAACAAAGGTTCTTCACATGTGGATTGCTGAAGGCTTTGTGTCACTGAATCCATATGACAAAGAGAGAGAAATTCAAGTGGAAGATATAGCAATGCAATATTTAACGGAGTTGGTTAACAGGGGGATGGTTCAAGTACGATTAAGCTTGAGTGGAAAGATCAAAACCTGCCACCTTCACGACCTGATGCGAGACTTATGCATCTTTAAGGCTACGCAAGAGAGTTTTCTAAGCTTTTTTAACATTCGACAAGACAATGAGAGGGAGGATTGTTCTTCTTCGACAGCAATAAAAGTCGAGTCAACTTGCAAAATACGAAGGCTTTCGCTCAATATGCACGAGAGTGCTGAAGGAAGCATGTTTTTGAGCGTAAAACCAATAGAAAGGACTATACTCCACCTTCGAACTTTCATGTTCTTCGGATCTGTCGAAGGGAAGTGGAAGCAATTTCAACCAATTTTTATCAACTGTAAGTTTCTCAGAGTTCTGAAACTAGAGGATCTTTTTAATATGATAGGAAATTTGCCTAAATCAGTGGGTGACCTAATCCATTTAAGATTCTTAAGTTTAGCGGGAAGTGATATTACGGAGTTGCCGCAATCTATAGGGAACCTTATATGGATGGAATTTTTGGACTTGCGTGTGGCTTCATCCGCTGGGGTAATCGTGCCAAATGTGTTGCGTAAGATGAGAAGGTTGAGGTGTCTCCACCTTCCCTTCAATTTTTTCGTCAAGGGGAAACTTCATGAAGAGCGGAAGAAGTTGCGGTTTGACACTTTAAAGAATTTACGGATATTGAGAAACTTTATGCCGTTTAATTGTGACGTGAACGATATAGGCAAACTAACTAATTTGCAAAAATTGACCGTCGAAGGTAGCGACGAGTTGGAGATAATGCCACAACTTGCTAAATTCGCTTTGAAACATCTTCGAACCTTATATTTTAAGTTCCACATGCTATCTCGCTCGTTCACCGAAGGTGAATTCAGTAAAATGTCAAGCTACCCGTATTCCTGTAAGCTGAGTTTACGAGGAAAAATAGAGAAGTTACCGGAACATAGGAATCTACCCCAGCAACTGAGGAAGCTGGTCTTACTCAAGTCTTTTCTGGAAGAAGATCCGATGCCAATATTGGAGAAATTGCAGCACTTGGTTGTTCTCATGCTGGGGTATTGGGCTTTCATGGGGAAGGAAATGGTTTGCTCTGCGGGAGGCTTTCCTCAACTCAAGCATTTAGTTCTTGATGATCTGGAGAATTTGGAGGAGTGGAGGGTGGCTGACGGAGCCATGCCTCATCTTTCTCGATTAGGGATCAGCGATTGTCCCCGATTGAAGACGGCGGTACCTCGAGGAGTCCACACCTACGACAGTTCTCAAGAAATTTGGGATGAGTATGGGAAGACGTGGATGTGAGATAGAGAGATATTGATGCGGGTGGTCAGGGGTGGCCTCAGCTGTCTTGGGGGTTGTCAGGGGGTGGGCTTGAGGACTTCAGTGGGGAAATCTGTTTGTTTCGCTCGCTGTCGAGATGCGTCGCGACTTTGCTCGTGGAAGATTGCAGAGTTCTCGCTGAGGAGGTGCAGCGAATTCAATGCGATGCTTCTCCAGAAGACAGCTGATGGGAGGCATGTCCGAAGAAAAGAAGGGTCATTGCTTGTGGTGTTGAAGACGCCATCGCGAAAGCAGCTTGCTTTGGCGAGGAGAGGAGAGAAGATTCGACCATTTCCATAGTGCTGGTCAGATGTTTGACGAAATGCGCATGTGAGTAGAAACTGGGGGTAACATAAATCTGTTGTGCAATCGATTTCTTTGTATATAGATACACAATGACGAGGAATACAACAGTGCATTATTGTGCACATCCCAGTCTCCTGCATTTTTTTTTTTGTTATTGTCAGTATCCTACTCTCCTTCATGTAAGGCTACAGGATATACTTAAAAGATTCTTTTATGTGTGCTTACATTACTCTTTCCATTTGAACACCAGCGATGAAATTGCTGGATGTAGCAAGGAAGCAATATGATTATGCCAATTGGTGACGCTCGGCAATTGTGGATGCTCTCCTGCGACCGAGAACTTGCGGTATATATCGAGGAGGTAAACATTATGAGAGGATTTTGGCTTTCTCTGCCTGGAATTGTATTCTCGATTGACTAATTAAGTCAGAAGGATAATATCCACTCCAGCATCAGTTCAGACCTTCGAAGGGAACTCATAGAATCTCTTTTATCAAGTTGCTAATCTATGTCCTCTTCAACTATGATGATTGTTTATCTTCTTTTGGAATCGCAGACTGATGTTAAACTAACGCTTACTACATTGATGTGTCATTTGGCCCTTGCTGTCACTCTGCTGAGTTCAAACTTGGCAAGGTGTGCTTGCTAATGAAACCTCGTGCTTGAAAAAGTGCTTCGTAGTATGTGGAAGAATTTATCCACGTAAAAGCTACATTGTGGAGCCTGAACAATTACATATGTTATCTGTTGGACTGCAGGAGCATCCCGAGTGGCAGATTAGGAGCGGGTTTGTATATTTTCAAAAGCGCAGGAATCTGCGTCTTCGAAGGAAATTCCTTCCCTGCAGCTTAACATGACATTGAGTTACGCAAGAGAGCCGGAGCAGATTGTTTAGGATCTGCTGCAGTGCATGGTGGTTTGCACTGATATTTGCACACTTTGAAGATTGGTTATTTTGTACTAATGGCATCTCATCCCTAGTGGCCATTTCGAAAAATTTGATATTTATTTTTAGTGCTCATAGCCATTTCATTGCTGACTACAATTTTGTGTTTGATTAGTAGGATATTTTCCTTGTCTTACCTACTTGGAAGAATCAGAAACCAAAATCAGTGTTGTCACACGGAGATGGACAACGTAGAGAATGTATACGTCGCTCTTAATAGATCTAATCCTACGAATACGCCTACATAAAATTAGGTTTAATTTGTTATAGGAGAATCGAATCTATGCACACTGGGTGACATCAATTGTCTTCGTTGGTCAAAGAGTTGCAAAGCATCGGCGTAGGAAGGCCAACTAGGGATGCTCGTGTGCAGTTCAATTTTTAATTCAGTAGGTTGAAATATATAATCACCGGCTGCGGGCCTTTGCTTACTTTTGATTGTTGGTATTCCTGTGCTTACTCTTGATCGTTGGTATTCCGAAGACACGACATAGGAAAATCATATTAGAAATTTCTTTTCCCCTTTATTTTTTCCCAAACTCCAGATTGAGCTCTGTGAACATGTGATTTCGATTTCTACATTTGCCGCATAAAGCTCTCGAGACTGAGCAGAATCAATGAATCTGGGGTGTGCAATTTGGTAGAGTTTTGCGTGATCCATGATGTAGCCTTTGCACGGTAAAATCGTCGCTAAATGCCGTTGCCCCTCTCTGATAACTAATGGTTTGCCTCTTCTAAATCATGGTGTTATGATGAATTGACTCCTTGCTGTCGGTATGTGACCATCATCGACAAATCTCATCATATTGTATGATGATGTAATAACAAACGTCCGATTAGGAATTCCCAACCACCCAAATGTTTCCAATTTCTTAAGACTTATTTTCTTGTTTATTCCATCATTTTTCAAATTATCGTTGGCTTTTCTTGTTTCATTTCAAGTAGGCGCTTCTGCTCCACAGTGCACGTTTTGTTTCCATATTTCCATGTAGTCTTGCTCGATCTTCAAGGTGACGATATTAATAAAAAGTTGACGAGTGCAAAGATATTGCCACCTCACTTCGAATTGGGTTGACAGGATCTTTTGCCAAAACGCACTTTCATTGGATTTGCATGCACAGTGGACCACCAGCGAATGCTTGAGACCTATAGAGAAGATGTACGACTTAAGCTAGAGTTGGTTTATGGTGAGAAAGATGAAATGTCATTCAGTTGCTGAATTGAATGTGTAAGCCCCACACCGCCTGACTTCCTAAAAAAGTCCATTGTATCTTAATGTAGTGGGCCTCAATTGATGAAAACTCGAGCTAACAGCAACAGACAGCGGATGTATGTCGGCTCTGTAGAGGATTGACTTCTGTGTTGTACCAAATGCCAAACCGACTCGGCATCTTTCACACAAGAAGGAGGTTTGTGTTTTCGATGGATGAGAGTGAGTGAAAATGATTGTAGTACCCACAATCAAGAATAGATATTATACTTGATCTTCACATAAGAATAACTCGTAAAACCTCCTCTCACGTCACACCGCGCGTAGATATCAAGGGATGAGATAACTCCCTAGCCAAATGAACAGGAACAGCCATTGGATCGGCAGAAATCTACCTTTTATGCTGGATATGTAAAACCTCAGACTATTAGATGGAAGAAAATGCTCACATATGAGAGAATTATGGGCAAAGACGGACGAATTATTGGGATTTTACTGCAATTGGATGTTTCATTTTGGTAGTTTTCTGTTTGGGTCTGCGTTGCATTCAGGACTTATTCCCAAAAAACCCAGTGCCTTTCTTGTCCTTGTTAGTACAGTGTAGCCTTCATCATATCCCAATTGTTACTCTCCCCAACAGAGACTCAAAACAAGCTTGTGACAGAAGCGAAAGGCACAAATTGCGCAAACAATTATCTATAGCCATCTTTAGCAAGAGTCATCACTGCCTCACTATGGCATTTGGTGGTGACACATCTCTGCAAGATGATTTTTCTGATCTCTCTCTCTCTCTCTCAATATCTAAGGTGAAGATCACTAATTCTGGTTATGCCCTTTTGGATATCTTTCTTGTCATTTCCTTGCCGAGGAATGTTAGTGAGCTGAAACTGGGCTTGGGACTGTGTCGTTGTAGATAAAAAGGGAAAAGAGCAGGTAACGTCAGCTTCATATTCGTTGCATGTGCTTTTTGCTCTCCTACTGAGATTTTTTCTCTAGTTCTTTTTGGGCTTGCGGTTTGGCAATGCTCTATGTGATCCGTGAATTGACAAAACAACAAGAAAAGTTTGCTTGCGTTGGCAATAACTGTCGTCATCATCACATGAAGAACTCTGAGTTTTGCAATATCTCAGGATTTTAGCCTCGGCTTTGTTGGTAGAAAATGGTTGAGATAAGAATAAGGTAAGAACATTGAGAAGAAGAAATTACGTTTTCAAGATTTGGCAGGACGGTGAAAGATAATGGAGAAGGAATATGTTCTCTCGGTTAGAAGGAAAATAGAACTAGGACAAGAGTGTCTTGGAAATGGATAACGACAGTCCGGGCACGAGGGTGTGAATTTGAATCTGATTGCTTCATCTTCATTGTAACAGGTGAAGATACTCTAAAACTTTGGTACGATGGATCCTTCTCAGTTGCCTTCTTCAGTTTCCGCTCCTCAGGAAGCTTCGCATTACGATGAGCTCTCCATGAAACAGAGCTCGAACTTTTCAGATAGTCTGAAGGTACTTATATAAACACACACACACACACACACAAACACACCTGGAGTTTTCTTCAGAACATGACTAGTAGTTACTTTTTCTAGGTTTACCTTGAAATTCGATTGATGTTCCTTTATGATCACATTCATCCATTTTCATACTTGTCTGTGTTCATGAGCCAGTTACTTTCCTCTACTTTTTTCTCTTGTTAGATGATCAAATTCCTCATGATCTAGTCTTCATCATGTTCGAATTTCAGGGTGAAAAGGTTTGGATTTGTCATGCATGCTAATTGTTGCCTTTTTCACTAATCAGGACCAGAAAGATCTTAGGAAGCAGTTATACTCGGCAGCTAATTCTTTTGAATTGTCTTACAATAGACACGATCAGAAACAAACGTGAGATACATATGTTTTCATTTCATTATAGTGTACCGGCTTGAGCATTTATTTCTGTTGCTCATCTCTATACTGGCCTTGACAATACCGTAGAGTGGTGAACACACTGAGAGATTATGCAACAAAAGCTTTCATCAACACTGTGGATCACTTGGGCTCCATGACTTATAAGGTCAATTGTCTCCTGGATGGCAAGATTGACGAAGCATCTGCAATTGAGATCAGATTCTCTTGTGTTCGACAGGTGTGCTATATAATTAGGTTTTCCTTGTTTTATAGCATTACGGATGGAAAGGGCTTGCAGGCCCTCTGATTTGTCATGTGCATGGTCTAACAAATTGCAATTTACCAAGAAGAATTAAGTTCTTGGAAATCGGAAATTACTTTAGATAAACTCCACGACGTGTCGGATCATATTACATTGCGACAAACTAATTTGAAGAGCAAAAGATATTCTAAATAGCAGAACATATCCTGCTTCAACAATAATATGGAAGATGGCAAAGAGAACAACTATCTCTCATACTGTCAATTTATTTATCACTTTCAACCCTATTTTTGTGTTTTAGAGACTACGCATGTGTGAGATGTTCATAGACCATGGAGGCCTATCTCAGCAGTCACTAGTGATAAGAACTCCGAAGCACCACATGCGATTACCAGGCACGCTTCCCTTCACAAGATTTGTCATTGGTTTAGTAAGACCAAGAGTTAGGAGTTGGCTCATGCTTAAGAACTTTCTTTCAGTTTCAACAGCTAAAGACGGTGGAGTCAGCAAGAATCTGCGGTATCACATGACAAGTGGAGTAAATGCCGAAATGTCAGCAGGTGAACATGGTATGACTCTTTTTCTGGTTTAGCTACCACTATGCTAATTGCACGGAACAAGATTGGTCTATTAGATGTAAAAAGTTCATAGAACTAGCTGATATCAAGCTCATCATTTGCTTGTGTTTAACTTACTCCATCAAAAAGCAGAATATCAAATGCTACTACTGACGTACTAATAACTTTTTTTCTTTCCAAAGACATATCCAAAAACTATAGAGACTTCTGTATCATTTGTCAGGTAACTTCTGATAGAATCTGTGCTAATCATCCTAGCTTTGAAAAGACCCGATGCTGACAGTGGAACACTGATGCAGGAGACGGCATTCGGCTACACAGTTTCCACAATCCTCCCCAGCCGGCACCTTTCCATTTGCAAGCACTTCATCCAACAAAAGAGCAGGTCAGTACACTCGACTTGAATGCTCCAGATTGCCATACCTAGCATTTACGTCATGTTTTCATACCCTGTGATTGTATCATATGTCGTGTAGTCAGACAAGCTCCTAATGCAAGCCGCACTTTTTCTAACCAGAAAAACACGCCTCCCCATTTCAATTTCAATTCACACGTTCAGGTTCTCTTGTCAATAGATCTACATCTCCAAACCCTTCTAATGCCAAAAGACGAGTAAGCATCAATGATATTCAGTGCAGCTTAGCTATTCAAGTTTTATATTTTGTTGGACATGTCTTGCGGACATGATCTCTTATGAACGATTCTCTTATATGCCCACATGAATATCCAGTACCCATCGGAACCCTGAAGATCCACTTCAATGTCTACTCACGTTGAGAGGAACAGAAGAACAGATATCGAGGTATATTCCAGCAAAAACAAACGTCTCTTAAAGGCCTTGCTTAGCATGCAGAAGTCGAGAAAGGACAACAAGTTAAACAAGTTCTTGGACGATTACTAAGAAGAACAGCGGGTAAAGGAAACCGGATAGACCCATATCTCAGTTTCTTTGCATCATAACTGTACCTCAATATGTTGAAGATCACTGGAAATAATGTCGTATAACTAAAAATGTTTCAGATCAGACAGCTGCAAATGAACTTGGCACTAGAACTCTCCACATAAAAACAAGAGCTCGACTGCACAGATTTCTTGTGTGATAGGCACGAGATTTGCGCTCCGTCCAGATTCTTGACAGTAGCAATATAGTTGATTGTGCAATGGATATGGTTCAAAATCTAAGATCAAAACTTGGACACTCAGCTTTCACTTTCAATGGATCTCTATCTCTTCATCCTTTCATCATTAGCATAGCCGTGAGAACCACGTGAAAGAGATGCTTCAAAAACAAGATTGTTGCTGCAGCATTTGGGTTCAGCTTGTTCCCGAGAGGGCTGAAAACGTTAATTGCAGCAGATGTACATGCTAGTCATACAAAAGCTCAGTGAAATTGAGAATGTCCTCAAGGTAAATAAAGAATGAAATTTTGGACTGGGATGTATTAGAGAATTCAAGCAGGTCCTCTTGCACCTAGTTTGAAAATTCCATATAAGCAGTTGCTATCTGCTGCTAATTTAATTCAGCTTGTCCAGTAGTTTGGACCAAAGAGTTTCAACAAACATCAAAACTCATTAAGCTCTTATGGAATTTCAAGATGCTTAGAGTCACAGCCTTGCCACAGACAGGTCAAAACAGAGCTGAAAGAATCGATTACTGTAAAAAGAGTAGGACAAGTAGCCGTGAGATGCCTGTGAGTTGCCAATTGCAAAGCCCCTTGTTTAGTGAAATTCATTGAAATCAGAGGCAGAGTTTGATGATATTTTACATTGACAGATGAGGAAACATATATTGCGAGAAAGCTAACACTAATATTAAACTGAAGCTAGTTCAGCAGCTGGCGCTATGCCTTTGAGCACCATTACAAAACTTATCTGAATCTTGAAGCTCCTTTGTTAGTGAAGCAAAAGTTGCCTTACTTTCGTATGTATTTTTGGCATTGGCAACTTGATTTAATGGTTTTCGGAGGACAGATAACATTTGATAGGCTGCATTGATTGGATTACAAGAGATCATTTGCAAGCTGGAGTAAGTAAGACAACAGGTTCCTCCAATAAATAAGAGAGTTAACTTTATAGGAAATGCAAAATGAAGTGAGTGATCCATCAAAATCAATAAAACCAATCCCAAGCTTAATTGCATGACATTCTCTTTCTAGAGTGGGTCCGTGAAACAATCTATCCATTTTGCGGGCTTTACAAAGCTTACTGTAAATTACTTGACGCACCTGAATAAGATAAAATTTCATTGTGCCTAAATCTAACTACACATGCGAAAGAAAGTAGCATCAAAAGGTAGAAGACAATTCTCATAAAGAGAAATATCTACTTAGAGTAATCACCATCACGGAGAGGCTTGGTCTTGGGAACTCTCCTGATGCAATCTGTGCTTTTCAAACCAGATATTCCATTGTTTGAATCTGAATCTCTCGCTGGATGAACCTTCCCTGAAGTTTTGTCTCCATGTTCATGCCGGAGTATTGTATTATCCAAAGATAAAGCGTTAGGCATCAAATAATTGAGGCACATAGAATTGATATCTATGGAAGAAAGAATTAGAAGCTCCAATTCTGAATCATCTTGAGGTGACCATATCAGGTGAACAATCCTCCTCATGTAAGTGCCCCTACTTGGTTAGGGAGGTAGCAACTTTCTCCTAACATGTTCTTTCAACATATTCATTTACAACTCTATCTTAATACCCACAGTTCCACCTAAATAACCTCAGTAATTCACTAGGACATAGCTAGACAAACAGGATGCATTAAGGAAAACTACAACTGAATACAATAAAGTTATTGAAGCATCTGAATAGCATTGGATGAATCAATAATGCGGCAACCTCCCAGGATTGATTGATCAACTTTAGCACCATCCAACTCCCCATGCCCTGTCCCCATTTCTACAGCGGTGTGACATGGTTCACGATCATTCAAACCCATTGGTACCTTTTCTTTTACTACATGCTCCCCAATATCAACCAAGTGAGAATCAAATACCAGCGATTTTCCAGTTCCCAACACTTCATCTTTCCTGAGAAATTTATTCACAGAGACTTTCCTGCTAGCATCATACAGTGTGACCTGAATGATCCAAGGGGAAGAAAACAACGAGCATAAAAGTAATTCCAGGAACTATAAATAAGCGGTGTGAAAGGCCTTTGAACTTTTTTGGGTAGTGAAATGCACTTGAATTAGTGTGATAGTTGCGGCACATAATGAAACCACTATCCAAAAAACAGAAGTGATTCATGTTGGATCAGCAAACAAAGTGGCCAGCGTAGTTTAATGAAAAAACAGTTGCTTGAGGATGAAAATGTCCTTGAAAGTGCTTTGGAATGACCGGCCTCCCTAAGGATCCACGAACTTCAAGCTGCAAAAAACCATTGTGGTATTTCTAGGCCTTTTGAGTTACTTGGGTCGTGTACAAAACCTGCCATTCTACATGACAGGAAGATGTTAATCTCCAAGCAGGACATGCTCAGTTAAACTAACACAAAACAGCGGGAGAACACAGCCCTCAAAAAGGAATATTCACATGCTCATGCGTGTTGAAAATGACTGGAGAATAATAATGAAATTGTTATTGATTTCACTATTTCAATAACCTCAAGCTAAATGTAGGCAGTAAATACACAGCAATACATACCTACCCATGTAGAAATCTATCAGGATGTAGAAGGAACAATCTGCTAGTTAATGAAAACTTCATTGGAAAATTTAAAAACTATAAAGGGATATGCTGAGGAATCCATATACTTGGTTCATTGCCCTCCTCTTTTCCATGAGGTTCCCTTAATTGTGATTCATTCTTCACCCAAATCATGGTGCTAAAGCTAGGACAATATCAAGAACATAACCTGACAAGGCGAATTCTGGACTTTCAAAATGCACAGGCACACATTGTCCACCTCCGAAGCACAAAGCCGAAACCTCAATAGATAGTTTTATATTTGGCGAAGCTTTTACACATCATACATTTTATCCTTTGAACTCAAGTTGGAAATCTGTTGTATCTAAGTTATTTCAAGAATCCATCCGGTTAAGCATTAGAGAGTTTGGACTATGACAAGTACAAAAGTTTCCTTACAGTTCATCAAGCAAAAAATTGTGAGTTTGGCCATTTTTTTCTTCTGAAAGAGGAGTAATGAGAACATCTTTCAGTGCATCACAATCAGATTCAAGTCATTATTGTAGATCATCCAAAACATGAAGGGAAGGTATCATCCTCCTTAACAGAAAAGGAAGAGATCATATGAATAACAATGATGATTTTCAATTGTCGTATCTCTTTATCTGGTCAATGAAGAAAGTTTTAACTAGAAACAAAAACAAAGAATTGACTCTTGGCATCTGCAAGTTAAAGAATTTTTGGAAATTATCCCGCATTTTATGAACATCCTATAAACTTGTGTCCTTAAAGCTCCGAATCACATTGTGTTAAAATATTATTTTGGTGAGTATGGAGTATCCCGCAATTACATCAATTGCATAGCATCTGAAGGAAATATAAACAATCAGGGAGAAAATGTTGACAATCTATTGGCAGTTCAAGACCGTAGGCCAGGGGGTAAGGCTACCTCCATAGATAGACTAAACAGGAAAAAAAAATTATACAACACCATGGAATGGATCGAATTGAACTGTATTCCAGGTACCTTTTACAGCAGATTTAATGGTAGTAACGTTATGCTGCTGCTTCTGAATATTTAATTTGTGAAGAGAATTGAAGCTGTTTCTAGATGCTGTTAGATCACTCAAAGATTCATGGTTTGCTTCACGATTGCCAACTTCAACCAAACGACCAGGAAATTCCATCATCTCCCCAGAGCTTACTTCTTTAGCTTTGTTTAGGAACCTGCTATCTAAAAGTTTCCAGCTCGTATCATACAAGAAAACCTGGTAAAAAACCCGAATAAGGTTTCAATCATCTGAGCCATATTTATCCTGACAAAATTTTCACTAATCTGCTGAGAAAGGTATACATCATGAAGATGAAAACCAACTAATAAAGGAAGCAAGAGCTGAAATTTAATTCAGCAATGAGATAGCTGGTATTATTGAACGGTAAAAATCCATAGTAGATGTAGACTGTGTGACCTGCCTAGTCATAGATCCACTGCTTGTACAACGAAAGAAGCCACCATGATATTTTGTCAACTTTTGAGTTAAGTGTGTTGTATACAAGGCGTGCCAATCTATATCCAAAGGAATATCATGTCAACTGCAGTGCTGAGACAACAATAACAAACTCTTGAATATAACTACATAGAGAATTTTGAGACCAGTTTTCTGAGGGAAATTTGGATATATGGTAAGAAGCTCCAATGATTTCAATAGAAGCCATGAAAATATGTATAACCACTGTGATTGAGAAGATTTGATATAAAAAGCATCAGAGTCGGGAGAATCTTTGTTGACGTTGAAAAGGTTCTTTATGTAGTACAAAGATGTGCAGAAACTGTACCCCAAAGAAAATCAAGAACGGATTCACAATCCAGGAGATACATCAAGAGAAAGACATGGCCTGGCATGGGCATAGATGAGTCAGCAAAAGTTCAAACTCACCTGTCGTACTCGATGTCCTTGAGTTTGGACTTGCCTGCAATATGCCGTACTTGGTCATTTCATTCTTCTTGAATTCTGGAAATAAAAAAACAACATAAAAGGCATGCTAAGTTTTGTACCCAGCATTTACTTGCAGTTAAGAGAGAGTAAGATTATGTGGGATATCATCGCCAACCTTTTATAATTTTCTGCGATGGGCTTCGGCCAATCGTCTGCTGTTTACCCTTCTCCACTTTGGTCTTCACATCTCCTTAAAAAAGTAAGTCAAGTGGATTATACGATAATACAGGTAGATGAGCACAGCATTACGAGTGTACGAGTACGAGTTGTCAAATTTCAATCCAATGGAGACACCAGCATGAAGAAAAACAAATATGTAAGAACAGACAATACCGGCGGAATCAGATACTTTGACGAACTTGTTTCCGTGAAGGGAAGCTCTTCCCTTAGGAACTTTCTTTTCTCAACTGCAAGTATAAGCATCATCAAGAGGCTTTTGCCCTCCTTCAGGCTCTCCAACATCAACCAAATAAGCGTTGAAGGTCAGTGTCTCACCAGAACTAACAACTTCATCATTCTTCAAGATCCTGCATTCCAACAGCTGCTCGACGTCATCATACAGCATTACCTGTCATATCATCCGACCATCAATCACGGAATGAACTAATCTACTCAGAACAAGCTCAATCCCGGAGAGTATGACGCCCGAAAGCACAGAACAGAACAATCCGCGATGACAGTCAAAATTGAAATCCTAAACATGGACAAGCCAATCAAACTGAATCATGCCCGAGCCTCCATTGCGGATCGAGTTGAGCTGGGACATCAATGGCAGAGGAGTTTAGTAGTGAGCGGCCGGGAACGAACCTTGCCGGCGGAAGAGTGGAGGAAGAGGAAGCTGTCGCGATAGACCTTGCGCTTCTTCTGCTTGAGGTGCTTCGTGAAGGTGACGTTCCATTTCGTCGGAGCTTCATCCATGGCGGTTTCTGCATTTGGGGAATGGGGAAGAAGAAGAAGATCTTCCAGGGATTTCGAGAGTTGCGAGAGCGATCCCGCTTTTGACAACTTAAATAGTTAAATATCGATGTTCGCTAATTCATTTGTTGAAGTTGTTCCTAAATCCTTGAGTTTATATCATAATCACAATAGTTTAATAATACATTAATATTCAGTTACATAATTTTTAAACATAAACTTATTAAATAATTTATCAGTTATAATGTAATTTTTATCTAGTCAATTATATCATGGGTATGTGACATAAATGCTACTCATTCGTTTTCGTCACCCTTATTAAAAGCTAATTCCATAAAAAAGCACAAATTTTACTTTGAATGATAATTCTAGTTCGATTCTTTTTGTCTCAATAAAAAGTACAAACCTTTACTCGAGTCCCAAATCTAGCCTCTGTGATGTAAAATTTTCAAATTGATCGGGATAGATTTGAGATTTAAGTGAAAGTTGGTGATTTTTTACGAGACAAAAAAAATTCAGCCAAAATTGTTATTCAAAGTAAAATTGGTGCTTTTTTTGAAATTATACCCCTAACTAATTAATTCAAACCTTTTGACTGCAGGAAGATAGCAAGGAAGATCTTGGAGGTTGCCTAGAGGCAAACAACAAATTACTGAGTAATTAGCATTTTTGAGCATGTCTTAGAATTCTCCCCTTCTAAGAAATTTCATCTATAACTTTTTCTCATGCGGTGGAGAAGAACAAGATGATGAGCACTAGACTCCGTATTAGGAAGATTTATCTGATAATGTAATTTCATTCGATGTTTACTTATATCATAGTTCAGTAATAAATTACAGATACTTCAAATTTTCTCTTTTCTAGAATTTCAATATAATAATTGGGCTGAAATGTCTTTTCATTGAGGCTCAACTAGTTAAAATATTAGGGTCCTCTTTAATTTGAGCTAGCTCATGAATAGGTCAATTTGGGCTAAGAGGATTTGGTCCTTCCGGTAATGAGAAAAGAATGATCACATCGATAAGAGGGTCAGAAAAAAAAAAAAGCGAGAATGAAAACGTTTATAGTAGTGGGAACACAAAACTCAAGGAGTTAGGAAGAAAAAGATCTCTTATTCACAGAAATTGCATAAATATTATTTTACTGGTATTTTCATCCGACAATCCGAACATTACAAGTCAAGTGTATCTAATGGACATTTATATGATATAAGATTGTACCGTACATCATTACTCATCAATTATTAAACGATATTAATTGATAGAAAATGTTAACAATTTCAGAGAATTCAATAAGTGAAATTTGAATAGTATTTTAAATTTCTGTGGCATATAGTGTTTCAGTGTAAAAAGTTGGCCCGTTTTGAAAGGATATAGCAATAATAGGGAAGTTCTAGCTGCATTTGCTCCCCTCCCACGCTCTCCCATGGACACACTTTTTTGTTATTTGACAGTTGTTTCTTCTTTCCTCCAAATACGCTTATCTTAAATCAATATTTTGCTACATAAAAAGACATTTAAATCATAATAAATTATTTTGTTCTCTTGGTAGCATCCAAACAATGTTATAACTTAATGCCTCTATTTCCTTTGTCTTATTTTTTCTCATGATTATTTATATAATTTCTATTTCTTTCTAATTAATCGCCTCTATTAATACATAGCATAATTGATCTAGTCTTGTTTCCATTCAGCGGAAGAACAAGAGGGGAAGAACACGAGACATCTTTTTAGGGAGAACTCTCTAATAATGAAGTTTCGTTACTTGAAGCTTCTAAGGAGCCCTCAACAAATTCGGCATGGTTTAATCGTCATTTCTTGTGAAACCTTATATGTGATGGGATGTTATATTGAATTTGCTAGTGAATTCGTGGGATGACAGAGAGATCTAAAGGCGTGAAACTAATTCAACGAGCTGCGGCACTGATTAAAAGATCAGTTTAATGGATCTGGGAGCCATAGCCATTTGTATTATTTCCAACCAATACCTCAAGCACAAAACTATTAATTTAGCACTCGAGATCAATGTCTAAGCAAAGATCTAATTGATCAAGCTGCGGCACTTGGCCCTCCATAAAGAACTTTTCGATTTTTGTCTGCATGTGTGACTCGAAGCCCACATTAAGATGATCTTGAATCAATAAAAACCAATAGATGATTTGTCAATTTGAAGAAAACTCAAAGAACTCGGGAAATAAGTTCTAAGTCAGCTACTACTTCATCATGAGCTAACAGTAGAACTCCAACAATTGATGCAGTTGACCCTATAATGTTTTTTTCTCCTCTAAGAAAAATTTAGCCCAACGTGTAATTGATTTCTGAATCGGTCAAGGACCGACCAAACAATCAATATAAAAAGCTATACATGCACTAATTAAATTCATTTAATTCTTTTTTAGGGGCTACAATCTAGCACTTTTATCTGTCCTATCTTTAACTTGTGATGCTAATTCTCTTCACTTTTTAAATTTTGCTCTGTTTTGCTCTGTTTTTTAGAGAGCGCAAGAGTCGAACACCGTACACGTGATACTATTGGCTAGCTCTTGCACCATACTAAGCGAACTAAGGGCACCGACCCCGAAATTACATATGAGCCCCTCCTCCTTCGCGCGTACTCTTTTACGCAATACAACAGGTAGAAGAGTCCAAGCAGAGTCACTACTACGGATAAGGGTTGGATTTCTCACGGGCTCAAATTGAGACGGTCGTCGATCGTCGCGATCAATCCGATTGATCCCCGAATTGAGATCACGGCCTACCGCACCGTCGCTCTTCTCGTAGCCGATCGCACATCGCTTCAGGTTAGTCGGTCCCGATTTCGTCCTCTCTGGCGTTTTGTTTCTCTTGCTACGGGCGGGGGCGGATTCCGTGTCTTATAAGGTTCCTGTTTCGCATCACGACGGTTCTCCAGTCCTTCGATCTGCCTCCCGTTATCAAAAGCTTTGATTTTTTTTCAGCATCCGGGTGTGAATTTTTTCTCCCAATTCTCTCCCTCTTCCCGTGCTTGAAAGATTTTCCAGAAAGTGATGTTGAATGTCGTCTGCTGTTGCTTGTTTTGTTGATGCTCTCTATAATCTCTCGTTACGGCTGCCTGCACTGGTGCCTCGCGGTATTGGGTGTGGTTTGTTGGCTGTGAAAAGAGGTTTTTTTTTTTTTAAATATGTATGTGAGCACCAGCTCGGGCATGCGTAGACCCTTTGCGAGTTTTGAACGATAGCAGGAAGGGTGAGCGAGATCTTTTTGTAAATTGATGTGATGAACGTAGATGCAGATATGTCGGGGCATGTATCTAGTCAATCGGGCGCTCAGTTGCGTGGGGTGTCCCACCAAAATGGGAATGCTGTCCCGAATATAGTAGCTGTAGGCGGTGGCGCCCCTCATGCTGCGTTCGGGGTGGACACGGATCTCGTCAGAGCTCGGCACTACATGCAAGAGAAGATGTAATCTAATCTGGAGCACTTGCTCTTCTCGTGCTTTAACCTCCACAGTTCCGTTGGTCCTTGTTTGCTGATTAAACTTTTTACTGTCCTTTTCAGCTTTGTTCTCTTGGCAGAGCGGCATCAGCAGCCAATTAATGACTCTCAAATGCAGAGGCTGAATGATATTGTTATACGCCTGGAAGACGGTCTCTTCAAATCTGCTCACTCAGAGGTCTTCCCATCCTCATCATTTCTCGTCACTTCTTCTTTGTAAAAGTACAAAAAGAGGCTTATGATTGCCCTTTATTGTTTTTTTTATGGGGTTTTACATTTTTTTTGGTAAGGGGGGTTTTACATTTTACATCTGCGAAAGCCAATAATCTGTTCATTTTTCTTGCCTTGTTTCAGTCATTATCAGTATTTCCTTTTCTTTTTTAGGTGAGCAGGACTTAACATTCTTTTGCTACTTTAATATTACAATTATGCAGGATGAGTATATGAATTTAGGCACATTGGAGTCCCGGTTGCATAGTTTGATCAAGCGTTCATCTCTTAATAATCGAAATCCAGTCAATCCTAATTCAACGACACAACGATGATTCCAACTCCTGGATTGTCGCATAATGGGAGTTCGACCATTATGGTGATATCTTCTTTCCTATGAACACCCTTATTTCAAATTATAGCTGCATAAAATGACATTCAAGTCATAATACATTATTTTATATTCCTTGCTCTTGTTAGCATCCACAAATTATTATAACTTAATGACTATATTTTCTTTTCCTTCTTTTTCTGTCGTCATTATTTGAGTAATTTCTTTTCCTTTCTAATTAATCACCTCTATCAATACATAGCATAATTGATGCAGTCTTGTTTCCATTCAGCGGAAGAACAGGAGGAGAACAATGTGAGACATCTCACTAGGTAGAACTCTCTAATAATGAAGTTTCGTCACTTGAAGCTTCTAAGGAGTCCTCAACAAATTCGGCATGGTTTAATCGTCATTTCTTGTGAAACCTTATATGTTATGGGATGTTATTCTGAATTTGCTAGTGAACTTGTGGAATGACAGAGAGATCCAAAGGCATGAAACTTAACTGTTCATGTGGTAATTAATGGTTTGCAATTTGTTTATGTGCCTGGTCATGTGTCGTGTTAAGTATTCCAAGCTCTGTTTAGACGGCATTCGAGTAATGTTCGATGTTATGAAACTTGTAAAGCCGGTGGTCCCTTATATTATGGAATTAATGCTGATTTCTCGCAAGTTTTAAGTATTGTCATGTATCTTGTGAAGAACTGTTTGGTGCTCCTGAAAAAAGTGTTATTTAAAGTTAATTTTTCTTTCTTGTATTTGGCTATTTACCATCACGTATGCTGTAGTCGATGTATGAACATTTTGTGAGAGCTAAAACACCCTGTTGTCTTGTTTTAAGTAGATGATGAATGTATAGGTTTATGAGCCATCATCTTGTGGGTGCCTAATGTAAGGGGAAGCCATTGTTTGTCCATCAAAGTACCCATATTGCATATTTCACTAGGCCAATTCCTGCGTGATCGGGCTATTAGTTCCCCCACTCAAGACTTGAGCATGCCTTGAGCCATAGGTATGCTCAAGTATGCCTTAGCTTCGGGCTCATCGTCTACTTTTTGCTGATTTTCATAGCTCATACTGCTAGAAAAGGCATTTGGCTGTTTTGAGTTTCCTGTAACTATTAACGCAAGCAACGACAAACTTTGGTCAGTGTATAGAATATGTTTTGATTTCAGGACCGCCAATGTGTTTGCCGATAGAGCCAGAGTCTTATGCTGACTGACAGGCATCTCAGGCACCACTTTCCTGGAACAATATCTAAGCGAGCATTGATAGAGATTGAACTAAGTCTGTGCCTATACTAAAGTTTTCTTTCCTACACTTAGAGTTGATTATTTTTAGTGGCAGTGCGACAAGCCTAGTATGTCAGCTGGAGCTGGCTTAAGAAAAAAATCAGTTTGCAAGATTTGGGAGCCATGGCCACCCGTATTATCTCCAACCAATAACTCAAGCATCAAACTATTAGTTCAACACTCGTGATCAGTGTCTCAACAAAGATGCAATTCAATGAGTTGAGAAACCCGACCCACCATAAAGAACTTTTCGATTTTTTGTTCGCATGTGTGACTTGAAGCCCACGTTTAAGATGATCTTGAATCAATAAAATCTAATAGATGATTACGTCCTGATGCAGGATCCTGGTCAGTTTGAAGAAAACTCAAACCAACTGGGGATATAAGTTCAAGTGTGTGGCTGCGTCATGAATTCATTTAATCTAAAAACCTATACATACACTAAATGAATTCATTTAATTCTTTATTAGGGAGAAAAGAAAAGAGTTGGGTCCAATCTGGCTCTTGCACCTTGCTAGGCGAATTATGGGGCACTGACCCCACAATAACATGTGAGCCCCCCTCCTTCGCACTACAAAAGGAAGAGTCCTAGCACAGTCAAAACCGGTCAAATCTTTGTGTGCAGTTATGAGAGGCCCTTCAAGGAAGGAAATTCAATCAAAGATAAGAAAACGTGGGATTCCTTTCCTCGCATCTGATCAGCGGTGATTTCTCCCGTAAAAATCGTTCTCAATATTACGGATTTCGGATTGGATTTCACACGAACTCAAAGTTCGAGATATAATTTAACATAAATAGAATTGAGACCATCGTAAATCGTCGCGATCAATCCGATTGATCTCCGAATTTGAGATCACTGCCTACTGGCGCCGTCGCTCTTCTCGTCGCGGATCGCACATCGCTTCAGGTTCGTCGGTCCCCGATTTCGTCCTCTGACGAGGGGGATTCCGTGTCTTATAAAAGGTTCCTGTTTCGCACCACTGACGGTTCTCCAGTCCTTCAACCCGTCGTGTCCCGTTATCAAAGCTTTGATTTTCTTTTTTTTCCAGCATCTGGATGTGAATTTCTTCCCAATTTTTCTCCCTCTTTCCGTGCTCGAGAGAGTCTCGAGAGAGTGATGCGGAATGTCGTCTCCTTTTGCTTGCTTTGTCGATGCTCTCTATAATCTCTTGTCATGGCTGTCTGCACTGGTGCCTGGCGGTGCTGGGTGTGGTTTGTTAGCTGTGGATAGAGGTTTTTTTTTTTTGTATGTGGGCACCAGGTCGGGCATGCATTGACCCTTTGCGAGTTTGAATGCTCACAGGAAGAGTGAGGGAGAGCTTTTTGTAGATTGATGTGATGAACGTGCAGGCATATATGTCGGGGCATGTATCTAGTCGATCGGGCCCTCAGTTGCTTGGGCTGTCCCGAATTCGGTAGCTGCAGGCGGTGGTGCCCCTCCTGCTGTGTTCGGCGCGGACACGGATCTTCTCAGAGCTCGGAGCTGTATGCAAGAGAAGATGTAATCTAATCTGGAGCACTTGTTCTTGTGCTTTAACCTCCACAGTTCCAGTGGTCCTTGTTTGCTGATTGAACTTTTTACTGTCCTTTTCAGCTTTGTTCTCTTAGCACAGCGGCATCAGCAGCCAATTAATGACTCTCAAATGCAGAAGCTGAAGGATATTGTTGTACGCCTCGAAGACGGTCTCTTCAATTCTTCTCACTCAAAGGTCTTCCCATCCTCATCATTTCTTGCCTCTTCTTTTTTTGTAAAAGTACAAAAAGCGGCGGATGATTTCCCTTTATTGGGTTTTTTTAAGTGTTTTACATTTTATATCTGCGAAAGCCAATAATCTGTTCATTTCTCTTGTCTGATTTCACCTGTTTTTTCTGGTGATTATCAGTATTTCCTTTTTATTTTTTGGTGGATAGGACTTGCCATTCTTTTGCTACTTTAAAATTACAATTATGTAGGATGAGTATATGAATTTGGACACATTGGAGTCCCGGTTGCATAGTTTGATCAAGCGTCCATCTCCTAATAATCGAAATACAGTCAATCCTATCTCAATGACAACGATGATTCCAAGTCCTGGATTGTCGCATAATGGGAGTTCGACCATGATGGCGACAACTTCAGTGGATGCACCTATGAGTAACATAGCTGGGAGTAGCAGCGCGCAGCCAATGAATGCGAACACGGGAAGCCTTATGTCAAGCAGAATTAATCCAAAGGCATGTGCTCTCTATAATCTCTTGTTATGGCTGTCTGCACTGGTGCATGGCGGTATTAGTTGTAGTTAGTTCACTGTGAATAGAGTTTTTATGTATGTAGCACCAGCTCAGGCATGTGTAGACCCTTTGCGAGTTTAAATGATTACAGGAAGAGTGAGAGCTTTTGTAGATTGATGTGATGATTGTACAGGCAGATATATCGGGGCATTTATCTTGTCAATCGGGCACTCAGTTGCCTGGGGTGTCCCAGCAAAATGGCAATGTTGTCCTGGAGAATTGCGTCAAATGTCAAGTTGTCACCATTCTTGTACGTTGTCCATACATGGAAAAATAGAGAAGTTACCGGAGCACAAGAATCTACCCGAGCAACTGAGGAAGCTAGTCTTACTCTATTCCATACTCGAAGAAGATCCGATGCCGATATTGGAGAAATTGCATCACTTGGTTGTTCTCCTGCTGGGTTCTTGGGCTTTTGTGGGAAAGAAAATGGTTTGCTCTCCAAGAGGCTTTCCTCAACTCAAGCATTTAGTTCTTTCTGATTTGTCCTATTTGGAGGAGTGGAGGGTCATTGAAGGAACCTTGCCTCATCTTTCTCGATTGGGGATCAGCAGATGTCCCAAATTGAAGATTTTGCCTCGTGGGATCTCCACATATGATGGTTCGGGAGACATGTTTGATGAGCTTTGGAGGCACCCTGACTTGGGGATAGTGCCTTGGTAGACTAATAATTAATTTGAAAGGCCAAGTAGGGCATTTCTACTCTGGCATGAAGCAGCCGTATAATTTTTTTTTCCAGCAAAGTTTGTAATGGGCAATCATATGACATTTTGGATCAAATCTTGTGTCTATGCAAATGGAGCAATCCTACAAACTTTCCGGTCTTTCTTGTCGGCTGGCGTAGTTGGCAATGTGAGTACTATTCTCCCTCCCTCTACTCTCTCTATCTCTTTTTTAATTGTCTCTCTACTTCATTCGTAACTTCTTTATGTGAAAAGAGGTTTTCGTCTTACTTTATTAAATAAATAAATTATATCAAAATATTGATGGTAATAATATTGTATTTGCTAATTCATTTGTTCAAGCCATCCCAAATTCTTAAATTTACACCATAACTGTTGTCTAACATTAAGTCAAGCAGTATGCACACTAATTGCATCCGTATATTCCTTTATTTCACGCTTGCTCTTCTCTATTAAGTTAGCACCCTGACGTTATACACACAATCTTCTTTTCTTTTATTTTCTTTCATTTCCCTTTAGAGCGATATAATGAGAATAAAGAGAGAGTTCATATTTTTCGTAATTTTAAGTCGGCAATAAAATTCAAATTCCTCGGTAGAGCAAAAACAAAAAATCAAATTAATTCGCTCGAGATCGCTCGTCGACGGGGGACGCTAGAACGCTAAAAGACTACTCATTTCCAGCCATTTGTGCGTAATCGTTTCGATGCTCACATCACGCATTTCATTATCATAAATTCCATCTCCATTCCGCAATTTTGCCCATTCTGTTTCGTTTCCTTTTCCCAATCTTCCTTGCGGACTTCAACGGGGGGGAATCTGTCCGTTTCGCTCGCCGTCGAGACGACTCGCGACTTGCTCATGGAAGATTGGCCAAGTTCTCCCGAGCGCCACGAGGGGACAAGGGATGGGTGAAGGGCGCCCGGAGTGGAGGTGCAGCGAATTCCATCCTCCTCCAGAGACGCTGCACGGGGGAGCCATGTGAAGAAATACGAGTCATCGCTCGTGGGGTTGAAGACGTCGCCGCGAAAGCTGCGTTGGGGAGGACGGAAGATCCGAGCATTTCATTGCGCTGGTCAGATGCTTGACGAAATGCGCGGTTGAGTATAGAGACTGCGGTGCCTAAAGCCGAAATTGGCGTGTTGCTTTCGGAATGTGTGATTCATTTGGTTGTATATTTAAGGATTCTTTTATGCGTGCCTACTTTGTTCTTTCCCTTTGGAAAAGAGAGATGAAATTGCTGGATGTAGCGAGAAAGCACATGATTATTTGTCGATGGGTGACACGGGCGGCGGCAGATGTTGCTGTCCTCCTGCGATGAGAGAATTTTAGCTTTCTCTAACTGGAATTCTGTTGTAAATTGTGACTAATTAAGTCAGAAAGATAACATACTTTCCAGCATCAGTTCAGACCTTCGGAGTGTCTCATAAAAACCTCTTCTATGGAGTTGCTAACTTTATCTTTTTCAATGATTTTGATAGTTTATCCAAATTCTGGGATCGCAGACAGATACAAAACTTACACTTAACCACATCTACGTGTCATTTGGGCCTGCAAGGTGGGCTCAGCACGGAAACCTCATTTTTGAAAAGGTGCTGATGTAGATAGTAAACAGTAGATTCATAGCGCAAACCCAATGCTTCTCGAGAGATGCTAATGCTAGACTAGACGAAGTTGAGTCATTCCTCGTGGCGTTGCAGATGTTGTCGTCAAAGGTCGATGCTAAACCAAAGAAGAGGGAAGATCCAAGCATTTTTCCAAATGCTGGCCAGGTGCTTGACAAGATGCCCTTGCGAGTTGAAACAGCTTTTTTTTTTTTGCGGTGAAAACTGAGAAACTTCATTAATTCAAACTAAGTTTGTTGACATCCAAACATAAAAAATCTTAACATAGATTGCGGGGGTGAAGCAACCAATTAGAAGGGAGTTCATTTTTCCTCTTTTGAAACCGTTTTCAAGCGCGTGAAATAGAAGCGGTGTGTTACCAATGTCCGTTGGCCCAAGTGGTAAGGAGCCTGGGTTCCCTTAAGCAAGGTCTCGAGTTCGAGTTTTGTGTATGGAGCAAATGGCGCTGGGAGAGCCACCCCCCTTGTGGATCCGATAGCGCTCACTTCCGGATTTAGTCGAGGATACCTTGGATATCGAAAGGTCATGGACCAAAAAAAAAAAGAAGCGGCGTGTTGATTTCAGGTTGTATAGCCCGATTCTTGCATTTAGATGAAAAATGGGACGTAAAACATAAACTCATAGAGAAAAACACGAAAAAGCGTGATTAAGGTAACACCGATTGGCTTTTTCAAAACATATTAATCAAAGGGACGAGCAACATGTAAAGATGCGACAAAGCAACGGCGGCTGAAACCGCGAGGCACCTCCTCAGGTTTCGCGCTCATAATTTCTTCAGCTTCTGCGCATCGGTCTTTCTTTACAATTTGTTCGTACAGCTGTCCATCAAAGCCAAAGGGACCACAAAAAAACAAAAAGAGAAGAGACAAAGCAATTGGTGGCGGTCGAAACGGGAAGAATGAAGCAAGAAGCAATCTTTTTCTCCGTCTCTTTCGGTGCTAATTGTCGAATCTTGCAGATGAGAGTTCACATCATAATCTTATGGTAATCCTTCTCTAAACATGGGGAATGAATGTAAAGAGAGGGAGCCTCCCTCCTTTGCTACTTTTGACGGCTTTTTATGAATTTATCATAATCTAATTAAAGAATGCTTCAAGGACACTCATTAATCATATTTAATAAACAAATATTTTCATTTGTATTTTACCGATTGTGCAATAGATGAGAAATTTTTCCCTTGAAAACTTCCACATATCAAGATTGGTTTACACAATCATGTATCATATGTTTTTGGGGTATCTCTATCTTTTCAATAAATTCAACCCATTGTCGGTTGAGAGAAGTTGTGGTTGTATTCTTTGTTTCGTCAAGAAAAAATTGAGACAAATTGCCAAAACTACAAAAGTGGTCCGTTTGCAATCCGTGCCCCCCGAAAAGGAAGATATGATTCTACAACTTGGTAAACTTACGAATTCCACGAATCCGCCCCCTTTTGTTTCCTTGCTCCTTGGCAAGGTTTCAGCCTAGACGATTTGTGTAAAATGTCTAGCAATCTGTATGATTGTAAACTATACTTATATGGCCAAATCAAGGAGATGCCGGAACATGAGTATTTGCCCCTGCATCAGAGGAGGTTGCTCTTGGTTGGGCCATGGAATTTAGAGGAATGGAGAGTTTTTTTTTATTTTTTTTGCTAGAAAAGGAATGGAGAGTTGCTAAAGGAGCCATGCAACATCTTTCTCGAGTCGGGATCAATGTCTATCCAAATAGAGGATCGTACCTAAAGAAATCCACATATGCAAAACTGAGGAAGACATTGTGGAGGCCATTGGGAAGCTGCATCAAAGGGCGAAATCAAAACACTGTGTCAGCGGTACTTGGCTACTTGCTCTACCTGGTCGTCAAATTTGAAGCAATGTTTCTCGGAAGCTAATAATTTTGATAGTGAATTGCTCATTTTGCAAATTGAGTAGCAATGGTAATAGACAATAATAACGTAATAAGATTGATTGGTTTGAAATCATCATGTCAAATCAAATTTGAGACCAAAAAGCAAAATTTGTTGACTTTACTAGATTTTGCCATACCAAACCAACCCGAATATATCCATCCCATGTTAATTCGCCCTTTTATGCTGTTAGTTTTTTTTTTGAACGAAGCAAATACTAGAACGCAAATAACAAAGCATAAAGCATAATCTGCAGCTAAAAGCACACTCTCATTGCTCAATAACAGATTTACCATAGTAAACGTTCGGCGGCCAATTACTAGATTCAGTGATGAGCACAAGCCGATATCCCCCACTCCATTTTCAATGGCTTGCGGTGCGCGTCTAGATTCAACGTCCTCATCGCTATCGCCGTGTAGAGACACTAACATCAATATGTTGAAAGAATATGGAGCAAATACCTGTAAGGAACTTCCAGATTTAAACCTGAATCTAAATCGGGAGAATAAACTCCTAGATCTAGAGCGATCTAATATCGGATAAATTGTGGAGTCACGTCATGCACATTTTTCTCGATGGCTATCGACTAGATGAATGGTCGAACTGGACTCCACGTTCACCCAAGATCAGTCGCAGAAATTTATTTATACACAAAATCTCCCAAAATAGACCAAGAGAAAAAAGAAAAGATGGTCGAAGCAAATAAAAATTTTTGCTGTTAATTGGCCTCTCATTTTTCTTGCAAACCATTAAATTTAGCCTTGAACTCCAATTTCTTCAAGGGTTAAGATGAACAATCTTGTACTTGGGGCTAAAATTGGCTGCTGACCAGTCGTTGATTGGTTAATTTAAGGAACCAATGTGTGCTTTGGTGCAGGTGATCATTAATTCATTACCCACATCGCAAAGTAGCTCTCAGCCTCTCTTCCCTCTCTATCAGTCGCTTGTCTCATTTCTGTCAACAAAAGGGATCATCATCTACAATCACGTAGTCCGACGTCATCGTCGCCACAATCACTAGGAATGTCGTTACGGTCTAAAAAATATTAACAGTTCGCTCCAGTTTACGGTCTAAAAATAGTTGAGACTCCTTAACTTTGATGCACTAAACTAAAATCTCAATCCTCATTCTTATTGTTGGAAGCGTGTGTCGAGAGAGTCGACTAACCTGTTCGATGCACTCCAAACAAAATTTTCAGGATCGTACGTTGAATCACCAGCAAACGATGAACGATTCTACTACACGTTGGTCCGAATACAATCACAAGGAAAGTATTCTTGTTCCACAGCGTTAATGCCGATTGTCTTCTCAAAGTAGATACGGAATCCTAATGCATCGAGAAAGAGTGTTCTGAATTCTCTTATCAGTTATTCATATATCGAAGAAGTTATCTTAACTTCCATTAAGAAGCTCTCCTCGCACCTCTTCAAAAGGTGTCTCTCAAACGCACTTCTTATTAGAGCAAATGGTGTTCCTTGGACACACACATCATGAGCGGACCAATGAAATACAACATCTCCCACTCGCACATGATGGGCTTGATGATGCTCTATCAAGAACATAAGGCATTCAACATTCATCTACCTTAGAAACAATTCATACTGGCAAGAAAGCCGTGCGACCAGTGAGTATACCTGCACTTGGGAGCTCTAATTATGCACCTGTTAGGGACAACATAATGGCTACAACCCAAAAAATAAATAAACAATTGATGTCTCACAGTGCCCCAGACATATTTTGTTACATCAGTCCAAGTATACCTATCCCTTAAAGGCCATACTTGACTTTTCTCAAAAACACCATGTATTTACAATTATTTCCGAAAGCCATTGAAGACGAAATAATTGGTCGACCAGTAAACACATGTGATTGATGTAAAACAACAATAGTCTTCCTTCGCACTCATGTCTCTCTCCATTTCGAAACAACTGTTTTCCCAAACACGTCCCATAAAGCCATATCTATTCATAACCGTCGGTAACATGCTAAAGTAGCAACATTGATCTTCTATTTTGAGAACATAGTCAGAAGTAACATAGGGCATAAAGTAAGGTAAATTATAAATTACCTTAAGGACTCACACGATGAATAAATAGGGATAATTATACTCATCTTCCTTATTGGTCAAATAAAGCACATGTAGTATGAATTACATGCTATAGTGGATTTCTCTTTCTATAAGAGCGTATGTCATTTATTAATCATATCTACTATACGAATCTTAGCCTAAACATAGTCACATGCTTCTCACGTACTCATGTTTAGCCCGAGTGCTATATCAGCTCGCTTTCCACAGCGCCCAATTTAGTACTCGCATCCGGCTACCTTTAGGCATACATGATTGTGGGACTATCATGTTCGGTCTTATCACATACGAATAACAGGCCTCATCTTGATTCCAATCAAGGCGATATTAAATCGTTTTATGTACTAAACTGCTCTTCCAGCATTTATAGTACATATCGTCTCATCTCAACCCGCTTACTATAGCGTTTGAGGTGATTGCTCGTGTGAGTGAGCCAATCATTGCCTGATGACATACCTTTCAACAATATATGTGTGTTTGTGCTAGTCTCATAACATTGTACTAATTGATAAAACATCAATTCATTAACAAACAAGTACAATATATATGCACACATAATCCAGTGATCCTCAACAATATTACATATCATAATCACGTTCTACGTAATTCTAGAGACATCCTGTGGGTCAAGAACACGTCTCTTGGAACAGCCTTCGTAAATGGATCAGCAACCATCCTATTGGTTGAAATATATTGCAGGACTACTTCTTTTTGCGCTATTATATCTCTGATGAAGTTATTCTTTATGTCAACGTGTTTCGTCATACCATGGTACTTGGGATCTTTCACATAGGCAATGACTGCTTGACTATCGCAATATACTGTCACTGATCTTGAAACATCAGTGACAATAGCTAAATTTTCCAAGAAACGTTTTAGCCATACTGCTTCTTGCACTGCAGCAGAGCATGCAATAAATTCTGCCTCCATCATAGATAAAGTTATGCATATTTGTTTCTTGCTATTCCAAGAAATTACCCCGCCATTAAGCAAGAATGCATATCCAGATGTCGATTTACGCTCATCTAGGTCTCCTCCCCAATCAGCATCAGAGTATCCTTATAAGCATAGATCGCTCCCTTGATAGCAAAGTCGATAGTCCATAGTGCCTTTCAAGTATCTCAGGATCCTCTTAACTGCTTTCCAGTGTGCTGGACCAGGATTTGATTGATATCGGCTTACTAACCCTACAACATGACATATGTCGGGTTGAGTACACATCAAACTTTCGACAGCACTAGCGTAAAGAACAATTACCATTTCTTTCTTTTCTTCTGGAGTCTTAGGATACATCTTAGTACTCAATCCTTCGCCTTGCATGACAGGGGTATCAATAAGATTACAGTGCTGCATATTGAAGCGTTCGGGAATCTTCATTATATAAGACTCTTGTGACATAGCAAGGAGTTTCTCTGATCGATCTCTTTCAATCTTAACTCCCAATATATATGTAGCTTCTCCCATGTCCTTCATTTCAAAATTAGAAGACAACCATTCTTTTATGGTTATAACCAAACCCTTGTCATTTCCAGCCAATAGAATATTGTCCACATAAAGAGATAAAATCATAAATTTATCCTCGGACTGTTTGATATACACACAGTGATCCTCTTCGATCATCGCGAACCCAAAAGAAGTTATGGCTTGATGAAAACGAAAATACCACTGTCTAAACGATTGCTTAAGGCCATAAATTGAGCGATGAAGTTTGCAAACTTTACGCTCTTGACCTTTAGCAATGAAACCTATTGGTTGTTTCATATAGATTTCTTCATCTAGTTCTCCATTGAGAAATGTTGTCTTTACATCCATTTGATGTAATTCTAGGTCCAAATGTGCAACAATGGCTAGGATAAGGCGTTTGGAGGCAAACCTTATAACTGGTGAAAAAGTTTCCTCATAGTCTATACCCTTTGATTGAGTATAGCCTTTTGCCACAAGGCGAGCCTTATACTTTTCAATGGATCCATCCGCCCTTCGCTTAATCTTGAAAATCCATTTGTTTCCAATAGCCTTGCGATTGGGTGGCAGATCAACCAAGTCCCAAATGTGGTTTGTCCTCATAGACTCAATTTCGTCTTCCAAAGCTTTTCTCCATTCTTCCTTATCCGGAGATGAGAGAGCCTCTTGAACTGTTTTAGGCTCTGCATCGTCTTGTGGAGCAATCATAAATGCTTCCCCTTCAATCTCAAATCGACGACGGGGAATACTTTTACGATTACTTTTACGCAACTAAACTTCTTGAGAATTCAGATCGCCAAGCGACGCTACACTCCCACTAGGTCTTATATGTTGAGGTAAATCTGTATTTCCCTCAATAACATTAGTGGGTGTATTGTCGGGATCTTCCATCTCATGTAATTGGAAGTCCTTATCGATCTCACCTCTACTAGGAAAATCGTTCTCCAAGAATGTGACATCTCGTGACTCCATTTCAGTCGCACTTCCATCAACATGTTCACCTATGAACACGTGCCGTTTGGAGTGTTTGGAGTATCTAATAAAGATACACTTCTTCCCTCTAGGGCCTAATTTGCCATATTTGTTGGAAGAATCGTGAACATATGCTGCACATCCCCAAGATCGTAAATTACTAAAGTCTGGTTTCCTACCAGTCCATAATTCATAGGGGGTGGAAGCAACTAACTTAGAGGGCACACGATTAAGTATATAGGCATCAATCAATAACGTATCTCCCCAATATGAGACAGAGAGATTTGTCTGCGCCATCATAGACCTAACCATTTTCAAAAGGGTTCTATTCCTTCTTTCTGCAACCCGATTTTGTTGCGGAGTACCAGGAATAGTCAATTGTCTTACAATTCTCTTTTCATCACAAAGAGCCTTGAATTGCTCAGATAGATACTCACGTCCGCGATCGATTCTCAATGTCTTTATTGTTTTATTCAACTGATTCTCTACCAAAGTTATAAACCGCCTAAAGCAATCAAATGCTTCGGACTTATGGGAGATCAGAAAAACATAACCGAAACGCGTGAAGTCATCTATAAAAGTGATGAAATATGAGACTCCATGCCTCGCCCTCACATTTAAGGGACCACAAATGTCAGAATGTATAAGTTGCAATGGAAGTTCAGCTTTAGTTCCTTTACCAAATGGTTTTCTAGTTGATTTTCCCGCTAAACAATGTTCACATACAGATAGTTCAACATTAGCGAGTGACCCCAAAAGGCCTTCTCTTGCTAATCGTTTCATTCTTTGTAACCCAATGTGACCTAGTCTAGCATGCCAAGTGCTTGCATCAATCTCCACATTATTAGAAGATGCAATTAAAGAAAAACAACCATCAACATTAACTTTGTACACATCATAGTCAATGTCTAACACCATAAAACCATTCAATACATAACCAGAACAGTAATAAACTGTTCCAAACAAAATGTCAACACAATCATCATGAAAATTAAAAACATAACCTAAGCTAAGAAGAACAACTATAGAGACCAAGTTTCGCCGAATATCTGGAGCATGGAGGACATCATGTAGGAATAGGTTTCGACTACCACGAAAGGTTAATTTACATGTGCCGATACCCTTCACTTCAACTCTTGAGTTATTTCCAACATATATCCATCTTCTTCCAGGCTGTATTCGACGATACTCCACAAATGCTCCTCGGTCTCTAGCTACATGGTCTGTTGCTCCTGAGTCTACAGTCCACATTGGATGAGATTCAGCAAGCATTACAGTGCTAGAAACAAAAGCATTACTCAAAGTGATGGAGTAATGTGGTACCTTTTTCGGCTCAGTACATTCACGAGCGAAGTGGCCCAATTTGCCACAATTGTAGCACGTCATCTTGGCCTTGTCCTTCTTCCTGCCGCGCTTCTTGCGTCGGAAGGTCTTGGCTCTCTTGGGTGCATGATCAGTCTCTTTTCCTTTGTTGTTGAATTTTTAGTTCCTCTTGCGCTTGCAGCCCGAAGCTTTGCCCGAACCTGATTCAGCAACATAAACATGGGTAGAGGATTTTGCAGCCTCTAGGCACTCATCTTTTAATTCCAAATGACGTGCAATATCGTCAAAAGTGATGATATTCTCATTGTGCGTCATATTGATTTTCATATGTTCCCAGCTGTGAGGAAGAGACCTTATAGCAGCATGAACTTGCTGTTCGTCAGTTAAGGTATGACCTGCCGACTTCAGCTCACGTATCATATTTGACATCTCCCGAAGATGCTGCCTCATCGATAAATTTGAGCACTTCTGGTATGTGTCAAATTTGATGGTGAGTCTCCTCAACTTAGTAGCAGACGTACCCCCAAACTTATCTTTCAAGGCAACCCACATTGCTTGAGCTTTGTCATAACTTTCAAACTCACACATGAGATCATCTTGCATACAGCTCAGCAACGTGATGCGAGCAATGCTATTTTTCTTTTTCCAAGCTTGATAAGCTTCTTGATCTCTTTTATGTTGAGCAGAAGTTCCATGCTCAGGTTCATCTATGGTGTGATTGAGGGTTTCCAAAACCTCTTACTCCTCAAGGATATATTGAACTTTTCGGTGCCAAATATCATAATTGTCACCGTTCAGCTTCTCACCCTTATTGAGGTCAGCCACAATGGTCTTGGATGCCGAAGCCATAATCACTATCTTTTACACATTGACATAATAAACGCAGAATCAATACTAGCAGATTTTCCATATTAACACATATTTTAATTTGCAGCAAAGACAAACTAAATTAATGATAATTCAACAAAAAGACACCAAAACGAAAGTTCACGATGTTCCCAATCAGCTTCGGCGTACGATTGTTCTACTATCATTAACTTGTTTAATTTGTGCAAATTTTAAGTTCTAGGTGAGAATTTCTTTTAATTCTACCAACCTACGAACTCCCACTAGACTAGATAATTCACTAAAAATATCTAAAACAATGATCACATCCTTTCTAGCAATCATATAGCATGGCATGATGTAAATCAACAAATAGAACATTCATGCAACAAATATAATCAACAACGGAATTCATGACGTAAGGATCTCCCGCCATTGTTTTAATACGCTCAAAATTAGGAAAATGCAAGCACGTCAAACCATATAGACATGCCATCAATGAATCATGCTCTACATAATCTTTATGTAGTCATTTACATGTTAGCTAGCTTCTGTATTTCCAAAACCATAGGAAAATACAAGTAAAATGCAATAATTCCCCAAAAATACACGTATCTAGGGTTCCGTATGCATTTTCATACCTTTAAAAGCTTCAAACATATACCATAACTATACCACAATGTAGAGAATTTCAATACGAACACAACGGTACCAACCACAACCTGAACGGACCTCCCACGCGCCCACACGCGCCGCCTAAGTGCGCGGCACGTGTGGCGCACGCGCCTGCCCTATACGGGCTTCTGAGCCGGTTCGACCGGTCCAATCGGTTTGACCGTTGACCGGTCCGACCGGTTTGACCGTTGACCGGTCCGACCAAATAGACCGTTGATCGGTCCGACCGATTGACCGTTGACCGGTCATGGGTCCGGTCGGGTCACCGTCCGGGTCGGGTCTCCAAGTCGGGTAGGTCGCCGGTAGGGTTGGGTCAGGTCGCCGGTTGCAAGAGGTCGCCGGCCGGCGATATGACGTCATCAATGATGTCAGCGTGTCGTCACCGACAGTTTTGCTGACGTCATCGATGACGTCAGCACACGCCGGTTGGCGACGCGCGTGTGCCATCCACGCGCTGGTAGTGCCAGTGCTTTGGGCGAGTGGCTCCCATGCGTCGCGGCTTCTGGCCGCGCGTGAAGGCGTGTCCGGTGGTTTCCGGCGGCGTTCGACCCAACGTTCTGCTCGTCTCGACGAGTGCTTCAATTTTATAAAATAAAAAATTATTTTCTCCATAAAAAAGTTTTCGAAAATCATCCGAACAGAACGGTCGCCTGTAACGTTCAAACCCGTTCTTCGTTTCAATTCATGTTCGTCGATTCATCTTGCAATTCCCGAGCAATGAATATGCAGACAGTATGAAGTTCATCATCATGATCTCCATATCAAACAGCAAGCGGAAAAAAATCAACGAGAAAACAAGGTAGAGATCATAATCAAGGCTCTGATACCAATGTTGGAAGCGTGTGTCGGGAGAATTGACTAACCTGTTCGATGCACTCCAAACAAAATTTCCAGGATCGTACGTTGAATCACCAGCAAACGATGAATGATTCTACTACACGTTGGTCCGAATACAATCACAAGGAAAGTATTCTTGTTCCACAACGTTAATACCGATTGTCTTCTCAAAGTAGATACGGAATCATAATGCGTCGAGAGAGAGTGTTTTGAATTTCTCTTGTCAGTTATTCATATATCGAAGAAGTTATCTTAACTTTCATTAAGAAGCTCTCCTCGCACCTCTTCAAAAGGTGTCTTTCAGACGCACCTCTTATTAGACCAAATGGTGTCCCTTTGACACACACATCATGGGTGGACCAACGAAATATAACACTTATCATGGGCTGACCACCTAAAAATAGGGTTCCATAAAATCACTTTTTCTTTCGAATTTAAGAATCTCAAATTACACAAAATGCAAAATCATCACTTTAACAACTCTCTGTTTCTTGTTTGGTTAGAGCTTTGGGAGCATTTCAAGTTACAAACTGGGAGGTCGCCAGTTAATGTTACCAATTGCATAGACTGAAGGCATGAACTCAATGAATACAGCATGTTGCGATCCCATGTTAAAGTATTCAATGATGGAGCTTTTTATGAGCATTATATACATGTGGTCCTTTTGCATTTAACTAATTGTTTTTAAGCTTCTGGATTATAATTTTTAAAACAGTATGGTAGATAACCACCACACTTATATTTTAGAATCAAAATATTTGACTATCAACTCGCCGCAAAATTACTATAGCACATCACTAAATTTTCAGAATGTGAGAAGTGCATATATAGAGTTTCCAAATTATATGGGCGGGTTCGATCATGGCAACTTATCTTTAATTTTGTGGAGTTGAATTTAATTAATATGGACGAGTTGACTGATTTGTGTGTGTTTCTTAGATAGTACGAGCCTTGATAAATCTTATAGTAGATATAATCTGCGATGGTTTGTTTCCCAACACAAGAAACCAAAATGTTGCTATCAGTGTTAGCCCATGAGAAACCAATCTTTTGACTTCACGTAAAGCAGATGCTGAATTGACGGCAGATAAAAGCTGTTGGCCCATGAGAAACCAATCTTTTGATGAGGCATAAAGCTGTTCGCCATGATAAGCCCATCTTTTGACTGCCCATAGAACAAAAGGTTGATGCTGAATTACTGCCATTAGCCCATGCGAAACAAATCTTCTTTGGACATAAAGCAAAAATATGATGCTGAATTATTGATCTTTGCCCGGGTGAAACGAATCTTTTGAAGGCACATAAAGCAAAAATGCAATGCTGAATTATTGCTTTTAGCATATGTGCAATTACCTGTATCTATATGCCATCGCCTAAATACAGTTAGCTGTGGAGAGTGATGATGATGACGATGAAGATGATGGGGTCATTGACCCGATCCCAATATTATAACTGGACAATAATCATTCTGAGTTATTGTTTTTGGCTCCGTCGTAGGATTGGTAGCGGATCGTTCGGAGAGATCTACCTCTGTGGCATGCTCGCTAACTGATACTCGGTTTTTGCTTTATCCATTCTGCATTTAGTTTGAACTTTTCCGCGAATTTATTTCAGGTTCTAAAATTCAGACGAACAAGAAAGTCGCAATTAAGCTTGTGAGTGGCCCTTTCCCATTTGAATTGACCCTATTTCTTTCTCTAGTTTTTGTACGTTTTAGTTTTTTTTAGCATTGTAGTAGTCATTGCATCCGTATTTAGTGGATTTAAAATTTCGATGTTTTATTTTTACGTTCTTTAAGGCAATATGGATTATGCTTTGTTCGGTTTTTTTTTTCTTGGGTTGTTCGAATGACATAGATGTTAGTTCACTTGCTTCCAGCAATTCGGCGGTGCTAACTTTTATAGCGCCAAGTTGAGATCGGCTATGGAGCCAGCCTGAGGAAGACTGATGACGACAGGCTTTCGTTCCGCTTTTTTCACCATACATTGAAGACAAGCTCACCATGAGATAGCCTTTAACAAGAAAGCATCATATTCGTGATTGCTGTCAAGCAAATTCATGATTCCTCCTTCAAACAAGAAAGCCTTTATATCTTCTTTAGATTGCCGTCATAACCCTTTTGACAAGTTTAATTACATTCTGTTGGGGTGATTTTCTTGCGTCTGTAATTATAGCTACAAAACATTTCTCCTACCTGAGAATATATGCCTGTAGACTTCCCCATTACTCCATTCTTTTCTTCTTCGGGTGATTTACTTGCATCGGCAGATATAGATTAGGTATAATCAATGCAACAAGCAACTTTCTAAGTAGTTATTCCTTTTCTCTCTTCTGTGCAACTTACAGGCCTATATGTTCAGAGCTTGTTAACGCATCAGGAGCGAATTCTCAAGTCATTCTTTATCATAAATCTCCACTGATCATAATCTAAGTAGTGCAATACCAATGGCCGAGTCTGTTGTTTCGTCTGTGGGCCAGGCAATAGGAAAGCTGCTCATCGACGAGGCCAAATTCTTGAGGGGCGTGGAGGGCAAGGTCGAGGACCTGCACAGGGAGCTGAGGCTGATCCGGTGCTTGCTGAGGGATGCGGATGCGAGACGAGAGCACGACGAAGCTGTTGGAGAATGTGTTGCACAACTCCGAGACTTTGCCTATGATGCCGAGGACATCATCGAGAGATACATCCTCAGAGCCGCGCTGAAAAAGGGACAAAACATCATCAAAGCGTATGCTTGCTTCATGGCGAAATGCGCGTGCATGCAGGTTCATGTGGTGGGAACAGAGATTGAGGGCTTAAAATCCCGCATCTCCAATCTTAGAACGAGCATGCTGGCTTTTGGCGCACAACCTGTGAATGAGGGTGAACACAAACGCACGAGAGCTTCGATGCTGAAATGGAACTATGAACATTTCAAGGAGGATTTTGTTGGGAGGAAAGATAGTATTGAGGAATTGGTGAAAGAGTTGTTGAATGACGGAAAAAAGCACAGGGTTATTTTTATATGGGGAATGGGTGGTTTGGGTAAGACCTCACTCGCAAAGAAAGTCGTCGCTCATGACAAAGTCAAGAACAATTTCGATGGTTTCGCTTGGGCTTGCATATCTCAAGAATACCACATGAGAGATATCTTGGAGGGAATTCTTGTTAAGTTGATCCCTGATCAAAGAAAGAGGGTTACAGAGATGAAAGATGACGAATTGTTCAAAACTCTATACGAGATTCAGCAAGAGAAGAGATGTATTGTGGTTCTTGATGATATTTGGACCAAAGAGGCATGGGACAGTCTTCGAGCTGCATTTCCGATTGAGAACACAAAAAGCAAGCTATTGATAACTACCCGCAATAGAGACGTAGCAGAGTACATAGATCTTCAAGGTCTTTTCCATGAACTTCGATGCTTATCAGATCAGGAGAGTTGGGATCTCCTGAAGAAGAGAGCGTTCCCTGAAATGAAAGGTAAGGCATTTTCAAGGTTATTATCCTAACATATAGTAGCTTCAAGAGATTCTAATGCTTGTTTGATTTTCGATTTATGGTACTTCTATTATTATTGACGGGATTAGATATTGAACTCTCTTCTGTTGGACTTGGAGTTGGTCAAGGTATTACAACGGGCCAAGCTGTAAAAGGTATCGCAAGACAGTCAGAGACGGAGGGACAACTACCGGGTACTTCATTGCTCAGTTTGGCCTTTTAGAAGCTTTAAAAATTTATGAATCGATAGTTATAGTGAAGTTCAAATGATAAATATATCGAGTGTCAGGCATCATAATTTCAATATTTGGGGAATCGGATGCCCCTTTTGTTTCTTAATAGCTAACGACTGTACCTCTAAACCAACATTTAGAACTTTGCTCCTCCTTTCCTCTGATGAGGATAAATACAAAGAGGCATTTATATGGCCAACATGATAAGCGATTTTGACAGATTTGTGAAGTAATGTGAAGCCCGGCCACGTTAGTTCTTCCATAGGCTCAGGTCCACCTTTTTTGCTTTTGTGAATAGTTGGTTTTACAAAAAGAGTTGGGATAATAAGGAAAATCGTGAATCGTTAGGCGACAAAATAGAGCGGCAACATGGAGATTTTAGTAGAATTGGTGTGGGAGATTAGTAGCACACTAAGTCACATAAGATTACTTGCACTTTCGATTTATCCCGTGTTGTTTTCATTTTTCTTCATCAAGTAAGAGTATTATTGTCATGCATTTGTTTGAGTCACTTAATTCAAGCGACATATAACAATGACAATACATTCCACTTGCTGATTTAGGGTTCTTGATCTTCAAGGTGAAGACGGAGGCATATAGAGGAGCTTTGTTGTGGTCCCTATAGTCTTTCCCCTTACAAAAAGCATAAATGAACCACATATTATAAAGAACTATAACATCTTATTTATATAGCTAAATGCAAATATTTGCACTTGAAGTTATCTTCCCATTGCAATTGCATCTTCCTATGATTGCTGAGTTGCATTTTGTTGCTTGAAATTGTGCAGTAATTACTGAAGACATGAAGAGGTTAGGAGATGAACTCCTTAAGAAGTGTGGAGGATTACCCCTGGCTATCATTGTGCTTGGTGGACTTCTGGCAGTCAACGAGTGGGAGACGGTTTACAAAAAGATCAATTTGCATTTTAGCGACAAGAGTGATGTGTCAAAAGTGTTGGCCTTAAGCTATGACGATCTACCATGGCATCTAAAGCCATGCTTCCTGTATTTGGGTAGCTTTCCGGAGGATGCAGAAATTCCTGCAACAAAGGTTCTTCACATGTGGATTGCTGAAGGCTTTGTGTCGCTGAATCCATATGACGAAGAGAGGGAAATTCAAGTGGAAGATATAGCAAAGCAATATTTAACGGAGTTGGTTAACAGGGGGATGGTTCAAGTACGATTCAACGGGAGTGGAAAGATCAAAACCTGCCACCTTCATGACCTGATGCGAGACTTATGCGTCTTTAAGGCTACGCAAGAGAGTTTTCTAAGCATTTTTAACATTCGGCAGGACAATGAGACGGAGGATTGTTCTTCTTTGACAGCAATAAAAGTCGAGTCAACTTGCAAAATACGGAGGCTTTCGCTTAATATGCACGAGAGTGCCGAAGGAAACATGTTTTCGAGCGTGAAACCAATAGAAAGGACTATACTCCACCTTCGAACTTTCATGTTCTTCGGATCTGTCCAAGGGAAGTGGAAGCAATTTCAATCAATTTTTATCAACTGTAAGTTTCTTAGAGTTCTGAAATTGGAGGATCTTTCTAATATGAGAGGAAATTTACCTAAATCAGTGGGAGACCTAATCCATTTAAGATTCTTAAGTTTAGCGGGAAGTTATTTTGCGGACTTGCCGCAATCTATAGGGAACCTTATATGTATGGAATTTTTGGACCTGTGTGTGGCTTTATTCGCTAGGGTAATCATGCCAAATGTGTTGCGTAAGATGAGAAGGTTGAGGTGTCTCCACCTTCCCTCCAATTTTTCCGTCAAGGGGAAACTTCATGGAGAGCAGAAGAAGTTGCGATTTGACACTTTAAAGAATTTACGGACATTGAGAAACTTTACACCGTTTAATTGTGACGTGAACGGTATAGGCAAACTGACTAATTTGCAAAAACTGACCGTCGATGGTGGCGAGGAGTTGGAGATAATGCCACAACTTGCTCAATTCGCTTTGAAACATCTTCGAACCTTATCTTTTAAGTTCCACAGCCGATCTCGCTCGTTCACTGAAGGTGAATTGAGTAAAATGTCAAGCTACCCATATTCCTGTAAGCTGTGGATAAATGGAAAAATAGAGAAGTTACCGGAACATAGGAATCTACCCCAGCAGCTGAGGAAGCTGGTCTTATTCGAGTCTCAACTAGAAGAAGATCCGATGCCAATATTGGAGAGATTGCAGCACTTGGTTGTTCTCGTGCTGGGGACTTGGGCTTTCATGGGGAAGGAAATGGTTTGCTCTGCGGGAGGCTTTCCTCAACTCAAGCATCTAGTTCTTTATGATCTGCCCTATTTGGGGAAGTGGAGGGTGGCTGAAGGAGCCATGCCTCATCTTTCTCGATTAGGGATCAGCGAATGTCCCCGATTGAAGACGGCGGTTCCTGAAGGAGTCCACACCTACGACAGTTCTCAAGAAATTTGGGATGAGTATCGGAAGACGTGGATGTGAGATAGAGAGATATTGATGCGGGTGGTCAGGGGTGGCCTCAGCTGTCTTGTGGGTTGTCAGGGGGGTGGGCTTGAGGACTTCAGTGGGGAAATCTGTTTGTTTCGCTCGCTGTCGAGATGCGTCGCGACTTTGCTCGTGGAAGATTGCAGAGTTCTCGCTGAGGAGGTGCAGCGAATTCAATGCGATGCTTCTCCAGAAGACAGCTGATGGGAGGCATGTACGAAGAAAATAAGGGTCATCGCTTGTGGTGTTGAAGACGCCATCGCGAAAGCAGCTTGCTTTGGCGAGGAGAGGAGAGAAGATTCGACCATTTCCATAGTGCTGGTCAGATGTTTGACGAAATGCGTATGTGAGTAGAAACTGGGGGTAACATAAATCTGTTGTGCAATCGACTTCTTTGTATATAGATACACAATGACGAGGAATACAACAGTGCATTATTGTGCACATCCCAGTCTCCTGCATTTTTTTTTTTTTTGGTTATTGTCAGTATCCTACTCTCCTTCATGTAAGGCTACAGGATATACTTAAAAGATTCTTTTATGTGTGCTTACATTACTCTTTCCATTTGAACACCAGCGATGAAATTGCTGGATGTAGCAAGAAAGCAATATGATTATGCCAATCGGTGACGCTCGGCAATTGTGGATGCTCTCCTGCGACCGAGAACTTGCGGTATATATCGAGGAGGTAAACATTATGAGAGGATTTTGGCTTTCTCTGCCTGGAATTGTATTCTCGATTGACTAATTAAGTCAAAAGGATAATGTCCGCTCCAGCATCAGTTCAGACCTTTGAAGGGGTCTCATAAAATCTCTTTTATCAAGTTGCTAATCTATGTCCTCTTCAACTGTGATGATTGTTTATCTTCTTTTGGAATCACAGACTGATGTTAAACTAACGCTTACCACATTGATGTGTCATTTGGCCCTTGCTGTCACTCTGCTGAGTTCAAACTTGGCAAGGTGTGCTCGCTAATGAAACCTCGTGCTTGAAAAAGTGCTTCGTAGTATGTGGAAGAATTTATCCACGTAAAAGCTACATTGTGGAGCCTGAACAATTACATATGTTATCTGTTGGACTGCAGGAGCATCTCGAGTGGCAGATTAGGAGCGGGTTTGTATATTTTCAAAAGCGCAGGAATCTGCGTCTTCGAAGGAAATTCCTTCCCTGCAGCTTAACATGACATTGAGTTACGCAAGAGAGCCGGAGCAGATTGTTTAGGATCTGCTGCAGTGCATGGTGGTTTGCACTGATATTTGCACACTTCGAAGATTGGTTATTTTGTACTAATGGCATCTCATCCCTCTTGCCCATTTCGAAAAATTTGATATTTATTTTTAGTGCTCATAGCCATTTCATTGCTGACTACAATTTTGTGTTTGATTAGTAGGATATTTTCCTTGTCTTACCTACTTGGAAGAATCAGAAACCAAAATCAGTGTTGTCACACGGAGATGGACAACGTAGAGAATGTATACGTCGCTCTTAATAGATCTAACCCTACGAATACGCCTAGATACAATTAGGTTTAATTTGTTATAGGAGAATCGAATCTATGCACACTTGGTGACATCAATTGTCTTCGTTGGTCAAAGAGTTGCAAAGCATTGGCGTAGGAAGGCCAACTAGGGATGCTCGCGTGCAGTTCAATTTTTAGTTCAGTATGTTGAAATAGTCACCAGCTGCGGGCCTTTGCTTACTTTTGATTGTTGGTATTCCTGTGCTTACTCTTGATCGTTGGTATTCCGAAGAGACGACATAGGAAAATCATATTAGAAATTTCTTTTCCCCTTTATTTTTTCCCAATCTCCAGATTGAGCTCTGTGAACATGTGATTTCGATTTCTACATTTGCCGCATAAAGCTCTCGAGACTGAGCAGAATCAATGAATCTGGGGTGTGCAATTTGGTAGAGTTTTGCGTGATCCATGATGTAGCCTTTGCACGGTAAAATCGTCGCTAAATGCCGTTGCCCCTCTCTGATAACTAATGGTTTGCCTCTTCTAAATCATGGTGTTATGATGAATTGACTCCTTGCTGTCGGTATGTGACCATCATCGACAAATCTCATCATATTGTATGATGATGTAATAACAAACGTCCGATTAGGAATTCCCAACCACCCAAATGTTTCCAATTTCTTAAGACTTATTTTCTTGTTTATTCCATCATTTTTCAAATTATCGTTGGCTTTTCTTGTTTCATTTCAAGTAGGCGCTTCTGCTCCACAGTGCACGTTTTGTTTCCATATTTCCATGTAGTCTTGCTCGATCTTCAAGGTGACGATATTAATAAAAAGTTGACGAGTGCAAAGATATTGCCACCTCACTTCGAATTGGGTTGACAGGATCTTTTGCCAAACCGCACTTTCATTGGATTTGCATGCACAGTGGACCACCAGCGAATGCTTGAGACCTATAGAGAAGATGTACGACTTAAGCTAGAGTTGGTTTATGGTGAGAAAGATGAAATGTCATTCAGTTGCTGAATTGAATGTGTAAGCCCCACACCGCCTGACTTCCTAAAAAAGTCCATTGTATCTTAATGTAGTGGGCCTCAATTGATGAAAACTCGAGCTAACAGCAACAGACAGCGGATGTATGTCGGCTCTGTAGAGGATTGACTTCTGTGTTGTACCAAATGCCAAACCGACTCGGCATCTTTCACACAAGAAGGAGGTTTGTGTTTTCGATGGATGAGAGTGAGTGAAAATGATTGTAGTACCCACAATCAAGAATAGATATTATACTTGATCTTCACATAAGAATAACTCGTAAAACCTCCTCTCACGTCACACCGCGCGTAGATATCAAGGGATGAGATAACTCCCTAGCCAAATGAACAGGAACAGCCATTGGATCGGCAGAAATCTACCTTTTATGCTGGATATGTAAAACCTCAGACTATTAGATGGAAGAAAATGCTCACATATGAGAGAATTATGGGCAAAGACGGACGAATTATTGGGATTTTACTGCAATTGGATGTTTCATTTTGGTAGTTTTCTGTTTGGGTCTGCGTTGCATTCAGGACTTATTCCCAAAAAACCCAGTGCCTTTCTTGTCCTTGTTAGTACAGTGTAGCCTTCATCATATCCCAATTGTTACTCTCCCCAACAGAGACTCAAAACAAGCTTGTGACAGAAGCGAAAGGCAAAAATTGCGCAAACAATTATCTATAGCCATCTTTAGCAAGAGTCATCACTGCCTCACTATGGCATTTGGTGGTGACACATCTCTGCAAGATGATTTTTCTGATCTCTCTCTCTCTCTCTCTCTCTCTCTCTCTCTCTCTCTCTCTCTCTCTCAATATCTAAGGTGAAGATCACTAATTCTGGTTAAGCCCTTTTGGATATCTTTCTTTTCATTTCCTTGCCGAGGAATGTTAGTGAGCTGAAACTGGGCTTGGGACTGTGTCGTTGTAGATAAAAAGGGAAAAGAGCAGGTAACGTCAGCTTCATATTCGTTGCATGTGCTTTTTGCTCTCCTACTGAGATTTTTTCTCTAGTTCTTTTTGGACTTGCGGTTTGGCAATGCTCTATGTGATCCGTGAATTGACAAAACAACAAGAAAAGTTTGCTTGCGTTGGCAATAACTGTCGTCATCATCACATGAAGAACTCTGAGTTTTGCAATATCTCAGGATTTTAGCCTCGGCTTTGTTGGTAGAAAATGGTTGAGATAAGAATAAGGTAAGAACGTTGAGAAGAAGAAATTACGTTTTCAAGATTTGGCAGGACGGTGAAAGATAATGGAGAAGGAATATGTTCTCTCGGTTAGAAGGAAAATAGAACTAGGACAAGAGCGTCTTGGAAATGGATAACGACAGTCAGGGCACGAGGGTGTGAATTTGAATCTGATTGCTTCATCTTCATTGTAACAGGTGAAGATACTCTAAAACTTTGGTACGATGGATCCTTCTCAGTTGCCTTCTTCAGTTTCCGCTCCTCAGGAAGCTTCGCATTATGATGAGCTCTCCATGAAACAGAGCTCGAACTTTTCAGATAGTCTGAAGGTACTTATACACACACACACACACACACACCTGGAGTTTTCTTCAGAACATGACTACTAGTTACTTTTTCTAGGTTTACCTTGAAATTGGATTGATGTTCCTTTATGATCACATTCATCCATTTTCATACTTGTCTGTGTTCATGAGCCAGTTACTTTCCTCTACTTTTTTCTCTTGTTAGATGATCAAATTCCTCATGATCTAGTCTTCATCATGTTCGAATTTCAGGGTGAAAAGGTTTGGATTTGTCATGCATGCTAATTGTTGCCTTTTTCACTAATCAGGACCTGAAAGATCTTAGGAAGCAGTTATACTCGGCAGCTGATTCTTTTGAATTGTCTTGCAATAGACACAATCAGAAACAAACGTGAGATACATATGTTTTCATTTCATTATAGTGTACCGGCTTGAGCATTTATTTCTGTTGCTCATCTCTATACTGGCCTTGACAATACCGTAGAGTGGTGAACACACTGAGAGATTATGCAACGAAAGCTTTCATCAACACTGTGGATCACTTGGGCTCCATGACTTATAAGGTCAATTGTCTCTTGGATGACAAGATTGACGAAGCATCTGCAATTGAGATCAGATTCTCTTGTGCTCGACAGGTGTGCTATATAATTAGGTTTTCCTTGTTTTATAGCATTACGGATGGAAAGGGCTTGCAGGCCCTCTGATTTATCATGTGCATGGTCTAACAAATTGCAATTTACCAAGAAGAATTAAGTTCTTGGAAATCTGAAATTACTTTAGATAAACTCCACGACGTGTCGGATCATATTACATTGCGACAAACTAATTTGAAGAGCAAAATATATTCTAAATAGCAGAACATATCCTGCTTCAACAATAATATGGAAGATGGCAAAGAGAACAACTATCTCTCATACTGTCAATTTATTTATCACTTTCAACCCTGTTTTTGTGTTTTAGAGACTACGCATGTGTGAGATGTTCATAGGCCATGGAGGCCTATCTCAGCAGTCACTAGTGATAAGAACTCCGAAGCACCACATGCGATTACCAGGCACGCTTCCTGTCACGCCCCGAACCCCCATCGAGCTCGCGACATCCCCTGCTGCGGTCGAATTGATGCGACATCCTAGGAACGTCGCCGACCCAACCCAAACATCAAAGCCACATGCGGAAGCGAATAAAACAACCCCGGACAGAAATATGACGACAACGGGGTAGAACTCCATAACAATCAAACCACAACTTCATACAGCACCAAATATACAAACATCATATTACATACATATACAGCAAACCAACATTCGAAATCACCGTCATAACAAAAGATCAGGGTCTGGTTAACTTAACTTCCCTATGGGTCAACCCGATTTACACAACCCCTAAAATACCCTAGGGAAAACCTACTGATCACCATCTTCCATTCCGCTCCTATTTCTTCTGACTCGATCCTCCGGAAATCTCTTGGGTATCGCCTGCGAATCCACCGACACCAAAAGCGATTCTTCGAACTTCCAAAAAGAGGAGGCAGACTTCCCGGGTCTAAGGCTGGGGGTCTGAAAGTGGCGGTTATACAACCGTGAGACGAATCTCAATAAGTGTACAACCCCAAACCCCACGTAGGCACTCACGTACCGCCAGACGAAAACACGCATAACACACGACAATCAACCAAGCTAACAACCACACACGACCCTACCTGGAATCCATCATACACGTCCCTGCATGTTAGTCAACCACACAGCCAGCACATCACAGCAATACATCACAGATGCGCGCGTGCCTCAATTATAAGACAGAAACCACCTGGGCACGTCCCATACCGTGCCTAGCAGTTTCTACCCCATAATTAAGTATCACATCACGCGATACAAACACACTCGCACACTAACTCACACCATGCGTCACTTTCTCAAACCTCGCACCTCAAGCCAATTTCCGCTCATTCTCAACTCTTCCACCACTACCGCGCCCGCGTAAAACGCATCAAGCCAACGGTCTTCTGACCTCGTCAGGCATCGTCACCCCGTCGGGCCGGGCATCGTCACCTCGTCAGGGACGGCATCGTCCCGCGTAAACGTACACGCCTCAGGACGGAATCCTACACACACTTTCCTTCTACCGCGCCCGCGTAAAACGCATCAGGCCAACGGTCTTCTGACCACGTCAGGCATCGACACCCCGTCGGGCCGGGCATCGTCACCTCGTCAGGGACGGCATCGTCCCGCGTAAACGAACACGCCTCAGGACGGACCTTACCCCGCGTAAACGAACACGCCTCAGGGTATCACTTTTCCACTCAATCCTACATTTCCGTACCTTAATTCCACACTCTCCACACGTTTCACGCCACCACACAAACACACTACCAAAACATACACACCTCACACCCATTTCACATTTACACAACCTCGTCACGCAAACACCACACAAACACCCACGCTTGGCACGCGAACTCAATGCACAATCACACTACCACACCACCACACTACACGGCCACATACACGCGGCACACCACCACAATTCACGGCCACTCACATAGCACACACGGTCACGCATAATCAGCCCACAGCAATTTCCAGCACACGCGCTCATTACAAATTCGCACTACCGCACCACCACACTACACGGCCACATACACACGGTACACAGTCACGCCACATTCAGCTCAAGTACAATCTAGAACACCATTCAATCGGCCCACAAACACAACCTAAACAAACCTTCCAATAAACCCATTCAAGCCACAATAATTGCAATCAATCACGCAATTAATCCCCGATCGATCCACAATATCTCAGCCCTAACCAAGCTTCCTAAACCTCGAAAATTCATTGCCAAATCAGTTCATAACCTCCAAACAACCAGCCATTCAATCAGTCCCAAATCAGCCACAAAATTCCCTAAACCGAACCCTAAACAGTGACCGAAATCCCATCAAAATAAATAGTAAACGAACTCCAAAAATTCTAAAATTTGGACACGTTGCGTAAAACATCTTGCTGAACATTTTTCGTGAAGAACGTGAAACTCAGTTCCAACTGGAAACACCTCATTTGGTCACTTGAAGTCAGACGAAAATCAACTCACTCCAACAGACCGTTTTATCCTAAAAATATATTTCTTTCAATACCCGAATCACCTTGAAAAACCTTGAAATTTTTATATGTTATAACCAAGAATGTCCCCAACAAATTTTGTGAAGGAAGTATTTTGAAAATAGATCTGGAAAAATTTATAAAAATTCGAACAGACCCGAAGGTCGGGTGAACAGTAAATCGGGCAGTTTTATTTCGGTCCAAAGATGGACTTACGAATGGCAACAAATGATTTCCAAAAATTCCCAAATTAAAATATGTTATACTTCAAGATGTTGGCAACAACTTTTATGAGGAACACTTCCTCAAATTCGGGCCACATAAGTCACAGTAAAAATAACAAAAACCAGCGACGCAGCAGCAACCCAACTGGAAATCAGCCAACACACACCACCGAGCAAACCAGCCACTAAATTCACCCTAAACCAAGCCCTAAACAAGCCCAACGATACCCGAGCTCCTAGGCGACATTTGGGGAGGTCACTTACTTAAAAAGCGAGACAGAACGGGGCTGGGATGGTGCGGAACAGCAGCAGCAGCAGCAGCAGCAACAGCAATGGTGATGTCCAACAGCCAAGGAGGAGAAGAACATGGGAGAGAGAGGGAGTGAGGGAGAGAGAGAGGACACGGGAGAATGAGGGGGAGGAGAGAGAGAGAGGTCAGAAATAGTAGGCTGGTGGGGACACGTGTCGGCGATCCGCAATTTTTCCCAAAATACCCTTGATCCAACGGTCCTCGTTCGTCTTTATCCAATAATTCAAGGGCAAGGTGGTAATTCAATAATTTCAATTTCTTTTTCACTTATTTTAGTCCTCAATTATTGCCCAAAATTTTCCAAAATTCAGAATTCTCAATACAGGGTCCAGGGGCAAAATGGTAATTTTCCGGTCCCGGGGCGAAATTCCAATTTTCGCACATATGCGTTCCATATGTGCGTGGCCAACCTAATATGGCGTCGGATTCACAAAATTCACTTTCAAAGCCCTCGAAAATTGACTGCGAAGTTCCGGGAATAAAATAATATTATTTTTCCAATTTTTGTCGAAATTCCAATTTTTGGCCAAAACCACTCTAAATGTCCGTGGCCACCCCAAAATGACCTTGGCCGCGAAAAATAACCTCAAACGGCCTCCGAATCCAATCTCGGTGCCCATAGGGGCAAAACCGTAATTTTCTGGGTCCCGAACTGAAATTCATTTTTTTGCAGAAATGGATGGCCCCAAGGTTGGCCAAGCCAAAAACGTCATCGGCCACTCAAAATTGTCACTTTCAAAATTCTCGATTCCCGAGCCCGAATTCCAAGAAATGACTAAAATTGAACAATCGCGACTTTAGTTTATCTCTTGCTAACGGGTGGCTCATTGGGATTACGCGCTTTCGACTCGTGACCGACACCAAGTCAAGTCACGTTTAAGTTTACTCTACCCGGGACGACCTCAGTTGTCATATAATTGCGAGGGTCTGTCACTAGTGCCCTTCGGACACGATCAATCAAATAGACCGGTCTCAGTTGGCTCAAAACATTCCCTCATCAATCCATATGGTCGAAGATCGAACCCAGATCGAGTTCTTTGGTCGTGCGAACTCAATCCCGTAATAGCCTTACCCCTAAGGTTAGCATCCCGAGAATGCGCGGGTCCCGGGTGAGATCTCACTATAGTGCATTGACCAAAATATTCATTTCATGAATTCCGGGAAAAGGATCGAAAATTCAGACTGTTACCCTTCCCTTCACAAGATTTGTCATTGGTTTAGTAAGACCAAGAGTTAGGAGTTGGCTCATGCTTAAGAACTTTCTTTCAGTTTCAACAGCTAAAGACGGTGGAGTCAGCAAGAATCTGCGGTACCACATGACAAGTGGAGTAAATGCCGAAATGTCCGCAGGTGAACATGGTATGACTCTTTTTCTGGTTTAGCTACCACTATGCTAATTGCACGGAACAAGATTGGTCTATTGGATGTAAAAAGTTCATAGAACTAGCTGATATCAAGCTCATCATTTGCTTGTGTTTAACTTATTCCATCAAAAAGCAGAATATCAAATGCTACTATTGACGTACTAATAACTTTTTTTCTTTCCAAAGACATATCCAAAAACTATAGAGACTTCTGCATCATTTGTCAGGTAACTTCTGATAGAGTCTGTGCTAATCATCCTAGCTTCGAAAAGACCCGATGCTGACAGTGGAACACTGATGCAGGAGACGGCATTCGGCTACACAGTTTCCACAATCCTCCCCAGCCGGCACCTTTCCATTTGCAAGCACTTCATCCAACAAAAAAGCAGGTCAGTACACTCGACTTGAATGCTCCAGATTGCCATACCTAGCGTTTACGTCATGTTTTCATACCCTGTGATTGTATCATATGTCGTGTAGTCAGACAAGCTCCTAATGCAAGCCGCACTTTTTCTAACCAGAAAAACACGCCTCTCCATTTCAATTTCAATTCACACGTTCAGGTTCTCTTGTCAATAGATCTACATCTCCAAACCCTTCTAATGCCAAAAGACGAGTAAGCATCAATGATATTCAGTGCAGCTTAGCTATTCAAGTTTTATATTTTGTTGGACATGTCTTGCGGACATGATCTCTTATGAACGATTCTCTTATATGCCCACATGAATATCCAGTACCCATCGGAACCCTGAAGATCCACTTCAATGTCTACTCACGTTGAGAGGAACAGAGGAACAGATATCGAGGTATATTCCAGCAAAAACAAACGTCTCTTAAAGGCCTTGATTAGCATGCAGAAGTCGAGAAAGGACAACAAGTTAAACAAGTTCTTGGACGATTACTAAGAAGAACAGCGGGTAAAGGAAACCGGATAGACCCATATCTCAGTTTCTTTGCATCATAACTGTACCTCAATATGTTGAAGATCACTGGAAATAATGTCGTATAACTAAAAATGTTTCAGATCAGACAGCTGCAAATGAACTTGGCACTAGAACTCTCCACATAAAAACAAGAGCTCGACTGTACAGATTTCTTGTGTGATAGGCACGAGATTCGCGCTCCGTCCAGATTCTTGACAGTAGCAATATAGTTGATTGTGCAATGGATATGGTTCAAAATCTAAGATCAAAACTTGGACACTCAGCTTTCACTTTCAATGGATCTCTATATCTTCATCCTTTCATCATTAGCATAGCCGTGAGAACCACATGAAAGAGATGCTTCAAAAACAAGATTGTTGCTGCAGCATTTGGGTTCAGCTTATTCCCGAGAGGGCTGAAAATGTTAATTGCAGCAGATGTACAAGCTAGTCATACAAAAGCTCAGTGAAATTGAGAATGTCCTCGAGGTAAGTAAAGAATGAAATTTTGGACTGGGATGTATTAGAGAATTCAAGGAGGTCCTCTTGCACCTAGTTTGAAAATTCCATATAAGCAGCTGCTATCTGCTGCTAATTTAATTCAGCTTGTCCAGTAGTTTGGACCAAAGAGTTTCAACAAACATCAAAACTCATTAAGCTTTTATGGAATTTCAAGATGCTTAGAGTCACAGCCTTGCCACAGACAGGTCAAAATAGAGCTGAAAGAATCGATTACTGTAAAAAGAGTAGGACAAGTAGCCGTGAGATGCCTGTGAGTTGCCAATTGCAAAGCCCCTTGTATAGTGAAATTCATTGAAATCAGAGGCAGAGTTTGATGATATTTTACATTGACAGATGAGGAAACATATATTGCAAGAAAGCTAACACTAACATTAAACTGAAGCTAGTTCAGCAGCTGGCGCTGTCTTTGAGCACCATTACAAAACTCATCAGAATCTTGAAGCTCCTTTGTTAGTGAAGCAAAAGTTGCCTTACTTTCATATGTATTTTTGGCATTGGCAACTTGATCTAATGGTTTTCGGAGGACAAATAACATTTGACAGGCTGCATTGATTGGATTACAAGAGATCATTTGCAAGCTGGAGTAAGTAAGACAACAGGTTCCTCCAATAAATAAGAGAGTTAACTTTATAGGAAATGCAAAACGAAGTGAGTGATCCGTCAAAATCAATAAAACCAATCCCAAGCTTAATTGCATGACATTCTCTTTCTAGAGTGGGTCCGTGAAACAATCTATCCATTTTGCGGGCTTTACAAAGCTTACTGTAAATTACTTGACGCACCTGAATAAGATAAAATTTCATTGTGCCTAAATCTAACTACACATGCGAAAGATAGTAGCATCAAAAGGCAGAAGACAATTCTCATAAAGAGAAATATCTACTTAGAGTAATCACCATCACGAAGAGGCTTGGTCTTGGGAACTCTCCTGATGCAATCTGTGCTTTTCAAACCAGATATTCCACTGTTTGAATTTGAATCTCTCGCTGGATGAACCTTCCCTGAAGTTTTGTCTCCATGTTCATGCCGGAGTATTGTATTATCCAAAGATAAAGCGTTAGGCATCAAATAATTGAGGCACATAGAATTGATATCTATGGAAGAAAGAATTAGATGCTCCAATTCTGAATCATCTTGAGGTGACCATATCAGGTGAACAATCCTCCTCATGTAAGTGCCCCTACTTGGTTAGGGAGGTAGCAACTTTCTCCTAACATGTTCTTTCAACATATTCATTTACAACTCTATCTTAATACCCACAGTTCCACCTAAATAACCTCAGTAATTCACTAGGACATAGCTAGACAAATAGGATGCATTAAGGAAAACTACAACTGAATACAATAAAGTTATTGAAACATCTGAATAGCATTGGATGAATCAATAATGTGGCAACCTCCCAGGATTGATTGATCAACTTTAGCACCATCCACCTCCCCATGGCCTGTCCCCATTTCTACAGCGGTGTGACATGGTTCACGATCATTCAAACCCATTGGTACCTTTTCTTTTACTACATGCTCCCCAATATCAACCAAGTGAGAATCAAATACCAGCGATTTTCCAGTTCCCAACACTTCATCTTTCCTGAGAAATTTATTCACGGAGACTTTCCTGCTAGCATCATACAGTGTGACCTGAATGATCCTAAGGGGAAGAAAACAATGAGCAGAAAAGTAATTCCAGGAACTATAAATAAGGGGTGTGAAAGGCCTTTGAACTTTTTTGGGTAGTGAAATGCACTTGAATTAGTGTGATAGTTGCGGCACATAATGAAACCACTATCCAAAAAACAGAAGTGATTCATGTTGGATCAGCAAACGAAGTGGCCAGCGTAGTTTAATGAAAAAACAGTTGCTTGAGGATGAAAACGTCCTTGAAAGTGCTTTGGAATGACCGGCCTCCCTAAGGATCCGCGAACTTCAAGCTGCAAAAAACCATTGTGGTATTTCTAGGCCTCTTGAGTTACTTGGGTCATGTACAAAACCTGCCATTCTACATGACAGGAAAATGTTAATCTCCAAGCAGGACATCCTCAGTTAAACTAACACAAAACAGCGGGAGAACACAGCCCTCAAAAAGGAATATTCACATGCTCATGCGTGTTGAAAATGACTGGAGAATAATAATGAAATTGTTATTGATTTTGCTATTTCAATAACCTCAAGCTAAATGTAGGCAGTAAATACACAGCAATACATACCTACCCATGTAGAAATCTATCAGGATGTAGAAGGAACAATCTGCTAGTTAATGAAAACTTCATCGGAAAATTTAAAAACTATAAAGGGATATGCTGAGGAATCCATATACTTGGTTCATTGCCCTCCTCTTTTCCATGAGGTTCCCTTAATTGTGATTCATTCTTCACCCAAATCATGGTGCTAAAGCTAGGACAATATCAAGAACATAACCTGACAAGGCGAATTCTGGACTTTCAAAATGCACAGGCACACATTGTCCACCTCCGAAGCACAAAGCCGAAACCTCAATAGATAGTTTTATATTTGGCGAAGCTTTTACACATCATACATTTTATCCTTTGAACTCAAGTTGGAAATCTGCTGTATCTAAGTTATTTCAAGAATCCATCTGGTTAAGCAGTAGAGAGTTTGGACTATGACAAGTACAAAAGTTTCGTTACAGCTCATCAAGCAAAAAATTGTGAGTTTGGCCATTTTTTTCTTCTGAAAGAGGAGTAATGAGTACATCTTTCAGTGCGTCACAATCAGATTCAAGTCATTATTGTAGATCATCCAAAACATGAAGGGAAGGTATCATCCTCCTTAACAGAAAAGGAAGAGATCATATGAATAACAATGATGATTTTCAATTGTCGTATCTCTTTATCTGGTCAATGAAGAAAGTTTTAACTAGAAACAAAAACAAAGAATTGACTCTTGGCATCTGCAAGTTGAAGAATTTTTGGAAATTATCCCGCATTTTATGAACATCCTATAAACTTGTGTCCTTAAAGCTCCGAATCACATTGTGTTGAAATATCATTTTGGTGAGTATGGAGTATCCCGCAATTACATCAATTGCATAGCATCTAAGGGAACTATAAACAATCAGGGAGAAAATGTTGACAATCTATTGGCAGTTCAAGACTGTAGGCCAGGGGGTAAGGCTACCTCCATAGAAAGACTAAACAGGAAAAAAAATTATACAACACCATGGAATGGATCAAATTGAACTGTATTCCAGGTACCTTTTACAGCAGATTTAATGGTAGTAACGTTATGCTGCTGCTTCTGAATATTTAATTTGTGAAGAGAATTGAAGCTGTTTCTAGATGCTGTTAGATCACTCAAAGATTCATGGTTTGCTTCACGATTGCCAACTTCAACCAAACGACCAGGAAATTCCATCATCTCCCCAGAGCTTACTTCTTTAGCTTTGCTCAGGAACCTGCTATCTAAAAGTTTCCAGCTCGTATCATACAAGAAAACCTGGTAAAAAACCCAAATAAGGTTTCAATCATCTGAGCCATATTTATCCTGACAAAACTTTCACTAATCTGCTGAGAAAGGTATACATCATGAAGATGAAAACCAACTAATAAAGGAAGCAAGAGCTGAAATTTAATTCAGCAATGAGATAGCTGGTATTATCGAACAGTAAAAATCCATAGTAGATGTAGACTGTGTGACCTGCCTAGTCATAGATCCACTGCTTGTACAACGAAAGAAGCCATCATGATATTTTTTCAACTTTTGAGTTAAGTGTGTTGTATACAAGGCGCGCCAATCTATATCCAAAGGAATATCATGTCAACTGCAGTGCTGAGACAACAATAACAAACTCTTGAATATAACTACATAGAGAATTTTGAGACCAGTTTTCTGAGGGAAATTTGGATATATGGTAAGAAGCTCCAATGATTTCAATAGAAGCCATGAAAATATGTATAACCACCGTGATTGAGAAGATTTGATATACAAAGCATCAGAGTCAGGAGAATCTTTGTTGACCTTGAAAAGGTTCTTTACGTAGTACAGAGATGTGCAGAAACTGTACCCCAAAGAAAATCAAGAACGGATTCACAATCCAGGAGATACATCAAGAGAAAGACATGGCCTGGCATGGGCATAGATGAGTCAGCAAAAGTTCAAACTCACCTGTCGTACTCGATGTCCTTGACTTTGGACTTGCCTGCAATATGCCGTACTTGTTCATTTCACTCTTCTTGAATTCTGGAAATAAAACAGCAACATAAAAGGCATGCTAAGTTTTGTACCCAGCATTTACTTGCAGTTAAGAGAGTAAGATTATGTAGGATATCATCGCCAACCTTTTATAATTTTCTGCGATGGGCTTAGGCCGATCGTCTGCTGTTTACCCTTCTCCACTTTGGTCTTCACATCTCCTTAAAAAAGTAAGTCAAGTGGATTATACGATAATACAGGCAGATGAGCACAGCATTACGAGTGTACGAGTACGAGTTGTCAAATTTCAATCCAATGGAGACACCAGCATGAAGAAAAACAAATATGTAAGAACAGACAATACCAGCGGAATCAGTTACTTTGACGAACTTGTTTCCGTGAAGGGAAGCTCTTCCCTTAGGAACTTTCTTTTCTCAACTGCAAGTATAAGCATCATCAAGAGGCTTTTGCCCTCCTTCAGGCTCTCCAACATCAACCAAATAAGCGTTGAAGGTCAGTGTCTCGCCAGAACTAACAACTTCATCATTCTTCAAGATCCTGCATTCCAACAGCTGCTCGCCGTCATCATACAGCATTACCTGTCATATCATCCGACCATCAATCACGGAATGAACTAATCTACTCAGAACAAGCTCAATCCTGGAGAGTATGACGCCCGAAAGCACAGAACAGAACAATCCGCGATGACAGTCAAAATTGAAATCCTAAACATGGACAAGCCAATCAAACTGAATCATGCCCGAGCCTCCATTGCGGATCGAGTTGAGCTGGGACATCAATGGCAGAGGAGTTTAGTAGTGAGCGGCCGGGAACGAACCTCGCCGGCGGAAGAGTGGAGGGAGAGGAAGCTGTCGCGATAGACCTTGCGCTTCTTCTGCTTGAGGTGCTTCGTGAAGGTGACGTTCCATTTCGTCGGAGCTTCATCCATGGCGGTTTCTGCATTTGGGGAATGGGGAAGAAGAAGAAGATCTTCCAGGGATTTCGAAAGCTGCGAGAGCGATCCCGCTTTCGACAGCTTAAATAGTTATGGCGGGAGATGAATTACCAATATGAGTTAAATCATATTAAATATCGATGTTCGCTAATTCATTTGTTGAAGTTGTTCCTAAATCCTTGAGTTTATATCGTAATCATAATATTTTAATAATACATTAATATTCAGTTACATAATTTTTAATCATAAACTTGTTAAATAATTCATCAGTTATAATTTAATTTTTATCTAGTCAATTACATTATGGGTATGTGACATAAATGCTACTCATTCGTTTTCGTCACCCTTATTAAAAGTTAATTCCATAAAAAAGCATAAACTTTACTTTGAATGATAATTCTGGTTCGATTCTTTTTGTCTCAATAAAAAGTACAAACTTTTACTCGAGTCCCAAATCTAGCTTCTGTGATGTAAAATTTTCAAACTGATCGGGATAGATTTGAGATTTAAGTGAAAGTTGGTGATTTTTTACGAGACAAAAAAAAATTCAGTCAAAATTGTTATTCAAAGTAAAATTGGTGCTTTTTTTTGAAATTATACCCCTAATTAATTCAAACCTTTTGACTGCAGGAAGATAGCAAGGAAGATCTTGGAGGTTGCCTAGAGGCAAACAACAAATTACTGAGTAATTAGCATTTTGGAGGATGTCCTAGAATTCTCCCCTTCTAAGAAATTTCATCTATAACTTTTTCTCATGCGGTGGAGAAGAACAAGATGATGAGCACTAGACTCCTTATTAGGAAGATTTCTTTGATAATGCAATTTCATTCGATGTTTATTTATATCATACTTCAGTAATAAATTATAGATACTTCAAGTTTTCTCTTTTCTAGAATTTCAATATAATAATTGGGCTGAAATGTCTTTTCATTGAGGCTCAACTAGTTAAAATATTAGGGTCCTCTTTAATTTGAGCTAGCTCATGAATAGGTCAATTTGGGCTAAGAGGATTTGGTCCTTCCGGTAATGAGAAAAGAATGTTCACATCGATAAGAGGGTCAGAAAAAAAAAAGGCGAGAATGAAAACGTTTATAGTAGTGGGAACACAAAACTCAAGGAGTTAGGAAGAAAAAGATCTCTTATTCACAGAAATTGCATAAATATTATTTTACTCATATTTTCATCCGACAATCCGAACATTACAAGTCAAGTCTATCTGATGGACATTTATATGGTATAAGATTGTACCGTACATCATTACTCATCAATTATTAAACGATATTAATTGATAGAAAATGTTAACAATTTCAGAGAAGTCAATAAGTGAAATTTGAATAGTATTTTAAATTTCAGCGGCATATAGTGTTCCAGTGTAAAAAGTTGGCCCATTTGAAAGGATATAGCAATAATAGGGAAGTTCTAGCTGCACTTGCTCCCCTCCCACACTCTCCCATGGACACACTTTTTTATTATTTGACAATTGTTTCTTCTTTCCTCCAAATACGCTCATCTTAAATCAATATTTTGCTACATAAAAAGACATTTAAATCATAATAAATTATTTTGTTCTCTGGGTAGCATCCAAACAATGTTATAACTTAATGCCTCTATTTCCTTTGTCTTATTTTTTCTCATGATTATTTATATAATTTCTATTTCTTTCTAATTAATCGCCTCTATAAATACATAGCATAATTGATCTAGTCTTGTTTCCATTCAGCGGAAGAACAAATGGGGAAGAACACGAGACATCTTTTTAGGGAGAACTCTCTAATAATGAAGTTTCGTTACTTGAAGCTTCTAAGGAGTCCTCAACAAATTCGGCATGGTTTAATCGTCATTTCTTGTGAAACCTTATATGTGATGGGATGTTATATTGAATTTGCTAGTGAATTCGTGGGATGACAGAGAGATCTAAAGGTGTGAAACTAATTCAACGAGCTGCGGCACTGATTAAAAGATCAGTTTAATGGATCTGGGAGCCATAGCCATTTGTATTATTTCCAACCAATACCTCAAGCACCAAACTATTAATTCAGCACTCGAGATCAATGTCTAAGCAAAGATCTAATTGATCAAGCTGCGGCACTTGGCCCTCCATAAAGAACTTTTCGATTTTTGTCTGCATGTGTGACTCGAAGCCCACATTAAGATGATCTTGAATCAATAAAAACCAATAGATGATTTGTCAATTTGAAGAAAACTCAAAGAACTCGGGAAATAAGTTCTAAGTCAGCTACTACTTCATCATGAGCTAATAGTATAACTCCAACAGTTGATGCAGTTGACTCTATAATGTTTTTTTCTCCTCTAGAAAAAATTTAGCCCAATGTGTAGTTGATTTCTGAATCGGTCAAGGACCGACCAAACAATCAATATAAAAAACTATACATGCACTAATCGAATTCATTTAATTCTTTTTTAGAGGCTACAATCTAGATTTTGCTACTATTTTTTTTTCATCTGTCCTATCTTTAACTTGTGATGCTAATTCTCTTCACTTTTTAAATTTTGCTCTGCTTTTTAGAGAGCGCAAGAGTCCACGTGATACTATTGGCCAGCTCTTGCACCACACTAAGGGCCCGTTTGGTAACGTGCCAAATAGTAAAAATTTCTGTTCTTTTGTTCCCAGAAATAGTTTGGGAACAGAAATGCGTTTGGTAAATTTTTTGTTCCCGGGCACATTTTTGCAAAAATTTGTGCCGAGAAACAGTTTTGGAAGAGAAACAAGAAGTAAAAAAAAGTTGCTTCTTGTTTCTCGGCACAATTTTGAGAATCAGTTTTTTTTCTTCTTTTTCTTTTGTTTCTTTTCTTATTTTTGTGTTCTTCTTGGGCCAGGGCCGGTCGCCGGCGACCGGCGGCCAGGCCAGCGACACGGCCACAGCCCAGGGCTGGCGAGGGCGTCACGGCCCTCGCCGGCCGCCGGCGGAGGCGAGGGTCGCCCTCGCCGGCGAGGGCGAGGGCTGGACCCTCGCCGCCTGGGCGAGGCCGCCTCGCCCAGATCGGGCGAGGCCGAGCCTCGCCGTCGCGTCGCGACGGCGAGGTCGGCCATCGCCCATCGACGGCGAGGCTCGGCCTCCCCGATTTCGTCCTCTCTAGCGTTTTGTTTCTCTTGCTACGGGCGGGGGCGGATTCCGTGTCTTATAAGGTTCCTGTTTCGCGCCACGACGGTTCTCCAGTCCTTCGATCTGCCTCCCGTTATCAAAAGCTTTGATTTTTTTTCAGCATCCGGGTGTGAATTGTTTCTCCCAATTCTCTCCCTCGTCCCGTGCTTGAAAGATTTTCCGGAAAGTGATGTTGAATGTCGTCTGCTGTTGCTTGTTTCGTTGATGCTCTTTATAATCTCTCGTGACGGCTGCCTGCACTGGTGCCTCGCGGTATTGGGTGTGGTTTGTTCGCTGTGAAAAGAGGTTTTTTTTTTTTTTTGGATGTATGTGAGCACCAGCTCGGGCATGCGTAGACCCTTTGCGAGTTTTGAACGATAGCAGGAAGGGTGAGCGAGATCTTTTTGTAAATTGATGTGATGAACGTAGAGGCAGATATGTCGGGGCATGTATCTAGTCAATCGGGCGCTCAGTTGCCTGGGGTGTCCCACCAAAATGGGAATGCTGTCCCGAATATAGTAGCTGTAGGCGGTGGTGCCCCTCATGCTGCGTTCGGGGTGGACACGGATCTTGTCAGAGCTCGGCACTACATGCAAGAGAAGATGTAATCTAATCTGGAGCACTTGCTCTTCTTGTGCTTTAACCTCCACAGTTCCGTTGGTCCTTGTTTGCTGATTAAACTTTTTACTGTCCTTTTCAGCTTTGTTCTCTTGGCAGAGCGGCATCAGCAGCCAATTAATGACTCTCAAATGCAGAGGCTGAATGATATTGTTATACGCCTGGAAGACGGTCTCTTCAAATCTGCTCACTCAGAGGTCTTCCCATCCTCATCATTTCTCGCCACTTCTTCTTTGTAAAAGTACAAAAAGAGGCTTATGATTGCCCTTTATTGTTTTTTTATGGGGTTTTACGTTTTTTTTTTGGTAAGGGGGGTTTTACATTTTACATCTGCGAAAGCCAATAATCTATTCATTTTTCTTGCCTTGTTTCACCTGTTTTTTCTCGTCATTATCAGTATTTCCTTTTCTTTTTTAGGTGAGTAGGACTTGACATTCTTTTGCTACTTTAATATTACAATTATGCAGGATGAGTATATGAATTTAGGCACATTGGAGTCCCGGTTGCATAGTTTGATCAAGCGTTCATCTCTTAATAATCGAAATCCAGTCAATCCTAATTCAACGACACAATGATGATTCCAACTCCTGGATTGTCGCATAATGGGAGTTCGACCATTATGGTGATATCTTCTTTCCTCTGAACACCCTTATTTCAAATTATAGCTGCATAAAATGACATTCAAGTCATAATACATTATTTTATATTCCTTGCTCTTGTTAGCATCCACAAATTATTATAACTTAATGCCTATATTTTCTTTTCCTTCTTTTTCTGTCGTCATTATTTGAGTAATTTCTTTTCCTTTCTAATTAATCACCTCTATCAATACATAGCATAATTGATGCAGTCTTGTTTCCATTCAGCGAAAGAACAGGAGGAGAACAATGTGAGACATCTCACTAGGGAGAACTCTCTAATAATGAAGTTTCGTTACTTGAAGCTTCTAAGGAGTCCTCAACAAATTCGGCATGGTTTAATCGTCATTTCTTGTGAAACCTTATATGTTATGGGATGTTATTCTGAATTTGCTAGTGAACTTGTGGAATGACAGAGAGATCCAAAGGCATGAAACTTAACTGTTCATGTGGTAATTAATGGTTTGCAATTTGTTTATGTGCCTGGTCATGTGTCGTGTTAAGTATTCCAAGCTCTGTTTAGACGGCATTCGAGTAATGTTCGATGTTATGAAACTTGTAATGCCAGTGGTCCCTTATATTATGGAATTAATGCTGATTTCTCGCAAGTTTTAAGTATTGTCATGTATCTTGTGAAGAACTGTTTGGTGCTCCTGAAAAAAGTGTTATTTAAAGTTAATTTTTCTTTCTTGTATTTGGCTATTTACCATCACGTATGCTGCAGTCGATGTATGAACATTTTGTGAGAGCTAAAACACCCTGTTGTCTTGTTTTAAGTAGATGATGAATGTATAGGTTTATGAGCCATCATCTTGTGGGTGCCTAATGTAAGGGGAAGCCATTGTTTGTCCATCAAAGTTCCCATATTGCATATTTCACTAGGCCAATTCCTGCGTGATCGGGCTATTAGTTCCCCCACTCAAGACTTGAGCATGCCTTGAGCCATAGGTATGCTCAAGTCTGCCTTAGCTTCGGGCTCATCTTCTACTTTTTGCTGATTCTCATAGCTCATACTGCTAGAAAAGGCATTTGGCTGTTTTGAGTTTCCTGTAACTATTAACGCAAGCAACAACAAACTTTGGTCAGTGCATAGAGTATGTTTTGATTTCAGGACCGCCAATGTGTTTGCCGATAGAGCCAGAGTCTTATGCTGACTGACAGGCATCTCAGGCACCACTTTCCTGGAACAATATCTAAGCGAGCATTGATAGAGATTGAACCAAGTCTGTGCCTATACTAAGTTTTCTTTCCTACACTTAGAGTTGATTATTTTTAGTGGCAGTGCGACAAGCCTAGTATGTCAGCTGGAGCTGGCTTGAGGAAAAAATCAGTTTGCAAGATTTGGGAGCCACGGCCACCCGTATTATCTCCAACCAATACCTCAAGCACCAAACTATTAGTTCAACACTCGTGATCAGCGTCTCAACAAAGATGCAATTCAATGAGTTGAGAAACCTGATCCACCATAAAGAACTTTCTGAATTTTTGTTCGCATGCGTTAAGATGATCTTGAATCAATAAAATCCAATAGATGATTACGTCCTGCTGCAGGAGCTCGGTCAGTTTGAAGAAAACTCAAACCAACTGGGGAAATAAGTTCAAGTGTGTGGCTGCGTCATGAATTCATTTATTATAAAAAGCTATACATACACTAAATGAATTCATTTAATTCTTTATTAGGGAAAAAAGAAAGGAGTTGGCTCCAATCTGGCTCTTGCACCTTACTAGGCAAATTAAGGGGCACTGACCCCACAATAGCATGTGAGCCCCCCTCCTTCGCACGCACTCTGTACGCACTACAAAAGGAAGAGTCCTAGCAGTCAAAACCGGTCAAATCTGATCAGCGATGATTTCTCCAGTAAAAATCGTTCTCAATATTACGGATTTCGGATTGGATTTCGTACGAACCCAAAGTTGGAGATATAATTTAACAAAAATAGAATTGAGACCATCGTAAATCGTCGCGATCAAATCCGATTGATCTCCGAATTTGAGATCACCGCCTACTGGCACCGTCGCTCTTGTCGTCGCGGATCGCACGTCGCTTCAGGTTCGTCGGTCCCCGATTTCGTCCTCTCCAGCGTTTGTTACTCTTGCTACGGGGGGGATTCCGTGTCTCATAAAAGGTTCCTGTTTCGCACCACCGACGGTTCTCCAGTCCTTCAACCCGTCGTCTACCGTTCTCAAAGCTTTGATTTTTTCCTTTTTCCAGCATCTGGATGCGAATTTCTTCCCAAATTTTCTCCCTCTTCCCGTGCTCGAGAGGTTCTCGAGAGAGTGATGTTGAATGTCGTCTGCTTTTGCTTGCTCTGTCGATGCTCTCTATAAGCTCTTGTCATGGCTGTCTGCACTGGTGCCTGGCGGTACTGGGCGTGGTTTGTTCGCTGTGGATAGAGTTTTTTTTTTTTTTTTTTTGTATGTGGGCACCAGCTCGGGCATGCGTAGACCCTTTGCGAGTTTGAATGATCAGAGGAAGAGTGAGTGAGAGCTTTTTGTAGATTGATGTGATGAACGTGCAGGCATTTATGTCGGGGCATGTATCTAGTCGATCGGGCCCTCAGTTGCTTGGGGTGTCCCAGCAAAGTGGCAATGTTGTCTCCAATACGGTAGCTGCAGGCGGTGGTGCCCCTCCTGCTGCGTTTGGCGCGGACACGGATCTTCTCGGGGCTCGGAGCTATATGCAAGAGAAGATGTAATCTAATCTGGAGCACTTGTTCTTCTTGTGCTTTAACCTCCACAGTTCCAGTGGTCCTTGTTTGCTGATTGGACTTTTTACTGTCCTTTTCAGCTTTGTTCTCTTAGCACAGCGGCATCAGCAGCCAATTAATGACTCTCAAATGCAGAAGCTGAAGGATATTGTTATACGCCTGGAAGACGGTCTCTTCAAATCTTCTCACTCAAAGGTCTTCCCATCCTCATCATTTCTTGCCTCTTCTTTTTTGTAAAAGTACAAAAAGCGGCGGATGATTGCCCTTTATTGGGTTTTTTTTCTAGTGTTTTACATTTTATATCTGCGAAAACCAATAATCTGTTCATTTCTCTTGCCTGGTTTCACCCGCGTTTTCTCGTGATTATCAGTATTTCCTTTTTTTTGGTGAGTAGGACTTGACATTCTTTTGCTACTTTGACATTACAATTATGTAGGCTGAGTATATGAATTTGGGCACACTGGAGTCCCGGTTGCGTAGTTTGATCAAGCGTCCATCTATTAATAATCGAAATCCAGTGAATCCTAATTCAATGACAACGATGATTCCTACTCCTGGATTGTCGCATAATGGGAGTTCGACCATGATGGCGACATCTTCAGTGGATGCACCTCTGAGTAATATGGATGGGAGTCGCAGCATGCAGCCAACGAATGCAAACACGGGAAGCCTTATGTCAAGTGGTGTCATGCAAACACAGGAATTCTTATGTGAAGCCTTATGTCTACTTGAATTGTAAATGAACAGTTTCATTCAGATGTAGACCTTATGTAGGATGTTTTGCTATGTTTTGAAGTTGGGGTATAATTTGAACGATTTTCCTGTTTCCCAGTATATCAATGAAGATATAAACACCTATGCACTGGCGCTGATGATCAAACATTCACTTGGAACTTCGACCAGAAAAGGATGAGAATGCAAAACAGTAGGGGATATATTCACATTTCAGAAAATGTTACAGCTAAAATATTCAACCTGTCATTCCCTATGAAGGAACAAAAAGAAGCACGACATACAACAAACCTAACCTGTGGACTCTGCGTGTAAGAATGAATCACATGAAGTACCCCAGCTACTCAAGATTTTTCCAGTGATCAAACATACCTGCTTTCGGAGTAAACCCAGCATCAGGTAAATCACCATCTCTGCACATGATGCTGCATTTCCCTGTGATGTCACCTGAAATTCTAGCAACTTTTATTCCATTTTTGGTGGCAGCGTCAATATCAACACCTTCATGAAGATGTAAATGTTGGATACTAAATTAAGATCTAAGAAAACATAGTAAAAATACTGACAAAATAAACCAAACTCGGGAGATTATCACCTTCCAGACCGACACCAGATTGCATTATAAGCTTCATCTGTTTCACTCAAGCTATAGTATCTGAGTCGAGGCGCTTATTCTTCACCACACAAATATGGTAGTTTCCTATAACATGTGGCACATCATCAAGGGCCACCTCATCAACCTACGAAAATGGAAAACAGATGAACGAATAATCTTCAAGGTGCAGCTAGATACAAAATTTGGAAACATATGAAACAGTAAGTCCTTACATTGCCATAAACCCAAGCACACTGATTAACAAGGATATATCTACATTTAAACGTAAGACCAAACCGAATGTGCAAAGTTGAACATGCTTTCTATTCCTAGTCTGTTATTTATCCAAAGGCATGTGCTGGCGATAATGGGATCGTTACGGCAAGTTTAAGTAGGACCCTGACAAGAGCAGATTGGTTTTTTATTTAGCCAAGTAAAAATTTCATCGCTTACTACAGTGTCTCAAAGTATACAATTCTACTATCTTACAACGATCAGAGGCAGAAACAGGATACCACTACAGTGCAATAGGTAGTTGAAATCCGGCTCTACCAATGGACGTGAAAATAATTGGCCGGCATCGAGACCTCAAGTTGATGCAATCAAATCCCTTGTTCCGCTCAAAACACATCCAGGTAGCTCCATCAACCACTTGCAACCGAAGATAGTGGAACATTAAGCATTTTCTTTCATATGCCGTAGGGGAATCAGAATCACGTAGGGTCTGAACCTGGATAAATGGTTATTGGCTCAAGTAGACTTTGGTGTGATCGTGAGAGGCCAGGAAGTAGGGACCGCAAAAGAGGATGCGGGTGACGCCTTCTTCACCGGCTCCGTTCCCATTTCCCTCCACTTCTGTTGAGCTTGTGAAGCTGTAACTCGGAGTTACAGAGAGAGAGAGAAAGAGAGAGAGAGAAAAGGCAGGGACGTTGACGTACTGACAACTGGGGACTGGTGAGGTAGAGAAAGAGACGGAGTTTGCAGCCTCCACAATCTACACCAAAGCACAGAAGATTCCTCGATGACAGACTAAATCAAAATCCGAAAGGATGCTATTCAGTTCGATCAAGCGAGCTAAATTCAAGGAAAAGACGGTAACGAATCAATCGCCACTGCATTTTCGACATAGACTAGCCAATCAAGCCGAATCATGTCCAATCGCAGGTAACTAAGTACGCTGATCGAGTTGAGCTGGGACATGAACGGCAGATATCAGTAGTAAGCAAGAGAGAGGAAGCCGTCGCGATAGACCTTGCGCTTCTTCTGCTTCAGGTGCTTCGTGAAGGCGACGCTCCACTTCTTGGAAGCATCATCCAGGGCGGTTTCTGCATTTGGGGGGATGAAGAAGAAGATCTTCCGGGGATTTCGAGAGCTGGGAGAGTGACACCGCCTTTGAGAGCTTAAATAGTTATGGCGGGAGGTGAATAATTTAATGAGTTCAAAGGCTAAGTCACTGCGCAACCACACACTTTGCGTGACTTTCTCAAATAAACTTTTGATTCGATTTTAACTCACACCGCGAGCTAAACAAGAAAGCCTATTAACAGGAGAGCATCGTATTGAGCACGACAGCATCAAGCAAACTCATGATTCGTCCTTTAATCAAGAAAGCCTTTATACCTTCTCAAGTCTCTGTCATAACACTCCTGAGAAGTTTAATCACATTCTGTTGGGGGGAAAAGATCCCAAAGTGTCCATCGATAATTTTGTTGGACCCACGTTTATGCAAAAGTTTCAGCCATTGAATTATGTGCCAATATTAAGGAATTATCTGTTTTTTTTTTACTAGCTTTGGACATCCAATGCGGAATTTCTTCCCTCTCATGACTCTCGCGCGTGCGTTCGGTGCATTTTGTGTGGGATAATGTGACCGATTATATAACCAATGCTGGTCTTGAGATTTTTTGCTTATCATAAGTGATGACTTATTTGCACATCGGTGATAATCTCTTGGAAGATTACTCCATTCTTTTCTTCTTGGGGTGCTTTTCTTGTGTCGGTGGATATAGAATATGTGATTATCAATGCAATACGCAATTTTCTGAGAACTTATTCCTTTCCTCTCTTCTTCGCAACTCGCAGGCCTATATGTGTTCAGAGCTTGGTAACGCATGATAAGTGAATTCTCAATTCATTCTCTATCGAAATCTCCACTGATCATTCTCAAGTAGTACAATACCAATGGCCGAGTCGGTTGTTTCGTCCGTGGGGCAGACAATAGGAAAGCTGCTCATCGACGAGGCCAAATTCTTGTGGGGCGTGGAGGGCAAGGTCGGGGACTTGCAAATGGAGCTGAACCTGATCCGGTGCTTGCTGAGGGATGCGGACAGGAGACGAGAGCATGACGAAGCTGTCGGAGAATGGGTCACGCAACTCCGAGACGTTGCCTATGATGCCGAGGACGTCATCGAGCGATACATCCTCAGAGTCGCGCCGAAGAAGGGACGAAACATCATCAAAGCGTATGCTTGCTTCATGGCAAAGTGCACGTGCGTGCATACTTATGTGGTGCCAACAGAGATCGAGGGCTTGAAATCTAGAATTTCCGATGTTGGAAGCAGGATGCAGAAGTATGGCATACAATCTGTGAAGGAAGGGGAACGCGAACACGCGAAAGCTTCCACGCCGAAACAGACTTACGCCCATTTTGAGGAGGATTTTGTTGGGAGGGAAGACAATATTAAGGAGTTGGTGAAAGAGTTGTTGAAGGATGGAAAAGAGCAGAGAGTTATTTTTATATGGGGAATGGGTGGTTTGGGTAAAACCTCACTCGCTAGGCAAGTCCTCGCTCTTGACAAAGTGAAGAAGAATTTTGATTGTTTCGCTTGGTCTTACATATCCCAAGAATACAACGTGAAAGATATATTGGTGGAAATTCTTGTTAATTTGATCCCTCATCAAAGAGAGAGGGTTATGAACATGATAGATCAAGAATTGTTTAAAGCTCTATACAAGATCCAACAAGAGAAGAGATGTATTGTGGTTCTTGATGATATTTGGACCAAACGGGCATGGGACAGTCTTCGAGCCGCATTCCCAGTCAAGAACACGAGAAGCAAGCTAGTGATAACGACCCGCAATAGAGAAGTAGCGGAGTATATTGATCCTCAAGGTTTTTTTCATGAACCTCAGTGCTTATCGGACAAGGAGAGCTGGGAGTTGCTGATGAAGAGAGCGTTTCCTAAAACGAAAGGTAAGGCTTCTCTAAGGATATTATCCTACCATATAGTAGCGTCAAGATATTATAAAGCTCGTTGATTTCGATTTATGGCGCTTCCACAGGGTTAGCCGTTGGACTTTCTTCTGTTGGACCAAAAGTCGGTGAAGGTATTACTGTGGGGCAAGCTGTAGAAGGTATCACAACACAGTCAGAGGTGGAGGGACAAAGACAAGGTGCTTCATTATTCAATCTGGTCTCTTGGAAGGTTTAACAATTTATAACTTGATAGCTTCTACTGGAGTTGGAATGATTGATATATGGAGTAATAGGCATCAAAATATTGATATTTGGGAAATTATATGCCTCTTTTGTTTCTTCATAGCTAGCAATTGTACCTCTAAACAAACATCCACGACTTTGCTCCTCCTTCCTCTAATGAGGATGACTATCGAAGAGGCTTTTATATGGCCAACATAATAAGCGGTTTTGATAGGATTTATGAAATAATGTGAAACCTAGCTATGTTACTTCTTCCATAGGCTTCATCTCTGGTCCACCTTTTATGCATTTGCAAATAGTTGGCTTAATAATAAGATTTGAGATTGTTAGGAAAATCGTGACTCTTTATGCGACAAAATAGAGCGGCAAAATGAAGATTTCACTAGAATGTGTGAAGGAGATTAGTAGCACACTCAAGTCAGGGGAGACTACTAGCACACTCGAGTTATCCCTGTGTTGCTTTCATTTTTCTTCATCAAGCAGGATTAGTGTTGTTATACATTTGCTTGAGTCACGTATTTCAAGCCAATAGTAAGAAAGACAATACATTCCATTCATTAATTTAGGGTTCTTGATCTTTCAAGCATAGATGGAGGCATATATAGGAGCTTTGCCGTGGTCCCTACAGTCTTTCCCCTTACAAAAGCATGAATGAACCACGAAATATAAAGAACTATAACATCTTATTTATATATCTAAAACCAGATATTCGTCCTTGAAGTTGTCTTCTTATGATAGTTACATCTTTCTCTGATTGTTGAGTTGCAATTTATTGCTTGATATTGTGCAGTAAACACTGACGACATGGAGAGGTTAGGATATGAACTCCTTAAGAAGTGTGGAGGATTACCCTGGGTTGTCTCTGTGCTTGGTGGACTTTTGGCTGTCAACGAGTGGGAAACGGTTTACGAAGAGATCAATTTGCATTTTAGTGACACGAGTGATGTATCGAAAGTGTTAGCCTTAAGCTATGACGATCTACCATGGCATCTAAAGTCATGCTTCCTCTATTTGGGTAGCTTTCTGGAGGATGCAAAAATCCCTGTAAGGAAGGTTCTTCACACGTGGATTGCTGAAGGCTTTGTGTTGCTGAATGACAAAGAGAGAGAAATTCCGGTGGAACATGTAGCAGAGCAACATTTAACGGAGTTGGTTAAGAGGGGGATGGTTCAAGTACGATTCAACTTGAGTGGAAAGATCAAAACATGCCACCTCCACGACCTCATGCGAGACTTATGCGTCTCCAAGGCCACGCAGGAGAGTTTTCTAAGCATTCTTTTTTTTTTTTTTTTTGGTAAGGATTTTCTAAGCATTCTTAACATTCACCGAGACAACAAGCCTGAGGATTGTACTTCTTCGATGGCAATAAAAGTTGAGTCAACTTGCAAAAACACGAAGGCTTTCTCTCAATATGCACGAGAGTGCTAAAGGAAACATGATTCCGAGCATAAAATCAATGGAAAGGACTATGCTCCACCTTCGAACTCTCATGTTCTTCGGACATGTCAATAATGAGTGGAAGCAATTTCAACCTATTTTCATCAACTGTAAGTTCCTTAGAGTTCTGAAGCTGGAGCGCCTTCCAAAGATGAAAGGAAATTTACCTAAATCAGTGGGAGACCTAGTCCATTTGAGATTCTTAAGTTTTGCAGGAAGTTGGTTCAAGGGCTTGCCTCAATCTTTGGGAAACCTTGTATGCATGGAATTCTTGAACCTGCATTTTGTATCATGTGATACGGTAATTGTGCCAAATGTATTGTGGAAGATGACAAGGTTGAGGTGCCTCCAACTTCCCATCATGTTTGCCGTCCAGGAGAAATCCATTGTACCAAATGTGTTGCGGAAGATGACAAAGTTGAGGGGTCTCCGCCTTCCCATCCTGTATGACGTCAAGAAAAAATCCAATGGGGATCGGAAGAAGTTGCGGTTGGACACTTTGAAGAATCTACGGACATTGAGAAACTTTTGTCTCGATAACTGTGATGTGAACGATGTAGGTAAACTGACCAATCTGCGAAAACTAACTATTATTCGTTGTCAAGAGTCGGAGATAATTCCAAAACTTGCTGAATTCACTTTAAAACATCTTCGATCCTCATCTTTTAGATTCTCAGGCCGTGATCGTTCATTCACCGAAGGAGAATTGCGTCAAATGTCAAGTTGTTGCCATTCTTGTGCGTTGTCCATACATGGAAAAATAGAGAAGTTACCGGAGCACAAGGACCTACCCCAGCAACTGAGGAAGCTAGTCTTACTCTATTCCATACTCGAAGAAGATCCGATGCCGATATTGGAGAAATTGCATCACTTGGTTGTTCTCCTACTGGGGTCTTGGGCTTTTGTGGGAAAGAAAATGGTTTGCTCTGCAGGAGGCTTTCCTCAGCTCAAGCATTTAGTTCTTTCTGATTTGTCCTATTTGGAGGAGTGGAGGGTCATTGAAGGAGCCTTGCCTCATCTTTCTCGATTGGGGATCAGCAGATGTCCCAAATTGAAGATTTTGCCTCGTGGGATCTCCACATATGATGGTTCGGGAGACATGTTTGATGAGCTTTGGAGGCACCCTGACTTGGGGATAGTGCCTTGGTAGACTAATAATTAATTTGAAGGGCCAAGTAGGGCATTTCTACTCTGGCTTGAAGCAGCCCCATAATTATTTTTTTTCCAGCAAAGTTTGTAACGGGCAATCATATGACATTTTGGATCAAACCTTGTGTCTATGCAAATGGAGGAATCCTACAAACTATTCCGTCTTTCTTGTCGGCTGGCGTAGTTGGCAATGTGAGTGCTATTCTCCCTCCCTCTCCTCTCTCTACCACTCTCTTAATTGTCTCTCTACTTAATTGGCAATGAAAAGAGGTTTTCGTCTTACTTTATTAAATAAATAAATTATATCAAAATATTGATGATAATAATATTGTATTTGCTAAGAAATGCAAAATCGCTATCATCTTAACAACTCTATTGTTATGGTCGAAAAAATCGCTATCGCTAAGGAATGCTAAATCGCTATCTCCAGTTAAGAATCTCAACCTATACGAAATGCAAAATCGCTATCATCTTAACAACTCTATTGTTTCTTATTTGGTGGGAGTGTTGGGAGCTTTTCATGTTATAAATAGAGAGATCACCCATTAATGTCATTAATTACATGCAAATTGCTCTGGGTCAAGCCAATTGAACTTAACTGGTTTGGGAGGCTCGTAGGTTGTTCCATGGGCTTTCAGGTAATCTATCCTACACGCCTGTACCCTGAATTATAAAAGAAAAAAGAAGACAAAAATGCAACAACTTCTCATAAATCTTTTGTAAGACTGCATGAAGTGATAAATACAAATTACAATTATCATCCATAAGTATAAAGTTGTATATAGCACGTTGTAGTCACATGTTAAAGTATTCAATGATGAGGCTTTTCATGGGCATAATATACATGTGGTCTTTTGCATCTAGCTAATTGCTTTTAAACTTGTGGATCGTAATCTCTAATATGGCCCCCTAGATACCCACCACACTTATGTTTTAGAGTCAAAACAATTTGTTATCAACTCGCTGTAAAATCAACATTTTGTTAAATCTTCAGAATCTGATAAGTGTATATATAAAGTTTTCAACTTATACAAGTGATCGCAATTTACCCTTAATTTTGTGTAGCTGAATGTACTTAACATGCACGAGTGTGACTGATTTGTGTATGTGTTTATAAGATGGCATGAGCCAAAATATATCTTATAGTAGATATAATCTGCGGTGGTTTGTTTTCCCCCCGCAAGAAAGAAAAATGTTTCTATCAGTATTATAGCCCATTGGAAACCAATCTTTTGACGACCCATAAAGCAAAAGTATGACGATGAATTAACGGCACATAAAGCAATTGGCCCATGAGAAAGTAATCTTTTGACGACATATAAAGCTAGTAGCCCATTAGACACCCAATTTTTGACGCCATGTAAGGCAAAAATAGGATGATTGATATTGAATTGTTGCCAGTAGCCCAGGGGAAACCAGTCTTCTTTTGAGGGCACATAAAGCGAAACTATGATGCTGAATCATTGCTGTTAGCCCGTAATGAAACCAGTCTTTTGACGGGACATAAAGCAAAGATGTGATGCTGAATTATTGCTATTATCCAATGTGCCATTACCCATATGACATCGCCTATATAGAGTTAGCCGTGGAGAGGTCATTGATCCAATCCCAGTATAATTATTGGACCAATAATCATTTCGAGTTAATGTTTCTGGCTCGATCGCAATATTGGTAGTGGATTGTTCGGAGAGATCTACTTCGATGGACTGCTCGTTAATTGATATTCGATTTTTACTTTATCCATTCTACTTTTAGTTTGATTTTGATTGCAGTTGTCCGTAAATCAATTTTAGGTACTAGTATTTAGACGAACAAAGAAGTCACGATGAAGCTTGTGAGTGGCTCTTTCCCAGTTGAATTTGACCCCTTTTGTTTTTCTAGTTATCGTGCGTTTTAGTTTTTTAAAGTACTGTTGTAGTCATTGCATCTGTATTATGTTCATTTAAAATTTTGATGTTTTATTTTTACGTTCTTTTAAGGCGATATGGATTGTGCTTTGTTCCGTTTTTTTTTTCTTGGATTGTTTGAATGACCTACATAATTGGTTCACTCGCTTCCAGCAAGTCGGTGGTGCTAACTTCTATACTTTAGAATGATTATTATTAACAAGTGGAAGCTTGCCTCGGTTTGTGGCTTTCATGCATATGTAGGCATATTATATGTTTAGAGTTGTGATGCACGAATTCATGTTGTGCTTCTGGTACAGTACGACCGTAAGCTCAAGTAAAAACGATATAAGCAAACTCACCAATCTGCGAAAACTGACCGTCTCCTCCAAGAGTGATTTTCATATGGAGAAAATTCCCCAACTTGCTGAATTCACTTTGAATCATCTTCGATCCTTATTTTTTAGATTCTCAAACCTTTTTTCAATCACTGAAGGTGAATTGAGTAAAATGTCAAGTTATCCCCATTCCTGCAAACTGTCCAGAAGAGAAATTATAGAAAAGTTACTGGAACATAAGAACCTACCCGAGCAATTGAGGAAGCTGGTCTTGCTCTACTCCGAACTCGAAGAAGATCCAATGCCAATATTGGTGAAATTGCAGCACTTGGTTGTTCTCGCACTGGGGCATCGGGCTTTTGTGGGAAAGAAAATGGTTTGCTGAGCAGGAGGCTTTCCTCAACTCGAGCATTTAGATCTTTATAATCTGCCACATTTGGAGGGGCGGAGGGTGGCTGAAGGAGCCATGCCACATCTTTCTTGATTAGGGATCTTCCTTTGTCCCGAATTGAAGGCGGTACCTGAAGGAGTCTCCACATATGACTGTTCTGAAGACATCGCTCGCGAATCTCGGAAGCATACATTCCTCCAGTGATGTGATGTGTGTTGGATAGGTTGTGTTGTCAGGGGGTGGGCCCGCCCTAAGATAATAGCAGATGTGGAAAATGGAAAATTTGATTATTAATATGGCAAATGCTTTATAAAATTGATACAAGAGTAAAAACATCTAATTCAATATATTTTTATGAGTGAGAATAGGCTATTTATTATGGCAATCCCTAGATGAATTTCTCCATCGTCTTCTTCGTCCTATCATAAATCATTGTTCGTCTCATTTTGTCCCCCCTCTCTCATCCTGGTGGACTTTCAATCAGTTGGGGAGGGGGTTACCTCCGTCGTTTCGCTCGCTGTCGATATGAACTCGCGACTTCTGCTCGTGGAAGATTTGCAAAGTCCCCCCCGTGAGGGAGGTGGGGAGCGAATTCAATTCAATGCTTCTCCGAAAGACGCTGGACCGGGGGGAGGCGCATCCGTGAAGATATGAGGGTCCAATCGGTTGTGGTGTCGGACGGCGTCATCGGGAAAGCAGCTGCATTGGAGAGGAGAGGAGAGATGATCCGATCATTTCTATGGTGCTGGTCAGATGTTCGAGGAAATGCGCGCGCGAGTAGAAACCGGGGGTAACATAACTCTGAAATACGACAGCGCATTTTGCACGCCCCAGTCTCCAACATTTTTTTGTTTTCGTCATCAGTATCCCTGTCTCCTACATGGGGGGCTGCAAGATTTATTTAAGAGATTCTTTCGTGTGTGCTTACATTACTCTTTCCCTTTGAGCAACAGCAGCGATGAAATTGCTGGATGTAGTCAGAGAGCATATGATTATATTCCAATTAGTGTGACGCGCGCCAGATGTTGCTCTTCTCCTGCAGCCCAGAACTTGCGGTATATATCGAGGAGGTAAATATTATGAGAGAGGATTTTGGCTTTCTCTACCTGGAATTCTATTCTCGATTGACTAATTAAGTCGAAAAGATAGTATCCGCTCCAGCATCAGTTCAGAAATTTCTTTTCCCCTTATTTTTTTTCCTGAACTCTAGATTGAGCCCTGTGAATGTGTGATTTCGCTTTCTGCCTTTGCTGCATAAAGCTCTCAAGACTGAGCAGAATCGATGAATCTGGGGTTTGCAATTTTGTAGAGCCTTGAGTGATCCAAATTCATATCATTGCAGGTGCTCTTTGCTCTCCTGCGGAGATTCTTTCTCTTGTTTTTTTCTTTCTTATTTTTTTTGGACTTGCTGTTTGGCAATGCTCTACTTGATCAGTGAATTGACAAAACAAGAAGAAAAGTTTGCTAGCGTTGGCAATAACTGTTGCCATCAGCACATGAAGATCTCTGAGTTTTGCAAAATAAACATCTCCAGGATTATAGCCTCAGCTTTGTGGGAAGGAAATGGTGAGATAAGAATATGGGAAGAACAACAAGAAGAAGAAAGTGCGTCTTCATAATTTGGCTGGACGGTGAAAGAGAATAGAGACGGAAAATATTTTCTTTGTTACAATGAAAATTAGAACGAGGCCGGGACGGTGTCTTGGAAATGGATAATGACAGTCCATGCACGAGGGTGTGAATTTGGATCTGATTGCTTCGTCTTCGTTGTAACAGGTGAAGATACTCTTAAACTTCAGTATAATGGATGCTTCCCAGTTGCCTTCTTCAGTTTCTGCTCCTCAGGAAGCTTCCAATTATGATGAGCTCTCCACGAAACAGAGCTTGAACTTTTTAGATAGCCTGAAGGTACTTCATAATACACCTGGAGTTTTCTTCAGTACAAAACTACTGCTATACTTTTTCTGGTTTACCTTAAAATTTGATGTGATTTTCCTTTATGTTCCCATTTTCCACTTTCATAATTGTATGTGTTCACGAGCAAGTTACTTTCCTCTACCTTTTTCGCATATTATATTATCAAATTCCTCGTGATCTAGTCTACGTCCTGAACAAATATCAGGGTGAAAAGGTTCGGATTTGTTATGCATGCTAATCATAGCCTTTTTCACTAATTAGGACCTGAAGGATCTTAGGAAGCAGTTATACTCGGCAGCTGACTATTTGGAGACATGATTAGAAACAATTGGGAGATAAATAGGTTTTCACTCCATTGTCGTGTACCGGGTTGAGCATTTCTTCCTGTTGCACATCTGTTAAATTGCCTCGACAATATTGTATAGTGGTGAACACATTAAAAGATTATGCGACGAAAGCTTTCATAGACACTGTGGATCACTTGGGCTCCCTGACTTATAAGGTCAACTGTCTCCTGGATGACAAGATTGAGGAAGCATTTACAATTGAGCTCAGATTCTCTTGCGCTCTACAGGTGTGCAATATAATTAGCTTTTCCTTGTTTTGTAGCGTCAAGGATGGGAAGGGCTTGCATACCCTTCGATCGACCATGTGCAGGGTATAACAGATTGCAACTGATCAAGAAGAATCAAGTTCTTGAAAATCTGAAATTACTCCAGATACACTCCATAATGTGCCAGATTATATCACATCGTGACAAACTAATTAGTAGAGCAAAAGAGATTCTAAATAGCAGAAGATATCTTGATTCGACAATAGTATGGAAAATGGTAGGGAGAACTGTCATTTCTCTTGCATCAACTTATATATCACAAGTAGTGATATAACTTTCAACATTGTTTCTGTGTTTTGGAGACACTGACGTGTTAAACGTTCATAGACCATGGAGGCCTTTCTCAGCAATCACTAGCAATAAGAACTCCGAAGCACCACATGCGATATATCTTACCAGGCACGCTTCCCTTCACATAATTATCATTTGGTTTATTAAGACCAAAAATTTGGAGTTGGCTCACGCTCAAGAACTTTCTCAGTTTCAAAAGCTAAAGGTGATGGAGTTGGCAAGAATCTAGCAAGTGGCATAAATGGCAAAATGTCCGTAGGTGAACATTGTATGACCCCCTTTTTCTGATTTAGCTACCATTATGCACATTACACGGAACAAGATTGGTCTAGTAGACGTTGAAAGGTCACGAGTTACAGAACTAGCTGATATCCTGCTTATCATTTGCATGTGTTCAACTTATTCGATCAAAAAGAACTTCAACTGCTACTACTGACGTACTAATACCTTTTTCTCTGAAGACATATCCAAAAACATAGAGACTTCTGGATCATTTGTCAGGTAATTTTTCATAAAGCCCGTGCTAATCATCAAAGTTTCGAAGAGACGACGCTGACACAGGAACTTTGATGCAGGAGACGGCACTCCGCAACAGAGTTTCCACAATCCTCCGTAACCGGCACCTTTTCATTCGCAATAACTTCATCCAACAAAAAAGCAGCTCAGCACACTCTCGACTTGAATGCCCCATTTTGCCACACATAGCCTTTACGTCATGTTTTCATACCCTGTGAGTGTATTATACGCCGTGTAGTCCCTGTGAGTGTATTATACGCCGTGTAGTCGGAAAAGTTCCTAATGCCAACTTCACTTTCTAACCAGAAAAACGATCCACCTTCCCATTTCATATTCAACTCACATGTTCGGATTCTATTGTCGATAGATCTACATCTACAAACCCTTATGATGCGAAAAGACAAATAAGCAGCAATGAAGTCCAGTGCAGCTTAGCTTATAGGGTTTTTTTCTTCTTGTTGCGGACATGTCTTGAGGACATGATCCATTATGACTGATTCTCTTCTGAATTGCGATTATATTCCCACATGAACATCCAGTACCCATCGGAACCCCAAAGATCCACATCAATGTCTACCCATGTTGAGAGGAATATGAGAACTGATATTGAGCTATAGTCCAGCAAAAACAAACGTCTCTTCAAGGCCTTGCTTAGCATGCGGAAGTCAAGAGAGGACAGCAAGTTACACAAGTTCTTGGACAAGAACAAATAAGAACAGGAGATAAAGGAAAGCAGATAGACACATATCTCAGTTTCGTTGCATAGTGTGACCTTAGCTGTATTTGCAAGCTAGCTTAAGCTTTTGAGAATAATTTTATGACAGTAAGAAACTGAACGAAAAGAAAGTCCAGATAGAAATTCTACAAGGTAATTTAAATATTTTTTCAAATTTTTAATAATTTTTTCTTCTCTTTTTTCCTTTGTATTTTTTTCTTCTCTTTTCCTTCTTTTCATTTTTTCTTTCTTTTTTCCTTATTTCCCTCCACCAGTCTGCGTGATGGTCGGCGAGGGCGTCCATGCCCACGAGGGCTGGCCAAGGGTCCCCTTGCCGGATCTGGCCACTGGCGGCCTCGTCCCGCCGTCGCCAATGGCTGGGCATGAAGGCGAAGATATGAAGAAGACAAACATGAGGGACGTGCTCGAAGTCGACTCCCCAAGAGGACCTCCTCTTCTTGGCATTTATAGAAGGTGAAACAATGCCTGCCTGTGAAATTCACTAGCATCATCTCATTGTCGATATGACCCGCACATCTCTCCCTCCTCGATGTCATACAGTCTGCGAAATTCTCTGGAAACGCTGCGATGTGAATCTTGTATCTCTTCGTCCACTTGCTGCTGCTCGGACCCAAACCTCAATATGTCTCGCCAAGGAATGATTTACTATGGCTAGCGATCCTCTCACCTCAAACATCCCTGTTTCGCTCCCAGCACCTTTGAACTTCGAGGGCCGTAATAAAGAGAACTCTTCCTTTTCCAAGGTCTAACGAAACCAACTCCGGATCAATTCATCTGGCAAGGGCTGGGCGAGGGTCCCCTTGTCGGATGGACGAGGCACCCAGGCCTCGATGGCCCTTGTCCCTCGCCTTGCCAGCGACCTTCGCGGGTCGTCATGGAGGCTGGCGATTGGCGGAGGGAAATAAGGAAAAAGGAAAAGAAAAAGGAAAGAAGGAAAAGAAAAGGAGATAGAAAAGAAAAAATGTTTAAAAAAATGTCTATGTCAGCGCTAGCTATGCCATATTGGACGACTGGTGTTCACGTCAGCAATTTTCGACATAAATTGGATGGATTTACTCAATTTGCACCAATGTGAAAAGGTTTAGGACTAGATTCATCCACCTGAAAGTTAATGACTGAATTGATACAAATGCAATAGGTTTAAAACTTTTTTTATACTTCTCCCCATCATCAATCAGGAGACAGCAAACTAATCCTCACCATTAGATCAAAGTCTTCTCCTATCAACAATCAGATTTTGCTGGATAATTTTGTCATACAAAATTCCACGGCACGGTAAGAAGGCCTTGCATTATACTGGGTGAAAAGATGGTCGATCCAAAGCCTAGACTGTGGTCCCTCTCCCTTCACTTAGGCTCCTCAAATGTGAAGTTGGCTATTTTTGACTTGTAACAAAAGAAAATTCCACTAATGAAACTTGATGGCGTATTGGGATAAGTGCACTTAAAAGCCCTCAAACCTGTCACGAAAGTAAAATTGAGTCTTAAAACTTTTAAAAAATGTAATTAAGTTTTAAAACTTATCAAATTTGTACAATCAAGTACTTCCATTAACTCCTTCCAACTTGACTAACGAAAAATGCTGATGTAATTTTTATTATTATTTTCTCTATTCTACGAGACGATGATGTGGCTTTTTTTTTAAATAAATGAATATATTCCATTGAGGTTCCATTTTACTGTCACTTGGTCAAAAAGAATTTTACATCAGCGTTGCATCTTATTTAATCCTTTATTTCCAGCATACGTATGTGGCAATATGAGTGGAATTATCTCTAGAAAAGTCATTTAGCATGGGTGAGACGCTCAACGGGTCATGAGAGTTGGACGTGAATGAAGAGAAGCTCTTGGTTGAAGAATTGATGATCGAATTTCGAGAAAACAATGCTTCAGAAAAGGAAATCACCATCGCTTTGAAGAATATGGGCCCGCAAAGGTTTGCTTGTTATTAATGGAATTGTAAACAATGGAATTGATGATCAACTCAATTGAAAGTTACATCTTTTAATTATGGGTCTCAAACTCGGGCAAATTAGACTGCTATCTCAAGCTCAGCTTACCCAACGATCATCTCTAAAATTGATTGTTTCATATTTATACGCGAAGCATGTCTTTTCTTTTTTCAGCAATGAACTGGAAAATTAGACTCTCTTTTCAGCCATTGGGTGTAATGGTTTCAAAGCTCACGCATACATTATCATAATTCATCCATTCTGCAATTTGCCCATTTTGTTCATTTCAATTTCCCTATCATTCCCGTGGATTATTTATAATTCTGGAAAAAAAATTATTTTTGACTCCAATTCAAGTGGGAGTTATTTCAACTCTTGTACATAGTGAACTTATGATTGATTGATGAGGTTTAAAATTGAACATACAGAGAAAATTCATAAGGAAGGGCTGTGCATGAATGATAAAGTGACGGATGGTTCTCTAAAAGAATACAGGGATTTTTTTTTTGGTCACGAATAATGAAGGGATTAAATAATTCACTTTTAAATGGATCTTTTAACAAAGTGGACTAGTATTTTCTGGAAAAAAAATAGAAAATTGGCTCCGATCTAGCTCTTGCACCTTAAATCAAAGAGTACAAAGACCAAATTGAACAATCACTAAAAATTTAGGACGAACTTTGATATCATCCTTCCTATTAAATCTGGAGCCCATCTGCTGAATGAACTTAATGAATTAGAAGCTCAACACTTGCATATCCAACTTCATTTAGCGCCAATGTATAACTCTAACAAAAGATTGAAGTCTCTTCAAGCTGCATTGTCATAGAACACTGTCATTATGGAATTTGCCCATTTTATTCGTTTCATTTTCCCTCTCATCCTTGTGGGCTTCAATGGCGGAATTTGTTAATCCGCTTGCTGCATAGAGAGCTCGTGACTGGCTCGTAAAAGATGCAAAGTTCTTGCAGGTTGCAAGCGGACAGGGGAAAAATTATCTAAAAAGTCACAAACCTATTGTATTTTGCTAATTTAGTCATAAACCTTTTTAATTTGCCAATTAAGTCATTAATCTTTTCACATTTTGTAGATTGAGTTCATTCGTCCAATTTTGATTGGAAATCGCTAATATGGATGCCGGACGTCCTATGGCCGGATGTCCTGTAGGGCACAGTTATAGGACGGCCGATGCTAACGTGAACAATTTTTGTAATATTTTAATATTTTTATTTGAATCTTTATTAATTTTTTATTTTTCCCTTTTCCTTTTTAATTTTCTTTTTTTATTATAAAAAAATTCAAAAATTTAAAAAATTTAAAAAATTATTAAAAATTATCTATGTTAGCGCCGGTCACACTAAAGTACCAAAATTGATAAAGGTGTAATAGATTTAGAAATTTTTGAACAATTTCACCAAGGACAAGTGAAGGGTATGCGAGAGGAGGCGAAATCCAATGCTTCTCGAAAGACGCTGATGCAAGACAAAGATGAAATGAGAGTCGTCCCAGAGTCATCGTAGAGTCCTTGTCAAAGTCAATTCTAAACCGATGGTGGAAATATCTTTGCATTTTCAAGTGCTGGTGACGCGTTTGACAAAATGGCCATGTGGATTGAGACAGTGTTCGAGTGCATGAAATAAAAGCCACATGTTGCCTTCGGTTTGAATCGTCCAATTCTCGCATTCACATGAACAACGACGTAAGAAAAAGAAAGACTGCGATTAAGGAAAAGACCAATCGACATCTCCAACTTGTATTGATTGAAGGGACGAGAAAAGACCTATGGCCATGCCCTATAGGACAATCGGCATCTACGTCAACGATTTTCGGCCAAAATTGGCAGGATAAACTCAATTGACAAAACGTTAAAAATGTTAAGGACTCAATTGATAAAATCAAAATGTTTAAAACTGAACTGGTAAAAGTGCAATAGGTTTAGGATTTTTTAGACAATTTTCCCGCGACAAGCGGAAGGCACGCGAGAGGAGGCGAGATCCAATGCTTCACAAAAAGACGCTGATGTGGGAGCCAAGACGAAACGAGAGTCGTTGCAAGGTCATCATCAAAGTCAATGCCAAACCAAAGGAGGGGACCCCCTTGCATGTTCAAGTGCTGGCCACATGTTTGACAAAATGGCCATGTGAATTGAAACAGCGTTCGAGCGCGTGAAATAAGAGCCACACGTTGCCTTCGGTTTGAATCGTCCAATTCTCGCATTCACATGAACAACGACATAGGAAAAAGAAAGGCCGCGATTAAGGAAAAGACCAATCGGCATCTCCAACTTGTATTGATTGAAGGGACGAGAAAAGACCTATGGCCATGCCCTATAGGACAATCGGCGTCCACGTCAGCGATTTCCAATCAAAATTGACAGAATTGACTCAATTGGCAAAACGTTAAAAATGTTAATAACTCAATTGGCAAAATCAAAAGATTTAAAACTGAACAAGTAAAAGTGCAATAGGTTTAGGATTTTTTAGATAATTTCCCCGCGACAAGCGGAAGGCACGCGAGAGATTATGGCTAATTAGACCGTGTGCCATTACCTCTACCCCCATTGCCTATATTTAGTTAGCTGCAGAGAGCGATGAGCTCATTGACCCAAGCCCTGTATTATTGCTGAACGATAATAAAGCTGAATTGTTGTTTCCAGTTGATCCCAGGAACGAGCTCCGGCTCGCTTGTCGGATAAGTAGCAAATCCTAAGGAGAGATCTACCTCGGTGGGTTGCTCGCTAAATGATGCTCGGTTTTTGCTTCATACGTTCTGCTTCTAGTTTGATTCTGATTGAGGTTTTTCGCAAATTATTTGCAGGTACTATTTATTATTCAGAGGAACGAGGGAGTCGCAGCTAAGCTTGTGAGTAGCTCTATTCCCAGTCAAATTGACCTTTTTATTTTTCTAGTTTCTGTGCGTTCTAGTCTTTTTTTAAAGGATTTTTGTAATAATCGCAGCGGTATTTTGTTGATTTAGAAATTAGATATTTTACGAATTATTAGGCGATGTGTATTGTGCTCTGTTCTGTTTTTCTCTTGGGTTGTTTGACAAGCATAGATATTGGGGGTTCACTTGCTTCCAGCAAGTCGGCGGTGCTAACTGTTATAGTTTAGAATGAATTTTGTTAACAAGTGGAAGCTTTACACGGTTTGCGGCTTTCACATGCATATGTTTTTACGTTTAGAGTTGGGATCTTGAATTCATGCTATGCTTCTGGTATAATATGATTGTAAGCCCAAGTATCAACTTTTACAGTGCATGTCTCAACTTTTTTTGACTTTTCAGTGACCATTGTGCCTTATTGAGTATCGGCTCTTTGCCTGAAAGATTACTTATAAAAAAAAGATAGAAGATCCATTTTTTTCAACGAGTCAGTTATCCTTGTCCCTTGTTGAGTATCGATTCTTTGCCTGAAAGATTACTTATAAGAGAAAGATAAAAGGATCCATGTTTCGGTTGAAACATGTACGCTTTTGACTGACTGAGATCAATTTGGGGGTTCTTGCTGGGGAAGCCATTGAGGCAACTATAGTATTCCCTTTTGATGACATGAGTAAGCTCTGTATAACAATTAAGTGGGGACTAGTGTGAAACGTACGTGCCTTACCGGTGGAGGCGTGGAGAGAGAGAAAGCCGTTGCAATAGACCCCGTTGTCCTTCTTCGGATGCTCTGTTTCTTCACAACTTCCATGGTCATGCATCTGGGATTTGAATTTCGAGGAATTGCAAGAGCTGTGCGAATGCGTTTGATAGCTTTACTAGTTATGGTGGAAGCCAAAAAATTATGAAATTTGAGATGTGGGGTCAGACCTGCAATCCTCTTGAGACGAGCTAGAAGTTTTTGGACAATTATTAGATTCGTAACAAGATTTCTACGCACTTTGAAGATAATAATGTAATCGACTTTTTCCACATGCAAATCACTCAACGGTGAATGTTTAAATCAATTCTCAATCTGATAATAGATTTGACAAGAGTCCAAACCCTCTTTTTTGTTTCTTCTACTACGTTTTTTGAACTTATGAAAGCACGCGTTCTTTATTAATAGGACAACACAAGCACGTATAAAACACACATTCAGATAATGTGATTTGATTTTCTTCTTATTTTGTAACTTTTTTTCATGTAATTATATGTTAAAAAATATCATGTTTATGCAAAACTGACCTAATATAGCTAAATACTTTCGATTTCTTCTCAATCATAAGATGTCATATTGAATGCAGCAAATTGTAATCGAAATTTCTACATGATTTTTTTTTGGTCAAAATTTTTTTACATGATTGTTAGATGGGTGTGATTTAATATGTGAATTTTTGCTCAAGTAAAACATACTTCAGGCAAATTTATGATGACAAACTTTTGTTCCAATTTTTCCTCATACTATGACAAATTTTGCTTTACTTACAACATATTTAACCAGGTACCCTGCTTACAACTGAAATCAGCCTGTTGCTTTCGGCTTGTGTGATCGATTTCTTTGTATATCGCCATCAGCCGATAGAGTACATGATTTATCTTGACAGCCCACATAACTACTTAAGAGCCGAACCTTAATGGGTGTGACCGAGACCCGCCTGGGTGGCGCTGCTGGAGCGCGCACTCTTCCTCTCGCAAAAGGTTGAGTGTTCGAATCCCGGGCGCCGCAGGGTGACTTAACCGGTGGCACGTGTGTGGTGGCTAGCACGTGTCGCCCCCAGGGTTTACTCCCCGGCTATCGGCCGTGCGGGGGTTCCCTGGGTTATCAAAAAAAAAAAAGATTGAAAAATACATTCAGAAGAATATCGAAAGAAGCAACACATAGTTTTTAATCGTCCTCGACTTGTTTCCATGTTTTCGATGCATTACTTCATTCTTTCATTTCTATATTATCAAGTACATCTTTCTCAATAAAGAGCAACCAAGGTAATTATTCATCATCAAATGATCCTCCACTCAATGGAATGCGCAGACGATTCTTCGTAATCTTCAATATAGAGAATGATCTTTGTTTGGCAACTTTAGTTTCCATTACTGCTCAAAGCTCCAAGAGTTGGGGAATGGCGATGGAGAATGATCTTTCTAACTTGTGATCAGCACAAGCCAAATCAAATTTTTAAGCAACCATATCAAAGGATAAGACAACATATTTCTCCTTTTTTCTTTTAGGAGCTAGCTTCTTCTGAACTAGCTCTAGAACTAATTTCAGGTTGCTTTCGTTTTTCTTTTCTTTTTTTGGTTTTTTTTTCTTATATCAGAGATTAATAGATGGGAGCTACTGAACCGCTGCGTTATTTCTGCCTTCTGGCGGCATTTTTACTTCTTCATTGTCTTTTTTTTAATTATTATTTTTTGGCCTTTTGATACTTATTGTAAAACTATAAATTGATTTTTGTGTCGGGCTTTATTCCACTTCGGGCATTTCAAGTTTTTATAGAGTAACAAATTTTAGGTGCAGTTAAAAGCTCACAAAGCAATTGAGTCAAACTTTGCACGGGACAATTACGGTAAGGTTCTTAAAATTTGTATCGATCCGACACTTGAGTTCTAAAATTTCCATTTCACGAATATAAATCCTAAATATTATTATCGTCTTTCATGTTAGACCTAAGCTCCGGTAGCCTTTAGTAGAGGAAATAGTACGAGCTGACATTTTTCATTAATTTCTTCTATAGTCTTCTGTATAAGAGCGTGCATAGCTACGGTTTGCTGGCGATGAAGTCTCTCCTATAGTCTTCTGTATAGGAGCGTGCATAGCTACGGTTCTTCCCTTCGTAGCAGGGGCTTTGAAATTCGCTCTCCGGTGGAGCCACGCGTCTGCAACAAGTTCCGGCTCGGTGGTAAGATCGGTAACAGATCGTTCGGAGAGATCTACCTCGGTTTATTGCTCGCTAACTGATATTTGGTTTTTGCTCCATCCATTCTGCTTTTAGTTTGATTCTGATTGAAGTTTTTCGCTAATTACTTGCAGGTACTAATAATATTCAGACGAACGAGGAAGTCGCAGTTAAGCTAGTGAGTGGCTCTTCTCCCAGTTGAATTGACACTTTTCTTTATCTAGTTTTTGTGCGTTTTAGTTTTAGTTTTTTTTAGTATTGTTGTGGTCAATGCATCGGTATTTTGTTGATTTAGAATTTTGAGTATCGACTTTTTTGCCTAAAAGATTACTTATAAGAGAAAGATAAGAAGATTGATTTTTCGCTGGAGACGTATATGTTTTGACCGAGTGAGATTGATGAAGGGTGTTTGCTTGGGAAGCAACTGAGGCAAATATAGTATTCTTTTTTGATGGCATGAAGAAGCTCTCTTTACCGATTAAGCGGTGACTAGTGAGAAAGGCACGTACCTTACCAGTGGAAGCGCGGAGGGAGAGAAAGCCGTCGCGATAGACCTTGCGGTCCTACTTCAGGTGCTTCGTGAAGGTGATGTTCCATTTCTTCGCAGGTTCCATTGTCATGCATTTGGGATTTGAATTTCTAGGGATTTCAAGAGCAGCAAGAGTGCGTTTGATAGTTTCACTAGTTACGTCGGGGAGCCCAAGTATGAACATGTGAGATGTGGGGCTAGACATACAATCCTCTTGGACTGGGCCAAAATTTTTGGACGATTATTAGGTGCGTAACAAAATTTCCACACACTTTGAAGATAATAATGTAATCGAATGCTTCCACATGTCAATCATGCAATGATAAATATCCAAATCAATTCTCACTCTAATAATGGATATAATATAAGTCCAAACTTTTTTTTTGTTTGTTCTAGTACGTTTTTTTTAACTTATGAAAAGCACACGTTCTTTATAAATAGGATAACATAAACGTGTATAAAACACACATTCAGATAAAGGAATTTGATTTTCTCCTTAATTTATATATAATTTTGTTTTCATTTACTTACATGTGCAAGAACATCACGTTTGTACAAAACTGACCTAATAGATAACTAAATAATTTCGATTTCTTCTCAATCATAAGATGTCATATTGAATGTAACAAATTGTAATCGAAATTTTTACACAATTTTTTTTTGGTCGAAATTTTTTTACATGGTTGTTAGATGGGTGTGATTTAATATGTGAATTTTTGCTCAAGTAAAACATACTTCAGGCAAATTTATGATGACAAACTTTTGTTCCAATTTTTTCCCCACACTTTTTAAAACAATCTCACTATGAGCAAGCTTTTGACAAATTTTGCTTTACTTACAACATATTTAGCCGGGTACCCTGCTTCCAAACAAATCCATAATCAACATAGGTTTCCAAATGGACCCCGCCATGAGTAAAGCCTCTCCTAAGGGGTCTAAGGGCGAAAGCTTAAAAAACCGCATGCCGCCCGCCTAATTCTCGATAAATGCAGGAGTAAGCCACACCCGTAGTATGCTTCCTCTCCCTCTATAAATTCCATAACTGACGCTCTCTAGTCCCATGCTAATCTTAGCATCGGAGGATTCTTAATGGGCCAGAACCTGGGAACTTCTTCTCTTTGTGGTGTGCAGGTTCAAGGCACAATTTACAGAAAAAAAAATTTGAAGCTGATGCTTGTTGCAACTCCAAGAGAAAAAGAATAGACATAACACCAGCTCGCTACACTTCAAAGAAAAGTTGGCAAGCTTCGAGACCAAGTAAGGCTCAAGTCATTCGTGGGGTGATTTTCTTGCACCCGTGGATGTAGACTATGTATTATCAATGCAATATGCAACTTTCTAAGTACTTATTCCTCTTCTCTCTTCTTTGCAACTCGCAAGCCTATATGTCCCCAGCTTGTTAACGCATCAGAAGTGAATTCTCAAGTCATTCTTAATCATAAGCTCCACTGCTCATAGTCAAGTAGGGTGATACCAATGGCCGAGTCTGTTGTATCGTTCATGGTGGAGGCAATAGGACACCTGCTCATCGACGAGGCCAAATTCTTGTGTGGCGTGGAGGGCAAGGTCAAGGACCTGCAAGAGGAGCTGAAGCTAATCATGGGCTTGCTGAGGGATGCAGACGGGAAACGAGAGCACCACCATGCTGTTGGAGAATGGGTCGTGCAACTTCGAGACATTGCCTATGATGCTGAGGACGTCATCGAGCGATACATCCTCAGAGTCGCACCGAAGAAGGAACGAAACATCATCAAAGCTTGTGCTTGCTTCGTGGCGAAGTGCACGTGCGTGCGGGTTCATGTGGTGGGGACAGAGATTGAGGACTTAAAATCCAGAATTTCCTATCTTGGAAGGCAGATGCAGAATTATGGCCTACAATTTGTGAATGAGAGCAAACATGTACACGCGAGAACTTTGACGCCAAAACGGACTTATGCTCATTTCGTGGAGGAAGACTTTGTTGGGAGGGAAGATAATATTGAGGAGTTGGTGAAAGAGCTGTCGAAGGATGGAAAACAGCACAGAGTTATTTCTATACGTGGAATGGGTGGTTTGGGTAAGACCACACTCGCTAAGAAAGTCTTCACTCGTGATGAAGTGAAGAACAATTTCGATGGTTTTGCTTGGGCTTGCGTATCTCAAGAATACCATGTGAAGGATATCTTGGTGCGAATTCTCGTGAAGTTGATCCCTGATCGAAGAAAGGATGTTATGGAGATGATAGATGACGAATTGTTCGAAACTCTTTATAAGATCCAACAAGAGAAGAGATGTATTGTGGTTCTTGACGATATTTGGACTAAACAGGCATGGGATGGTCTTCGAGCCGCATTCCCATTCGAGGACATGAGAAGCAAGCTATTGGTAACGACTCGCAATAGAGAAATAGCGGAGTATATCGATCCTCAAGGTTTTTTCCATGAACCTGAGTGCTTATCAAACCAGGAGAGTTGGGAGTTGCTGACTAAGAGGGCATTTCCTAAAACGAAAGGTAAGGCTTCTTTAAGGTTATTATCCTAACATATAATAGCTTCAGGAGATTAATTGGTTCATGAGATTTTTATAGCCGGAGACGAAGGGACAAATACAAGGTACTTCATTGCTCAATCTGCCTTTTGAAAGGCTTAAAAAAATTTATGAATCGATGGTTACTATGGAGTTCGAATAATTGATATATGTAGTATTCAGCATCAATATGCTGATATTCAGGGAATGAGATGCTCCTTTTATTACTTAATGGCTAGCGATTGTACCTCCAAACATCCAAAATTTTGCTCCTCCTTTCATCCAATGAGGAGAAATATCAAAGAGGCTTTTATATGGCCAACATGATAAAACGATTTTGATAGGAATTCATGAAATAATGGGGAGTCTAGCTATGTTCCTTCTTCCACGGGCCCAATCTCAGGTCCACGCATTTTTGTATTTGTGAATAGCTGGTCCAAAAATTAGAGTGAGGATTGTTAAGAAAATCGTGAATCGTTATGCAACAAAAGAGAGTGGTAACATATAGATTTCGCTGTAATTTTCACTACAGTGGAGATTACTAGCGCACTCAACTCAAAGAAGATTAGTAAGACTCTCAAATTAATTGTGCGGCTTTCCTTTTTCCTCATCTAGTAGGATTATTGTTTCTATACATTTGCTCAAACCACTTCATTCTAGCCGCATATAGCAAAAATGATACGTTCCGTTTGTCAATTTAGGGTTCGTGATCTTCCAGGTGCTGGTGGAGGCATATATAGGATCCTTGCTATGGTCCCTATAGTCTTTTCCCTTACGAAAGCGTAATTGAACCACAAATTATAAACAACTATAGCATCTTATTCATATATCAAAAAACATATATTCATCCTTGAAGTTATCTTCTTATTACAGTTGCAATTTGCTACATGATATTATGCAGAAATCACTGAAAATATGAAGAGGTTAGGAGATGAACTCCTTAAAAAGTGTGGAGGATTGCCCTTGGCTGTCATCGTGCTCAGTGGATTTTTGGCGGTCAATGAGTGGGAGACGGTTTACAGAAAAATCAATTTACATTTTAGCGATAAGAGTGATGTATCAAAAGTGTTGGCCTTAAGCTATGACGATCTACCATGGCATCTAAAGCCATGCTTCCTCTATTTGGGTTGCTTTCCAGAGGATGCAGAAATCCCTGCAATAGAAGTTCTGCACATGTGGATTGCTGAAGGCTTTGTGTCGCCCGATGCATATGGCGAATATAGAGAAATTACAATGGAATACATAGCAGAGCAATATTTAATGGAGTTGGTTAACAGGGGAATGGTTCAAGCACGATTCAAATTGAGTGGAAAAGTCAAAACCTGTCACCTCCATGACTTGATGCGAGACTTATGCATCTCCAAGGCTACACAAGAGAGTTTTCTTAGCATTTGTAACATTCAGTTGGACAATGAGACGGAGGATTGTTCTTCTTCTATGGCAACTTGCAAAACACGAAGGCTTTCTCTTAATATGCATGGGAGCGCTATAGGAAATAGCTTTATGAGAGTCGAACAAATAGGAAGGACCATGCTCCACCTTCGAACTCTTATGTTCTTCTATTCTGGGGGATCTGTTGATGGGATGTGGGAGCAATTTCGACCTATTTGCATCAACAATAAGTTTCTTAGAGTTCTAAAGCTAGAGCGCCTAATTAATACGAGTGGAAGTTTACCTAAAGCGGTGGGAGACCTGATTCATTTAAGATACCTAAGTTTAGCAGGAAGTGAGTTTGAGAGCTTGCCGCAATCTATGGGGAATCTTTTATGCATGGAATTCTTGGACCTGCGTGCGAGACAAATAGTAACCGTGCCAAATGTGTTGTGGAAGATGGGAAGGTTGAGGCATCTCTATCTTCCCTACCAATTTGCCGTCGAGAAGAAATTTCGTGGGGACCAAAGAAGTTACAATTGGACACTTTAAAGAGTCTACATACGTTGAGAAACTTTCGTCCGAATAATTGTGACGTGAATGATGTAGCTAAACTGACCAATCTGCGAAAATTGACTTTGGCCACTATCGACAATGAAGATGACAAGTTGGAGATAATTCCACAACTTGCTAAATTAGATTTGATACATCTTCAATCCTCATCTTTTTATTTCTCATGCCATATGTTTTCTAATTTATTCAGAGAAGGTGAATTGAGTAAAATGTCGAGCTATCCCCATCCCTGCAAACTGTCCATACATGGACAAATAGAGAAGTTACCGGAACATAAGAATCTACCACAGCAACTGAGGAAGCTGGTCTTAATGGGGTCTCAACTGGAAGAAGATCCGATGCCAATATTGGAGAGATTGCAGCACTTGGTTGTTCTCATGCTGGTGAATTTGCCTTTCATGGGGAAGGAAATGGTTTGCTCTGCGGGAGGCTTTCCTCAACTCAAGCATTTAGTTCTTTATGGTCTGCTCAATTTGGAGGAGTGGAGGGTGGCTGAAGGAGCCATGCCTCATCTTTCTCGATTAGGGATCAGCCGATGTCCCCAATTGAAGACGGCGGTGCCTGAAGGAGTCCACGTGTATGACGGTGAAGAAGCCTGGCATCGCGAGTGGATGAAGCTCTTCCAATACCGACCGCGATTGAGAGAGAGATGAAGGTATGTGTGGTCAGGGGTCGCCCCAATTGTCCGCTGAGAGAGAGGGAGAGGGAGAGGGGGAGGGGGAGGGCGGGGGAGGCGTCTGGCTTGGCGGGTTGTCAAGGGGTGGGTGGGCTCTCCTCCCCAGATAATAGCAGATGTGGAAAATGGAAAATTTGATTATTTAATATCGCAAATGCTTTCTAAAATCGACGTAAGAGTAAAAACATCTAATTCAATACATTTTTATAAGTGAGAATAGGCTATGTATTATGGCAATCCTTAGATAAATTTCCCCATCGTCTTCTTCCTATCGTAAATCACTGCAATCCTTCTCCGAAAGACGCTGGATGGGAGGCGGCATATCTGAAGAAATCAGAGTCGTCGCTTCTGGTGTTGGAAGACGTCGTCGTGAAAGCTGCTGCATTGCAGGAGGGAGGAGAGGAGAGAAGAGAAGAGAAGATCCAATCATTTCCATGGTGCCGGTCAGTTGTTTGACGAAATGCGCATGTGAGTAGAGATACTCGGGGTAACATAAATCTGAAATGAGCGTGTTGCTTTCGGCTTGTGCAATTCATTTCCCTGTATATATATAGATAAACGATGACGAGAAATACAAAAGTGCATTTTGCATCTCCCGATCTCCTACATTTTTTGTTAATCTCAGTATTCCTGTCTCCTTTATGTAAGGCTGCAAGATACGCCTAACTATTCTTTTATGTGTGTTTACTTTGATTCTTTCCCTGTGTACAAGAGAGATCAAATCGCTGGATGTAGCGAGAAAGCATATGATTATACGAATGTCAAATGTTGCTGTTCTTCTGCGACCAAGAACTTGAGGTATATATCAAAGGAGGTGAATATTATGAGAGGACCTTTAGCTTTCTCTACCCGGAATTACTCTCTAGATTGACTAATTATGTCAAAAGGATAATATCAGCTCCAGCATCAGTTCCGACCTTCGTAAGGGTCTCATAAAACCTCTTATAGAGTAGCTACTTTAGATCCTTTTCAACTATCATGATTGCTTTATCTTAATATGGGATCACAGAGAGATGTAACACTGGAATTTGCCCATTCTATTCGTTTCATTTCTCATTCTTTTGGGCTTCAATGGCGGATGGGAAGGGCTTGCATACACTCCGATTTACCATGCGTAGGGTCTCACAAAATGCAACTTACTGACTGAAGTTACTCCAGGTAAACTCCATGATGTCCCAGATTTTATCACATTGTGACAAACTAACTAGCAGAGCAAAAGAGATTCTAAATAGCGGAATATATCTTGTTCTGACAATAGTATGGAAAATGGCTGGGAGAACAGCTATATCTCGTACTATGGAATGATGTATTACAGATGACGAATATAACTCTCGATACTGTCCATGTGTTTTAGAGACTATGAATGTAGGAGATGTTCATAGATCACGGAGACGTTTCTCGGCACTCACTACAATAAGAACTCCGAAACAGTACATGCGATATCTCTCTTACCAGGCACACTTCCCTTCACAAGATTTATCCGTCGGTTTATTAAGACCCAAAATTTGGAGTTGGCTCATGCTTAAGAACTTTCTCTCAGTTTCAGAAACTAAAGATGAGGGAGTCGACAAGAATCTGCGATACTACATGATAAGTGGCCTAAATGGCAAAATGTCCACAGGCTAACATTGTATGACCCATTTTCTGGTTTAACTACCATTATGCATATTGCACGTAACAAGATTGGTCTATTAGATGAAGGAAGTTCATGAGTCACAGAACTACTTTTCTTGTTTTTCGGAAGTCTTGAGGACATGATCTTTTATGACTGATTCTCTTCTGAATTGCGATTATATTTCCCACATGAACATCCAGTACCCATCGGAACCCCATAGATCCACTTCAATGTCTACTCATGTTGAGAGGAATAGGAGAACTGATATCGAGCTACATCCAGCAAAAACAAACGTCTCTTCACGGCCTTGCTTAGCATGCGGAAATCAAGAGAGGACAGCAAGTTATACAAGTCCTTGGACGAGAACTAATAAGAACAGGGGATGGAGGAAAGCAGATAGACGCATATGTCAGTTTCTTTGCAGCACAAGCGTGACCTCTGCTGCATTTGAAATTGTAGCTTAAGCTTTTGAGAATAATTTTATGCCTATAAGAAACAGAACGAAAAGAAAGTCTACATTGAAATTCTACAAGGTATTTCTTTAGAAGATCGTTGTGCTCTATAGACTAGTTCACTCTTGCCTGTTATTACTAACAGAGAAGGTAAAGATTAAAGAATGTTTAGAAAAGTGAGATACCGTTTCCTCTTGGTAATTAATTAATGATAGGCTGCTTTACCTTTATATTCAGTTTGATCACTGAGGCTGCTGTTTCATAATCTGCATGCTAAGATACAGCTAAAACTGAGTAACGTTCAATGGCCAGAAATATGTTATCTAGCGAAATATCTGAACTGAGCATCTTCCTCAATTAGAATCGAAAGAACATTGTCCACAAATAAACTGTCTATGATGTAACTTTGCCCTGCCATTTCAATATTTCAACATGAGAACACGAACGTAATCATTCCTGCTTTCTCGGCTGAACTTCTTCACCATACGCTTAGTTGACTTTTTTTTTAACTAGTATCGTAGATCAACATGGGTGGCCTCTTTCGATTTGGCTACGTAAACATAGTGTACTCAATATGTTGAAGATCACTGGAAATACATTGACTATGTCATATAAGTAAAACGTGTTTCAGATCAAACAGCTACAAATGAACTTGGCACTAAAACACTCCGCAAAAAAAACACGAGCTTGACTGTACAAATTATATGCATGATAGGCACAAGATTCTTGAGCACTCCATCCAGATTCTTGACAGTAGCAATATAGTTGATTGAGTAACGACCATGGTTCAAAATCCAAGATCAAAACTGGGACACTCGGCCTTCACTTTCAATGGATCCCTATCTCCTTCAGGGGTCGTACTTTCATCATTAGCATCCCCGTGAGAACCGCGGGAAAGAGATGCTTCTGAAGCAAGATTGCTGCCACAGCAATTGGGGTCAGCTGGCTCAAGAGAAGGCTGTAAAGGATAATTGCAGCAGATGTATAAGCTCGTCATACAAAGCTCAGTGAAATTGAGAATGTCCTTGAGGTTAATAAAGAACTAGATTTTGGACTGGGATGTATTAGAGAATTTAAGCAGGTCCTGATGCATCTACTTTGAAAATTCCCTACAAGCAGTTGCCATCTGCTGCTAACTTGCTTCAGCTTGTACGGTAGTTTGCACTGAAGAGTTTCAAAAAAAATATCAAAATTCACTAAGTTCTAATGGAATTTCAAGATGCTTAAAGTCACAACCTTGCCACCAACGGGTCAAAATAGAGCTGACGGAATTCATTACTGTAAATAGATTAGGACAAGTAGCTGTGAAATACCTGTGAGTTGCCCATTCCAAAGCCCACAGTAGAGTGAAATTCATTGAGATCAGAGGCCGAGTCTGATGAGATTTTACAATGTCAGATGAGGAAACATAAAGTACGAGAAAGCTAACATTAAAATTTAAAAGAATGCTGAAGTGAGTGAAATCACACTAAAATAGACCTTTGGATTTCATGAGACCAGGCAACTTTTCATTGCCAGTGGTATCAGTTAAATTTCCAGTGTCCACATTCTCCACTGAAACTAGTTTAGCAGTGGACGCTCCTTGTACATCAGAATAATTATCTGAATGCTGAAGCTCCTTTGTTAGTGAAGCAAAAGTTGCCTTCCTCTCATATGAATTTTCCGCAACATTAACTTGATCTAATGGTTTTCGGAGGATGGATGATATTTGATAGGCTGCATCAATTGGATTACAAGAGATCATTAGCAAGTTGGAGTAACATAACACAGTTTCCTCCAATAAACATGAGAGTTGACTTTGAAGGAAATGCAAAATAAAATGACAGGGTTGCATCAACTTCAATACGATCAAACCCAAGCTTAATTGCATGACATTCTTCTTTCTAGAGCAGGTCCATGAAACAATTTATCCATTTGTGGGCTTTACGAAGCTTATTGTAAAATATTCGACGCACCTGAATAGGGTAACTTTATTTGCATTGTGCCTAAACCTAATTACACATGGGAGAGATAGTAACATCAAAAGGCAGAAGAGAATCCCCATGATCAATGGAGAAGTCACCATTACGTAGGGGCTTGGTCTCGGGAATTCTCTTGATGCAATCTCTGCTTTTCATACGAGATATTCCACTGTTTGAATCCAAATCTCTTGTTGGATGGACCTTCCCTGGAGTGTTGTCTCCATGTTTTTGCCAGAGTACTGTAACATCCAAAGATAAAGCGTTAGGCATCACATCATAGAGGCACATAGAGTTAATATCAAGGGAAGAAAGAATTAGATGCTCCATTTCTGAAGCATCTTCAGGTGACCATATCAGGTGTACAATCCACCTAAAATAAGTGCCACTTCCTTGGTTAGGGAGGTAGCAACTTTCTCTTAACATGTTCTCTCAAAATTTTCATTTACAACTCTATCTTAATACCCACAGATCCACCTATATAACCTCTTCAGCAGTTCACTAGGACATAGCTACAACAGATAGGATGCATCAAGGAAAACTACAACTATATACAATAAAGTTATTGAAAAATCTGAAAAGCATTGGAGGAATCAATAATGCTGCAAACCTTCCAAGATTGATTGATCAACTTTAACACCATTCCCCTCCCCATGGCCTTTCCACATTTCTCCAGCGGTGCGACATGGTGCACAATCATTCAAACCCATCGGCACCTTTTCTTCTACTACATGTCCCCAATATCAACTAAGTGAGAATCAAATACCAGTGATTTTCCAGTTCCCAGCACTTCGTCTTTCCTAAGAAATTTATTCGCCAAGACTTTCCTGCTAGCATCATAAAGTGTGACCTGAATGATCCAAGGGAAAAAAAATAATGAGCAGAAAAGCAATTCCAGGACCCATAAAGAAGGGGTACGAAGGCCTTTTAACCTTTTTGGGTAGTGAGATGCACTTATATTAATGTGCTACTTGGGGCACATAATGAACCATTTTCCGAAAAACAGATGAAGTGATTCATGTTGGATCAGCAAACAAAGTAGCCTGCCCAGTTTAATTAAAGAACGGTGTCTTAACGATGAAAACATGTTTGAAAGTGCTTCAGAATGACCTGCCTCCCTAGGGATCTGCGAACTTCAAGCTGCAAAAAACCATCGTGGTATTTCTTGGCCTTTAAGTTACTTGTGTTGTGTACAAAACCTGCCATTCTACATGACAGGAAAGTGTTAAAGTCAAAGTAGGACATGCTCAGTTAAACTAACATGAAATAACGGGAGGACACCGCCCACAAAAGAACATTCACATGCTCATGTGTGTCGGAAACGACTGAAGAACAATAATGAACCTGCTATTGATTTCGTTATTTCCATAACCTCAAGCTAAAAGGAGGCAGTAAATACACAGCAAATCAAGAACATAATAGGCTAGTTAATTAAAACTTCATTAGAAAATATATTGGGAAGTAGAACGAACAACTGGCCATTTAATGAAAACTTCATTAGAAATGTAAGAACCATTAAGGAATATCCTGAGGAATCCATGTAACTCGGTTCATTGCCCTCCTCTTTGGCACGAGGTTCTCTTACTTATGACTCATTATTAAGTACTTAAAGCATGGTGCTAGAACTAGGACAATCTCAAGAACGTAACCAGACAAGTTGAATTATGGATTTTCCAAATGAACGGACACACTTAGACCATCTCTGAAGCACAAAGCCGAAAACTAAATAGATAGTTTTATATAAGGTGAAGCTTTTATTTCTGTCATATCCAAGGAATTTTAAGAATCCATCTGGTTAAGTAGTATAATGTTTTGCCTATGACAAGTGCCAAAAAGTCTCCTAACAGGAAACTTTGATTTCATCAGCAAAAAAATTGTGAGATCATGATCACGTAAGAACATGCAACAAACGTAGAGATAAGAGAACTAGTAAACACTAGTGGCAAACTGAATATGCATATAAACAAAATCTCACCTGTTACACTTGATTTTCCAGCATCTAATTTTCTCCCCTTTGCCCCATTCTGATGCATCTGACCATTTCTTTTCTTCTGAAAGAGTACCAATGAATACATGTTTCGGTGCATCACAAAGAGAATCAGGTAATTATTGTAGATCATGCAAAACATGAAGAGAAGAATCATGGTCGTTAACAAAAGAGAAAGAGATAATTTGGATAACATGAAGATTTTTCGATTGTCATCGTTTTTTATCTGGTCAATGAAGAAAGTGTTAATGTCACATAAAAACAATGAATTGACTCATGGCATCTGCAGGTTCAAGGACTTGTGGAAATCATCCCACGTATCGTGAACATCCCATGAACTTGTGTTCTTAAAGCTACGAATCACATTTTGTTGCAATAACATTTTGGTGAGTATGGAGTATCCCCCAATAGCATCAATTGCAGAGCAACTGAATGATACGGTAGATGGGAATATAAGCAATTAGGGAGAAAATGTTGACAATCTATTGGCAGTTCAAGACTTTAGGCCAGGAGTTCAGGCAAATTACCTCCGTATAAAGACTAAACAGGAAATATAAACAATTTATAGAACTCCAGCAAACGGATAAAATTGAACTGTATTCCAGGTACCTTTTACAGCAGATTTAACAGTGGTAACATTATGCTGCTGCTTTTGCATATTTAATTTGTGAAGAGAATTGAAGCTGTTTCCACATGCATTTAGATCCCTTAAAGATTCATGGTTTGCTTCACTGTTGCCAACTTCAACCAAATGACCAGGAAATTCCATCATCTCCCGAGGGATTACTTCTTCAGCTTTGTTCAGGAACCTCCTATCTAAAAGTTTCCAGCTCATATCATACAAGAAAACCTGGTAAAAGACCCAAATAAGGTTTCAATCATCTGAGCCATATTTATCCCGACAAAAAAAAATTTCACTAATCTGCTGAGAAAGGTATACATCACGAAGAAGAAAACCAACTAATAAAGGAAGGAAGAGCTGAAGTTTAATTCAGCAACAAGATAGCTGGTATTATCTAAGGGTAAAAATCCGAAGGACATGTAGACTGTAGAGCTTGACCTGCCTAGTCATAGATCCACTGCTCGTACAACGTAAGAAGCCATCATGATATTTCTTGGACTTTTGAGTTAAGTGTGTTGTGTACAAGGCGTGCCAATCTATATCAAAAGGAATATCATGTCAACTGCAGTGCTGAGACAACAATAACAAACTCATGAATATAACTGCATAGAGAATATGGAGACCAGTTTTCTAAGGGAAGTTTGGATATATGTTAAGAAGCTCCAATGATTTTCAAGAGAAGCCATGAAAATATATGAAACCACTGTGGTTGAGAAGATTTGATATACAAAGCATCAGAGTTGAGAGTTGACCTTGAAAAGGTTCTGTATGTAGTATAAAGATGTGCAGAAACTGTACCCCAAAGAAAATCAAGAACGGATTCACAATCCGGGAGATATATCAAGAGAAAGACACGGCCTGACATGGGCATAGATGAGTCAGCCAAAGTCCAATCTCACCTGCCGTACTTGATGTCCTTGAGTTCGGACTCGACTGCAATATGCCGTACTTGTTCATTTCATTCTTCTTGAATTCTGGAAATCAAAAAACAAAAGAAAACGCATGCTAAGTTTTGTACCCAGCATTTACTTGCAATTAAGAGAAAGTTAGATTATGTAGGATTTCATCGCCAACCTCTAATAATTTTCTGCGATGGGCTTAAGCTGATCGTCTGCTGTTTATCCTTATCCACTTCGGTCTTCTCATCTCCTTAAAAAGTAAGCCAAGTGGATTACTAGACAATATGATGAGCACAACATTACGAATGTATGAGTATGAGCTGTGAAATTTCAAACCAATGGAGAACCAGCATGAAGAAAAACAAATATGTAAGAACAGACAATACCGGCGCAATCAGATACGTCGACGTACTTGTTTCTGTGAAGCGAAGTTTTTCGCTTAGGAACCTTGTTTTCTCGGCCGTGGGTATAAGCATCATCAAGAGGCTTTTGCCCTCCTTCAGGCTCTCCAACATCAACCAAATAAGCCTTGAAGGTCATCGTCTCGCCAGAACTAACAACTTCATCATTCTTCAAAATCCTGCACTCCAACAGCTGGTCTCTGTCATCATACAGCATTACCTGTCAAACATCCGACCATCAGTCACGGAATGCACTGATCCACTCAGAACAAGCTCAATCCTGGAGTATAACGACCAAAAGCCCAGGACAGAACAATCCGCGATGACAGTTAAAATTGAAATCCTAACCAGCATCCAAATGTTGCTATCTAGTTCGATCGAGTGAGCCAAATTCGGGGAAAAAAGGGTAAAAATCGATGGCTCCGCCGCTCGGGCCAGATCCCGGTATCGAGAACCCCGATTATGAAGTTGTCCGCATAATCGGAATTCGGCCAGAGGCCGGTGCTCTCGGTGAGGCCGAGGAAGTGAGGGGTCCGGGTGGTGTGGAGGTGGCGGATGCGGTCTGGGACGACGGAGAGGACCCCGGGGGCGCGCCGAAGGGCCTCGGCCTGGGGGGCTGTGAGGCGGGCGGAGAAGCTGCCGGCGGTGGCTCGGTAAGTGTAGAGGATCTGGGAAGGAGGGTCTAAGGGTGGGAAGGAATGGAGGAGGGAGGAGTACCAGTGGTGGTGGGTGGAGAAGAGGGAGGGCTTGTGGGATGATGAGGCATGGATGATGAAGTTCTGCTGGGGGCTGTGGGGTGATTGCTCTTGTGGGGTTGAGAGAGATGGAGAGATGAAGAGCAGGAGGATGAGGAAGAAGGTGGAGGAGTGAGAGAGATTGGCCATGGATGAAGATGACTATTCTTCGATGAGGAAGAAGATGGTAGCGAGCGGGAAGAAGAGGACGACGATGAAGAAGGAGAATAGGACGAAGGAGACGAGGAGGAGGAAGAAGAGGGACCCCAAAATCGAAAACCAAGTTGTGAATAAAAAGTTAAAAAAAAAATCGAAAATCGAGCCGAACCGAACAAAACAAAATCGAGTTTTCGGTTCGATATATATTTAGTTTGAGCGAAATTTGATTCGATTTAAGAGCACATCCTTAAAAGTTAGATTCGATTTTTCAAGAAAATCGATTCAAACCGAACCATTTACTGTCTTTAGAGAGAAAAGATCCGATAATTTCCATGGCGCTGGTCAAATGCTTGACGAAATGCGCACGTGAGTAGAAACTGGGGCACATAAATCTTAGGAGACTCGTTCAAACAAGACTTATCGAACAATAACTGAAAAAAGGCATAGAAAAAAGACGACTTGCTTCAAATAATTTTGAAGTACGAGAGAGCACGCCATCTTTGACGATTAGGAGCCCGAGCCCGCCGTGTTCGACTTTGGACCCACTCAAACGAGACTCGTAGCAAAATAACAAAGAAGGGAAAGAACAAAGACGAGTAGTCGATAGGATGAGCGGGCAGAAAACCCCACCAACAGCTTGGGACACAAACAACTTCTCGTTTTCCATATCCCCAGCCATTTCACCCTACTTCTCCTTTTTCCCTCGGAGCGATCAGCCGCATGGGGAGTTTTCTTTGGATGAAATCCCACCCGAGCCTTCTCCGCATGACCTGCAAGCTGAGCTTTGTAGAATTTAGCTGTGGAGAGTGATGATGATGATAAGATGAGGACGAAGATGATGAGCTCAATGACCCAATCCCAGTATTATTATTATTGAAGCAATAATGATTCTGAGTTATTGTTTCCGGCTCGGTCGTAAGATCGGTAGCGGATCGTTCGGAGAGAGCTACCTCGGTGGACTGCTCGCTAATTGATACTCGATTTTTGCTTTATCCATTTTGCTTTTGGTTTGATTCTAATTGAAGTTTTTTCGTGAATTGTTTTCAGGTACCAATATCTGGATGAACGAGGAAGTTGCGATCGAGGCTGTGAGTGGCTCTTTTCCCAGTTGAATTTACCCCTTTTCTTCTTCTTTTTTCCTTAGTTTTTGTGGTTTTAGCTTTTTAAAAAAAAATATTGTCGTAGCCATTGCATCCGTATTTTGTTGATTTAGAATTTTGATGCTTTGGGTGATATGGATTGTGCTTTGTTTCGTTATCTTCTTGGGGGTGTTTGAATGACGTAGATAGTGTTTCACCTGCTTCCAACAAGTTGGCTGTTCTAACTTTTAGTACTGACTACAAGCCCAAGTAAAAACATCTTTGGTGATTTTTTATGATGTACATCTCAACATTTTCGTCAAGTCGGTGCTCCTTCTCCCTTATTGAGTATCAACTCTTTTGCCATAAAGGTTACTTACAAGAGAAAGATAAAAAAAGATCGATTTTTTGGCTTGAAACATGTATGTTTTGACTGAGAGAGATTAGTGAGGAAGTTGACTAGGAAGCAACTGAGGCAACTTTTTGATGACACGAAGAAGCTCCATTACCAATCAAGTAGCGAGAGTGACCAGTGAATAACGCACGTACGTTAATAGTGGTGGCATGGAGAGAGAAAGAGAAAGAAAAGCGGTCGCGATAGACCTTCCGGTCCAGCTTTAGGTGCTTTGTGAAGGCGACACACCATTTGAGTTCATAGCTTTTATGGTTGTGCATTTGGGATTTGAATTTCTAGGGTTTTTAAGAGCTACGAGAGTGGGTTTGATTGTTTCACTAGTTATGGCAGGGCTGAATTATGAAATGTGAGGTATGGGGTTAGACCTAAAATCCTCTTGAGATGAGCTAAAACTTTTTGAATAATTGCTAAGTCCACCGTGAGGGTAACAAAATTGTTAAATGCTATGAAGATAATAAGATAATTGAGTTTTTCCGCATGTAATGCGAATCTATACCTGCACTGGCTATACATCTAATTAAACTTCTTTTTTCGTCCACTGCGTTTTTTGAATTTATGAAAAGAAAACATTCTTTATTAATAGGATAATATAAACACGTATAAAAAAACATATTCAGATAAAATAATTCGATTTTTTTCATCTCTCATCTATTTTATTCATGTAATATACGTGCAAAAACATCAAGTTTATACAAAATAGACCTAATTTAGCTAAGTAATTTAGAGTTTTCAATCATAAGATGCTGTATCGAAATGTAGCTACTTCTAATCGAAATTTTACATGCTTATTAGATGGGTGTAATTTAATACGTAGATTTTGCTCAATTACAACATACTTGAGGCAAACTCATGATGAGAAACTTCTGTTCCGATTTTTTCCCCCATACTCTTAAGACAATCTCACTATGAGTAATCTCTTGACAAAATTTGCTTTAATTACAACATATTTAACTGGGTCCACTGCTTACGAAGGAGCCCATAATCAACATAGGTTCACAAATAGAACTGCCATGAGAAAGCCTTTCATAAGGGGAGCTCAGGCCGAAAGCTTAAAACCCCACATCCCGCCCACCTATTCCTGTACAGATAGAGTAGAGAGCCACACCAATTTGTATGCTTTCTCTCCCTCTCCAAATTCCATTGTTTCCACGCTCTAATCCCACGCTAATTCAAGCATCTGAGGATTCTTAACGGGCAGAACCTAGGGACTCCTTGTCTTTGTGGTGTGCAGGTTCCAGCCGCAATTTGAAAAGAAAAAGTAAAAAGTCCATGCTGGCTACAACTCCGAGAGAAAAAGAATAAAGAGTTAATATCACGAAAAACTTTAAATTGATACACATATGAGAAATTTACCCTAACTAATTTTTTGACTACCAAAAATCTCGAATTGGTACATTCGTGGCAAGTTTACCCCAAATTAATTTTTTGACCATAAAAAATCCCGAACCGATACACTTGTGATAAATTTATCATTCATTAATTTCCGTTAAATTTGATTAATACCACGAAAAAATCACAAACTAGTCAATCCCAAACTGGTACATCCGTTAATATGTTCATACTTATTTATGACTTATTTAGTGAATATAATTAACTCATTTATGACCCATTTAGTGATATATGTGTTAAAAAATGAGTTTATGACACATTTTGATAGGTTTACCGTTAACTACCGCGTGTCATCTAACTCAACAATTTAACAGTAAAATGTAACGGAAACTAACAGAGAGTAAATGAGTCAGATGTATCAGTTTGAAGCTTTTTGTGGTAAAAAAAATTAGTTTGGGGTAAATTTGTCACAAGTATACCAGTTTGGGTATTTTGTGATATTAACCCAAAAGAATAAACATAACTGCCAGCTTATTACACTTTGAAGAAAACACCAAATAAGCCTCAATGTGAGTGAACACGAGTTTGGCGAACAGGTATATCTATGCCTGTTGAAAGTTTGCGGCTAGGAATATCCAAGGATAAAAATGAAACGAAACAATTGTCCTGGGAAACTTCTCTCTTAGATAACGCGGGGTTCAAGTTGGGCTGTGTTAGCCAGTCTCTTGAGGCAAGCTCTTTTGTTCCGATCTTTTTTACCATACTACTAAGACAAGCTCACCGTGAGGAAGCATCTTATTTAACAAGCACCATTAGGCAAACTCATGATTCGCCCTTTGATCAAGAATGCATTTCTATCTTCTTAGATTGAAGACATTACTCTTTCGGGAAGTTTTAATCGCATTTCGTCGGGGGAAACTTGGCGTAAATCCAACACCTTCATAATGGGGAGATCCAAGAGGGAGCCCATAACTTAAGTCTACGGACAATCTAGTTGGATTTATATTTACTCAAATAACTTAAACCATTGAATTATGGCCAAGTATCAATTGCTTTTTCTAGCTCTAGACATCCAATGCGGAAACTTTTTTTTTTCAAAACAACTCCTTCTGCATTCAACACATTTTGTGTGGGATAATATGACTCATAGTATAATAAATGTAGGTTTTGAATTTTCCTTTTGTCTATCATAAGTGAGAAATTATTTGTACATCGGTGTTAATGTCTTGGAACATTGTAACTCTATTCTTCTACTGCGGAGAGTATATATGACTGTAAACTTCCCCATTACTCCATTCTTTTTTTACTGGGGTGAATTTCTTGCATTGGTTGATATAGAATATGTATTATCGATGCAATATGCAACTTTCTAAGTACTTATTCCTCCTCACTTCTTCGCAACTCACAGGCCTATGTGTTCAGAGCTTGTTAACGCATGAAAAGTGAATTCTCAAATCATTCTCTATCGTAAGCCCCACTGATCATGGTCAAGTAGTGCAATACCGATGGCCGAGTCTGTTGTATCGTTCACGGTGGAGGCAATAGGAAACCTGCTCATCGACGAGGCCAAATTCTTGTGGGGCGTGGAGGGCAAGGTCAAGGACCTGCAAGAGGAGCTGAAGCTAATCATAGGCTTGCTGAGGGATGCAGACGGGAAACAAGAGCACAACCAAGCTGTTGGAGAATGGGTCGCACAACTTCGAGACATTGCCTATGATGCTGAGGACGTCATCGAGCGATACGTCCTCAGAGTTGCACCGAAGAAGGAACGAAACATCATCAAAGCTTGTGCTTGCTTTGTGGCGAAGTGCACGTGCGTGCAGGTTCATGTGGTGGGGATAGAGATTGAGGGCTTAAAATCCCGAATTTCCTATCTTGGAAGGCAGATGCAGAATTATGGCCTACAATTTGTGAATGAGAGCAAACATGTACACGCAAGAACTTCGACGCCAAAACAGACTTATGGTCATTTCGTGGAAGAAGACTTTGTTGGGAGGGAAGATAATATTGAGGAGTTGGTGAAAGAGCTGTCGAAGGATGGAAAACAGCACAGAGTTATTTTTATATGTGGAATGGGTGGTTTGGGTAAGACCACACTCGCTACGAAAGTCTTCACTCGTGATGAAGTGAAGAATAATTTCAATGGTTTTGCTTGGGCTTGCGTATCTCAAGAATACCATGTGAAGGATATCTTGGTGCAAATTCTCGTTAAGTTGATCCCTGATCGAAGAAAGGATGTTATGGAGATGATAGATGACGAATTGTTCGAAACTATTTATAAGATCCAACAAGAGAAGAGATGTATCGTGGTTCTTGATGATATTTGGACTAAACAGGCATGGGATGGTCTTCGAGCCGCATTCCCATTCAAGGACACGAGAAGCAAGCTATTGGTAACGACTCGCAATAGAGAAATAGCGGAGTATATCGATCCTCAAGGTTTTTTCCATGAACCTAAGTGCTTATCGGACAAGGAGAGTTGGGAACTGCTGACTAAGAGGGCATTTCCCGAAACGAAAGGTAAGGCTTCTTTAAGGCTATTATCCTAACATATAATAGCTTCAGGTGATTAATTGGTTCATGAGATTTTTATAATTGGAGACGAAGGGACAAATACAAGGCACTTCATTGCTCAGTCTGCCTATTGAAAGGTTTAAAAAAAAATTATGAACCGATGGTTGCTATGGAGTTCGAATCATCGATATACGTAGTATTCGACATCAAAATGTTGATATTTGGGGAATGAGGTGCCCCTTTTATTACTTAATGGCTAGCGATTGTACCTCCAAACATCCAAAAATTTGCTCCTCCTTTCATCCACTGAGGAGAAATATCAAAGAGGCTTTTATATGGCCAACATGAAAAACGATTTTAATAGGAATTCATGAAATAATGGGGAGTCTAGCTATGTTCCTTCTTCCACAGGCCTCATCTCAGGTCCACCTATTTTTGTATTTGTGAATAGCTAGTCCAAAAATTAGAGTGGGGATTGTTAAGAAAATTGTGAATCGTTATGTGACAAAAGAGAGTGGTAACATAAAGATTTCGTTGTAATTTTCGTTGCAGTGGAAATTACTAGCGCGATCAACTCAGAGAAGATTAGTAGGACCCTCAAGTTATCTGTGCGGCTTTCCTTTTTCCTCATCTAGTAGGATTATTGTTTCTATACATTTGCTCGAACCACTTCATTCTAGCCGCAGATAGCAAAAATGATATGTTCCGTTTGTCAATTTAGGGTTCTTGATCTTCCAGGTGCTGGTGGAGGCATATATAGGAACCTTGCTATGGTCCGTATAGTCTTTCCCCTTACGAAAGCATAATTGAACCGCAGATTATAAACAACTATAGCATCTTATTCATATATCAAAAAGCATACATTTGTCCTTGAAGTTATCTTCTTATTACAGTTGCAATTTGCTACTTGATATTGTGCAGAAATCACTGAAAACATGAAGAGGTTAGGAGATGAACTCCTTAAAAAGTGTGGAGGATTACCCTTGGCTATCATCATGCTTGGTGGGCTTTTGGCGGTCAATGAGTGGGAGACGGTTTACAGAAACATCAATTTACATTTTAGCGATAAGAGTGATGTATCAAAAGTGTTGGTCTTAAGCTATGACAATCTGCCATGGCATCTAAAGCCATGTTTCCTCTATTTGGGTAGCTTTCCAGAGGATGCAGAAATCCTTGCAATAGAAGTTCTTCACATGTGGATTGCTGAAGGCTTTGTGTCACCTGATGCATATGACGAATATAGAGAAATTACAGTGGAAGACATAGCAGAGCAATATTTAATGGAGTTGGTTAATAGGGGAATGGTTCAAGCACGATTCAAATTGAGTGGAAAGATCAAAACCTGTCACCTCCATGACTTGGTGCGAGACTTATGCATCTCCAAGGTTACGCAAGAGAGTTTTCTTAGCATTCGTAACATTCAGCTGGGCAATGAGATGGAGGATTGTTCTTCTTCGATGGCAACTTGCAAAACACGAAGGCTTTCTCTTACTGTGCGTGGGAGTGCTAAAGGAAATAGCTTTCCGAGCGTCGAACAAATAGGAAGGACCATGCTCCACCTTCGAACTCTTATGCTATTCTATTCTGGGGGATCTGTTGGAGGGATGTGGGAGCAATTTCGACCTATTTGCATCAACAATAAGTTTCTCAGAGTTCTGAAGCTAGAGCGCCTAATTAATATGAGTGGAAATTTACCTGAAGCAGTGGGAGACTTGGTTCATTTAAGATATCTAAGTTTAGCCGGAAGTAAGTTTGAGGGCTTGCCACAATCTATGGGGAGCCTTTTATGCATGGAATTCTTGGACCTGTGTGTAAGACAAAGAGTAACCGTGCCAAATGTGTTGTGGAAGATGAGGAGGTTGAGACATCTCTGTCTTCCCTACCAATTTGCCGTCGAGAAGAAATTTTGTAGGGACCGGAAGAAGTTACGATTGGACACTTTAAAGAGTCTACATACGTTGAGAAACTTTCGTTTGAACAATTGTGACGTGAACGATATAGCTAAACTGACCAATCTGCGAAAATTGACTTTCGCTGCCGTCCACGATGCAGATGACAAGTTGGAGATAATTCCACAACTTGCTAAATTCGATTTGATATATCTTCAATCCTCATCTTTTATTTTCACATCCTCTAGCCGTAATATTTCGTTCGCGAAAGGTATATTCAGGGAATGTGTATTGAGTAAAATGTCGAGCTATCCCTATTCCTGCAAAATGTCCATATGTGGAAAAATAGAGAAGTTACCTGAACATAAGAATTTACCACAGCAACTGAGGAAGCTGGTCTTATTCGGGTCTGAACTGGAAGAAGATCCGATGCCAATATTGGAGAGATTGCATCACTTGGTTGTTCTCATGCTGGGGCCTTGGGCTTTTATGGGGAAGGAAATGGTTTGTTCTGCGGGAGGCTTTCCTGAACTCAAGCATTTAGTTCTTTATTATCTGCTCGATTTGGAGGAGTGGAGGGTGGCTGAAGGAGCCATGCCTCGTCTTTCTCGACTAGGGATCAGCCACTGTCCCCAATTGAAGACGGCGGTACCTCGAGGAGTCCACACATGTGCCGTTTATGACGAAGTCGATCGTGAGCTTCGGAAGCACGGGTGGTGAGAGAGAGAGAGAGAGAGAGAGAGAGAGAGAGAGAGAGAGAGAGAGAGAGATATTGATGATGTGAGTGGTCAGGGACAGGCTAAGTAGCACCGACACGCGACACGCGACACGCGACACGACACGACACGACACGCGACACGTTATTTCTCAAAAATACATAATTCCGACACGTTGCGACACGTTATATATAAAAAGTAAATTTTTATATATACATGATAAATTATCATTTTTAAATTTAATTCAATTAGGTAAATAAATAATAATAAAAAGCCAAGAATGAATCTACCCTAAAAAAATTATGCACATAAATTTTTAAAAAATAATTATGTATAAATAAATATGTTAGTTAAAAAATTAAAAGTAAATAATCAAATTTGAAAAAAAAGAGGAAAGTACGTGGACCAAATAATATAATGCAAGAAAAAGTTCATGATTAAAAAAAACAAAACAGCCCAAAGAAAGCCCAGCCCACTTTTAACCCTAATAACATCTTCTCTATCCCTTCGCCTCCTCCTATCTGCTGCTTCTCCTCCGCACGACCCGTAGCTCCTCCCACCTCTTCCTTCTCCTCCGTCACCGGCGAAGCACGAGGCAAAGGAGATGACGGCGTGAAGTGCGTCGTCCTCGGCGCCGGAGAAGCGGGTGGCGAAGGAGATGATGGCGTGGAAGGCGTCGTCCTCACTCCTCGGCGCCGGAGATCTGCACCTTCTACCTTCTTCCTCATTTCTCTCGGATGCACCTTCTTCCTCGTATCTCTCTGTCTGACGAAGGGACACGCGTGTCGCCGGCGTGTCCGGCGCATTGACCGCGTGTCGGATCTCCGACACGCGTTGACCGCGTGTCCGAGCGTGTCGGCCGCGTGTCCGAGCGTGTCGGAGCGTGTCGGACACGCGACACGTGTCGGACACCGATTTAGAAGCAAAAATAACGTGTCGGTGCTTCCTAGGGGACAGGTGGCCCCAGCTATCCGGAGAGAGAGAGGGACTTTGGCTTGTGGGTTGTCTGAGGTTGGGACCCCCAAAGAAAATAGCAGATGTGGAAAATGGAGAATTGATTATTAATATCTCAAATGCTTTGTAAAATTGATGGGAGTAAGGATGCGCATGGCAACTTGCCAGATAGTGTTTGATTCTATTCTTTTGTTCCCAGAATCAGTTTGGGAATAGAAATTCGTTTGTTTAATTTTTTGATTCTGGCCGCAAAATCTTGCAAATTTGTGCCCAGAATCAATTTTGAAGCATAATCAAGAATAAAAAAAGAGTAGTTTCTTGATTTTGAGAACAAAAATGAGAATAAGCTTTTTTTTCTTCTTCTTTTTCTTGATTTTTAATATAGCTTCTAATATTTGGCGTGAGGGCCACCCTTGCCGTATCCGGCGAGATTAAAATATTTTAATAAAAAAATATTATTAATAAAAAAAATTTACCGGCCATGGCCAGCGATCAAGCCATGGAGAAAAAAATAAAAAAAATATTATTGATAAAAAAAATTTTACCGGCCATGGCCAGCGACCAGGCCATGGCGAAAAAAATAAAAAAATATTTTTTATTAAAATATTATTAATAAAAAAAATATTTTACTGGCCATGGCTAGCGACCAGCCATGGCAAAAAAAATAAAAAAAATAATTTCAATAAAAATATTTTTTTATTAATAATATTTTAATAAAAAATATTTATAAAAAAAATAATTTACCTGCCATGGCGAAAAAAAAAGAAAAAAATATTTTCAATAAAAATATTTTTAGTAAAATATTTTTGAAAAAATTATTAATAAAAAAATTATTTATAAGAAAATTTTTTACCGGCCATGGCCAAAAAAATAAAAAAATTATTTTAAATAAAAGTATTATTAATTAAAAAATATTTTACCGACCATGGCCAAGAAGGAGGAGAAGAAAAAAAGAAAAGAAAGAAATATTAAAATATTTAAAATGTTATTAAAATATTATTAATAAAAAGAAATTTTATACCGTTACCAAACGCATTTCTGTTCTTTTACTATTTCAGGAATAGAAATTTTGGGCCGTTACCAAACGCCTTCAAATGCTCAGAATCAGTTCCCGAGTACAGAATAAAAAAGAATTATTTCTGATCAGAATCTAGTTTCGGGCACAGAATGATTGCCATGCGCAGTCTAAGTATCTAATCCAATATATTATTACAGTGAAAATAGACTACTTATTGTGGCCATGTCTTCTTTTCTTATCATGAATCATTTGCTCGTTTCATATTTTCCCCTCTCATCCTGGCGGACTTCCAATCAGTGCGGGGGAATCCGCTGTTTCGCTCGCTGTCGAGATCATAGCTCGCCACTTGGGCTCATGGGAAGATTGCAAAGTCCTCGCGAGCGCCGTGAGGAGGTGGAGCGAACTCGGTGCAATCCTTCTCCAAAAGACGCTGGATGGGAGGCGTATGTGAAGAAATAAGAGCCATCGCTTCTGGTGTCGGAAGGCGTCGTCGTGAAGGCTGCTGCATTGGAGAGGAGAGGGGAGATGATCCGATGATTTCCATAGTGCTGGTCAGATGTTTGACGAAATGCACGTGTGAGTAGAAACTGGGGGTACATAAATCTGAAATCCGGGTGTTGCTTTCGGCTTGTGCAATTGATTCCTCTGTGTTTATATAGATAAACAATGACGAGAAATGCAACAGTGCATTGTGCAGGCCCCAGTCTCCTGCAGTTCTTGTTTTCGTCATCGGGTATCCCTGTCTCCTACATCTGTGGCTGCAAGATATACATAGAGATTCTTTCGTGTGCGCTTACACTACTCTTTCCAATTGGTGTGACGCACGGCAAATGTTGCTCTTTGCTCTCCTACTGAGATTCTGTCTCTTGTTTTTATCTTTTTCTTCTTTTTTGGACTTGCTGTTTGGCAATGATCTACGTGATCAGTGAATTTACAAAACAAGAAGAAAAGTTTGCTAGCGTTGGCAATAACTGTTGTCATCAGCACATGAAGAGCTCTGAGTTTTGCAAAATAAACATCTCCAGGATTATAGCCTCAGCTTTGTGGGAAGGAAATGGTGAGATAAGAATATGGGAAGAACAACAACAAGAAGAAAGTACATCTTCATAATTTGGCAGGACGGTGAAAGAGAATAGAGACGGAAAATATTTTCTTTGTTACAATGAAAATTAGAACTAGGCCGTGACGGTGTCTTGGAAATGGATAATGATAGTCAATGCACGAGGGTGTGAATTGGGATCTGACTGCTTCGTCTTCGTTGCAACAGGTGAAGATACTCTTAAACTTCAGTATGATGGATGCTTCCCAGTTGCCTTCTTCAGTTTCTGCTCCTCGGGAAGTTTCCAATTATGATGAGCTCTCCGCGAAACAGAGCTTGAACTTTTTAGACAGCCTGAAGGTACTTCACAATACACCTGGAGTTTTCTTCAGTACAAAATTACTGCTATACTTTTTCTGGTATACCTTAAAATTTGATGTAATTTTCCTTTATGTTCCCATTTTCCACTTTCATAATCGTATGTGTTCACGAACAAGTTACTTTCCTCTACCTTTTTCACATATTAGATAATCAAATTCCTCATGATCTAGTTTACGTCCTGAATGAATACCAGGGTGAAAAGGTTCGGATTTGTTTTGCATGCTAATCGTAGCCTTTTCCACTAATCAGAACCTGAAGGATAGGAAGCAGTTATACTCGGCAGCTGACTATTTTGAATTGTCTTGCAACAGACATGATCAGAAACGATTGTGAGATAATAGGTTTTCACTCCATTGTCGTGTACGGGGTTGAGCATTTCTTCCTGTTGCACATCTGTTAAATCGCCTCGACAATATTGTAGAGTGGTGAACACATTAAAAGATTTACTGTGGATCACTTGGGCTCCATGACTCATAAGGTCAACTGTCTCCTGGATGACAAGATTGAGGAAGCATTTGCAATTGAGCTCAGATTCTCTTGCGCTCTACAGGTGTGCAATATAATTAGCTTTTCCTTGTTTTGTAGTGTCAAGGATGGGAAGGGCTTGCATACCCTCCGATCTACCATGTGCAGGGTATAACAGATTGCGACTGATCAAGAAGAATTAAGTTTTTGAAAATCTGAAATTACTCCAGATACACTCCATAATGTGCCAGATTATATCACATTGTGACTAACTAATTAGTAGAGCAAAAGAGATTCTAAATAGCAGAAGATATCTTGCTTCGACAATAGTATGGAAAATGGCAGCGAGAACTGCCATTTCTCTTGCATCAACTTATATATCACAAGTAGTGATATAACTTTCAACACTGTTCCTGTGTTTTAGAGACACTGATGTGTGAGATGTTCGTATACCATGGAGGCCTTTCTCAGCAATCACGAGCAATAAGAACTACGAAGCACCACATGCGATATATCTTACCAGGCAAGCTTCCCTTCACATAATTCTCATTTGGTCTATTAAGACCTAAAATTTGGAGTTGGCTCATGCTTAAGAACTTTCTCGGTTTCAAAAGCTAAAGGTGATGGAATCGGCAAGAATCTAGCAAGTGGCATAAATGGCGAAATGTCCACAGGCGAAAATTGTGTGACCCTTTTTCTGATTTAGCTACCATTATGCACATTACACAGAACAAGATTGTTCTATTAGACGTTGAAAGGTCACGAGTTACAGAACTAGCTGATATCCTGCTCATCATTTGCATGTTTTCAACTTATTCGATCAAAAAGAACTTCAAATGCTACTACTGACGTACTAATACCTTTTATTTCTGAAGACATATATCCTCAAAAAAAACATAGAGACTTCTGCATCATTTGTCGGGTAATTTTTCATAGAGTCTGCTAATCATCATAGTTTCGAAGAGACTGACGCTGACACAGGAACTTTGATGCATGAGATGGCACTCGGCAACACAGTTTCCATAATCCTCCACAACCGGTACCTTTTCATTCGCAATTACTTCATCCAACAAAAAAGCAGCACAGCACACTCTCGACTTGAATGCTCCATTTTTCCATGCATAGCGTTACGTCAAGTTTTCATACCCTGTGACTGTATTATACGTCGTGTAGTCGGAAAAGTTCCTAATGCCAACTTCATTTTCTAACCAGAAAAACGATCCACCTTCCCATTTCACATTCAACTCACACGTTCAGATTCTTTTGTCGATAGATCTACATCTCCAAACCCTCATGATGCGAAAAGACGAGTAAGCAGCAATGAACTGAACCCCAGTGCAACTTAGCTAATAGGTTTTTTTTCTTCTTCTTGTTGTGGACATGTCTTGAGGACATGATCCTTTATGACTGATTCTCCTCTGAATTGCGCTTATATTCCCACATGAACATCCAGTAGCCATCGGAACCCAAAGATCCACTTCAATGTCTACCCATGTTGAGAGGAATAGGAGAACTGCTATGGAGCTATAGTCCAGCAAAAACAAACGTCTCTTCAAGGCCTTACTTAGCATGCGGAAGTCAAGAGAGGACAGCAAGTTACACAAGCTCTTGGACAAGAACTAATAAGAACAGGAGATAAAGGAAAGCAGATAGACCCATATCTCAGTTTCGCTGCATAGTTTCACCTGATCTGTATTTGTAAGCTGGCTTAAGCTTTTGAGAACAATTTTATGACAGTAAAAAACTGAACGAAAAGAAAGTCCAGATAGATATTCTATAAGGTATTTTAAATATTTTTTTTCGAATTTTTATTAATTTTTTCTTCTCTTTTTACCTTTTTATTTGTTTCTTTCCTTATTTCCCTCCACCAGTCACTAGCCCGCGTGATGGCCGGGGAGGGTGAGGGTGGGACGCCCTCGCCAGCCACAGGCGAGGCCGATGCCCACGAGGGCTGGGCGAGGCCGATGCCCACGAGGGCTGGGCGAGGGTCCCCTTCGACGGGCAGCCTCATCCCGCCCTCGCCAAAGGCTGGGTGTGAAGGCGAAGATATGAAGAAGACGAACATGAGGGACATGCTCGAAGTCGAATCCCTGAGAGGACCTCCTCTACTTGGGATTTATAGAAGGAGAAACAATGCCTGCGCGTGAAATTCACTAGCATCATCTCACTGTCGATCAGACCCGCACATCTCACCCTCCTCGACATCACACAGTCTGCGAAATTCTCTGAAAACACTGTTATGTGAATCTTGTATCTCTTCGTCCACTTGCTACTGCTCGGACCCAAACCTCAATATGTCTCGCCAAGGAATGATTTACTATGGCCAGCAATCCTCTCACCTCAAACAACCCTATTTCGCTCCCAGCACCTTTGAACTTCGAGGGCCGCAGTAAAGAGAACTCTTCCTTTTCCAAGGTCTAATGAAACCATCTCCGGATGAATTCATCCGGCAAGGGCTGGGCGAGGGTCCCCTCGTCGGATGGGCAAGGCACCCAGCCCTCGTTGGCCCTTGTCCCTCGCCTCACCAACGACCTTCGCGGGTTGTCATGGAGGCTGGCGATTGGCAGAGGGAAATAAGGAAAAAGGAAAAGAAAAAGGAAAGAGAAAAAGAAAAGAAGGAAAAGAAAAGAAAAATGTTTAAAAAAATATCTATATCAGCGCTAGCCATGTCACGTTGGACTGCTGGTATCAATGTCAGCAATTTTCGGCCTAAATTGGACGGATGGACTCAATTTGTACCAATGTGAAAAGGCTTAAGACTAGATTGGTTTACCTAAAGGTTAATGACTAAATTGATATCAATACAATAGGTTTCGAACTTTTTTTATACTTCTCCCCATCATCGATCATGAGACAGCAAACTAATCCTTGCCATTAGATCAAAGTCTTCTCCTATCGACAATCAGATTTTGCTCGATAATATTGTCGTACAAAATTCCACGGTGCGGTAAGAAGGCCTTGCATTATGCTGGGTGAAAAGACAGTCAATCCAAAGCCAAGACTATGGTCCCTCTCCCTTCACTTAGGCTCCTCAAATGTGAAGTTGGCTATTATTGACTTGTAACAAAAGAAAATTCCACTAATGAAAATTGATGGGGTATTGGGATAAGTGCACTGAAAATCCTAAAATCTATCACAAAAGTAAAATTGAGTTATAAAACTTTCAGAAAGTGTAATTAAGTTTTAAAATTTATCAAATTTGTACAATCAAGTACTTTCATTAACTCCGTCCAAACGGAAAATGCTGACGTGATTTTTATTATTATTTTCTCTATCCTACAAGGCAATGACGTGGCTTTTTTTAAATAAATTAATATATTCCATTGATGTTCCATTTTACTATCACTTGTTCAAAAAGAATTTTACATCAGCGTTGTATCTTATTTAATCCTTTATTTCCAGCATATGTATGTGGCTATATGAGTGGAATTATCTCTAGAAAAGTCATTTAGCATGGGGGAGACGCTCAACGGGTCATGAGAGTTGGACGTGAATGAAGAGAAGCTCTTGGTTGAAGATTTGATGATCAAATTTCGAGAAAATAATTCTTCAGAAAAGGAAATCACCATCGCTTTGAAGAATATGAGCCCGCAAAGGTTTGCTTGTTATTAATGGAATTGTAAACAATGGAATTGATGATCAACTCAATTGATAGTTACATCTTTTAATTATGGGTCTCAAACTCGGGCAAATTAGACTGGTACCTCAAGCTCAGCTTACCCAACGATCATCTCTAAAATTGATTGTATCATATTTATATGCAAAACATGTCTTTTCTTTTTTCAACAATGAATTGGAAATTAGACTCTCTTTTCAGCCATTGGGTGTAATAGTTTCAAAGCTCACGCATACATTATCATAATTCATCCATTCTGCAATTTGCCCTTTTTGTTCGTTTCAATTTCCCTATCATCCTTGTGGATTATTTATAATTCTGGAAAAAAATTATTTTTGACTTCAATTCAAATGGGAGTTATTTCAACTCTTGTACATAGCGAACTTATAATTGATTGATGAGGTTTAAAATTGAACATACAGAGAAAATTCATAAGGAAGGGCTGCGCATGAATGATAAAGTGCTGGCCAGTTCTCTAAAAGAATGCAGGGATTTTTTTTTTGGTCACGAATAACGCAGGGATTAAATAATTCGCTTTTAAATGGATCTTTTAACAAAGTGGACTAGTATTTTCTGGAAAAAAAAATAGAAAATTGGCTCTGATCTAGCTCTTGCACCTTAAATCAAAGAGTACATAGACCAAAATTGAACAGTGACTAAAAATTTAGGACGAACTTTGATATCATCCTTCCTTTTAAATCTGGAGCCCATCGGTTGAATGAACTTAATGAATTAGAAGCTCAACACTTGCATATCCAACTTCATTTAGCGCCGATAACTCTAACAAAAGATTGAAGTCTCGTCAAAGCTGCATTGTCATAGAACACTGTCATTATGGAATTTGCCCATTTTATTCGTTTCATTTTACCTCTCATCCTTGTGGGCTTCAATGGCGGAAACTGTTACGCTTGCTGCATAGAGAGCTCATGACTTGCTCGTAAAAGATGCAAAGTTCTTGCAGGTTGCAAGGGGAAAGGGGCAAAATTATCTAAAAAGTCACAAACCTATTATACTTTGCCAATTCAATCATAAACCTTTTAAATTTGCCAATTGAGTCATTAATCTTTTCACGTTTTGTCAATTGAATCCATTCGTCCAATTTTGGTTGGAAATCGCTAACGTGGACGCCGGGAGTCCTATAGGGCACAGTCATAAGATAGCTGGTGCTAACGTGAACAATTTTTGTAAATTTTAATATTTTTTTTTGAATTTTTATTAATTTTTTTATATTTCCCTTTTCCTTTTTTATTTTATTTTTTTATTATAAAAAATCCAAAAAATTTAAAAAATATTAAAATATTATTAAAAATTATCCATGTTAGCTCCGGTCGCACTATAGTAACAGAATTGATAAAGGTGCAATAGATTTAGGAATTTTTGGACAATTTCACTGAGGACAAGCAAAGGGCGTGCGAGAGGAGGCAAAATCCAATGCTTCTCGAAAGATGCTGATGTGGGACAAGATGAAATGAGAGTTGTCGCAGAGTCATCGTCAAAGTCAATGCTCAACCAAAGGAGGAAATATCCTTGCATTTTCAAGCGCTGGTGACGTGTTTGACAAAATGGCCATGTCGATTGAAACGGCATTCGAGCGCGTGAAATAAGAGCCACATGTTGCCTTCGGTTTGAATAGTCCAATTCTCGCATTCACATGAACAACGACGTAGGAAAAAGAAAGACCGTGATTAAGGAAAAAGACCAATGGGCATCTCCAACTTGTATTGATTGAAGGGACGAGAAAAGACCTATGCCATGCCATATAGGATAACTAGCGTTCACGTCAGCGATTTTACGCTAAAATTGATCAGATAAACTCAAACTGGCAAAACGTGAAAAATGTTAAGGACTCATTTAGCAAAATTAAAAGATTTAGGACTAAACTGGTAAAAGTGTAATAGGTTTGTGACTTTTTAGACACTTTCTCCGGGGACAAGCAGAAGGCACGCGAGAGGAGGCGAGATCCAATGCTTCACAAAAAGATGCCGATGCGGGAGCCAAGACGAAATGAGAGTCGTCGTCAAAGTCAATGCTCAACCAAAGGAGGAAATATCCTTGCATTTTCAAGTGCTGGTGACGTGTTTGACAAAATGGCCATGTGGATTGAAACAGCATTCGAGCGCGTGAAATAAGAGCCACATGTTGCCTTCGGTTTGAATCGTCCAATTCTCGCATTCACATGAACAACGACATAGGAAAAAGAAAGACCGCGATTAAGGAAAAGACCAATTGGCATCTCCAACTTGTATTGATTGAAGGGACGAGAAAAAACGGAAGTATGATGCTGAATTATAGCTATTAGACCATGCGAAACGAATCTTTTGACGGCACATAAGACAAAGATTATGGCTAATTAGCCCGTGTGCCATTACCTCTACGCCATTGCCTATATTTAGTTAGCTGCAGAGAGCGATGAGCTCAATGACCCAAGCCCAATATTATTGCTGAACGATAATAAAGCTGAATTGTTGTTTCCAGTTGATCTCAGGAACGAGCCGACAGTTGATAGCAGGATCGAGCTCCGGCTTGTTCGTCGGATCAGTAGCGAATCCTAAGGAGAGATCTACCTCGGTGGGTTGCTCGCTAACTGATGCCCGGTTTTTGCTTCATACGTTCTGCTTCTAGTTTGATTCTGATTGAGGTTTTTCGCAAATTATTTGCAGGTACTATTTATTATTCAGAGGAACGACGGAGTAGCAGCTAAGCTTGTGAGTAGCTCTATTCCCGGTCAATTTGACCTTTTTATTTTTCTAGTTTCTGTGCGTTCTAATTCTTTTTTTTAAAAGGATTGTTGTAGTAATCGTATCGGTATTTTGTTGATTTAGAAATTAGATGTTTTACGAATTATTAGGCGGTGTGGATTGTGCTCTGTTCCGTTTTTCTCTTGGGTTGTTCGACAAGAATAGATATTGGTGGTTCACTTGCTTCCAGCAAGCCGGCGGTGCTAACTGTTATAGTTTAGAGTGAATTTTGTTAACAAGCGGAAGCTTTACGTGGTTTGCGGCTTTCACATGCATGCGTATTTCCGTTTAGAGTTGGGATGCTTGAATTCATGCTGTGCTTCGGGTATAATATGATTGTAAGCCCAAGTATCAACTTTTACAGTGCATATCTCGACTTTTTTTGACAAGTCAGTTATCATTATCCATTGTTGAGTATAGGCTCTTTGCCTGCAAGATTACTTATAAGTGAAGATAAGAAGATCCAAGATAAAAAAAAGATCGATTTTTTCGCTTGAAACATGTATGTTTTGACTGAGTGAGATTAGTGAGGGGGTTGACTAGGAAGCAACTGAGGTAACTTTTTGATGACACGAAGAAGCTCTGTTACCAATTAAGTAGCGAGAGTGACTAGTGAGTAACCGACATACCTTAATAGTGGAGGCATGGAGAGAGAAAGAGAGAGAGAGAAAGCCGTCTCAATAGACCTTTCGGTCTTGCTTCAGGTGCTTTGTGAAGGCGACCCACCATTTGAGTTCATAGCTTCCATGGTTGTGCATTTGGGATTTGAATTTCTAGGGTTTTTAAGAGCTATGAGAGTGGGTTTGTTTGGTTTACTAGTTATGGCATGGCTGAATTATGATATGTGAGGTATGCGGTTAGACCTAAAATCCTCTTGAGATGAGCTAAAATTTTTTGAATAATTGCTAGGTCCAGTGCGAAGGTTATGAAGATAATAAGATAATTGAGTTTTTTCCACATGTAATGTGAATCTATTCTTGCATAGGCAATAGATCTAATTAAAATTCTTTTTTCATCTAGAACGTCTTTTGAATGTATGAAAAGCAAACATTCTTTATTAATAGCATAATATAGACACGTATTAAAAACATATTCTGTTAAAGTAATTCGATTTTTTTTTCATCTCTCTTCAATTTTATTCACATAATCTACGTGGAAGAACATCAAGTTTATACAAAACAGACCTAATATAGCTAAATAATTTAGATTTCTTTTTCGATCATAAGAAGTTGTATCAAAATGTAGCTACTTCTAATCGAAATTTTTACATGCTTATTAGATGGGTGCAATGTAATATGTGGATTTTGCTCAATTACAACGTACTTGAGGCAAACTCATGATGAGAAACTTTAGTTCCAAATTTTACCCCATACTCTTAAGACAATCTCACTATGAGTAATCTCTTGACAAATTTTTCTTTAATTATAACTTATTTAACTGGGTCCACTGCTTATGAAGGAGCCCATAATCAACATAGGTTCACAAATAGAACCGCCATGAGAATGCCTTTCCTAAGGAGAGCTCAGGCCGAAAGCTTAAAACCCCACATCCCGCCTGACTATTCCTGTGTAGATACAGGAGCAAGCCACACCAATCTCTATGCTTTCTCCCCCTCTCCAAATTCCATAGTTTCCGCTCTCTAATCCCACGCTAATCTAAGCATCGGAGGATTCTTCACGGGCCAGAACCCCTGGGGACTCCTTGTCTTTGTGGCGTGCAGGTTCCAGCCGCAATTTGAAAAGAAAAAGTAAAAAGTCCATGCCTGTTGCAGCTCCAAGAGAAAAAAGAATAAACATAATTGCCAGCTTATTACTTTGAAGAAAATACCAAATAAACCTCAACGTGAGTGAACACAAGTTCGGCGGACAGGCATATCTATGCCTGTTGAAGATTTGCAGCTATGTTAGCCAGTCTCTTGAGGCAAACTCTTTTGCTTCCATTTTTTTCACCGTACTTTCAAGACGAACCCACTGCGAGCAAGCCTTTAACAAGAAAGCATCTTATTTAACAATTACCATCAGGCAAACTCATGATTCGCCCTTTGATCAAGAATGCATTTTTACCTTCTTAGATTAAAGACATAACTTTTTCGAGAAGTTTTAATCCCATTTTGTCGGGGGAAACTCGGCATAAATCCAACACCTTCATAATGGAGAGATCCAAGAGGGAGCCCATAACTTAATGGAGAGATCCAAGAGGGAGCCTATAACTTAAGTCTACTGACAATCTAGCTGGATTTATAGTTACTCAAAAAGCTTAAACCATTGAATCATGGCTAGGGATCAATTGCTTTTTTTAATTAGCTCTAGACATCCAATGCGGAAATTTTTCTTTTTTCAACACAACTTACTTGTGCATTCAACACGTTTTGTATGGGATAATGTGACTCATGGTATAATAAATGTAGGTTTTGAAATTTTCTTTTGTCTATCATAAGTGAGAAATTATTTGCACATCGGTGTTAATGTCTTGGAACATCTATAACTCTAGCTACAGAACATATCTTCTACTGCGGACAGTATATATGCCTGTAAACTTCACCATTACTCCATTCTTTTTTTAATGGGGTTAATTTATTGCATTGGTTGATACAGAATATGTATTATCAATGCAATATGCAACTTTTTAAGTACTTAATCCTCTCCTCTCTTCTTCGCAACTCGCAGGCCTATATGTTCAGAGCTTGTTAACTCATGAAAAGTGAATTCTCAAATCATTCTCTATCATAAGCTCCATTGATCATAGTCAAGTAGTGCAATACCAATGGCCGAGTCTGTCGTATCGTTCGCAGTGGAGGCAATAGGAAACCTGCTCATCAACGAGGCCAAATTCTTGTGGGGCGTGGAGGGCAAGGTCAAGGACCTGCAAAGGGAGCTGAGGCTGATTCAGGCCTTGTTGAGGGATGCAGACGCAAGACAAGAGCACGAACAAGTTGTTGGAGAATGGGTCGCGCAACTCCGTGACATTGCCTATGATGCTGAAGACGTCATCAAGCAATACATCCTCAGAGTAGTACCAAAGAAGGAACAAAACATCATCAAAGCGTATGCTTGCTTCGTGGCGAAGTGCACCTGGGTGCAGGCTCATGTGGTGGGGACAGAGATTGAGGGCTTAAAATCCAGCATCTCCAATTTGAGAACGAGTATGCAGGATCATGGCATACTATCAGTGAATGAGGGCAATTGCGAATGGGCGACGGCTTCGACGCAGAGGCGTACTTATGCCCATTTCGAGGAGGATGTTATTGGGATGGAAGATAGTATTAAGGTGCTAGTGAAAGAGCTGAAGAATGGAAGACAGCACAGAGTTATTTCTATATGGGGAATGGGTGGTTTGGGTAAGACAACACTCGCTAAGAAAGTCTTCGCTCATGACGAAGTGAAAAACAATTTCGATGGTTTCGCATGGGCTTGCGTATCTCAAGAATACCATATGAAAGATATCTTGGTGGGAATTCTTGTTAAGTTAGTCCCTGATCAAAGAGACAAGGTTATGCAAATGAGAGATGACGAATTGTTCGAAACTCTATACAAGATCCAACAAGAGAAGAGATGTATCGTGGTTCTTGACGATATTTGGACCAAACAGGCATGGGACGGTATTCGAGCCGCGTTCCCAATCGAGAACACGAGAAGCAAGCTATTGATAACGACCCGTAATAGAGAAGTAGCGGAGTATATCGATCCTCATGGTTTTCTCCATGAACCTCCGTGCTTATCAAACCAGGAGAGTTGGGAGCTGCTGATGAAGAGGGTGTTTCCTAAAACGAAAAGTGAGGCTTCTCTAAGGTTATTATCCTCACATATAGTTCAAGAGATTATATTGTCTGTTTGATTTTGATTTATGGCCCCCTTGTTATTATTGCACGATTAGCTATTGAACTTTCTTCTATTGGACCTGGAGTTGGTCAAGGTATTGCTACGGGCCAAGCTGTAGAAGGTATCACAAGACAATCAGAGATGGAGGGACAAATACCAGGTACTTCATTGCTCAGTTTGGCCTTTTGGAAGCTTTAGCAATTTATGAATCAACAGTTACATTGGAGTTCCAATAATCGATACAAGTATTATGCACCATAATTTCAATTTTTGGGTAAACAAATGCCCCTTTTGCTTAACGGCTAACCATTGTACCTCTATACCAATATCCAAAACTTTGCTCCTCCTTTCCTCTGAATAAATATCGAAGTGGCTTTTATATGGACCAGAAAGTAAGCGATTTTGATAGGATTTATGAAATAATGTGAAGCCTAGCTATCTTCATCTCATGTCCACCTTTTTGCATTTGTGAATAGTTGGCTTAACAATAAGAATTGGGATTGTTAGGAAAATCGTGAATCTTCATGCAACAAAGTAGAGGGGCAACATGAGGATTTCACTAGAATTTGCAAATGAGATTAGTAGCATTCTCAAGCCACAAGAGATTGTTAGCACACTTGAGTTATCCCTGGATTGCTTTCATTTTTCTTCATCAAGTAGGATTATTGTCGTTATACATTTGCTTGGATCACTCAATTCAAGCCACGTATAACAAAGAAGATACTTTTCATTTGTAAATTTAGCGTTCTTGATCTTCCAGGCGTAGATGGAGGCATATATAGGAGCTTTTTTGTGGTCCCTATATTCTTTCCCCTTGCAAAAGCATAAATGAACCATGAAATATAAAGAGCTATAGCATCTTACTTATATATCTAAAAGCATACATTCGTACTTGAAATTATCTTCTTATGATAGTTGCATCTTCATATGACTGCTGAGTTACAATTTATTGCTTGATACTGTGCAGTAATCACTGAAGACATGAAGAGGTTAGGAGATGAACTCCTTAAGAAGTGTGGAGGATTACCCCTGGCTGTCATTGTGCTTGGTGGACTTCTGGCGGTCAACGAGTGGGAGACGGTTTACAAAAAGATCAATTTGCATTTTAGCGATAAGAGTGATGTGTCAAAAGTGTTGGCCTTAAGTTATGACGATCTACCATGGCATCTAAAGTCATGCTTCCTTTATTTGGGTAGCTTTCCGGAGGATGCAGAAATTCTTGCAACAAAGGTTCTTCACATGTGGATTGCTGAAGGCTTTGTGTCGCTGAATCCATATGACAAAGAGAGAGAAATTCAAGTGGAAGATATAGCAATGCAATATTTAACGGAGTTGGTTAACAGGGGGATGGTTCAAGTACGATTCAGCTTGAGTGGAAAGATCAAAACTTGCCACCTTCACGACCTGATGCGAGACTTATGCATCTTTAAGGCTACGCAAGAGAGTTTTCTAAGCATTTTTAACATTCGACAAGACAATGAGACGGAGGATTGTTCTTCTTCGACAGCAATAAAAGTCGAGTCAACTTGCAAAATACGGAGGCTTTCGCTCAATATGCACGAGAGTGCGGACGGAAACATGTTTTCGAGCGTAAAACCAATAGAAAGGACTATACTCCACCTTCGAACTTTCATGTTCTTCGTATCCGTCCGAGGGAAGTGGAAGCAATTTCAACCAATTTTTATCAACTGTAAGTTTCTCAGAGTTTTGAAATTGGAGAATCTTTCTGGTATGAGAGGAAATTTACCTAAATCAATGGGAGACCTAATCCATTTAAGATTCTTAAGTTTAGCGGGAAGTTATTTTGCGGACTTGCCGCAATCTATAGGGAACCTTATATGGATGGAATTTTTGGACGTGCGTGTGGCTTCATCCGTAATCGTGCCAAATGTGTTGCGTAAGATGAGAAGGTTGAGGTGTCTCCACCTTCCCTCCGATTTTGCCGTCAAGGGGAAATTTCATGGAGATCGGAAGAAGTTGCGGTTTGACACTTTAAAGAATTTACGGACATTGAGAAACTTTAAGCCGTTTAATTGTGACGTGAACGATATAGGCAAACTGACTAATTTGCAAAAACTGACCGTCAATGGTGGCGAGGAGTTGGAGATAATGCCACAACTTGCTAAATTCGCTTGGAAACATCTTCGAACCTCATCTTTTAAGTTCGTCAGCCTACGTGGCTCGTTCAATGGAGGTGAATTGAGTAAAATGTCAAGCTACCCATATTCCTGTAAGCTGTGGATATATGGAAAAATAGGGAAGTTACCGGAACATAGGAATCTACCCCAGCAGCTGAGGAAGCTGGTCTTATTCCACTCTAAACTGGAAGAAGATCCGATGCCAATATTGGAGAGATTGCAGCACTTGGTTGTTCTCATGCTGGGGACTTGGGCTTTCATGGGGAAGGAAATGGTTTGCTCTGCTGGAGGCTTTCCTCAACTCAAGCATTTAGTTCTTGACCGTCTGCCAAATTTGGAGGAGTGGAGGGTGGCTGAAGGAGCCATGCCTCATCTTTCTCGATTAGGGATCTGCTACTGTCCCCGATTGAAGAAGGCGGTACCTGACGGAGTCCACATCTATCGCAGTCATCAAGAAATTTGGGATGAGATTTGGAAGACGCGGATGTGAGATACAGAGATATTGATGCGGGTGGTCAGGGGTGGCCTCAGCTGTCTTGTGGGTTGTCAGGGGGGTGGGCTTGAGGACTTCAGTGGGGAAATCTGTTTGTTTCGCTCGCTGTCGAGATGCGTCGCGACTTTGCTCGTGGAAGATTGCAGAGTTCTCGCTGAGGAGGTGCAGCGAATTCAATGCGATGCTTCTCCAGAAGACAGCTGATGGGAGGCATGTACGAAGAAAATAAGGGTCATTGCTTGTGGTGTTGAAGACGCCATCGCGAAAGCAGCTTGCTTTGGGGAGGAGAGGAGAGAAGATTCGACCATTTCCATAGTGCTGGTCAGATGTTTGACGAAATGCGCATGTGAGTAGAAACTGAAGATTCGACCATCTCCAGATCACTAGCTGTTTTTGTTTCGTTCTGAATTTTGCTTCTGAAAAAATTCTCCATATGAATAATTTCTGCGTCTGAATAATTTCTGAACTTAGATTCTGTGGGTCTTATTTTTCCAGCTTGTAGAATCTGAATAATTTCTTTCTGAGCTTCCAGAACATATATATATATATATATATTCCTGGAACAAAAAGGTTCAGAATAAATATGAGTTTTTACAATAATAACAGAAGGTTTTGTCAACTTCAAAATTAGTAGGAGTTTTCCTCAACATGCAGGAGCATCCGAGTGGCAGATTAGGAGCGGCTTTGTATATTTTCAAATATTTTCAAAAGTGCAGGAATCTGCGTCTTCGAAGGAAATTCCATCCCTGCAGCTTAATATGACATTGAGTTACTCAAGAGAGCCGGAGCAGATTGTTTAGGATCTGCTACAGTGCATGGTGGTTTGCACTGATATTTGCACACTTTGAAGATTGGTTATTTTGTACTAATGGCATCTCATCCCTCTTGCCCATTTCGAAAAATTTGATATTTATTTTTAGTGCTCATAGCCATTTCATTGCTGACTACAATTTTGTGTTTGATTAGTAGGATATTTTCCTTGTCTTACCTACTTGGAAGAATCAGAAACCAAAATTAGTGTTGTCACACGGAGATGGACAACGTAGAGAATGTATACGTCGCTCTTAATAGATCTAACCCTACGAATACGCCTAGATACAATTAGGTTTAATTTGTTATAGGAGAATCGAATTTATGCACACTGGGTGACATCAATTGTCTTCGTTGGTCAAAGAGTTGCAAAGCATTGGCGTAGGCAGGCCAACTAGGGATGCTCGTGTGCAGTTCAATTTTTAGTTCAGTAGGTTGAAATAGTCACCGGCTGCGGGCCTTTGCTTACTTTTGATTGTTGGTATTCCCGTGCTTACTCTTGATCGTTGGTATTCCGAAGAGACGACATAGGAAAATCATATTAGAAATTTATTTTCCCCTTTATTTTTTCCCAAACTCCAAATTGAGCTATGTGAACATGTGATTTCGATTTCTACATTTGCCGCATAAAGCTCTCGAGACTGAGCAGAATCAATGAATCTGGGGTGTGCAATTTGGTAGAGTTTTGCGTGATCCATGATGTAGCCTTTGCACGGTAAAATCGTCGCTAAATGCTGTTGCCCCTCTCTGATAACTAATGGTCCGCCTCTTCTAAATCATGGTGTTATGATGAATTGACTCCTTGCTGTTGGTATGTGACCATCATCGACAAATCTCATCATATCGTATGATGATGTAATAACAAACGTCCGATTAGGAATTCCCAACAACCCAAATGTTTCCAATTTCTTAAGACTTATTTTCTTGTTTATTCCATCATTTTTCAAATTATCGTTGGCTTTTCTTGTTTCATTTCAAGTAGGCGCTTCTGCTCTACAGTGCACGTTTTGTTTCCATATTTCCATATAGTCTTGCTCGATCTTCAAGGTGACGATATTAATAAAAAGTTGACGAGTGCAAAGATATTGCCACCTCACTTCGAATTGGGTTGACAGGATCTTTTGCCAAACCGCACTTTCATTGGATTTGCATGCACAGTGGACCACCAGCGAATGCTTGAGACCTATAGAGAAGATGTACGACTTAAGCTAGAGTTGGTTTATGGTGAGAAAGATGAAATGTCATTCAGTTGTTGAATTGAATGTGTAAGCCCAACACCACCTGACTTGCTTAAAAAAGTCCATTGTATCTTAATGTAGTGGGCCTCAATTGATGAAAACTCGAGCTAACAGCAACAGACAGATGATGTATGTCGGCTCTGTAGAGGATTGACTTCTGTGTTGTACCAAATGCCAAATCGACACGGCATCTTTCACACAAGAAGGAGGTTTGTGTTTTCGATGGATGAGAGTGAGTGAAAATGATTGTATTACCCACAATCAAGAATAGATATTATACTTGATCTTCACATAAGAATAACTCGTAAAATCTCCTCTCACGTGACACCACGTGTAGATATCGAGGGATGAGATAACTCCCCAGCTAGATGAACGGTAGCGGCCATTGGATCGGTGGAAATCTACCTTTTATGCTGGATATGTAAAACCTCAGACTATTAGATGGAAGAAAATGCTCACATATGAGAGAATTATGGGCAAAGACGGACGAATTATTGGGATTTTACTGCAATTGGATGTTTCACTTTGGTAGTTTTCTGTTTGGGTCTGCGTTGCTTTCAGGACTTATTCCCAAAAAACCCAGTGCCTTTCTTGTCCTTGTTAGTACAGTGTAGCCTTCATCATATCCCAATTATTACTCTCCCCAACAGAGACACTCAAAACAAGCTTGTGACAGAAGCGAAAGGCACAAATTGCGCAAACAATTATCTATAGCCATCTTTAGCAAGAGTCATCACTGCCTCACTATGGCATTTGGTGGTGACACATCTCTGCAAGATGATTTTTCTGATCTCTCTCTCTCTCTCTCTCTCTCTCTCTGAATATCTAAGGTGAAGATCACTAATTCTGGTTATGCCCTTTTGGATATCTTTCTTTTCATTTCCTTGCCGAGGAATGTTAGTGAGCTGAAACTGGGCTCGGGACTCTGTCGATGTAGATAAAAAGGGAAAAGAGCAGGTAACGTCAGCTTCATATTCGTTGCATGTGCTTTTTGCTCTCCTACTGAGATTTTTTCTCTAGTTCTTTTCGGACTTGCGGTTTGGCAATGCTCTATGTGATCCGTGAATTGATAAAACGACAAGAAAAGTTTGCTTGCCTTGGCAATAACTGTCGTCATTGTCACATGAAGAGCTCTGAGTTTTGCAATATCTCAGGATTTTATCCTCGGCTTTGTTGGTAGAAAATGGTTGAGATAAGAATAAGGTAAGAACATCAAGAAGAAGAAATTACATTTTCATGAATTGGCAGGACCGTGAAAGATAATAGAGAAGGAAAATGTTCTCTCGGTTAGAAGGAAAATAGAACCAGGACAAGACTTGTCTTGGAAATGGATAACGACAGTCAGGGCACGAGGGTGTGAATTTGAATCTGATTGCTTCATCTTCATAGTAACAGGTGAAGATACTCTAAAACTTTGGTACAATGGATGCTTCTCAGTTGCCTTCTTCAGTTTCCGCTCCTCAGGAAGCTTCGCATTATGTTGAGCTCTCCATGAAACAGAGCTTGAACTTTTCAGATAGTCTGAAGGTACTTATATAAACACACACACACACACACACACCTGGAGTTTTCTTCAGAACATAACTACTAGTTACTTTTTCTAGGTTTACCTTGAAATTCGATTGATGTTCCTTTATGATCACATTTATCCATTTTCATACTTGTCTGTGTTCACGAGCCAGTTACTTTCCTCTACTTTTTTCGCTTGTTAGATTATCAAATTCCTCATGATCTAGTCTTCATCATGTTCGAATTTCAGGGTGAAAAGGTTTGGATTTGTCATGCATGGTAATTGTCGCCTTTTTCACTAATCAGGACCTAAAAGATCTTAGGAAGCAGTTATACTCGGCGGCTGAATCTTTTGAATTGTCTTACAATAGACATGATCAGAAACAAACAAGAGATACATATGTTTTCATTGCATTATAGTGTACCGGCTTGAGCATTTATTTTTGTTGCACATCTCTATACTGGCCTTGACAATACTGTAGAATGGTGAACACACTGAGATTATGCAACGAAAGCTTTCATCAACACAGTGGATCACTTGGGATCCATGACTTATAAGGTCAATTGTCTCCTGGATGACAAGATTGAGGAAGCATCTGCAATTGAGCTCAGATTCTCGTGTTCGACAGGTGTGCTATATAATTAGGTTTTCCTTGTTTTATAGGATTAAGGATGGAAAGGGCTTGCATGCCCTCTGATTTACCATGTGCAGGGTCTAACAAATTGCAATTTACCAAGAAGAACTAAGTTCTTGGAAATCTGAAATTACTTTAGATAAACTCCACGATGTGTCGGATCATATTACATTGCAACAAGCTAATTTGAAGATCAAAAGATATTCTAAATAGCAGAACATATCCTGCTTCAACAATAATATGGAAGATGGCATAGAGAACAACTATCTCTCATACTGTCAATTTATTTATCACTTTCAACCCTGTTTTTGTGTTTTAGAGACTACGAATGTGTGAGATGTTCATAGACAATGGAGGCCTATCTCAGCAGTCACTGGTGATAAGAACTCCGAAGCATCACATGCGATATATCTTACCAGGCACGCTTCCCTTCACAAGATTTGTCATTGGTTTAGTAAGACCAAGAGTTAGGAGTAGGCTCATGCTTAAGAACTTTCTTTCAGTTTCAACAGCTAAAGACAGTGGAGCCAGCAAGAATCTGCAATACCACATGACAAGTGGAGTAAATGCCGAAATGTCCGCAGGTGAACATCGTATGACTCTTTTCTGGTTTAGCTACCACTATGGTAATTGCACGGAACAAGCTATTAGATGTAAAAAGTTGACAAGTCATAGAACTAGCTGATATCTAGCTCATAATTTGCATGTGTTCAACTTATTCCATCAAAAAGCAGAATATCAAATGCTACTACTGACGTACTAATAACTTTATTTCTTTCCGAAGACATATATCCAAAAACTATAGAGACTTCTGCATCATTTGCCAGGTAACTTCTGATAGAATCTGTGCTAATCATCCTAGCTTCGAACAGACCCGATGCTGACAGTGGAACACTGATGCAGGAGACGGCGTTCGGCTACACAGTTTCCACAATCCTCCCCAGCCGGCACCTTTCCATTTGCAAGCACTTCATCCAACAAAAAAGCAGGTCAGTACACTTGACTTGAATGCTCCAGATTGCCATACCTAGCGTTTACATCATGTTTTCATACCCTGTGATTGTATCATATGTTGTGTAGTCAGACAAGCACGTAATGCAAGCCGCACTTTTTCTAACCAGAAAAACGCGCCTCCCCATTTCAATTTCAATTCACACGTTCAGGTTCTCTTGTCAATAGATCTACATCTCCAAACCCTTCTAATACCAAAAGACGAGTAAGCATCAATGATATTCAGTGCAGCTTACCTATTAAGTTTTATTTTTTGTTGGACATGTCTTGTGGACATGATCTCTTATGAACGATTCTCTTATATGCCCACATGAACATCCAGTACCCATCGGAACCCCGAAGATCCACTTCAATGTCTACTCACGTTGAGAGGAACAGAAGAACAGATATCGAGGTATATTCCAGCAAAAACAAACGTCTCTTTAAGGCCTTGCTTAGCATGTGGAAGTCGAGAAAGGACAACAAGTTATACAAGTTCTTGGACGATTACTAAGAAGAGCAGGGGGTAAAGCAAACCAGATAGACCCATATCTCAGTTTCTTTGCATCATAACTGTACCTCAATAAGTTGAAGATCACTGGAAATAATGTCGTATAACTAAAAATGTTTCAGATCAGACAGCTGTAAATGAACTTGGCACTAGAACTCTCCACATAAAAACAAGAGCTCGACTGAACAGATTTCTTGTGTGATAGGCACGAGATTCTTGCGCACTCCATCCAGATTCTTGACAGTAGCAATATAGTTGATTGTGCAATGGATATGGTTCAAAATCCAAGATCAAAACTTGGACACTCAGCCTTCACTTTCAACAGATCTCTATCTCCTTCAGGGGTCATCCTTTCATCATTAGCATAGCCGTGAGAACCACGTGAAAGAGATGCTTCGGAAACAAAATTGTTGCTGCAGCATTTGGGGTCAGCTTGTTCACAAGAAGGCTGAAAATGTTAATTGCAGCAGATGTACATGCTAGTCATACAAAAGCTCAGTGAAATTGAGAATGTCCTCAAGGGAAATAAAGAACGAAATTTTGGACTGGGATGTATTAGAGAATTCAAGCAGGTCCTCTTGCACCTAGTTTGAAAATTCCCTATAAGCAGCTGCTATCTGCTGCTAATTTAATTCAGATTGTCCAGTAGTTTGGACCAACGAGTTTCAACAAACATCAAAACTCATTAAGCTCTTATGGAATTTCAAGATGCTTAGAGTCACAGCCTTGCCACAGACAGGTCAAAATAGAGCTGAAAGAATCTATTACTGTAAAAAGAGTAGGACAAGTAGCCGTGAGATGCCTGTGAGTTGCCAATTGCAAAGCCCCTTGTATAGTGAAATTCATTGAAATCAGAGGCTGAGGTTGATGATATTTACATTGACAGATGAGGGAGGAAACATATATTGCGAGAAAGCTAACACTAACATTAAACTGAAGCTAGTTCAGCAGCTGGCGCTCTGTCTTTGAGCACCATTACAAAACTTATCTGAATCTTGAAGCTCCTTTGTTAGTGAAGCAAAAGTTGCCTTACTTTCATATGTATTTTCGGCAATGGCAACTTGATCTAATGGTTTTCGGAGGACAGATAACATTTGATAGGCTGCATCGATTGGATTACAAGAGATCATTTGCAAGCTGGAGTAAGTAACACAACAGGTTCCTCCAATAAATAAGAGAGTTAACTTTATAGGAAATGCAAAATGAAGTGAGCGATCCATCAAAATCCATAAAACCAATCCCAAGCTTAATTGCATGACATTCTCTTTCAAGAGCAGGTCCGTGAAACAATCTATCCATTTTGCGGGCTTTACAAAGCTTACTGTAAATTACTTGACGCACCTGAATAACATAAAATTTCATTGTGCCTAAATCTAACTACACATGCGAAAGAAAGAAACATCAAAAGGCAGAAGACAATTCTCATAAAGAGAAATTTCTTCACAGAGTAATCACCATCACGGAGAGGCTTGGTCTTGGGAACTCTCCTGATGCAATCTTTGCTTTTCAAACCAGATATTCCACTGTTTGAATCTGAATCTCTCGCTGGATGAACCTTCCCTGAAGTTTTGTCTCCATGTTCATGCCAGAGCATTGTATTATCCAAAGATAAAGCGTTAGGCATCAAATAATTGAGGCACATAGAATTGATATCTGTGGAAGAAAGAATTAGATGCTCCAATTCTGAATCATCTTGAGGTGACCATATCAGGCGAACAATCCTCCTCATATAACTGCGCCTACTTGGTTAGGGAGGTACAAACTGTCTCCTAGCATGTTCTTTCAACGTATTCATTTACAATTTATCTTAATACCCACAGTTCCACCTAAATAACCTCTTCAGTAATTCACTAGGACATAGCTAGACAAATGGGATGCATTAAGGAAAACTACAACTGAATACAATAAAGTTATTGAAACATCTGAATAGCATTGGATGAATCAATAATGCTGCAAACCTCCCAGGATTGATTGATCAACTTTAGCACCATCGACCTCCCCATGGCCTGTCCCCATTTCTCCAGCGGCATGACATGGTTCATGATCATTCAAACCCATTGGTACCTTTTCTTTTACTGCATGCTCCCCAATATCAACCAAGTGAGAGTCAAATACCAGCGATTTTCCAGTTCCCAACACTCCATCTTTCCTAAGAAATTTATTCACCAAGACTTTCCTGCTAGCATCATACAGTGTGACCTGAATGATCCAAGGGGAAGAAAACAATGAGCAGAAAAGTAATTCCAGGAACTATAAAAAAGGGGTGTGAAAGGCCTTTGAACTTTTTTGGGTAGTGAAATGCACTTGAATTAGTGTGATAGTTGGGGCACATAATGAACCACTATCCAAAAAACAGAAGTGATTCATGTTGGATCAGCAAACAAAGTGGCCAGCGTAGTTTAATGAAAAAACAGTGGCTTAAGGATGAAAACGTCCTTGAAAGTGCTTTGGAATGACCGGCCTCCCTAAGGATCCGCGAACTTCAAGCTGCAAAAAACCATCGTGGTATTTCTTGGCCTCTTGAGTTACTTGGGTCGTGTACAAAACCTACCATTCTACATGACAGGAAAATGTTAATCTCCAAGCAGGACATGCTCAGTTAAACTAACACAAAACAGCGGGAGAACACAGCCCTCAAAAAGGAATATTCACATGCTCGTGCGTGTTGAAAATGACTGGAGAATAATAATGAACTTGTTATTGATTTCTTTATTTCAATAACCTCAAGCTAAATGTAGGCAGTAAATACACAGCAATACATACCTACCCTTGTAGAAATCTATCGGGATGTAGAAGGAACAATCTGCTAGTTAATGAAAACTTCATTGGAAAATGTAAAAACTATAAAGGGATATGCTGAGGAATCCATATACTTGGTTCATGGCCTTCCTCTTTTCCATGAGGTTCACTTAATTATGATTCATTCTTCACCCAAATCATGGTGCTAAAGCTAGGACAATATCAAGAACATAACCTGACAAGGCGAATTCTGGACTTTCAAAATGCACAGACACACATTGTCCACCTCTGAAGCACAATGCCGAAACCTCAATAGATAGTTTTATATTTGGTGAAGCTTTTACACATCATACATTTTATCCTTTGAACTCAAGTTGGAAATCTGTTGTATCTAAGTTATTTCAAGAATCCATCTGGTTAAGCAGTAGAGAGTTTTGCCCATGACAAGTACAAAAGTTTCCTTACAGTTCATCAAGCAAAAAATTGTGAGTTTGGTCATTTTTTTCTTCTGAAAGAGGAGTAATGAGTACATCTTTCAGTGCATCACAATCAGATTCAAGTCATTATTGTAAATCATCCAAAACATGAAGAGAAGGTATCATCCTCCTTCACAGAAAAGGAAGAGATCATATGAATAACAATGATGATTTTCAATTGTCATGTCTCTTTATCAATCAATGAAAAAGTTTTAACCAGAAACAAAAACAAAGAATTGACTCTTGGCATCTGCAAGTTAAAGAATTTTTGGAAATTGTCCCACATTTTATGAACATCCTTTGGACTTGTGTCCTTAAAGCTCCGAATCACATTGTGTTGAAATATCATTTTGGTGAGTATGGAGTATCCTGCAATTACATCAATTGCAGAGCACCTGAGGGAAATATAAACAATCAGGGAGAAAATGTTGACAATCTATTGGCAGTTCAAGACTGTAGGCCAGGGGGTAAGGCAAATTACCTCCATAGAAAGACTAAACAGGAAAAAAAATTATACAACACCATGGAATGGATCAAATTGAACTGTATTCCAGGTACCTTTTACAGTAGATTTAATGGTAGTAACGTTATGCTGCTGCTTCTGAATATTTAATTTGTGAAGAGAATTGAAGCCTTTTCGAGATGCTTTTAGATCGCTCAAAGATTCATGGTTTGCTTCACGATTGCCAACTTCAACCAAATGACCAGGAAATTCCATCATCTCCCCAGAGCTTACTTCTTCAGCTTTGTTCAGGAACCTGCTATCTAAAAGTTTCCAGCTCGTATCATACAAGAAAACCTGGTAAAAAACCCAAATAAGTTTTCAATCAACTGAGCCATATTTATCCTGACAAAATTTTCACTAATCTGCTGAGAAAGGTATACATCATGAAGAAGAAAACCAACTAATAAAGGAAGCAAGAGCTGAAATTTAATTCAGCAATGAGATAGCTGGTATTATCGAACGGTAAAAATCCACAGTAGATGTAGACGGTATGACCTGCCTAGTCATAGATCCACTGCTTGTACAACGAAAGAAGCCATCATGATATTTTTTCAACTTTTGAGTTAAGTGTGTTGTATACAAGGCGTGCCAATCTATATCAAAAGGAATATCATGTCAACTGCAGTGCTAAGACAACAATAACAAACTCTTGAATATAACTGCATGGAGAATTTTGAGACCAGTTTTCTGAGGGAAATTTGGATATATGGTAAGAAGCTCCAGTGATTTCAATAGAAGCCATGAACATATATATAACCACCGTGATTGAGAAGATTTGATATACAAAGCATCAGAGTCGGGAGAATCTTTGCTGACCTTGAGAAGGTTCTTTATGTAGTATAAAGATGCGCAGAAACTGTACCCCAAAGAAAATCAAGAACGGATTCACAATCCAGGAGATACATCAAGAGAAAGACACGGCCTGGCATGGGCATAGATGAGTCAGCAAAAGTCCAAACTCACCTGCCGTACTCGATGTCCTTGAGTTTGGACTTGCCTGCAATATACCGTACTTGTTCATTTCATTCTTCTTGAATTCTGGAAATCAAAAAACAAAATAACACGCATGCTAAGTTTTGTACCCAGCATTTACTTGCAGTTAAGAGAGAGTAAGATTATGTAGGATATCATCGTCAACCTTTTATAATTTTTTGCGGTGGGCTTAGGCCGGTCGTCTGCTGTTTACCCTTCTCCACTTTGGTCTTCACATCTCCTTAGAAAGTAAGCCAAGTGGATTCTACGATAATACAGGTAGATGAGCACAACATTGCGAGTGTACGAGTATGAGTTGTCAAATTTCAAACCAATGGAGACACCAGCATGAAGAAAAACAAATATGTAAGAACAGACAATACCGGCGGAATCAGATACTTCGACGAACTTGTTTCTGTGAAGGGAAGCTCTTCCCTTAGGAACTTCCTTTTCACGGCTGCAAGTATAAGCATCATCAGGAGGCTTTTGCCCTCCTTCAGGCTCTCCAACATCAACCAAACAAGCGTTGAAGGTCAGTGTCTCACCAGAACTAACAACTTCATCATTCTTCAAGATCCTGCATTCCAACAGCTAGTCGCCGTCATCATACAGCAGCATTACCAGTCAAATCATCCGATCATCGATCACGGAATGAAGTAATCTGCTCAGAACAAGCTCGATCCTGGAGAGTATGACGCCCGAAAGCACAGGAGCAGAACAATCCGCGATGACGGTCAAAATTGAAATCCTAAACATGGACAAGCCAATCAAACTGAATCATGCCCGAGCCTCCATTGCGGATCGAGTTGAGCTGGACATCAATGGCAGAGGATTTTGGTAGTGAGCGGTCGGCAACGCACCTTGCCGGCGGAGGTGTGGAGGGAGAGGAAGCCGTCGCGATAGACCTTGTGCTTCTTCTGCTTGAGGTGCTTCGTGAAGGTGACGTTCCATTTCGTCGGAGCTTCATCCATGGCGGTTTCTGCATTTGGGGAATGGGGAAGAAGAAGAGGATCTTCCAGGGATTTCGAGAGCTGCGAGAGCGATCCCGCTTTCGACAGCTTAAATAGCTATGGCGGGAGATGAATTACTAATATGAGTTAAATCATATTAAATATCGATGTTCGCTAATTCATTTGTTGAAGTTGTTCCTAAATCCTTGAGTTTATATCATAATCATAATAGTTTAATAATACATTAATAGTAAGTTACATAATTTTTAATCATAAACTTGTTAAATAATTCATCGGTTATGATGTAATTTTTATCTAGTCAATTACATCATGGGTATGCGACATAAATACTGCTCAATCATTTTCGGCACCCTAATTAAGGGGCTAATTCCATAAAAAAACACAAACTTTACTTTGAGTGATAATTCTGGCCCGATTTTTTTGTCTTAATAAAAAACACCAACTTTTACCCAAGTCCCAAATTTAGCCACTGTGATGTAAAATTTTCAAAATATTTGGACCAGATTTGAGATTTAAGTGAAAATTGGTGATTTTTTATGAGATAAAAAAAAATTCGAGCCGTAATTGTCATTCAAAGTAAAATTGGTGCTTTTTTTGGAATTAGACGCCTAATTAATTCAAACCTTTTGAGTGCAGGAAGATAGCAAGGAAGATCTTGGAGGTTGCCTAGAGGTAAACAACAAATTACTGAGTAATTAGCATTTTTAAGGATGTCTTAGCATTTTCACTTTCTAAGAAACTTCATCTATAACTTTTTCTCATGCTGTGGAGAAGAAGAAGACGATGAGCACTAGACTCCGTATTAGGAAGATTTCTCTGATAATGCAATTTCATTCGATGTTTACTTATATCATAATTCAGTAATAAATTACAATACTTCAAGTTTTCTCTTTTCTAGAATTTTAATATAATAATTGTGCTGAAATATCTTTTTATTAAGGCTCAACTAGTGAAAATATTAGGGTCCTCTTTAATTTGAGCTAGCTCATGAATAGATCAATTTGAGTTAAGAGGACTTGGTCCTTCCAGCAATGAGAAAAGAATGATTACACCGATAAGAGGGTCAGAAAAAAAGAAAAAAAGCAAGAATGAAAACGTTTATAGTAGTGGGAACACAAAACTCGAGGATTTAGGAAGAAAAAAAATCTCTTATTCACAGAAATTGTATAAATATTATTTTACTCGTATTTTCATCCAACAATCCGAACTTTACAAGTCAAGTCTATCTGACGGATATTTATATGGTATAAGATTGGACTGTACATCATTAATCATCAATTATTAAACGATATTAATTGATAAAAAATGTTAACGATTTCAGAGAAGACAATAAGTGAAATTTGAATAGTATTTTAAATTTCAGTGGCATATAGTGTTTCAGTGTAAAAAAGTTGGCCCATTTGAAAGGATATAGCAATAATAGGGAAGTTCTAGCTGCACTTGCTCCCCTCCCACACTCTCCCATGGACACACTTTTTTATTATTTGACAATTGTTTCTTCTTTCCTCCAAATACGCTTATCTTAAATCAATATTTTGCTACATAGAAAGACATTTAAAATATAATAAATTATTTTATTCTCTGGGTAGCGCCCAAACAATATTATAACTTAATGCCTCTATTTCCTTTGTCTTATTTTTTCTCATGATTATTTATATAATTTCTATTTCTTTCTAATCAATCGCCTCTATCAATACATAGCATAATTGATCTAGCCTTGTTTCCATTCATCGGAGGAACAAGAGGGGAAGAGCACGAGACATTCTTTTTAGGGAGAACTCTCTAATAATGAAGTTTCCTTACTTGAAGCTTCTAAGGAGTCCTCAACAAATTCGGCGTGGTTTAATCGTCATTTCTTGTGAAACCTTATATGTTATGGGATGTAATATTGAATTTGCTAGTGAATTCGTGGGATGACAGAGAGATCTAAAGGCGTGAGACTATTTCAACAAGCTGCGGCACTGATTAAAAATCAGTTTACGGGAACTGGGAGCCGCAGCCATTTGTATTATTTCCAACCAATACCTCAAGCACCAAACTATTAGTTCAGCACCTGAGATCAATGTCTAAGCAAAAATCTAATTGGACAAGCCGCGGCACTTGGCCCTCCATAAAGATCTTTTCGATTTTTGTCTGCACGTGTGACTCGAAGCCCACATTAAAATGATCTTGAATCGATAAAAACCAATAGATGATTTATCAATTTGAAGAAAACTCAAAAAACTCGGGAAATAAGTTCAAGTCAGCTACTGCTTCATCATGAGCTAATAGTATAACTCCAATAGTTGATGCAGTTGACTCCATAATGTTTTTTTCTCCTCCAGGAAAAATTTAGTCCAATGTGCAGTTGACTTCTGAATCGGTCAAGGACCGACTAAACAATCAATATAAAAAGCTATACATGCACTAATTGAATCCATTTAATTCTTTTTTAGGGGATACAATCTAGCTGTTGCAACTTTTCTTTTTTTATCTGTTGTATCTCTAACTGGTAATGCCAATTCTTCTCGCTTTTTGAATTTTGCCCTGCTTCTTGGACAGCGCAGAGTCCAACACTGTGATACTATTGGCTAGCTCTTGCACCTTTACCAAGCGAATTAAGGGCGCCGACCCCGAAATTACATATGAGCCCCTCCTCCTTCGCGCGTACTCTGTACGCAATACTAAAGGTAGAAGAGGAGTCCAAGCAGGGTCGACGCAACGGATAAGGGTTGGATTTCTCACGGGCTCAAATTGAGACGATCGTCGATCGTCCCGATCAATCCGATTGATCTCCGAATTGGAGATCAGTGCCCACCGCACCGTCGCTCTTCTCGCCGCCGATCGCACATCGCTTCAGGTTCGTCGGTCCCGATTTCGTCCTCTCTAGCGTTTCGTTTCTCTTGCTACGGGCGGGGGCGGATTCCGTGTCTTATAAGGTTCCTGTTTCGCATCACGACGGTTCTCCAGTCCTTCGATCTGCCTCCCGTTATCAAAAGCTTTGATTTTTTTTCAGCATCCGGGTGTGAATTTTTTCTCCCAATTCTCTCCCTCTTCCCGTGCTTGAAAGATTTTCCGGAAAGTGATGTTGAATGTCGTCTGCTGTTGCTTGTTTTGTTGATTCTCTCTATAATCTCTCGTGACGGCTGCCTGCACTGGTGCCTCGCGGTATTGGGTGTGGTTTGTTCGCTGTGAAAAGAGGTTTTTTTTTTTTTTTGGATGTATGTGAGCACCAGCTCGGGCATGCGTAGACCCTTTGCGAGTTTTGAACGATAGCAGGAAGGGTGAGCGAGATCTTTTTGTAAATTGATGTGATGAACGTAGAGGCAGATATGTCGGGGCATGTATCTAGTCAATCGGGCGCTCAGTTGCGTGGGGTGTCCCACCAAAATGGGAATGCTGTCCCGAATATAGTAGCTGTAGGCGGTGGCGCCCCTCATGCTGCGTTCGGGGTGGACACGGATCTCGTCAGAGCTCGGCACTACATGCAAGAGAAGATGTAATCTAATCTGGAGCAGTTGCTCTTCTTGTGCTTTAACCTCCACAGTTCCGTTGGTCCTTGTTTGCTGATTAAACTTTTTACTGTCCTTTTCAGCTTTGTTCTCTTGGCAGAGCGGCATCAGCAGCCAATTAACGACTCTCAAATGCAGAGGCTGAATGATATTGTTATACGCCTGGAAGACGGTCTCTTCAAATCTGCTCACTCAGAGGTCTTCCCATCCTCATCATTTCTCGCCACTTCTTCTTTGTAAAAGTACAAAAAGAGGCTTATGATTGCCCTTTATTGTTTTTTTACGGGGTTTTACATTTTTTTTTGGTAAGGGGGGTTTTACATTTTACATCTGCAAAAGCCAATAATCTATTCATTTTTCTTGCCTTGTTTCACCTGTTTTTTCTCGTCATTATCAGTATTTCCTTTTCTTTTTTAGGTGAGTAGGACTTGACATTCTTTTGCTACTTTAATATTACAATTATGCAGGATGACTATATGAATTTAGGCACATTGGAGTCCCGGTTGCATAGTTTGATCAAGCGTTCATCTCTTAATAATCGAAATCCAGTCAATCCTAATTCAACGACACAATGATGATTCCAACTCCTGGATTGTCGTATAATGGGAGTTCGACCATTATGGTGATATCTTCTTTCCTCTGAACACCCTTATTTCAAATTATAGCTGCATAAAATGACATTCAAGTCATAATACATTATTTTATATTCCTTGCTCTTGTTAGCATCCACAAATTATTATAACTTAATGCCTATATTTTCTTTTCCTTCTTTTTCTGTCGTCATTATTTGAGTAATTTCTTTTCCTTTCTAATTAATCACCTCTATCAATACATAGCATAATTGATGCAGTCTTGTTTCCATTCAGCGGAAGAACAGGAGGAGAACAATGTGAGACATCTCACTAGGGAGAACTCTCTAATAATGAAGTTTCGTTACTTGAAGCTTCTAAGGAGTCCTCAACAAATTCGGCATGGTTTAATCGTCATTTCTTGTGAAACCTTATATGTTATGGGATGTTATTCTGAATTTGCTAGTGAACTTGTGGAATGACAGAGAGATCCAAAGGCATGAAACTTAACTGTTCATGTGGTAATTAATGGTTTGCAATTTGTTTATGTGCCTGGTCATGTGTCGTGTTAAGTATTCCAAGCTCTGTTTAGACGGCATTCGAGTAATGTTCGATGTTATGAAACTTGTAATGCCGGTGGTCCCTTATATTATGGAATTAATACTGATTTCTCGCAAGTTTTAAGTATTGTCATGTATCTTGTGAAGAACTGTTTGGTGCTCCTGAAAAAAGTGTTATTTAAAGTTAATTTTTCTTTCTTGTATTTGGCTATTTACCATCACATATGCTGCAGTCGATGTATGAACATTTTGTGAGAGCTAAAACACCCTGTTGTCTTGTTTTAAGTAGATGATGAATGTATAGGTTTATGAGCCATCATCTTGTGGGTGCCTAATGTAAGGGGAAGCCATTGTTTGTCCATCAAAGTTCCCATATTGCATATTTCACTAGGCCAATTCCTGCGTGATTGGGCTATTAGTTCCCCCACTCAAGACTTGAGCATGCCTTGAGCCATAGGTATGCTCAAGTCTGCCTTAGCTTCGGGCTCATCTTCTACTTTTTGCTGATTCTCATAGCTCATACTGCTAGAAAAGGCATTTGGCTGTTTTGAGTTTCCTGTAACTATTAACGCAAGCAACAACAAACTTTGGTCAGTGCATAGAGTATGTTTTGATTTCAGGACCGCCAATGTGTTTGCCGATAGAGCCAGAGTCTTATGCTGACTGACAGGCATCTCAGGCACCACTTTCCTGGAACAATATCTAAGCGAGCATTGATAGAGATTGAACCAAGTCTGTGCCTATACTAAGTTTTCTTTCCTACACTTAGAGTTGATTATTTTTAGTGGCAGTGCGACAAGCCTAGTATGTCAGCTGGAGCTGGCTTGAGGAAAAAATCAGTTTGCAAGATTTGGGAGCCACGGCCACCCGTATTATCTCCAACCAATACCTCAAGCACCAAACTATTAGTTCAACACTCGTGATCAGCGTCTCAACAAAGATGCAATTCAATGAGTTGAGAAACCTGATCCACCATAAAGAACTTTCTGAATTTTTGTTCGCATGCGTTAAGATGATCTTGAATCAATAAAATCCAATAGATGATTACGTCCTGCTGCAGGAGCTCGGTCAGTTTGAAGAAAACTCAAACCAACTGGGGAAATAAGTTCAAGTGTGTGGCTGCGTCATGAATTCATTTATTATAAAAAGCTATACATACACTAAATGAATTCATTTAATTCTTTATTAGGGAAAAAAGAAAGGAGTTGGCTCCAATCTGGCTCTTGCACCTTACTAGGCAAATTAAGGGGCACTGACCCCACAATAGCATGTGAGCCCCCCTCCTTCGCACGCACTCTGTACGCACTACAAAAGGAAGAGTCCTAGCAGTCAAAACCGGTCAAATCTGATCAGCGATGATTTCTCCAGTAAAAATCGTTCTCAATATTACGGATTTCGGATTGGATTTCGTACGAACCCAAAGTTGGAGATATAATTTAACAAAAATAGAATTGAGACCATCGTAAATCGTCGCGATCAAATCCGATTGATCTCCGAATTTGAGATCACCGCCTACTGGCACCGTCGCTCTTGTCGTCGCGGATCGCACGTCGCTTCAGGTTCGTCGGTCCCCGATTTCGTCCTCTCCAGCGTTTGTTACTCTTGCTACGGGGGGGATTCCGTGTCTCATAAAAGGTTCCTGTTTCGCACCACCGACGGTTCTCCAGTCCTTCAACCCGTCGTCTACCGTTCTCAAAGCTTTGATTTTTTCCTTTTTCCAGCATCTGGATGCGAATTTCTTCCCAAATTTTCTCCCTCTTCCCGTGCTCGAGAGGTTCTCGAGAGAGTGATGTTGAATGTCGTCTGCTTTTGCTTGCTCTGTCGATGCTCTCTATAAGCTCTTGTCATGGCTGTCTGCACTGGTGCCTGGCGGTACTGGGCGTGGTTTGTTCGCTGTGGATAGAGTTTTTTTTTTTTTTTTTTTGTATGTGGGCACCAGCTCGGGCATGCGTAGACCCTTTGCGAGTTTGAATGATCAGAGGAAGAGTGAGTGAGAGCTTTTTGTAGATTGATGTGATGAACGTGCAGGCATTTATGTCGGGGCATGTATCTAGTCGATCGGGCCCTCAGTTGCTTGGGGTGTCCCAGCAAAGTGGCAATGTTGTCTCCAATACGGTAGCTGCAGGCGGTGGTGCCCCTCCTGCTGCGTTTGGCGCGGACACGGATCTTCTCGGGGCTCGGAGCTATATGCAAGAGAAGATGTAATCTAATCTGGAGCACTTGTTCTTCTTGTGCTTTAACCTCCACAGTTCCAGTGGTCCTTGTTTGCTGATTGGACTTTTTACTGTCCTTTTCAGCTTTGTTCTCTTAGCACAGCGGCATCAGCAGCCAATTAATGACTCTCAAATGCAGAAGCTGAAGGATATTGTTATACGCCTGGAAGACGGTCTCTTCAAATCTTCTCACTCAAAGGTCTTCCCATCCTCATCATTTCTTGCCTCTTCTTTTTTGTAAAAGTACAAAAAGCGGCGGATGATTGCCCTTTATTGGGTTTTTTTTCTAGTGTTTTACATTTTATATCTGCGAAAATCAATAATCTGTTCATTTCTCTTGCCTGGTTTCACCCGCGTTTTCTCGTGATTATCAGTATTTCCTTTTTTTTGGTGAGTAGGACTTGACATTCTTTTGCTACTTTGACATTACAATTATGTAGGCTGAGTATATGAATTTGGGCACACTGGAGTCCCGGTTGCGTAGTTTGATCAAGCGTCCATCTATTAATAATCGAAATCCAGTGAATCCTAATTCAATGACAAGGATGATTCCTACTCCTGGATTGTCGCATAATGGGAGTTCGACCATGATGGCGACATCTTCAGTGGATGCACCTCTGAGTAATATGGACGGGAGTCGCAGCATGCAGCCAATGAATGCAAACACGGGAAGCCTTATGTCAAGTGGTGTCATGCAAACACAGGAATTCTTATGTGAAGCCTTATGTCTACTTGAATTGTAAATGAACAGTTTCATTCAGATGTAGACCTTATGTAGGATGTTTTGCTATGTTTTGAAGTTGGGGTATAATTTGAACGATTTTCCTGTTTCCCAGTATATCAATGAAGATATAAACACCTATGCACTGGCGCTGATGATCAAACATTCACTTGGAACTTCGACCAGAAAAGGATGAGAATGCAAAACAATAGGGGATATATTCACATTCCAGAAAATGTTACAGCAAAAATATTCAACCTGTCATTCCCTATGAAGGAACAAAAAGAAGCACGACATACAACAAACCTAACCTGTGGACTGTGCGTGTAAGAATGAATCACATGAAGTACCCCAGCTACTCAAGATTTTTCCAGTGATCAAACATACCTGCTTTCGGAGTAAACCCAGCATCAGGTAAATCACCATCTCTGCACATGATGCTGCATTTCCCTGTGATGTCACCTGGAATCCTGGCAACTTTTATTCCATTTTTGGTGGCAGTGTCAATATCAACACCTTCATGAAGATGTAAATGTTGGGTACTAAATTCAATTAAGATCTAACAAAACATAGTAATAATACTGACAAAATAAACCAAACTTGGGGAGATTATCACCTTCCAGACCGACACCTTATTGCATTATAAGCTTCATCTGTTTCACTCAAGCTATAGTATCTGAGTCGAGGCGCTTGTTCTTCACCACACAAATATGGTAGTTTCCTATGACATGTGCCACCTCATCTAGGGCCACTCATCGACCTACCAAATGGAAAACAGATGAACGAATGATCTTCAAGGTGCAGCTAGAGACAAAATTTGGAAACATACGAAACAGTAAGTCCTTACACTGCCATAAACCCAAGCACACTGATTAACGAGGATATATCTACATTTAAATGTAAGACTGAGCCGAATGTGCAAAGTTGAACATGCTTTCTATTCCTAGTCTGTTATTTATCCAAAGGCATGTGCTGGCGATAATGGGATCGTTACGGCAAGTTTAAGTAGGACCCTGTCAAGACCAGATTAGTTTTTTTATTTAGCCAAGTAAAAATTTCATCGCTTACTACAGTGTCTCAAAGTATACAATTCTACTGTCTTACAACGATCAGAGGCAGAAACGGGATATCACTACAGTACAATAGGTAGTTGAAATCTGGCTCTACCAATGTATGTGAAAATAATTGGTCGGCATCGAGACCTCAAGTCGATGCAATCAAATCCCTTTTTTCCGCTCAAAACACATCCAGCTAGCTCCATCAACCAGTTGCAACCGAAGATAGTGGAACATTAAGCATTTTCTTTCATATACCGTAGGGGAATCAGAATCACACAGGGTCTGAACCTGGATAAATGGTTATTGGCTCAAGTAGAATTTTGTGTGATTGTGAGAGGCCAGGAAGTAGGGCCCGCAAAAGAGGACGCGGGTGACGCCTTCTTCACAGGCTCTGTTCCCATTTCCCTCCACTTCCGTTGAGCTTGTGAGGCTGTAACTCGGAGTTACAGAGAGAGAGAGAGAGAGAGAGAGAGAGAGAGAGAGAGAGAGAGAGAGAGAGAGAAGGCAGGGACGTTGACGTACTGACAACTGGGGACTGGTGAGGTGGAGAAAGAGACGGAGTTTGCAGCCTCCACAATCTACACCAAAGCACAGAACATTCCGGGATGACAGGCTAAATCGAAATCCGAAAGGATGCTATTCAGTTCGATCGAGCGAGCTAAATTCGAGGAAAAGACGGTAACGAATCGATCGCCACTGCATTTTAGACATAGACTAGCCAATCAAGCCAAATCATGTCCAATCGCAGGTAACTAATTAAGTACGCTGATCGAGTTGAGCTGGGACATGAACGGCAGATATCAGTAGTAAGCGAGAGAGAGGAAGCCGTCGCGGTAGACCTTGCGCTTCTTCTGCTTCAGGTGCTTCGTGAAGACGACGCTCCACTTCTTGGAAGCATCATCCAGGGCGGTTTCTGCATTTGGGGGGATGAAGAAGAAGAAGATCTTCCAGGGATTTCGAGAGCTGCGAGAGTGACACCGCCTTTGAGAGCTTAAATAGTTATGGTGGGAGATGAATAATTTAATATGAGTTCAAAGGCTAAGTCACTGCGCAACCACACCCTTTGCGTGACTTTCTCAAACAAACTTTTGATTCGGTTTTAATTCACACCGCGAGCTAAACAAGAAAGCCTATTAACAGGAGAGCATCATATTTAGCACGACAGCATCAAGCAAACTCATGATTCGTCCTTTAATCAAGAAAGCCTTTATACCTTCTCAAGTCTCTGTCACAACCCTCCTGAGAAGTTTAATCACATTCTGTTGGGGGGAAAAGATCCCAAAGTGTCCATCGATAATTTTGTTGGACCCACGTTTATGCAAAAGTTTCGGCCATTGAATTATGTGCCAAGTAGGAATTATCTGTTTTTTTTTTTACTAGCTTTGGACATCCAATGCGGAATTTCTTCCCTCTCATGACTCTCGCGCGTGTGTTCGGTGCATTTTGTGCGGGATAATGTGACCGATTATATAACCAATGCTGGTCTTGAGATTTTTGGCTTATCATAAGCGATGACTTATTTGCACATCGGTGGTAATCTCTTGGAAGATTACTCCATTCTTTTCTTCTTGGGGTGCTTTTCTTGTGTCGGTGGATATAGAATATGTGATTATCAATGCAATACGCAACTTTCTGAGAACTTATTCCTTTCCTCTCTTCTTCGCAACTCGCAGGCCTCTATGTGTTCAGAGCTTGGTAACGCATCATAAGTGAATTCTCAAGTCATTCTCTATCGAAATCTCCACTGATCATTCCCAAGTAGTACAATACCAATGGCCGAGTTGGTTGTTTCGTCCGTGGGGCAGACAATAGGAAAGCTGCTCATCGACGAGGCCAAATTCTTGTGGGGCGTGGAGGGCAAGGTCGGGGACTTGCAAATGGAGCTGAACATGATCCGGTGCTTGCTGAGGGATGCGGACAGGAGACGAGAGCACGACGAAGCTGTCGGAGAATGGGTCACGCAACTCCGAGACGTTTCCTATGATGCCGAGGACGTCATCGAGTGATACATCCTCAGAGTCGCGCCGAAGAAGGAACGAAACATCATCAAAGCGTATGCTTGCTTCATGGCAAAGTGCACGTGCGTGCATACTTATGTGGTGGGGACAGAGATCGAGGGCTTGAAATCCAGAATTTCCGATATTGGAAGCAGGATGCAGAAGTATGGCATACAATCTGTGAAGGAAGGGGAACGCGAACACGCGAAAGCTTCCACGCCGAAACAGACTTACGCCCATTTTGAGGAGGATTTTGTTGGGAGGGAAGACAATATTAAGGAGTTGGTGAAAGAGTTGTTGAAGGATGGAAAAGAGCAGAGAGTTATCTTTATATGGGGAATGGGTGGTTTGGGTAAAACCTCACTCGCTAGGCAAGTCCTCGCTCTTGACAAAGTGAAGAAGAATTTTGTTTGTTTCGCTTGGTCTTACATATCCCAAGCATACAACGTGAAAGATATATTGGTGGAAATTCTTGTTAATTTGATCCCTCATCAAAGAGAGATGGTTTATTAACATGATAGATCAAGAATTGTTTAAAGCTCTATACAAGATCCAACAAGAGAAGAGATGCATTGTGGTTCTTGATGGTATTTGGACCAAACGGGCATGGGACAGTCTTCGAGCCGCATTCCCAGTCAAGAACACGAGAAGCAAGCTAGTGATAACGACCCGCAATAGAGAAGTAGCGGAGTATATTGATCCTCAAGGTTTTTTTCATGAACCTCAGTGCTTATTGGACAAGGAGAGCTGGGAGTTGATGATGAAGAGAGCGTTTCCTAAAACGAAAGGTAAGGCTTCTCTAAGGATATTATCCTACCATATAGTAGCGTCATGATATTATAAAGCTCGTTGATTTCGATTCATGGCGCTTCCACAGGGTTAGCCGTTGGACTTTCTTCTGTTGGACCAAAAGTCGGTGAAGGTATTACTGTGGGGCAAGCTGTAGAAGGTATCACAACACAGTCAGAGGTGGAGGGACAAAGACAAGGTGCTTCATTATTCAATCTGGTCTCTTGGAAGGTTTAACAATTTATAACTTGATAGCTTCTACTGGAGTTGGAATGATTGATATATGGAGTAATAGGCATCAAAATATTGATATTTGGGAAATTATATGCCTCTTTTGTTTCTTCATAGCTAGCAATTGTACCTCTAAACAAACATCCACAACTTTGCTCCTCCTTCCTCTAATGAGGATGACTATCGAAGAGGCTTTTATATGGCCAACATAATAAGCGGTTTTGATAGGATTTATGAAATAATGTGAAACCTAGCTATGTTACTTCTTCCATAGGCTTCATCTCAAGTCCACCTTTTATGCATTTGCAAATAGTTGGCTTAATAATAAGATTTGAGATTGTTAGGAAAATCGTGACTCTTTATGCGACAAAATAAAGCGGCAAAATGAAGATTTCACTAGAATGTGTGAAGGAGATTAGTAGCACACTCAAGTCAGGGGAGACTACTAGCACACTCGAGTTATCCCTGTGTTGCTTTCATTTTTCTTCATCAAGCAGGATTAGTGTTGTTATACATTTGCTTGAGTCACGTATTTCAAGCCAATAGTAAGAAAGACAATACATTCCATTCATTAATTTAGGGTTCTTGATCTTTCAAGCATAGATAGAGGCATATATAGGAGCTTTGCCGTGGTCCCTACAGTCTTTCCCCTTACAAAAGCATGAATGAACCACGAAATATAAAGAACTATAACATCTTATTTATATATCTAAAACCAGATATTCGTCCTTGAAGTTGTCTTCTTATGATAGTTACATCTTTCTCTGATTGTTGAGTTGCAATTTATTGCTTGATATTGTGCAGTAAACACTGACGACATGGAGAGGTTAGGATATGAACTCCTTAAGAAGTGTGGAGGATTACCCGTGGCTGTCTCTGTGCTTGGTGGACTTTTGGCTGTCAACGAGTGGGAAATGGTTTACGAAAAGATCAATTTGCATTTTAGTGACACGAGTGATGTATCAAAAGTGTTAGCCTTAAGCTATGACGATCTACCGTGGCATCTAAAGTCATGCTTCCTCTATTTGGGTAGCTTTCTGGAGGATGCAGAAATCCCTGTAAGGAAGGTTCTTCACACGTGGATTGCTGAAGGCTTTGTGTTGCTGAATGACAGAGAGAGAAATTCCGGTGGAACATGTAGCAGAGCAACATTTAACGGAGTTGGTTAAGAGGGGGATGGTTCAAGTACGATTCAACTTGAGTGGAAAGATCAAAACATGCCACCTCCACGACCTCATGCGAGACTTATGCGTCTCCAAGGCCACGCAGGAGAGTTTTCTAAGCATTCTTAACATTCACCAAGACAACAAGCCGGAGGATTGTACTTCTTCGATGGCAATAAAAGTTGAGTCAACTTGCAAAGCACGAAGGCTTTCTCTCAATATGCACGAGAGTGCTAAAGGAAACATGATTCCGAGCATAAAATCAATGGAAAGGACTATGCTCCACCTTCGAACTCTCATGTTCTTCGGACATGTCAATAATGAGTGGAAGCAATTTCAACCTATTTTCATCAACTGTAAGTTCCTTAGAGTTCTGAAGCTGGAGCGCCTTCCAAAGATGAAAGGAAATTTACCTAAATCAGTGGGAGACCTAGTCCATTTGAGATTCTTAAGTTTTGCAGGAAGTTGGTTCAAGGGCTTGCCTCAATCTTTGGGAAACCTTGTATGCATGGAATTCTTGAACCTGCATTTCGTATCATGTGATACGGTAATTGTGCCAAATGTGTTGTGGAAGATGACAAGGTTGAGGTGTCTCCAACTTCCCATCATGTTTGCCGTCCAGGAGAAATCCATTGTACCAAATGTGTTGCGGAAGATGACAAAGTTGAGGGGTCTCCGCCTTCCCATCCTGTTTGACGTCAAGAAAAAATCCAATGGGGATCGGAAGAAGTTGCGGTTGGACACTTTGAAGAATCTACGGACATTGAGAAACTTTTGTCTGGATAACTGTGATGTGAACGATGTAGGTAAATTGACCAATCTGCGAAAACTAACTGTTATTCGTTGTCAAGAGTCGGAGATAATTCCAAAACTTGCTGAATTCACTTTAAAACATCTTCGATCCTCATCTTTTAGATTCTCAGGCCGTGATCGTTCATTCACCGAAGGAGAATTGCGTCAAATGTCAAGTTGTCGCCATTCTTGTGCGTTGTCCATACATGGAAAAATAGAGAAGTTACCGGAGCACAAGGACCTACCCCAGCAACTGAGGAAGCTAGTCTTACTCTATTCCATACTCGAAGAAGATCCGATGCCGATATTGGAGAAATTGCATCACTCGGTTGTTCTCCTGCTGGGGTCTTGGGCTTTTGTGGGAAAGAAAATGGTTTGCTCTGCGGGAGGCTTTCCTCAGCTCAAGCATTTAGTTCTTTCTGATTTGTCCTATTTGGAGGAGTGGAAGGTCATTGAAGGAGCCATGCCTCATCTTTCTCGATTGGGGATCAGCAGATGTCCCAAATTGAAGATTTTGCCTCGTGGGATCTCCACATATGATGGTTCGGGAGACATGTTTGATGAGCTTTGGAGGCACCCTGACTTGGGGATAGTGCCTTGGTAGGCTAATAATTAATTTGAAAGGCCAAGTAGGGCATTTCTACTCTGGCATGAAGCAGCCACATAAAATTTTTTTTCCAGCAAAGTTTGTAACGGGCAATCATATGACATTTTGGATCAAATCTTGTGTCTATGCAAATGGAGGAATCTTACAAACTATTCGGTCTTTCTTGTCGGCTGGCGTAGTTGGCACTGTGAGTGCTATTCTCCCTCCCTCTCCTCTCTTTATCTCTCTCTTAATTGTCTCTCTACTTCATTTGTAACTCCTTTACGTGAAAAATAGGTTTTCGTCTTACTTTATTAAATAAATAAATTATATCAAAATATTGATGATAATAATTTTGTATTCGCTAATTCATTTGTTCAAGCCGTTCCAAATTCTTAAATTTACATCATAACCGTTGTCTAACATTAAGTTAAGCAATACGCGCACTCATTTCGTCTGTATATTCCTTTATTTCATGCTTGCTCTTCTCTATTGAGCTAGCACTCTGTCGTTATACGCATGATCTTCTTTTCTTTTCTTTCTTTTCCCTTTTGAGCGATGTATCGAGAATAAAGAGAGAGTTCATATTTTTCGTAATTTAAGATGGCAATAAAATTCAAATTCCTTGGTGGAGCAAAAAAAAAAAAATCAAATTAATTCGCTCTAGATCGCTCGTCGACGGGGGACGCTAGAACGCTAAAAGACTACTCATTTCCAGCCATTTGTGCGCTATCGTTTCGAAGCTCACATCACGCATTTCATTATCATAAATTCCATATACATTCTGCAATTTTGTCCACTCTGTTTCGTTTCCTTTTCCCAATCTTCCTTGTGGACTTCAATTTGGGGGGGTGGGTGGGTGGGTGGGAATCTGTCCGTTTCGCTCGCCGTCGAGACGAGATGACTCGCGACTTGCTCGTGGAAGATTGCCAAGTTCTCCCGAGCGCCACGAGGGGACAAGGGATGGGTGAAGGGCACGCGGAGTGGAGGTGGAGCGAATTCCATCCTCCTCCAGAGACGCTGGACGGGGGAGGCATGTGAAGAAATACGAGTCATCGCTCGTGGGGTTGAAGACGTCGCCGTGAAAGCTGCATTGGGGAGGACGGAAGATCCGAGCATTCCATTGCGCTGGCCAGATGCTTGACGAAATGCGCGGGTGAGTATAGAAACTGCGGTGCCTAAAGCCGAAATCGGCGTGTTGCTTTCGGAATGGGTGGTTCATTTCGTTGTATATTTAAGGATTCTTTTATGCGTGCCTACTTTGTTCTTTCCCTTTGGAAAACGGAGATGAAATTGCTGGATCTAGCGAGAAAGCACATGATTATTTGTCGATGGGTGACGCGGGCGGCAAATGTTGCGGCCCTCCTGCGATGAGAGAATTTTAGCTTTCTCTAACTGGAATTCTGTCGTAAATTGTGACTAATTAAGTCAGAAAGATAACATACTCTCCAGCATCAGTTCAGATCTTCGGAGTGTTTCATAAAAACCTCTTCTATGGAGTTGCTAACTTTATCTTTTTCAATGATTTTGATAGTTTATCCAAATTCTGGGATCGCAGACAGATATAAAACTTACACTTAACCACATGTACGTGTCATTTGGACTGCAAGGTGGGCTCGGCACGGAAACCTTGTGCTTGAAAAGGTGCTGATGTCGATAGTAAACAGTAGATTCATAGCGCAAACCCAATGCTTCTCGAGAGATGCTAATGCTAGACTAGACGAAGTTGAGTCATTCCTCGTGGCGTTGCAGATGTCGTCGTCAAAGGTCGATGCTAAACCAAAGAAGAGGGAAGATCCAAGCATTTTTCCAAATGATGGCCAGGTGTTTGACAAGATGCCCTTGCGAGTTGAAACAGCTTTCTGTTTTTTTTTTGGGGCGAAAACTGAGAAACTTCATTAATTCAAACCAAGTTTGTTGACATATATCCAAACATAAAATATCTTAACATAGATTGCGGGGGCAAAGCAACCAATTAGAAGGGAGTTCATTTTTCCTCTTTTGAAACCGTTTTAAAGCGCGTGAAATAGAAGCGGGGTGTTGATTTCGGGTTGTATAGCCCGATTCTTGCATTTAGATGAAAAACGGGACGTAAAACATAAACTCACAGAGAAAAACACGAAAAAGCGTGATTAAGGAAACACCGATCGGCTTTTTCAAAACATATTAATCAAAGGGACGAGCAACATGTAAAGATGCGACAAAGCAACGGCGGCTGAAACCGCGAGGCACCTCCTCAGGTTTCGCGCTCATAATTTCTTCAGCTTCTGCGCATCGATCTTTCTTTACAATTTGTTCGTGCAGCTGTCCATCAAAGCCAAAGGGACCCCAAAAAGACAAAAAGAGAAGAGACAAAGCAAATTGGTGGTGGTCGAAACGGGAAGCATGAAGCAAGAAGCAATCTTTTTCTCCGTCTCTCTCGGTGCTAATTGTCGAATCTTGCAGATGAGAGTTCACATCATAATCTTATGGTAATCCTTCTCTAAACATGGGGAAGGAATGTAAAGAGAGGGAGCCTCCCTCCTTTGCTACTTTTGACAGCTTTCTATAAATTTATCATGATCTTTTCTTTTTTTTGGTCTATGACCTTCCGGTATCCGGGGTACCCCCGACTAAATCCGGAATCGAGCACTATCGGACCCACAAGGGTGATGGCTCTCCCATGATCTTATTAAAGAATGCTTTAAGGACACTCATTAATATATTTAATAAAGAAATATTATTTTCGTTTTTATCTTACTTATTGTGCAATAGATGAGAAATTTTTCCCCTAAAAACTTCCAAGTATCTCTATCATTTTAATAAATTCGACCCATTGTCGATTGAGAGAAGCTGTGATTATATTCTTTATTTTATCCAGAGAAATTGTGGCAAACTGCCAAAATTACAAAAGTAGTCCACTTGCAATATGCGCCTCCCTAAAAGCTAGATATAATTCCACGACTTGGTAAACTTACGAACGGCTCGAATCCGCCTCTTTTGTTTCTTTGTTCCTTGGCAAGGTTTCAGCCTAGATGATTTTGCGTCAAATGTCTAGCAATTTGTATGCTTGTAAACTATACTTGTATGGCCAAATCAAGGAGATGCCGGAACACAAGTATTTACCCCTGCATAAGAGGAGGTTGGTCTTGGTCGGGCCGTGGAATTTAGAGGAATGGAGAGTTGCTAAAGGAGCCATGCCAGGTCTTTCTGAAGTCGGGATCGATGCTTGTCTAAATTGAGGACCGTACCTAAAGGAATCCGCGTATGCAACACTAAGGAAGACATTGTGAAGGCCGTTGGGAAGCCATATCGAAGGGCGAAATCGAAACACTGTGTGAGTGGTACTTGACGACTTGCTCTACCTAGTTGTCAAATTTAAACCAATATTTCTCGAAAGCTAAAAATTTTGCTAGTGAATTGCTCATTTTGCAAATTAAGTAGCAATGGTAATAGACGATAATAATGTAAGAAGATTAATTGGTTTGAAATCGTCATGTCAAATCAAATTTGAAACCAAAAGGCCAAAATTTGTTGATTTTACTAGATTTTGCCGTACCAGACCAACCCAAATACATCCATCCCATCCTAATTCGCTCTTTCATGCTGTTTATTGGCCTTGCATTTTTATTGAAAATACTAGCCTTTGAACTCCAATTTCTGCAAGGGTTAAGATGAACAATTTTATAGTTGGCGATGACAATTGGCTGCTGACCAGCCTTTGATTGGTTAATTTAAGGGAACCAATTTGTGCTTTGGTGCAAGTGATCATTACGCCCACGTCGCAAAGGAGCTCTAATCTTCTCTTCCTTCTCTATCAGTTGCTTGTCTCATCTCTGTCAACAAAAGGGATCGCCGTCATCCACGATCAAGTAGCCTGACGTCATTGTCACCACCACCGTCACGAATAACCCGTTACGGTCGAAAAAAACGTTAACGGGTCCTCTCGGTTACAATCTAAGAAAAGTTAAGAAAATAGATGTTGTATCGTCTCCTTCACTTTCAGGCGCCAAACTAAAATCTCAATCCTCATTCTTATCGTGTGTACTGACCACCTGAAAATAGGGCTCCGTAATATTACTTTTCCTTTTGAATTTAAGAATCTCAACCTATACGAAATGCAAAATCGCTATCATCTTAACAACTCTATTGTTTCTTATTTGGTGGGAGTGTTGGGAGCTTTTCATGTTATAAATAGAGAGATCGCCCATTAATGTCATTAATTACATGCAAATTGCTCTGGGTCAAGCCAATTGAACTTAACTGGTTTGGGAGGCTCGTAGGTTGTTCCATGGGCTTTCAGGTAATCTATCCTATACGCCTGTACCCTGAATTGTAAAAGAAAAAAGAAGACTAAAATGCAACAACTTCTCATAAATCTTTTGTAAGACTCTGCATGAAGTGATAAATACAAATTACAATTATCATCCATAAGTATAAAGTTGTATATAGCACATTGTAGTCACATGTTAAAGTATTCACTGATGAGGCTTTTCATGGGCATAATATACATGTGGTCTTTTGCATCTAGCTAATTGCTTTTAAACTTGTGGATCTTAATCTCTAATATGGCCCCCTAGATACCCACCACACTTATGTTTTAGAGTCAAAACAATTGATTATCAACTCATTGTAAAATTAGCATTTGGTTAAATCTTCAGAATGTGATAAGTGTATATATAAAGTTTTCAACTTATACAAGTGATCGCAATTTACCCTTAATTTTGTGTAGCTGAATGTACTTAACATGGACGAGTGTGACTGATTTGTGTATGTGTTTATAAGATCGCATGAGCCAAAATATATCTTATAGTAGATATAATCTGCGGTGGTTTGTTTTCCCCCCGCAAGAAAGAAAAATGTTTCTATCAGTATTATAGCCCATTGGAAACCAATCTTTTGACGACGCATAAAGCAAAAGTATGACGATGAATTAACGGCACATAAAGCAATTGGCCCATGAGAAAGTAATCTTTTGACGACACATAAAGCTAGTAGCCCATTAGACACCCAATTTTTGACACCATGTAAGGCAAAAAAATGATGATTGATGTTGAATTGTTGCCAGTAGCCCAGGGGAGACCAGTCTTCTTTTGAGGGCACATAAAGCAAAATTATGATGCTGAATCATTGCTCTTAGCCCGTAATGAAACAAGTCTTTTGATGGGACATAAAGCAAAGATGTGATGCTGAATTATTGCTATTATCCAATGTGCCATTACCCATATGACATCGCCTATATAGAGTTAGCCGTGGAGAGGTCATTGATCCAATCCCAGTATAATTATTGGACCAATAATCATTTCGAGTTAATGTTTCTGGCTCGATCGCAATATTGGTAGTGGATTGTTCGGAGAGATCTACTTCGATGGACTGCTCGTTAATTGATATTCGATTTTTACTTTATCCATTCTACTTTTAGTTTGATTTTGATTGCAGTTGTCCGTAAATCAATTTTAGGTACTAGTATTTAGACGAACGAAGAAGTCACGATGAAGCTTGCGAGTGGCTCTTTCCCAGTTGAATTTGACCCCTTTTGTTTTTCTAGTTATCGTGCGTTTTAGTTTTTTAAAGTACTGTTGTAGTCATTGCATCTGTATTATGTTCATTTAAAATTTTGATGTTTTATTTTTGCGTTCTTTTAAGGCGATATGGATTGTGCTTTGTTCCGTTTTTTTTTTCTTGGATTGTTTGAATGACCTACATAATTGGTTCACTCGCTTCCAGCAAGTCGGTGGTGCTAACTTCTATACTTTAGAATGATTATTATTAACAAGTGGAAGCTTGCCTCGGTTTGTGGCTTTCGTGCACATGTATGCATATTATATGTTTGGAGTTGTGATGCACGAATTCATGTTGTGCTTCTGGTATAGTACGACTGTAAGCTCAAGTAAAAACGATATAGGCAAACTCACAATTCTGCGAAAACTGACCTTCTCCTCCAAGAATGATTTTCATATGGAGAAAATTCCCCAACTTGCTAAATTCACTTTGAATCATCTTCGATCCTTATTTTTTAGATTCTCAAACCTTTTTTCAATCACTGAAGGTGAATTGAGTAAAATGTCAAGCTATCCCCATTCCTGCAAACTGTCCAGAAGAGAAATTATAGAAAAGTTACTGGAACATAAGAACCTACCCGAGCAACTGAGGAAGCTGGTCTTGCTCTACTCCGAACTCGAAGAAGATCCAATGCCAATATTGGTGAAATTGCAGCACTTGGTTGTTCTCGCACTGGGGCATCGGGCTTTTGTGGGAAAGAAAATGGTTTGCTGAGCAGGAGGCTTTCCTCAACTCAAGCATTTAGATCTTTATAATCTGCCACATTTGGAGGGGTGGAGGGTGGCTGAAGGAGCCATGCCACATCTTTCTTGATTAGGGATCTTTGTTTGTCCCCCCTCTCTCATCCTGGTGGACTTTCAATCAGTTGGGGAGGGGGTAACCTCCGTCGTTTCGCTCGCTGTCGATATGAACTCGCGACTTCTGCTCGTGGAAGATTTGCAAAGTCCCCCCCGTGAGGGAGGTGGGGAGTGAATTCAATTCAATGCTTCTCCAAAAGACGCTGGACCGGGGGGAGGCGCATCCGTGAAGATATGAGGGTCCAATCGGTTGTGGTGTCGGACGGCGTCATCGTGAAAGCAGCTGCATTGGAGAGGAGAGGAGAGATGATCCGATCATTTCTATGGTGCTGGTCAGATGTTCGACGAAATGCGCGCGCGAGTAGAAACCGGGGGTAACATAACTCTGAAATACGACAGCGCATTTTGCACGCCCCAGTCTCCAACATTTTTTTGTTTTCGTCATCAGTATCCCTGTCTCCTACATGGGGGGCTGCAAGATTTATTTAAGAGATTCTTTCGTGTGTGCTTACATTACTCTTTCCCTTTGAGCAACAGCAGCGATGAAATTGCTGGATGTAGTCAGAGAGCATATGATTATATTCCAATTAGTGTGACGCGCGCCAGATGTTGCTCTTCTCCTGCAGCCCAGAACTTGCGGTATATATCGAGGAGGTAAATATTATGAGAGAGGATTTTGGCTTTCTCTACCTGGAATTCTATTCTCGATTGACTAATTAAGTCGAAAAGATAGTATCCGCTCCAGCATCAGTTCAGAAATTTCTTTTCCCCTTATTTTTTTTCCTGAACTCTAGATTGAGCCCTGTGAATGTGTGATTTCGCTTTCTGCCTTTGCTGCATAAAGCTCTCAAGACTGAGCAGAATCGATGAATCTGGGGTTTGCAATTTTGTAGAGCCTTGAGTGATCCAAATTCATATCATTGCAGGTGCTCTTTGCTATCCTGCGGAGATTCTTTCTCTTGTTTTTTTCTCTCTTACTTTTTTTGGACTTGCTGTTTGGCAATGCTCTACGTGATCAGTGAATTGACAAAACAAGAAGAAAAGTTTGCTAGCGTTGGCAATGACTGTTGTCATCAGCACATGAAGATCTCTGAGTTTTGCAAAATAAACATCTCCAGGATTATAGCCTCAGCTTTGTGGGAAGGAAATGGTGAGATAAGAATATGAGAAGAACAAAAAGAAGAAGAAAGTGCGTCTTCATAATTTGGCTGGACGGTGAAAGAGAATAGAGACGGAAAATATTCTCTTTGTTACAATGAAAATTAGAACTAGGCCGGGACGGCGTCTTGGAAATGGATAATGACAGTCGATGTACGAGGGTGTGAATTTGGATCTGATTGCTTCGTCTTCGCTGTAACAGGTGAAGATACTCTTAAACTTCAGTATGATGGATGCTTCCCAGTTGCCTTCTTCAGTTTCTGCTCCTCAGGAAGCTTCCAATTATGATGAGCTCTCCACGAAACAGAGCTTGAACTTTTTAGATAGCCTGAAGGTACTTCATAATACACCTGGAGTTTTCTTCAGTACAAAACTACTGCTATACTTTTTCTGGTATTTGATGTAATTTTCCTTTATGTTCCCATTTTCCACTTTCATATTCATATGTGTTCACGAACAAGTTACTTTCCTCTACCTTTTTTGCATATTAGATAATCAAATTCCTCGTGATCTAGTTTACGTCCTGAACGAATATCAGGGTGAAAAGGTTCGGATTTGTTATGCATGCTAATCGTAGCCTTTTTCACCAATCAGGACCTGAAGGATCTTAGGAAGCAGTTATACTCAGCAGCTGACTATTTGGAATTGTCTTACAGCAGACATGATCAGAAACAATTGGGAGATAAATAGGTTTTCACTCCATTGTCGTGTACCGGGTTGAGCATTTCTTCCTGTTGCACGTCTGTTAAATCGCCTCGACAATATTGTAGAGTGGTGAACACATTAAAAGATTATGCAACGAAAGCTTTCATAGACACTGTGGATCACTTGGGCTCCATGACTTATAAGGTCAACTGTCTCCTGGATGACAAGATTGAGGAAGCATTTGCAATTGAGCTCAGATTCTCTTGCGCTCTACAGGTGTGCAATATAATTAGCTTTTCCTTGTTTTGTAGCGTCAAGGATGGGAAGGGCTTGCATACCCTCCGATCGACCATGTGCAGGGTATAACAGATTGCAACTGATCAAGAAGAATCATGTTCTTGAAAATCTGAAATTACTCCAGATACACTCCATACTGTGCCAGATTATATCACATTGTGACAAACTAATTAGTAGAGCAAAAGAGATTCTAAATAGCAGAAGATATCCTGCTTTGACAATAGTATGGAAAATGGCAGGGAGAACTACCATTTCTCTTGCATCAACTTATATATCACAGGTAGTGATATAACTTTCAACACTGTTTCTGTGTTTTAGAGACACTGACGTGTGAGGCGTTCATAGACCATGGAGGCCTTTCTCAGCAATCACTAGCAATGAGAACTCCGAAGCACCACATTCGATATATCTTACCAGGCACGCTTCCCTTCACATAATTATCATTTGGTTTATTAAGACAAAAAATTTGGAGTTGGCTCACGCTCAAGAACTTTCTCAGTTTCAAAAGCTAAAGGTGATGGAGTTGGCAAGAATCTAGCAAGTGGCGTAAATGGCAAAATGTCCATAGGCGAACATTTTATGACCCTTTTTTTCTGATTTAGCTACCATTATGCACATTACACGGAACAAGATTGGTCTATTAGACATTGAAAGGTCAAGAGTTACAGAACTAGCTGATATCCTGCTCGTCATTTGCATGTGTTCAACTTATTCGATCAAAAAGAACTTCAAATGCTACTACTGACGTACTAATACCTTTTTTATCTGAAGACATTTCCAAAAAACATAGAGACTTCTGCATCATTTGTCAGGTAATTTTCATAAAGCCCATGTTAATCATCAAAGTTTCGAAGAGACGACGCTGACACAGGAACTTTGATGCAGGAGACGGCACTCCGCAACAGAGTTTCCACAATCCTCCGCAGCCGGTACCTTATCATTCACAATAACTTCATCCAACCAAAAAGCAGCTCAGCACACTCTTGACTTGAATGCTCCATTTTGCCATACATAGCCTTTACGTCATGTTTTCATACCCTGCGAGTGTATTATACGCCGTGTAGTCAGAAAAGTTCCTAATGCCAACTTCACTTTCTAACCAGAAAAACGATCCACCTTCCCATTTCATATTCAACTCACACGTTCGGATTCTTTTGTTGATAGATCTACATCTACAAACCCTCATGATGCGAAAAGACGAGTAAGCAGCAATGAAGTCCAGTGCAGCTTAGCTAATAGGGTTTTTTTCTTCTTCTTGTTGCGGACATGTCTTGAGGACATGATCCATTATGACTGATTCTCTTCTGAATTGCGATTATATTCCCACATGAACATCCAGTACCCATCGGAACCCCAAAGATCCACTTCAATGTCTACCCATGTTGAGAGGAATAGGAGAACTGATATTGAGCTATAGTCCAGCAAAAACAAACGTCTCTTCAAGGCCTTACTTAGCATGCGGAAGTCAAGAGAGGACAGCAAGTTACACAAGTTCTTGGACAAGAACTAAAAAGAACAGGAGATAAAGGAAAGCAGATGGACCCGTATCTCAATTTCGTTGCATAGTGTGACCTTAGCTGTATTTGTAAGCTAGATTAAACTTTTGAGAATAATTTTATGACAGTAAGAAACTGAACGACAAGAAAGTCCAGACAGAAATTCTACAAGGTATTTGAAATATTTTTTCGAATTTTTATTAATTTTTTCTTCTCTTTTTTCCTTTTTATTTTTTTCTTCTCTTTTCCTTCTTTTCGTTTCTTCTCTCTTTTTTTTTCTTTCTTTTTTCCTTATTTCCCTCCACCAGTCTGCGTGATGGTCAGCGAGGGCGTCCATGCCCACGAGGGCTGGGCAAGGGTCCCCTCGCCAGATCTGGCCACTAGCGACCTCGTCCCGCCCTCGCCAATGGCTGGGCGTGAAAACGAAGATATGAAGAAGACGAACATGAGGGACGTGCTCGAATTCAACTCCCTGAGAGGACCTCCTCTTCTTGGGATTTATAGAAGGAGAAACAATGCCTGCTCGTGAAATTCACTAGCATCATCTCACCGTCGATCTGACCTGCACATCTCTCCCTCCTCGGTGTCACACAGTCCGCGAAATTCTCTGGAAACGCTGCGATGTGAATCTTGTATCTCTTCGTCCACTTGCTGCTGCTCGGACCCAAACCACAATATGTCTTGCCAAGGAATGATTTACTATGGCTAGCGATCCTCTCACCTCGAACAACCCTGTTTCGCTCCCAGCACCTTTGAACTTCGAGGGCCGTAGTAAAGAGAACTCTTCCTTTTCCAAAGTCTAACGAAACCATCTTCGGATCTATTCATCTGGCAAGTGCTGGGCGAGGATCCCCTTGTCGGATGGGCGAGGCACCTAGCCCTCGTCGGCCCTTGTCCTTTGCCTCGCCAGCAACCTTCGCAGGTCATCACGGAGGCTAGCAATTGGCAGAGGGAAATAAGGAAAAAGGAAAAGAAAAAGTAAAGAAAAAAAGAAAAGAAGGAAAAGAAAAGGAAAAAGAAAAGAAAAAATGTTTAAAAAAAATGTCTATGTCAGCACTAGCCATGCCACGTTGGACGGCCAGTGTCCACGTTAGCAATTTCCGACCTAAATTGGACGGATGGACTCAATTTGTATTAATGCGAAGGACTAGATTGGTCCACCTGAAGGTTAATGACTGAATTGATACAAATGCAATAGATTTATGACTTTTTTTATACTTCTCCCCATCATCGATCGAGAGATAGCAAACTAATCCTCGCCATTAGATCAAAGTCTTCTCCTATTGACAATTAGATTTTGCTCAATAATTTTGTCGTACAAAATTCCACGGCGCGGTAAGAAGGCCTTGCATTATACTGGGTGAAAAGATAGTCAATCCAAAGCCAAGACTATGGTCCTTCTCCCTTCACTTAGGCTCCTCAAATGTGAAGTTGGCTATTATTGACTTGTAACAAAAGAAAATTCCACTAATGAAACTTGATGACGTATTGTGATAAGTGCACTGAAAGCCTTCAAACCTGTCATGAAAGTAAAATTGAATCCTAAAACTTTCAGAAAATATAATTAAGTTTTAAAACTTATCAAATTTGTACAATCAAATATTTTCATTAACTCCGTCATACTTGACTAATGAAAAATGCTGATGTGGTTATTATTATTATTTTCTCTATGCTACGAGGCGATGATGTGGCTTTTTTTTAAATAAATGAATATATTCCATTGAGGTTCCATTTTACTGTCACTTGGTCAAAAAGAATTTTACATCAGAGTTGTATCTTATTTAATCCTTTATTTCCAGCATACGTATGTGGCAATATGAGTGGAATTATCTCTAGAAAAGTCATTTAGCATGGGTGAGACGCTCAACGGGTCATGAGAGTTGGACGTGAATGAAGAGAAGCTCTTGGTTGAAGAATTGATGATCAAATTTCGAGAAAACAATGCTTCAGAAAAGGAAATCACCATCGCTTTGAAGAATATGGGCCCGCAGAGGTTTGCTTGTTATTAATGGAATTGTAAACAATGGAATTGATGATCAACTCAATTGAAAGTTACATCTTTTAATTATGGGTCTCAAACACGGGCAAATTAGACTGCTATCTCAAGCTCAGCTTACCCAACGATCATCTCTAAAATTGATTGTTTCATATTTATACACGAAGCATGTCTTTTCTTTTTTTAGCAATGAACTGGAAAATTAGACTCTCTTTTCAGCCATTGGGTGTAATAGTTTCAAAGCTCATGCATACATTATCATAATTCATCCATTCTGCAATTTGCCCATTTTGTTCATTTCAATTTCCCTATCATTCTTGTGGATTATTTATAATTCCGGAAAAAAAATTATTTTTGACTCCAATTCAAGTGGGAGTTATTTCAACTCTTGTACATAGTGAACTTATAATTGATTGATAAGGTTTAAAATTGAACACACAGAGAAAATTCATAAGGAAGGGCTACGCGTGAATGATAAAGTGACGGATGGTTCTCTAAAAGAATACGGGGATTTTTTTTTTTGGTCACGAATAATGAAGGGATTAAATAATTCACTTTTAAATGGATCTTTTAACAAAGTGGACTAGTATTTTCTGGAAAAAAAATAGAAAATTGGCTCCGATCTAGCTCTTGCACCTTAAATCAAAGAGTACAAAGACCAAATTGATCATTGACTAAAAATTTAGGACGAACTTTGATATCATCCTTCCTATTAAATCTGGAGCCCATCTGCTGAATGAACTTAATGAATTAGAAGCTCAACACTTGCATATCCAACTTCATTTAGCGCCAATAACTCTAACAAAAGATTGAAGTCTCTTCAAGCTGCATTGTCATAGAGCACTGTCATTATGGAATTTGCCCATTTTATTCGTTTCATTTTCCCTCTCATCCTTGTGGGCTTCAATGGCGGAATTTGTTAATCCGCTTGCGGCATTAGAGAGCTCGTGACTGGCTCGTAAAAGATGCAAAGTTCTTGCAGGTTGCAAGGGGACAGGGGAAAAATTATCTAAAAAGTCACAAACCTATTGTTTTTTTTTCCAATTTAGTCATAAATCTTTTTAATTTGCCAATTAAGTCATTAATCTTTTTACGTTTTGTAGATTGAGTTCATTCGTCCAATTTTGATTGGAAATCGCTAATATGGACGCTGGACGTCCTATGGCCGGATGTCCTAAAGGGCACAGTTATAGGACGGCCGATGCTAACGTGAACAATTTTTGTAATATTTTAATATTTTTATTTGAATTTTTATTAATTTTTTATTTTTCCCTTTTCCTTTTTAATTTTCTTTTTTTATTATAAAAAATTCAAAAATTTAAAAAATTTAAAAAATTATTAAAAATTATCTATGTTAGTGCCGGTCACACTAAAGTACCAAAATTGATAAAGGTGTAATAGATTTAGAAATTTTTGAACAATTTCACCAAGGACAAGTGAAGGGTATGCGAGAGGAGGCGAAATCCAATGCTTCTCGAAAGACGCTGATGCAAGACAAAGATGAAATGAGAGTCGTCCCAGAGTCATCGTAGAGTCCTCATCAAAGTCAATTCTAAACCGATGGAGGAAATATCTTTGCATTTTCAAGTGCTGGTGACGTGTTTGACAAAATGGCCATGTGGATTGAGACAGTGTTCGAGTGCATGAAATAAAAGCCACATGTTGCCTTCGGTTTGAATCGTCCAATTCTCGCATTCACATGAACAACGACGTAAGAAAAAGAAAGACCGCGATTAAGGAAAAGACCAATCGACATCTCCAACTTGTATTGATTGAAGGGACGAGAAAAGACCTATGGCCATGCCCTATAGGACAATCGGCATCCACGTCAACGATTTTCGGCCAAAATTGACGGGATAAACTCAATTGACAAAATGTTAAAAATGTTAAGGACTCAATTGACAAAATCAAAATGTTTAAAACTGAACTGGCAAAAGTGCAATAGGTTTAGGATTTTTTAGACAATTTTCCCGCGACAAGCGGAAGGCACGCGAGAGGAGGCGAGATCCAATGCTTCACAAAAAGACGCTGATGTGGGAGCCAAGACGAAACGAGAGTCGTTGCACGGTCATCATCAAAGTCAATGCCAAACCAAAGGAGGGGACCCCCTTGCATGTTCAAGTGCTGGCCACATGTTTGACAAAATGGCCATGTGAATTGAAACAGCGTTCGAGCGCGTGAAATAAGAGCCACATGTTGCCTTCGGTTTGAATCGTCCAATTCTCGCATTCACATGAACAACGACATAGGAAAAAGAAAGGCCGCGATTAAGGAAAAGACCAATCGGCATCTCCAACTTGTATTGATTGAAGGGACGAGAAAAGACCTATGGCCATGCCCTATAGGACAATCGACGTCCACGTCAGCGATTTCCGATCAAAATTGACAGAATTGACTCAATTGGCAAAACGTTAAAAATGTTAATAACTCAATTGGCAAAATCAAAAGGTCTAAAACTGAACAAGTAAAAGTGCAATAGGTTTAAGATTTTTTAGATAATTTCCCCGCGACAAGCGGAAGGCACACGAGAGATTATGGCTAATTAGCCCATGTGCCATTACCTCTACCCCATTGCCTATATTTAGTTAGCTGCAGAGAGCGATGAGCTCATTGACCCAAGCCCTGTATTATTGCTGAACGATAATAAAGCTGAATTGTTGTTTCCAGTTGATCCCAGGAACGAGCTCCGGCTCGCTCGTCGGATAAGTAGCAAATCCTAAGGAGAGATCTACCTCAGTGGGTTGCTCGCTAAATGATGCTCGGTTTTTGCTTCATACGTTTTGCTTCTAGTTTGATTCTGATTGAGGTTTTTCGCAAATTATTTGCAGGTACTATTTATTATTCAGAGGAACGAGGGAGTCGCAGCTAAGCTTGTGAGTAGCTCTATTCCCAGTCAAATTGACCTTTTTATTTTTCTAGTTTCTGTGCGTTCTAGTCTTTTTTTAAAGGATTTTTGTAATAATCGCATCGGTATTTTGTTGATTTAGAAATTAGATATTTTACGAATTATTAGGCGATGTGTATTGTGCTCTGTTCTGTTTTTCTCTTGGGTTGTTTGACAAGCATAGATATTGGGGGTTCACTTGCTTCCAGCAAGTCGGCGGTGCTAACTGTTATAGTTTAGAATGAATTTTGTTAACAAGTGGAAGCTTTACACGGTTTGCGGCTTTCACATGCATATGTTTTTACGTTTAGAGTTGGGATCTTGAATTCATGCTATGCTTCTGGTATAATATGATTGTAAGCCCAAGTATCAACTTTTACAGTGCATGTCTCAACTTTTTTTGACTTTTCAGTGACCATTGTGCCTTATTGAGTATCGGCTCTTTGCCTGAAAGATTACTTATAAAAAAAAGATAGAAGATCCATTTTTTTCAACGAGTCAGTTATCCTTGTCCCTTGTTGAGTATCGATTCTTTGCCTGAAAGATTAATTATGAGAGAAAGATAAAAGGATCCATGTTTCGGTTGAAACATGTACGCTTTTGACTGACTGAGATCAATTTGGGGGTTCTTGCTGGGGAAGCCACTGAGGCAACTATAGTATTCCCTTTTGATGACATGAGTAAGCTCTGTATAACAATTAAGTGGGGACTAGTGTGAAACGTACGTGCCTTACCGGTGGAGGCGTGGAGAGAGAGAGAAAGCCGTTGCAATAGACCCCGTTGTCCTTCTTCGGATGCTCTGTTTCTTCACAACTTCCATGGTCATGCATCTGGGATTTGAATTTCGAGGAATTGCAAGAGCTGTGCGAATGCGTTTGATAGCTTTACTAGTTATGGTGGAAGCCAAAAAATTATGAAATTTGAGATGTGGGGTCAGACCTGCAAGCCTCTTGAGACGAGCTAGAAGTTTTTGGACAATTATTAGATTCGTAACAAGATTTCTACACACTTTGAAGATAATAATGTAATCGACTTTTTCCACATGCAAATCACTCAACGGTGAATGTATAAATCAATTCTCAATCTGATAATAGATTTGACAAGAGTCCAAACCCTCTTTTTTGTTTCTTCTACTACGTTTTTTGAACTTATGAAAAGCACGCGTTCTTTATTAATAGGACAACATAAGCACGTATAAAACACACATTCAGATAATGTGATTTGATTTTCTTCTTATTTTGTAACTTTTTTTTCATGTAATTATTGTTAAAAAATATCATGTTTATGCAAAACTGACCTAATATAGCTAAATACTTTCGATTTCTTCTCAATCATAAGATGTCATATTGAATGTAGCAAATTGTAATCGAAATTTCTACATGATTTTTTTTGGTCAAAATTTTTTTACATGATTGTTAGATGGGTGTGATTTAATATGTGAATTTTCGCTCAAGTAAAACATACTTCAGGCAAATTTATGATGACAAACTTTTGTTCCAATTTTTCCCCATACTATGACAAATTTTGCTTTACTTACAACATATTTAACCAGGTACCCTGCTTACAACTGAAATCACCCTGTTGCTTTCGGCTTGTGTGATCGATTTCTTTGTATATCGCCATCAGCCGATAGAGTACATGATTTATCTTGACAGCCCACATAACTACTTAAGAGCCGAACCTTAATGTGTGTGACCGAGAGCAAAGATTGAAAAATATATTCGGAAGAATATCGAAAGAAGCAACACACAGTTTTTAATCGTCCTCGACTTGTTTCCATGTTTTCAATGCATTACTTCATTCTTTCATTTCTATATTATCAAGTACATCTTTCTCAATAAAGAGCAACCAAGGTAATTATTCATCATCAAATGATCCTCCACTCAATTGAATGCGCAGACGATTCTTCGTAATCTTCGTTGTAGAGAATGATCTTTGTTTGGCAACTTTAGTTACCATTACTGCTCAAAGCTCCAAGAGTTGGGGAATGGCGATGGAGAATGATCTTTCTAACTTGTCATCAGCACAAGCCAAATCAAATTTATAAGCAACTAGATCAAAGGATAAGACAGCATCTTTCTCCTTTTTTTCTTTTAGGAGCTAGCTTCTTCTGAACTAGCTCTTGCACTAAGATCAGGTTGCTTTCTTTTTTTTCTTTTTTTGGTTTTTCTTTCCTTATATCACAGATTAATAGATGCGAGCTACTGAACCGCTGCGTTATTTCTGCCTTCTGGCGGCATTTTTACTTCTTCGTTGTCTTTTTTTTAATTATTATTTTTTGGCCTTTTGATACTTATTGTAAAACTATAAATTGATTTTTGTGTCGGGCTTTATTCCACTTCGGGCATTTCAAGTTTTAATAGAGTAACAAATTTTAGGTGGGGTTAAAAGCTCACAAAGCAATTGAGTCAAACTTTGCACGGGAAAATTACGGTAAGGTTCTTAAAATTTGTATCGATCCGACACTTGAGTTCTAAAATTTCCATTTCGCGAATATAAATCCTAAATATTATTATCGTCTTTCATGTTAGACCTAAGCTCCCGTAGCCTTTAGTAGAGGAAATAGTACGAGCTGACATTTTTCATTAATTTCTTCTATAGTCTTCTGTATAAGAGCGTGCATAGCTACGGTTTGCTGGCGATGAAGTCTCTCCTATAGTCTTCTGTATAAGAGCGTGCATAGCTACGGTTCTTCCCTTCGTAGCAGGGGCTTTGAAATTCGCTCTCCGGTGGAGCCACGCGTCAGCAACAAGTTCCGGCTCGGTGGTAAGATCGGTAACAGATCGTTAGGAGAGATCTACCTCGGTTTATTGCTCACTAACTGATATTTGGTTTTTGCTCTATCCGTTCTGCTTTTAGTTTGATTCTGATTGAAGTTTTTCGCTAATTACTTGCAGGCACTAATAATATTCAGACGAACGAGGAAGTCGCAGTTAAGCTAGTGAGTGGCTCTTCTCCCAGTTGAATTGACACTTTTCTTTATCTAGTTTTTGTGCGTTTTAGTTTTAGTTTTTTTTAGTATTGTTGTGGTCAACGCATCGGTATTTTGTTGATTTAGAATTTTGAGTATCGACTTTTTTGCCTAAAAGATTACTTATAAGAGAAAGATAAGAAGATTGATTTTTCGCTTGAGACGTATATGTTTTGACCGAGTGAGATTGATGAAGGGTGTTTGCTTGGGAGGCAACTGAGGCAAATATAGTATTCTCTTTTGATGGCATGAAGAAGCTCTCTTTACCGATTAAGTGGTGACCAGCGAGAAAGGCACGTACCTTACCAGTGGAAGCGTGGAGGGAGAGAAAGCCGTCGCGATAGACCTTGTGGTCCTACTTCAGGTGCTTCGTGAAGGTGATGTTCCATTTCTTCACAGTTTCCATTGTCATGCATTTGGGATTTGAATTTCTAGGGATTTCAAGAGCAGCAAGAGTGCGTTTGATAGCTTCACTAGTTATGTCGGGGAGCCGAAGTATTCATATGTGAGATGTGGGGCTAGACATACAATGCTCTTGGACTGGGCTAAAAGTTTTTGGGCGATTATTAGGTTCGTAACAAAATTTCCACACACTTTGAAGATAATAATGTAATCTAATTCTGCCACGTGTCAATCATGCAATCATAAATATCCAAATCAATTCTCACTCTGATAATGGATATAATATAAGTCCAAACTTTTTTTTTGTTTGTTCTAGTACGTTTTTTTTTTTAACTTATGAAAAGCACACGTTCTTTATAAATAGTATAACATAAACGCGTATAAAACACACATTCAGATAAAAGAATTTGATTTTCTTCTTAATTTGTATCTAATTTTTTTTTCATTTACTTACATATGCAAGAACATCACGTTTGTACAAAATTGACCTAATAGATAGCTAAATAATTTAGATTTCTTTTCAATCATAAGATGTCATATTGAATGTAGCAAATTGTAAGCTCAAGTCCTGCATCTTTGGTGATTTTTTACGATGTATGTCTCAACATTTTTGTCAAGTCAGTGCTCCTTCCTTATTGAGTATCGACTCTTTTGCCACAAAGGTTACTTATAAGATAAAGATAAAAAAAGATCGATTTTTTCGCTTGAAACATGTATGTTTTGACTGAGTGAGATTAGTGAGGAGGTTGACTAGGAAGCAACTAAGGTAACTTTTTGATGGCATGAAGAAGCAATTAAGTGGTGAGAGTGACCAGTGAACAACACACGTACCTTTATAGTGGAGGCGTGGAGAGAGAGAGAGAAAGCAGTTGCGATGGACCTTCCGGTCCTGCTTCAGGTGCTTTGTGAAGGCGATGCGCCATTTCTTCACAGCTTCCATGGTTGTGCATTTAGGATTTGAATTTCTAGGGATTTCAAGAGCTACGAGAGTGGGTTTGATTGCTTTACTAGTTATGGCGGGGGCTGACTTATGAAATGTGAGTTACGGGGTTAGACCTAAAATCCTCGTGAGATGAGCTAAAACTTTTTAAATAATTGCTAGGTCCACTGCGAGGTAACAAAATTGTTAAACGTTATGAAGATAAAAAGATAATTGAGTTTTTCCACATGTAATGTGAAATCTATTCTTGCACTGGCAATAGATCTAGTTAAAATTCTTTTTTCGTCTGGTACATTTTTTGAATTTATGAAAAGCAAACATTCTTTATTAATAGGATAATATAAACACGTATTAAAAACATATTCAGATAAAGCAATTCGATTTTTTTTTCATCTCTCATCTATTTTATTCACGTAATCTACGTCCAAGAACATCAAGTTTATACAAAACAGACCTAATATAGCTAAATAATTTAGATTTCTTTTTCAATCATAAGAAGAAGTATCAAAATGTAGCTACTTCTAATCAAAATTTTTACATGCTTATTAAATGGGTGTGATTTAATATGTAGATTTTTCTCAATTACAACATACTTGAGGCAAACTCATGATGAGAAACTTTAGTTCCAAATTTTAACCCATACTCTTAAGACAATCTCACTATGAGTAATCTCTTGACAAATTTTGCTTTAATTACAACATATTTAATTGGGTCCACTGCTTATGAAGGAGCCCATAGTCAACATAGGTTCCCAAATAGAACCGCCATGAGGAAGCCTTTCCTAAGGGGAGCTCAGGCCGAAAGCTTAAAACCCCACATCCCGCCCGCCTATTCCTGTATAGATACAGGAGCAAGCCACACCGACCTCTATGCTTTCTCCCCCTCTCCAAATTCCATAGTTTCCACTCTCTAAACCCACGCTAATTTAAGCATCGGAGGATTCTTAACGGGCCAGAACCCCTGCCCCCTGGGGACTCCTTGTCTTTGTGGCGTGCAGGTTCCAGCCGCAATTTGAAAAGAAAAAGTAAAAAGTCCATGCCTGTTGCAGCTCCAAGAGAAAAAAGAATAAACATAATTGCTAGCTTATTACTTTGAAGAAAATACCAAATAAAACTCAACGTGAGTGAACACAAGTTCGGCGGACAGGCATATCTATGCCTGTTGAAGATTTGCGGCTATGTTAGCCAGTCTCTTGAGGCAAACTCTTTTGCTCCGATTTTTTTCACCGTACTTTTAAGATGAACTCACAGCGAGCAAGCCTTTAATAAGAAAGCATCTTATTTAACAATTATCATTAGGCAAACTCATGATTCGCCCTTTGATCAAGAATGCATTTTTACCTTCTTAGATTAAAAGACATAACTCTTTCAGGAAGTTTTAATCTCATTTCGTCGGGGGAAATTCGGCATAAATCCAACACCTTCATAATGGAGAGATCCAAGAGGGAGCCCATAACTTAAGTCTACTGACAATTTAGCTGGATTTATAGTTACTCAAAAAGCTTAAACCATTGAATCATGATCAGGGGTCAATTGCTGTTTTTAGCTGTAGACATCCAATGCGGAAACTTCTCTTTTTTCAACACAACTTACTTGTGCATTCAACACATTTTGTGTGGGATAATGTGACTCATGGTATAATAAATGTAGGTTTTAAAATTTTCTTTTGTCTATCGTAAGTGAGAAATTATTTGCACATCGATGTTAATGTCTTGGAACATCTATAACTCTAGCTACTAAACATATCTTCTACTGTGGACAGTATATATGCTTGTAAACTTTCCCATTACTCCATTCTTTTTTTATTGGGGTGAATTTATTGCATTGGTTGATATAGAATATGTATTATCAATGCAATATGCAACTTTCTAAGTACTTATTCCTCTTCTCTCTTTTTCGCAACTCGCGGGCCTATATGTTCAGAGCTTGTTAACGCATGAAAAGTGAATTCTCAAATCATTCTCTATCATAAGCTCCACTGCTCATAGTCAAGTAGTGCAATACCAATGGCCGAGTTTGTTGTATCATTCATAGTGGAGGCAATAGGAAACCTGCTCATCGATGAGGCCAAATTCTTGTGGGGCGTGGAGGGTAAGGTCAAGGACCTCCAAAAGGAGCTTAAGCTGATCCAGTGCTTGCTGAGGGATGCGGACATTAGACGAGAGCACGACCAAGCTGTTGGAGAATGCGTCACGCAACTCCGAGACATTGCCTATGATTCTGAGGATGTCATCGAGCGATACATCCTCAGAGTTGCGCCGAAGAAGGAACAAAACATCATCAAAGCGTACGCTTGCTTTGTGGCAAAGTGCAAATGGGTGCAGGCTCATATTGTGGGGATAGAGATTGATGGCTTAAAATCCAACATCTCCAATCTGAGAACGAGTATGCAGGCTTATGGCGTACAAGTGGTGAATGAGGGCGAACGCAAACGCAAACGCACGAGAGCTTTGATGCCCAAACGGACTTATGCCCATTACGAGGAGGATTTTGTTGGGAGGGAAGATAGTATTGAGGAGTTGGTGAAAGAGCTGTTGAAGGATGGAAAACAGTACAGAGTTATTTCTATATGGGGAATGGGGGGTTTGGGTAAGACCTCACTTGCCAAGAAAGTTGTCGCTCATGACGAAGTAAAGAATAATTTCGATGATTTCGCTTGGGCCTGTGTATCTCAAGAATACCACGTGAGAGAAATCTTGGAGAATATCCTTGTTAAGTTGAAGCCTGATCAAAGAGAGGAGGTTATGCACATGAGACAGGATGAATTGTTCAAAACTCTATACAAGATCCAACAAAAGAAGAGATGTATCGTGGTTCTTGATGATATTTGGACCAAAGAGGCCTGGGACAGTCTTCGAGCCGCATTCCCAGTCAAGAACACGAGAAGCAAACTATTGATAACAACCCGCAATAGAGAAGTAGCTGAGTATATTGATCCTCAAGGTCTTTTCCATGAACTTCAGGGCTTATCGGACCTGGAGAGCTGGGATTTGCTGAAGAAGAGGGCGTTTCTTGAAACGAAAGGTAAGGCTTTTCTAAGGTTATTATCCTAACATATAGTAGCTTCAAGAGATTATATTGCTTCAAGAGATTTTTATAGTCAGAGACGAAGGGACAAATATAGGGTACTTCATTACTCAGTATGCCTTTTGAAAGGTTTAAAAAAAATTTATGAATCGATGGTTACTATGGAGTTCGAATAATCGATATATGTAGTATTCGGCATCAAAATGTTGATATTTGGGGAATGAGATGTCCCTTTTATTACTTAATGGCTAGCGATTGTACCTCCGAACATCCAAAATTTTGCTCCTTCTTTCATCCAATGAGGAGAAATATCAAAGAGGCTTTTATATGGCCAACATGATAAACGATTTTGATAGGAATTCATGAAATAATGGTGAGTCTAGCTATGTTCCTTCTTCCACAGGCCTCATCTCAAGTCCACCCATTTTTGTATTTGTGAATAGCTGGTCCAAAAATTAGAGTGGGGATTGTTAAGAAAATCGTGAATCGTTATGCGACAAAAGAGAGTGGTAACATAAAGATTTCGCTGTAATTTTCGCTGCAGTGGAGATTACTAGCGCACTCAACTCAGAGAAGATTAGTAAGACCCTCAAGTTATCTGTGCGGCTTTCCTTTTTCCTCATCTAGTAGGATTATTGTTTCTATACATTTGCTCGAACCACTTCATTCTAGCCGCAGATAGCAAAAATGATACGTTTCGTTTGTCAATTTAGGGTTCTTGATCTTCTAGGTGTTGGTGGAGGCATATATAGGAACCTTGCTATGGTCCCTATAGTCTTTCCCCTTACGAAAGCATAATTGAACCACAGATTATAAACAACTGTAGCATCTTATTCATATATCAAAAAGCATATATTCGTCCTTGAAGTTATCTTCTTATTACAGTTGCAATTTGCTAACTAATATTGTGCAGAAATCACTGAAAACATGAAGAGGTTAGGAGATGAACTCCTTAAAAAGTGTGGAGGATTACCCTTGGCTGTCATCGTGCTTGGTGGGCTTTTGGCGGTCAACGAATGGGAGACGGTTTACAGAAACATCAATTTACATTTTAGCAATAAGAGTGATGTATCAAAAGTGTTGGCCTTAAGCTATGACGATCTGCCATGGCATCTAAAGCCATGCTTCCTCTATTTGGGTTGCTTTTTGGAGGATGCTGAAATCCCTGCAATAGAAGTTCTTTGCATGTGGATTGCAGAAGGCTTTGTGTCGCCCGATGCATATGACGAATATAGAGAAATTACAGTGGAAGACATAGCAGAACAATATTTAATGGAGTTGGTTAACAGGGGAATGGTTCAAGCACGATTCAAATTGAGTGGAAAGGTCAAAACCTGTCACCTCCATGACTTGATGCGAGACTTATGCATCTCCAAGGCTACACAAGAGAGTTTTCTTAGCATTTGTAACATTCAGCTGGACAATGAGACGGAGGATTGTTCTTCTTCTATGGCAACTAGCAAAACACGAAGGCTTTCTCTTAATATGCATGGGAGCGCTATAGGAAACAGCTTTCTGAGAGTCGAACAAATAGGAAGGACCATGCTCCACCTTCGAACTCTTATGTTCTTCTATTCTGGGGGATCTGTTGACGGGATGTGGGAGCAATTTCGACCTATTTGCATCAACAATAAGTTTCTTAGAGTTCTAAAGCTAGAGGGCCTAAATAATGTGGGTGGAAGTTTACCTAAAGCGTTGGGAGACCTGGTTCATTTAAGATACCTAAGTTTAGCAGGAAGTATGTTTGAGGGCTTGCCGCAATCTATGGGAAACCTTTTATGCATGGAATTCTTGGACCTGTGTGTGACAGAATGTGCAATCGTGCCAAATGTGTTGTGGAAGATGAGAAGGTTGAGGCATCTCTGTCTTCCCTACCGATATGCCGTTTGTGGGGACCGAAAAAAGTTACAATTGGACACTTTAAAGAGTTTACATACGTTGAAAAACTTTTGTCTGAACAATTGTGACGTGAATGATGTAGCTAAACTGACCAATCTGCGAAAGTTGACTTTAGCTACCATCGACATTGCAGATGACAAGTTGGAGATAATTTCACAACTTGCTAAATTCGATTTGATACATCTTCAATCCTCATCTTTTCATTTCTCATGCTATATGCTTTATAGTTCATTCAGAGAAGATGAATTGAGTAAAATGTCAAGTTACCCATATTCCTGCAAACTGTGCATACGTGCAAAAATAGAGAAGTTACCGGAACATAAGAATCTACCACAGCAACTGAGGAAGCTGTTCTTGTTTGACTCCCAACTGGAAGAAGATCCGATGCCAATATTGGAGAGATTGCATCACTTGGTTGTTCTCGTGCTGGGGCCTTTAGCTTTCGTGGGGAAGGAAATGGTTTGCTCTGCTCGAGGCTTTCCTCAACTCAAGCATTTAGTTCTTTTTCATCTGCGAAATTTGGAGGAGTGGAGGGTGGCTGAAGGAGCCATGCCTCATCTTTCTCGATTGGGGATCAGCCGATGTCCCAAATTGAAGGCGGTTCCTGAAGGAGTCCACGTGTATGACGGTGAGGAAGCCTGCCTTCGCGAGTATCTGAAGTTCTCCCTATACCTAGAGAGATGCAGGTATGTGTGATCAGGAGTCGCCCCAATTGTCCGCTGAGAGAGAGGGGGAGGGGGAGGCGTCTGCCTTGGCGGGTTGTCAGGGGGTGGGCGGGCCCCCCCAAGATAATAATAGCAGATGTGGAAAATGGAACATTCGATTATTTACTATCGCAAATGCTTTATAAAATTGATATAAGAGTAAAAACATCTAATTCAATACATTTTTATAGGTGAGAATAGGCTATGTATTACGGCAATCTTTCGATAAATTTCCCCATCGTCTTCTTCTTCCCATCGTAAATCACTGTTCCTTTTGCAAAGTCCTCGCTGAGCGCCGTGAGGAGGTGGAGCGAGCTCGGTGCGAGCCTTCTCCGAAAGACGCTGGATGGGAGGCGGCATATCTGAAGAAATAAGAGCCATCGCTTCTGGTGTTGGAAGGCGTCGTCGTGAAAGCTGCTGCATTGCAGGAGGGAGGAGAGGAGAGAAGAGAAGATCCAATCATTTCCATGGTGCCGGTCAGATGTTTGACGAAATGCACATGTGAGTAGATACTGGGGGTAACATAGATCTGAAAATCTCGTGTTGCTTTCGGATTGTGCAATTGATTTCTCCGTATGTATATAGATAAACGATGACGGGAAATACAAAAGTGCATTTTGCATCTCCCAGTCTCCTACATTTTTTGTTTATATCAGTATCCCTGTCTCCTTCATGTAAGGCTGCAAGACACGCCTAACGATTCTTTTATGTGTGCTTACTTTGATTCTTTCCCTGTGTACAAGAGAGATCAAATTGCTGGATGTAGCGAGAAAGCACATGATTATACGCACGTCAAATGTTGCTGTTCTTCTGCGACCGAGAACTTGAGGTATATATCAAAGGAGGTGAATATTATGAGAGGACCTTTAGCTTTCTCTATCCGAAATTACTATCTAAATTGACTAATTATGTCAAAAGGATAATATCAGCTTCAGCATCAGTTCCGACCTTCATAAGGGTCTCATAAAACCTCTTATAGAGTTAGCTAATTTAGATCCTTTTCAACTATCATGATTGCTTCATCTTAGTATGGGATCACAGAGAGATGTAACACTGGAATTTGCCCATTCTGTTCGTTTCATTTCTCATTCTTTTGGGCTTCAATGGCGGATGGGAAGGGCTTGCGTACACTCCGATTTACCATGCGTAGGGTCTCACAAAATGCAACTTACTGACTGAAGTTACTCCAGGTAAACTCCATGATGTCCCAGATTTTATCACATTGTGACAAACTAACTAGCAGAGCAAAAGAGATTCTAAATAGCGGAATATATCTTGTTTCGACAATAGTATGGAAAATGGCAGGGAGAACAGCTATCTCTCGTACTATGGAATGATGTATCACAGCTGACGAATATAACTCTCGATACTGTCCATGTGTTTTAGAGACTACGAATGTAGGAGATGTTCATAGATCACGGAGGCCTTTCTCGGCACTCACTATGATAAGAACTCCAAAGCATCACATGCGATACATCTTACCAGGCACTCTTCCCTTCCCAAGATTTATCCGTTGGTTTATTAAGACCCAAAATTTGGAGTTGGCTCATGCTTAAGAACTATCTCTCAGTTTAAGATGAGGGAGTCAGACAAGAATCTGCAATACTACATGACAAGTTGCGTTAATGGTAAAATGTCCACGGGCTAACATTGTATGACCCATTTTCTGGTTTAACTACCACTATGCATATTGCACGTAACAAGATTGGTCTATTAGATGAAGGAAGTTCATGAGTCACAAAACTACTTTTCTTGTTTTTCGGAAGTCTTGAGGACATGATCTTTTATGACTGATTTTCTTCTGAATTGCGATTATATTTTCCCACATGAACATCCAGTACCCATCGGAACCCCATAGATCCACTTCAATGTCTACTCATGTTGAGAGGAATAGGAGAACTGATATCGAGCTACATTCCAGCAAAAACAAACGTCTCTTCACGGCCTTGCTTAGCATGTGGAAATCAAGAGAGGACGGCAAGTTATACTAGTCCTTGGACGAGAACAATTAAGAACAGGGGATGGAGGAAAGCAGATAGACGCATATGTCAGTTTCTTTGCAGCGCAAGTGCGACCTCTGCTGCATTTGCAATTGTAGCTTAAGCTTTTGAGACTAATTTTATGCCAACAAGAAACAGAACGAAAAGATTGTCCTGATTGAAATTCTACAGGGTATTTCTTTGGAAGAGCATCATCCTCGATTAGAATCGAAAGAACATTGTCTACAAATAAACTGTCTATGATGCAAAACCGCCTTGCCATTTCAATATTTGAACATGAGAACATACACGTAATTATTCCTCCTTTCTCGGCTGAACTTCTTTGCCATACGCTTGCTTGACTTAATTTTAACTAGTATCTTAGATCAACATGGGGGGCCTCTTTCGATTTGGCTACATAAACATAGCGTACTCAATATGTTGAAGATCACTGGAAATACATTGACTATGTCATATAAGTAAAACGTGTTTCAGATCAGACAGCTACAAATGAACTTGGCACTAAAACACTCCACAAAAAGAAACAAAAGCTTGACTGTACAAATTATATGCGTGATAGGCACGAGATTCTTGAGTACTCCATCCAGATTCTTGACAGTAGCAATATAGTTGATTGAGCAATTACCATGGTTCAAAATCCAAGATCAAAACTTGGACACTCGGCCTTCACTTTCAATGGATCCCTATCTCCTTCAGGGGTCATCCTTTCATCATTAGCATCACCGGGAGAAAGAGATGCTTCTGACGCAAGATTGTTGCCGCAGCATTTGAGGTCAGCTGGCTCAAGAGAAGGCTGTAAAGGATAATTGCAGCAGATGTATATGCTGGTCATACAAAGCTCAGTGAAATTGAGAATGTCCTCTAGGTAAACAAAGAACTATATGCTGGACTGGGATGAATTAGAGAATTCAAGCAGGTCCTGATGCTTCTAGTTAGAAAATTTCCTACAAGCAGTAGCACCTGCTGCTAACTTGCTTCAGTTCTTACCGTTGCTTGCACCAAAGAGTTTCAACAAATATCAAAACTAAGTTCTAATGGAATTTCAAGATGCTTAGAGTCACAACCTTGCCACAAACGGGTCAAAATAGAGATGAAAGAATTGATTACTGTGAAATAGAGTCACAAGTAGCTGTGAAATACCTGTGAGTTGCCGATTCCAAAGCCCACCGTAGAGTGAAATTCATTGAAATCAGGGGCCGAGTCTAATGAAAATTTTCAATTATGAGAAAGCTAACATTAAAATGCTGAAGTGACTGAAATCATGCTAAAGCCAACCTTCAGACTTCATGAGACCAGGCGACGTTTCATTGCCAGTGGTGTCAGTTAAATTTCCAGTGTCCACATTCTCCACTGAAGCTAGTTTGGCAGCTGGTGCTCTTTGTCTTTGAGCACCATTAGAAGAATTATTTAAATGCTGAAGCTCCTTTGTCAGTGAAGCAAAAGTTGCCTCCCTCTCACATGAATTTTCCTCAATGGCAACTTGATCTAATGGTTTTCGGAGGACAAATAATATTTGATAGGCTGCATCGATTGGATTACAAGAGATCATTTGCAAGCTGGAGAAACATAACACAGTTTCCTCCAAGAAACATGAGTGTAAACTTCGAAGGAAATGCAAAATAAAGTGACGGTGTTGCATCAACATCAATAAGACCAAACCCAAGCTTAATTGCAAGACATTCTTCTTTCTAGAGCAGGTCCATGAAACAATCTATATATTTTGTGGGCTTTTAACAAAGCTTATTGTAAAATGTTCGACGCACCTGAATAAGATAACTTTATTTGCATTGTGCTTTAATCTAAATACACATGGGAGAGATAGTAATATCAAACGGCAGAAGAATCCTCAAGATCAATAGAGAAATCACCATCACGTAGAGGCTTGGTCTCGGGAACTTTCCTGATGCAATCTGTGCTTATCATACGAGATATTCCACTGTTTGAATCCAAATCTCTCGCTGGATGAACCTTCCCCGGAGTTTTGTCTCCATGTTTATGCCAGAGTACTGTAATATCCAAAGATAAAGCGTTTGGCATCAAATGATTAAGGCACATAGAATTAATATCAGTGGAAGAAAGAATTAGATGCTCCATATCTAAAGCATCTTGAGGTGACCATATAAGGTGTCCAATCCACCTCAAATAAGTGCCCCTTCCTCGGTTAGGGAGGTAGCAACTTTCTCTTAACATGTTCTCTCAACATATTCATTTACAACTCTATCTTAATACCCACAGATCCACCCATACAACCTCTTCAGCACTTCACTAGGACATAGCTAGGACAAACAGGATGCATCAAGGAAGACTACAACCGAATACAATAAAGTTATTAAAACATCTCAACATCATTGGATGAATCAATAATGCTGCAAACCTCCCAGGATTGGTTGATCAACTTTAACACCATTCACCTCCCCATGGCCTTTCCTCATTTCTCCAGCTGTGTCACAAAGTTCACGATCATCCAAACCCACCGGCACCTTTTCTTCTACTTCATGTTCCCCAATATCAACTAAGTGAGAATCCAATACCAGTGATTTTCCAGTTCCCAGCACTTCGTCTTTCCTAAGAAATTTATTCGCCAAGACTTTCCTGCTAGCATCATACAGTGTGACCTGAATGATCCAAGGGCGAAAAAATAATGAGCAGAAAAGTAATTGCAGGACCCACAAAGAATGGGTATGAAGGCCTTTTAACTTTTTTGGGTGGTGAAATGCACTTGAATTAGTGTGCTACTTTGGGCACATAATGAACCATTTTCTGAAAAACAGATGAAGTGATTCATGTTGGATCAGCAAACAAAGTAGCCAGCGCAGTTTAATTAAAGAATGGTGGCTTAAGGATGAAAACAGGTTTGAAAGTGCTTCAGAATGACCTGCCTCCCTAGGGATCCGCAAACTTCAAGCTGCAAAAAACCATCATGGTATTTCTTGGCCTTTTGAGTTACTTGTGTCGTGTACAAAACCTGCCATTCTACATGACAGGAAAGTGTTAATCTCTAAGTAGGACATGCTCAGCTAAACTAACACAAAATAACGGGAGGACACTGCCCACAAAAGAACATTCACATGCCCATGCGTGTTGGAAACAACTGAAGAATAATGATGAACCTGTTATTGATTTCGTTATTGCCATAACCTCAAGCTAAAAGGAGGCAGTAAATACACAGCAATATCAAGAACGTAATAGGCTAGTTGATGAAAACTTCATTAGAAAATCGATTGGGAAGTAGAACAAACAACTGGCTATTTAATGAAAACTTCATTAGAAATGTAAGAACCATTAAGGAATATCCTGAGGAATCCATGTAACTCGGTTCATTGCCCTTCTCTTTTGCACGAGGTTCTCTTACTTATGACTCATTCTTAAGTATTTAAAGCAGGGTGCTAGAGCTAGGACAATCTCAAGAATGTAACCAGAGAAGGTGAATTATGGATTTTCCAAATGAACGGACACACTTAGACCACCTCTGAAGCACAAAGCCAAAAACTCATTAGATAGTTTCATATAAGGTGAAGCTTTTATTTCTGTCATATCTAAGGAATTTTAAGAATCCATCTGGTTAAGCAGTACAATGTTTTGCCTATGACAAGCGCAAAAAAGGTCTCCTAACGGGAAACTTTGATTTCATCAGCCAAAAAATTGTGAGATCATGATCACGTAAGAACATGCAACAAACGTAGAGATAAGGCAACTAGTAAACACTAGTGGCAAACTGAATATGGATATAAACAAAATCTGAACTGTTACACTTGAGTTTCCAGCATCCAATATTCTCCCCTTTGCCCCATTCTGATGCATCTGACCATTTTTTTCTTCTGAAAGAGTACTAATGAATACATGTTTCAGTGCATCACAAACAGAATCAGGTAATCAGTGCAGATCATGCAAAACAAGAAGAGAAAAATCATGCTCCTTAACAAAAAAGAAAGAGATAATATGTTTAACTATGAAGATTTTTGGTTGTCATCTTTTTTTATCTGGTCAATGAAGAAAGTGTTAACTTCACATAAAAACAACGAAATGACTCATGGCATCTGCAAGTTCAAGGACTTGTGGAAATCATCCCACGTATCATGAACATCCCATGAACTTGTGTTCTTAAAGCTACGAATCACATTGTGTTGCAATATCATTTTGGTGAGTATGGAGCATCCCCAAATAGCATCAATTGCAGAGCAGCTGAAGGATAGGGTAGATGGGAAAATAAGCAATCAGGGCGAAAATGTTGACAATCTACTGGCAGTTCAAGACTTTAAGCCAGTTGTTAAGGCAAATTACCTCCATATAAAGACTAAACAGGAAAAATAAACAATTTACAGAACACCAGCGAACGGATAAAATTGAACTGTATTCCAGGTACCTTTTACAGCAGATTTAACGGTGGTAACATTATGCTGCTGCTTTTGCATATTTGATTTGTGAAGAGAGTTGAAGCTGTTTCCGCATGCATTTAGATCCCTTAAAGATTCATGGTTTGCTTCACTGCTGCCAACTTCAACCAAATGACCAGGAAATTCCATCATCTCCCCAGGGCTTACTTCTTCAGCTTTGTTCAGGAACCTACTATCTAAAAGTTTCCAGCTCATATCATACAAGAAAACCTGGTAAAAGACCCAAATAAGGTTTCAATCATCCGAGCCACATTTATCCTGACAAAAAATTTTCACTAATCTGCTGAGAAAGGCATACATCACGAAGAAGAAAACCAACTAATAATGGAAGGAAGAGCTGAAGTTTAATGTAGCAACAAGATAGCTGGTATTATATAAGGGTAAAAATCGGAAGGAGATGTAGACTGTAGAGCTTGACCTGCCTAGTCATAGATCCACTGCTCGTACAACGTAAGAAGCCATCATGATATTTCTTCGACTTTTGAGTTAAGTGTGTTGTATACAAGGCGTGCCAATCCGTATCAAAAGGAATATCATGTCAACTGCAGTGCTGAGACAACAAAAACAAACTCATGAATGTAACTGCATAGAGAATATGGAGACCAGTTTTCTAAGGGAAGTTTGGATAGATGCTAAGAAGCTCCAATGATTTTCAAGAGAAGCCATGAAAATATATGAAACCACTGTGGTTGAGAGGATTTGATATACAAAGCATCAGAGTTGAGAGTTGATCTTGAAAAGGTTCTGTATGTAGTGTAAAAATGTGCAGAAACTGTACCCCAAAGAAAATCAAGAACGGATTCACAATCCGGGAGATACATCAAGGGAAAGACACAGCCTGGCATGGGCATAGATGAGTCAGCAAAAGTCCAAACTCACCTGCCATACTTGATGTCCTTGCGTTCGGACTCGCCTGCAATATGCCGTACTTGTTCATTTCATTCCTCTTGAATTCTGGAAATCAAAAAACAAAAGAAACCTCATGCTAAGTTTTGTACTTAGCATTTACTTGCAGTTAAAAGAGAGTTAGATTATGTAGGATATCATCGCCAACCTCTAATAATTTTCTGCGATGGGCTTAGGCTGATCACCTGCTGTTTATCCTTCTCCACTTCGGTCTTCTCATCTCCTTAAAAGACAGCAAACTGGATTATACGATAATACAGGTAGATGATGAGCACAACATTGTGAATGTATGAGTATGAGTCGTCAAATGTCAAACCAATGGAGACACCAGCATTAAGAAAGACAACTATGTAAGAACAGACAATACCGGCGCAATCAGATATGTTGACGAACTTCTTTCTGTGAAGCAAATTTGTTCGCTTAAGAAGTTTATTTTCTCGGCTGCGAGTGTAAATATCATCGGGAGGCTTTTGCCCTCCTTCGGGCTCTCCAACATCAACCAAATAAGCGTTGAACGTCAGTGTCTCACCGGAGCTAACAACTTCATCATTCTTCAAAATCCTGCATTCCAACAGCTGCTCGCTCTCATCATACAGCATTACCTGTCAAATCATCCGACCATCAATCACGGAATGACCTAATCTACTCAGAACAAGCTCGATCCCGGAGAGTATGACGACCAAAAGCACAGAGCAGAACAATCCGGCGATGACAGTCGAAATCGAAATCCGAAAGGATGCTATTCAGCTCAATCGAGCGACCTAAATTCGGGGAAAAGACGGTGGCAAATCGATTGCCGCTGCATTTTCGACATAGACAAGCCAATCAAACCCAGATAGTGTCCGAGCCCAATCGAAGCTAACTAAAATTTGCCGATTCGAATTGAGCTGGGACATGAATGGCGGAGATCAGCAAGCGAGAGGCCGGGAACTTACCTTGCCGGCGGAGGAGTGGAGAGAGAGGAAGCCGTCGCGATAGACCTTGCGCTTCTTCTGCTTGAGGTGCTTCGTGAAGGTGACGTTCCATTTCGTCGGAGCTTCATCCATGGCGGTCGCTGCTGCATTTGGGGGGATGAAGAAGATGAAGAAGAAGATCTTCTAGGGATTTCGAGAGCTGTGAGTGATTGCTGCGAGAGTGAGTGATACTGCTTCTGAGAGCTTTATATAGTCGTCGTGGCGGGAGATGAATCACTAAATATGAGCGCGAAACGAGCTTAAGAGCCTCTCGAGGAAGACCGACTGAGTCTTTTTGTTCCGCTTTTTTTTTCTTTTTCCTTTTTTCTTTTTTCGGCCTGAACGTATCGTACTTTATATTTATTTTACAAGATATTGCGGATGCCATTTGCTATTGCGCAGGTTGCAGAACCTTGTCTCCCACGCTCACGCGTCCTCACCCCCGGCCCTCCCGATTGTTCCGCATTTTCCACCGTAACATTCAAAGACAAGAAAGCATCGGATTCGTGATTGCTGTCGAGCAAATTCTTTACCCTTTCGAGAAGTTTTGATTGCATTCTATTGGCGCGATTTTCTTGCGTCGGTGGATATAGAATACGTGATTATCAATGCAATATGTAACTTTCTAAGGTATTTATTCCTTTCTTCTCTTCTTTACAACTCGAGGGCCTTTATGTTCTCAGCTTGTTAACGCGTTGGAAGTGAATTTGTCAAGTCATTCTCTATCGTAAGTTCCACCGATCATTGTCAAGTAGTGCAATACCAATGGCCGAGTCGGTTGTTTCGTCCGTGGGGCAGACAATAGGAAAGCTGCTCATCGACGAGGCCAAATTCTTGTGGGGCGTGGAGGGCAAGGTTGAGGACTTGCAAAGGGAGCTGAACCTGATCCGGTGCTTGCTGAGGGATGCGGACACGAGACAAGAGCACGATCAAGCTGTGGGAGAATGGGTTGCGCAACTCCGAAACGTTGCCTATGATGCCGAGGACGTCATCGAGCAATACATCCTCAGAGTCACACCGAAGAAGGGACGAAACATCATCAAAGCGTATGCTTGCTTCATGGCAAAGTGCATGTGCGTGCATACTCATGTGGTGGGGACAGAGATCGAGGGCTTAAAATCCAGAATTTCCGATATTGGAAGCAGGATGCATAAGTATGGCATACAATCTGTGAAGGAAGGGGAACGCGAACACGCAAAAGCTTCCACGCCGAAACAGACTTACGCCCATTTCGAGGAGGATTTTGTTGGGAGGGAAGACAGTATTAAGGAGTTGGTGAAAGAGCTGTTGAAGGATGGAAAAGAGCACAGAGTTATTTTTATATGGGGAATGGGTGGTTTGGGTAAAACCTCACTTATTAGGAAAGTTCTCACTCGTGACGAAGTGAAGAACAATTTCACTGGTTTAGCTTGGGCTTGCGTATCTCAAGAATACCACGTGGAAGATATCTTGGTGGAAATTCTTGTTAAATTGGTCCCTGATCAAAGAGAGACGGTTATGAAGATGACAAAACGGGAATTGTTTGAAGCTCTATACAAGATCCAACAAGAGAAGAGATGTATCGTGGTTCTTGACGATATTTGGACCAAAGAGGCATGGGACTGTCTTCAAGCTGCATTCCCGGTCGAGAACACAAGAAGCAAGCTATTGATAACGACCCGCAATAGAGACGTAGCGGAGCATATCAATCCTCAAGGTCTTTTCCATCAACTTCAATGCTTATCACACTTGGAGAGCTGGGATTTGCTGAATAAGAGGACGAATCTTGAAATGAAAGGTGAGGCTTCTTTAAGGTTATTGTCCTAACATATAGTAGCTTCAAGCGATAATATTGCTTCAAGAGGTTATTATAGGCAGAGATCGTGGGACAAATATGAGGTACTTCATTGCTCAGTCTGCCTTTTAGAAGGCTTAACAATTTATGAATCAATAGTTACTATGGAGTTCAAATGATTGATATAGGGAGTAGGCATCAACAATTTGAAATTTGAGGAATGAGATTTCCCTTTTGTTTCTTAGTACGTAGCGATTATTCCTCTAAACAGACATCCAGAGCTCTGCTCCTCCTTTCCTCAGATGAGGAAAAATGTGGAAGAGGCTTTTAAATGGCCAATACTTTAAGCTACTTTGATGGGAATTCATGAAACGATGGAGACCTTAGCTATGTTCCTTCTTTCATAGGCTTCATCTCAGGTAAACCTTTTTTGAATTTGCAAATAGTTGGTCCAATAATAAGAGTTGGGATTGTCAGGAAAATTGTGAATCGTTATGCGACAAAAGAGATCGGTAACATAAAGATTTCATTATTATTTCCAAGGCAATGGAGATTACTACCACACTAAAGTCACGGGATATTACTAGCACACTTGAGTTATCCCTGTGTTGCTTTCATTTTTCTTCATCAAGTAGGATTATTGTTGTTATACATTTGCTTGAGTCACTTAATTAAAGGCACAGATAACAAAGACAACACATTCCACTCGTTAATTTAGAGTTTTTGATCTTCCAGGCCTAGAGGGAGGCATATATAGGAGCTTTGCTATGGTCCCTATAGTCTTTCCCCTTACAAAAGCAAAAATAAACCACAGATTATAAAGAACTATAACATCTTACTTATATATATATATATAAGCATATATTTGTCCCTATAGTTATCTTTTTATTACAATTGCATCGTACTATGATTGCTGAGTTGCAATTTGTTGCTTGATATTGTGCAGTAATCGATGAAAACATGAAGAGGTTAGGAGATGAGCTCCTTAAGAAGTGTGGAGGATTACCCTTGGCTGTCAATGTGCTTGGTGGACTTCTCGCGATCAACGAGTGGGAGACGGTTTACAAAAAGATCAATTTGCATTTTGGTGGTAAGAGCGATGTATCAAAAGTGTTGGCCTTAAGCTATGATGATTTACCATGGCATCTAAAGCCATGCTTCCTCTATTTGGGTAGCTTTCCAGAGGATGTAGAAATCCCTGCAACGAAGCTTCTTCGCATGTGGATTGCTGAAGGCCTTGTGTCGCCTTATGCATATGACGAAGAGAGAGAAATTAAAGTGGAAGATGCAGCGCATCAATATCTGATGGAGTTGGTTAAGAGGGGGTTGGTCCAAGCATGATTCAACTTAGTGGAACCATCAAAACCTGCCGCCTCCAAGATATGATGCGAGACTTATGCGTCTCCAAGGCTAGGCCGGAGAGGTTTCTAAGCATTCCTAAGGCTCAGGAAGACTATGAATTAGAGGATCGTTTTTCTTTAATGGGAATAGAAGGCGAGTCAACTTGCAAATCACGAAAGCTTATCCTCAATATCCGTACGAGTGCTGAAGGAAACACGATTCCAAGAGTAGAACAAATAGGTGGGACTATGCTCCACCTTCGAACTCTTTTGGTCTTCGTTTCTGGGGAATTTGTAAAAGGAATGTGGGAGCAATTTCAACCTATTTTCATCAATTATAAGTTTCTCAGAGTTCTGAAACTGGAGAATCTTTATTGGATGAGAGGAAATTTACCTGAATCAGTGGTAGACTTAATCCATTTAAGATACTTAAGTTTAGAAGGAAGTAGGTTTGAGGGCTTACCACAATCTATGGGGAACCTTGTACGCATGGAATCCTTGGACCTGTGTACGAAATTAGATTCTACGGTAATCATGCCAAATGTGTTGTGGAAGATGATAAGGTTGAGGCATCTCCATCTTCCCTTCATATTTGACGTCAATGAGAAATTATCTGGGAACAAGAAAAAGTTACGGTTAGACTCTTTGAAGAACCTACAAGCATTGAGAAACTTCTCTGAGAAGACTTGTGATGTGAACGATTTCGGCAAACTGAGTAATCTGCGAAAACTGAGTGTCATCAACAGGGTTAGTTTTGAAGAGCCGGAGATTTTTTCACGACTTGCTAAATTCACTTTGAAACATCTTCAGTCATCATCTTTTAGATTCATAAGTTATTTCACTGAAGATCGATTGAGTAAAATGTCAAGCTATCCCCATTCCTGCAAACTGTACATGGAGGGAAAAATAGAGAAGTTACCGGAATATAAGAATCTACCCCAGCAACTGAGGAAGCTGGTCTTAGTATTTTCCAAACTCGAAGAAGATCCTATGCCAATATTGGAGAAATTGAATCACTTGGTGGTTCTCATGCTGGTGGATGCTTTTGAGGGAAAGGAAATCGTTTGCTCTGCAAGAGGCTTTCCTCAACTCAAGCGTTTATTTCTTGGTGGTCTGCAAAATTTGGAGGAGTGGAGGGTGGCTGAAGGAGCCATGCCTCATCTTTCTCGATTAGGGATCAGCGGATGTCCCAAATTGAAGGCGGTACCTCAGGGAGCCCACGTGTATGACGGTGATGAAGTCTTTTTTCACGAGTATTGGAAGTATCGTCCCAAGGTCGATATTATTACAATTGTGAGTATTGCTCCACTTCTTATTAGAAGAATTAACGTGAGGGATTCGGGTAAAGTGCACCAATTCATAAATGACCTCGGCAGTTTACTTAAAAGGAACTAGTAATTAATTTGAAAGGCCAGGTAGGGCATTTCCACTATGCTAATCTGTACCTATGCAAATGGAGCAATTCTAGAGATTTTCGGGTCTCTTTTGTCGATTTGCATAGTTGGCAATGGGAGAGCTATTCTCTCTCCCTCCGCATATACCTTACCTATTCGTTACTCATCTCCCTCCCTCCTCTTTCTGTTCATTGCCTCTCTACTTTATTTGTATCGTTTATGTGGAAAAACATTTTTCTTTCGCATTACAGACATTTATAAATTATATAAAATGCCAATGGAAATCGCTAGTTCATCGGTTCCAGTTGTTCCCAAATTCTTAAATTTATTTCATAATAATTATCATCTAATAATACATAAGTATTAAGTTATCTTTATTCAAACCTTTTGACTGCAGATGGACTATCGTTTGCACAAGGAGGATGGAGGTTTCCCAATAGGTAATTAAACAATAAATTACAAAGTAATTAACATTTTTGAAGATGTCTCAGCAATCTATATTTATATGTCTTACCATTTCTCTTATTTCAAGTTTCATCTTGAACTTTTTCTCATGCAGTGAAGAAGAAGAAGACGAAGAGCAAGAAAAGAGCACTAGATTTCGTATCATTGAGAACTCTCTGGTAATGCAGTTTCATTCGTTGTTTACTTAGATTGCGGTTAGGTAATAAACTACAGATACTTACATTTTCTCTTTTCTAGAATTTCAATTTTATGATTGGACTAAAATATTTTTATTCAGGCTCAGCTAGTTAAAAGATTAAGCTAGGTCCCCTTTAAATTGAGCTAGTTCATGAATCGGGCAACTTGGGCTAAAAGGACTAGGTCCTTTGGACTTAGATAGTGAGAAAAAGAATGATAATAATGATAAGGGATTGGAAAAAATGTGAAAATGTAAACGTCGATAATAGCGGGAACATATAGCTCGAGGAGTTAGAAAGAAATAGATCTCTCACTCTCGCAAAGCGTTTCTTATCTTCATCATCTTTTTTCGCCTGAACAAGCCGACCATTGCATAGTACACCAGCAACTATCAACAGCTAGACGATAATGATCGATAGGAAAAGTCAACTAATTAAAAAATGTCAACAGGTGAAATTTGTATGATATTTTAAATTTTAGTGATAAACAAAAAAAAAACCTTTTGCTAGTATTTAAGTGTGAAAAATGGCCCCTTTGAAAGGATATACTATCCTTAATAGATGTGATTGAAAGATCCAGCAATAACACAAAGGGGAGTTCTAGCTGCACTTGCTCCCCTCCCAGTCTCTCATGGACACACTCTTTTATTATTTGACAATTCTTTCTTCTTTCCTCCGAATACCTTTATCTTATTACAAATTATAGTTACAGAAAAAGACGTTTAAGTCATAATACAATATTTCATATTCCTTTCTCTCGCTTGCATCGAAACGGTATTATAACTGAATGCCTCTGTTTCCTTTACCTTCTTTTCTCTCACGATTATTTGAATAATCTCTTTTCCTTTTGAATTAATCACCTCCATCAAGACATAGAATAATTGATCTGGTCTGGTTTCGAGTTCAGCGGAAGAACTGGAGGGGAGGAACATGAGAGATCTGATGAGGGAGAAGAACATGAGACATCTGATGTGGCAGAACTCTCTAACAATCAAGTTCCAGCACTTGAAGTTTCTGACGTGTCCTCAACAAATTTGTGCGAAGAAAATGAGAGATCTGATGAGGGAGAAGAACATGAGACATCTGATGTGGCAGAACTCTCTAATAATGAAGTTTCATCGGAGGAGTCCACAACAAATTTGGCATAGTGAATTTGCTAGTGGACTCATGGGATGAGAGAGAGATCGAAAGGCATGAAACTTATCTATTTTTCACGTGATAATTAATGGTTTGCAATACGTGTCTGCGTCTGGTCATGTGTGGTATTAAGTATCCCGAGCTCTGGTTAGAGAGCGGCCAAGTAATGTTGAATGTTGTAATCTACCAATGTCGTGCAACTTATAGAGCTGATCCCCTTTAAGTAGTGGTTTAAGGCACAATAATGTTAGTAGTAGTAGTAGTCATCGTCTATAAAAAAATCAAATCATGTTACCTTTTGCGTTTTGAGTTGTACTTTGATGGAGTTGGATTTTCGGCAAGTTGTGTTTCATTCTGTAACTAATGCTGCTTTCCTGTAAGTTTAAGTATTGTCGTGTATCTTGTGAATAATTGTTTGGTGCTCCTGAAAGAACTAATATTTAATATTGATTTTCTTTCTTCTATTTGGCCATTTACCATCAAATACCCTGTTGATGATGAATGTATAGGTTCATGAGCTATCTTGTGTGCCCATTGTAAGAGGAAGCTAATGTTTGGCTATCGAAGTTCCCATATTGCAAATTTTACCAGGCAATTCCTGCACGATCGGGTTATTAGTTGCACTGGGCCTTGAGCATAGGTATGCTCAAGCATACCTTACCTTCGGTCCCATCTTCAACCATTTGCCGATTTTCATAGTTCATACTGCTACAAAAGGCATTTGGTTGCTTTGAGTTTACTGTAGCTATTATTGTCAGCGCCAAATAAACTTGGGTCAGTGCATAGAATATGCTTGCTTTCAGGACCACCAATATGTTGCCGTTAGAGCCACATTCTCATGCTGATGACGGACATCTTAGGCACCACTATCCTGGAATTCAATATCTAAGTGAGCATCAACAGAGATTGCACTAAGTCAGTATCTGGAACTAAGTCAGTGTCTCCACTAAGTTTTCTTTCCTCCGAGAGTGATTATATTTGGTGTCATTGCAACAAGCCTAATATGCCTGCTGGAGCTGGCTTAACAAGAAAATTAGTTTGCGGGATTAGGAACCTCCGCCATCTGTGTTATCTCCAACCAATATACCTTGAGCACCATACTATTAGTTCAGACCTCGAAATCAGTGTCACCGTGAGGAACTAATTCAACGAGCTGCAGCACTTGGCCCTCCACAATAAGTTTTTGTTTGCATGTGTGACTCAAAGCACACATCGAGATGATCTCAAATCAATAAAAACAATAGATAGTAATGTTTTGCTGCAGGATGTTGATCAGTTTGAAGTAGTAAGTGGCATGTGGCATTTGCTTTGGCATGAATATGAGCTTTCGGGAACAACTAATTTTGTGCCTTTGACTGCAGGAAGATTGTGAACCGTCAGCGTCCACTAGAAAATTAGGATCTATTCATTCCTCAAAGACGTCGGCTCGGTCCGTCTTCTCTGAAAAGCACCAATTACTCAACATGTCATTGTCTTCTAATCTGTCGGCAGTTGGTAGTTCATCAATGTTGCGATCCAGAGTACTGCGTCGATGCTGAAAGCATGGAGCATCTGCTAATTTGAGTGGTCTGTAGCAGCTGCAGTACAACAGTGCGCATGTTGTTGCTCGAGCTGACACAGTGCGCATGCAATGTAACATATCTTGAATGCTAGAAATCGCAAGATGCAAGTGGCCGGCTAGCTAAACTACTTTGCCGATCGGGAAGCTATACCGGATTGAAGCAAGGGAAATGTTAAATTTTTGTTAGCTAAGGACATGACCAGCAATAAATTGGTAAAGAGAAGCTAATAAAGGTTTGTCTAAATTGGGATTATCTGTTCACTTCTGTGTTTTAGACTAATAGATTGGTGCTAGTAACTCGAGGATGGTGTGTGAAGCAAATGCGGAAGGGGCACGGAGAAAACTCCATGTGGAGGAAAAGCAGCCGAGCTCATTTCCTTCGCTTCCTGGGCCCAAGGCAGTGCAGTCTTTCCTGGCCAAATCAAATCAATTATTCATTATTGTGTATTTGGATTATGGATTTAAGGACTAGTCTCCATAAAATCTGTCTTACCCACCGACAGTGCCAGAAAATTGCTTCTAGCGAACTTCATTTGCTTAGAGCAGCATCTCAATCCAAGATTATCAATCAAGTCATTGCTTAATTAGGATTGGCAATGTTCATTAAAGCTATCAAGAAAAGTCCATCAGAATAAGGTTTTCACCGTATAAGTGCACTGTCGTACTCGTCTTGTAATTAGAAGTGGGCCGACCGTTGGTTTCGAGTTAGTTATATCATCTGGGATTCGAATTTCTCTCAGTAAAGTTGTATCTGTTTCTTTCTTTATCCACTCTTTTGCTTTCAGTAAACTTGTCTCTCGTTTGACTATCTTTAAAGAATCATGAGGCTCGATAGAACTTGGAAAATAAGTTCAAGTGTACAGCTGCGTCATCAACTGAAAGGATGTTGCAGAAACAACACCAACAATTAGTGCAATTGACTCTACAATTCTTTTTTTTATTTACCTCGAGGACAAAATTAGCTCAATTTGTAATGATTTCTGACTCGGTCAAGCACCGACTAAACCACTAATAAAAAGAGCTGTACATGCACCAATTGAATTCATAGCGAGTGAAAGATAAAGAGGAATTTGTCACAATAAAACCTTTAGCTCATGATGAGAATCTGAGGTCGTTTGAGGTCGGTGACCTTGGATTGAGGTCGCCAGTGTCTTGGTAACCACGATCTGAGGTCGCCCTGTCCTTTCTCCTCGTAAGAGAGAGAGAGAGAGAGAGAGAGAGAGAGAGAGAGAGAGAGAGAGAGAGAGAGAGAGAGAACTGGGGCACGAGCGGAGAGAGAAAGACAGAAACGGGGGTGGTGACGGCGACCACGGTGGTGGGTGGTGCTTGGTGGAGGAGGCTACGTTTTGTAGGTGTCTTTTGAAAGGAAGGGAATTCGGTCTTTCCTATCACGGGGTGCATTAATGTGTGTGCACTCCGTCCCAATTGGAGTGTATTTCTTCACCCTGCACTACTTTCTCTATCGATGAATGATGGACTCAAAGTGCACGATTTTCATTTCAACGAAATGCAATTTTCCTGACAAAAAAAAAAAAAGGCGGCCGTTATTTCCATCCCGGTTTATGGCTCCATATACCCCCTCTGAGAGTTAAAATGGCAGATAGCCCACATTGTGAATTCCATGGTCCCGCTTCCTTTTTTTTTTCTCTTCCTCGTCCTCCATTAACAGCCACCACGAGCTCTCTCTCTTCCCCTGAACGCTAGGACGCGCATCTTGGTCAGCCATGGACGAGCGATACTGACGCCTCCTGATCACATTCCGCCATGGACACCAAATTTGAATCCGAATCTGAACAAATGGCTTTTAATTCTTCTCCGACATTCTAGTAAAAAAAAAATGAAAGCCAATTAATTTAATCTCTCTCACTTGTTGCCTCGCTTGACAGTTCAAGCTCATTGCTTCCCTTTACTAACTTGCCATAGACTCTTCACATCTCCAATGATCGAAAGCCATAGCAATCGCCTTCTCAGATTTCCACACAGGGTCGAGCCTCAAGTCTCTCGATAACTTCCCCTCTAGCAAAACCTCCATCTCTTGGTATCTCTCTCTTTATGGGATCAATTGCTCAATTCAATATTCCCTCTGCTTGTTGAAATGCTTATGAGCATTTTGATCGCAGAGATCAGCTCATGAAGGAAGACATAAAGATGTGCGCTGCAATTCTGAAGAAGCCTAGAGGTTCGTTCGCTGATACAAGCAAGTGGTAGTGTCTCTCCTCACTTATCTGTGTGTGGTTTGTTTCGCTTGTTGATTTACTTAATCGAGACTTATTGCTCGATTGTAAAATTAGGATGGTATTTAATTTTTTTCCTTTTTTTTTTTAATTTGTGTGACAATGTTTAGATTGATCAATCACATCACATATGCGAAATTGATGGTACACGATCAAAAGATTCAATTGCTTGATATATCTAAGTTAAAAGACTAAATTGTCATAAAAAAATGTTCAAGGGCTCGATTATATTACGGACTTGGGGAATCAAAAGTCAACTTGAACTTGAAGAAGAAAAAAAAGAAACGAAAGACATTGACCACTGCGAGAAGAGGAGGGATTGGTACTACAACTACAAGCGAGTCCGACAATGCCTCCCCACTATCTCGAAATTTTCTTCTTTATCTTTCTTTCCCAAGTCAAAATTGGGAAAATTCAATTTCGTATTCACGATGTCGAAATCGAATCCCAACCAAGATGCAGGTTCCCCCGTTTGCAATTTCGAGTGGGCTAAACCTAAGGTAATGATCTTCTAGCAAAATTTGAAATTCCTTTTGTGGCCCCGGCTTTTAGAATTATTTCTTTCAATCAGGCCCATCTTCCTACCAAAGTTGGTCGGAATACCAGTCTAGTCGTAAGAACTTAATTTTTTTTCTTTTTCGTCAAAACTAAGAACTTAGATTATTCGTTATAGAAACAGTTCAAAATATGGTACTGCTGATCATCGATGGTGCAAAACAAGACCCGTGCTAATGTAGTCGTACATAGTCCAAGCCTCGAACAGACTATAGCTTTAGCGCTGTTTGCAATGGTATGGTGTTCTAGTTTCTAATGCGCATTTCATTTAGTTCTCCCGATACAAGTTTATAATCAGACGAAAGTTTATGTAAATATAAACAAACTCATAATGATATTTCCTGACAATAATTCTCTCGAGTCGCGTTTATTTTATAGAACTAAAACGGTCATAATAAATCATTGAAATCAAATGAATGAGGATTGATATCACGAAAAACCCCAAACTGGTACACATATGACAAAAATACCCCTCACTAATTTTTTGATCATAAAAAACCCCAAACTGGTACAAATATAATAAATTTACCCTCCGTTAATTGGATTAATATCACGAAAAACAACAAATTGGTAAATCTATGACAAACGGAGAGGTAAAATCTCAAACTCGTACACCTATCAACTATCACGTATCATCTGACTCAGCAATTTGAAGATAAAATTTAACGGAAACTAACAGACTTTAAATTTGTTACAGGTGTATCGGTTTGGGATTTTTTGTGATCAAAAAATTAGTTTGAGGTAAATTTATCACAATTATATCAATTTGGAATTTTTCATGGTATTAACTCAATAAATGATAAAGAACCAAAGTAGTATTTTCCTAAGTCCCATCGATTAAGGGTCCTTTAAATAATTGTCTCTAGTGCACTTGTTAAACATTCGTAATGAGGAAGTAATCTTATTCGGTTGTTTAACAAGTGTTCAAGGTAACTTTTTACAAAGTCCTTTTTATCCGAAAAGTTTGTTTAATTTTTGCCCAAGATGCAGTTTGCTCACCAAGTAAAATTTATGCAAGATTTTGCTCCGGCAAACATTTTTATGGCGGGATCAAAGGTGATCGTATCTTTTTTAAATAACAATCTATTCGCTCGGACGAATCAGAAGTCTCGAATCCGAATTGGCCCAGACACGTAGCCAAATCAAACTAGAACGAGCCATAGTCATTTATTCAAGAATGGGACATTTTCCTTAATCTGGGATGACGCGAATCGGCCAACATGTCATTAGTCAATGGTCCCAAAGCCTCTATAAAAAAGTTGCATAATACTCTCCATCATGTAAACAGAAAGGAGCTTAATTATATATATAAATCATGTTTATATAATAATCTTTTCCATCATCATCATCATCCATTATCAGCTATTGTAGTATTTATTTCACATATATGATTAATCAAATAATCATGAAGGCCCCTCTAGTGTTATATTTTTTCTTGGGGTGTCAAGTATATATGATTACTAAACCCCCCCTCTTTTTCCGATCAAAAGCAATTCATCCGGCGTTAAAATTTTTGAAGAAAAATATAATTTTTTTAGCCATAAAAAACGATGCCAAGGTCACGCTACCATTCGTGCAATTTCCATACCCAAATGACATGCTAATGCACCTGGGCACCTTACATATTCCAGTATCCAATTATGGAATTATTAATTTTTGTAGGCCGATTTCATTCAATTATAATCCGTCCAAAATTCAAAGATAAAAATATCAGGTTTCTTGCATCACAAAATCCCAGTGGTCTCGAGCTCAACCAACTCCTTTCGATTTAATTGAAGGGGTATACAACCCATCTGGACAATAGAATACATTATTTTCACAGCTGTGTATCTTTATATGGCTCGAATAGTAGCAATGGCAAAGCTTCATTATCCTACTACCAAGTTGGTAGTACCAACGCTAATTCCACTACTTCCACTGTTAGAAAGTTGGTATTTTTTAGTTAATTGGTGGATTAATTCGTGGCTTTAATACGCAAATTTTGTGGCTGATTCGTCGACGTGCTCGTCTTTATTTGGCAATGGCCATTCTCTTCGGGATCACGTAATAACCTTCCTTAAAAAGGCACACGTTAGAGAGGAGTATCCCTATGCTGCATCTTAAAAAAGTTCCCATCCAAGGTCGCACATAGCGCTACAAAATGGGGCAAATTTGTCTTCTTTCTTCCATCGATGCATACGTATGCAATTGTGTATACGTTAAACAGTAAACTATATAATTATAATATATCGGGAAGCAAAAAGATGAAATTCTTTTTTAAAGATTGCCGTGGATCAAATGCGTTGGACATAAAAATGCATGCTTTATTTACCATACGGAAAAAAAAAACCCAAAAATCGCACATCTTCATCATTTATGGACTTTGAGATAATCCAAGTCTTCCAAGATAGTTTTTTTTTTTTCAAAATTAGGTCGCATATGATGAGGCATGACTATATCCTATAATCTATTTTAAGGAAAATTAGATCACGGGCATTTCTTTTTTATACTTGGAAATTAGTCAATTTCCAAACAGTTTCTCTTTAATCTTTATGTAACAAAGAATTCCACCTCATGTAAGTAAAAGCGATGCAAACGAAATTTTGGATGAGTGACCAGCCACATGAACCATATGTACTTGGTGGCATGAAGATTGAACTTGTATTATGCATCTAATCATACACAAACTTTGTTCTCTACTAAACCAGTAAGCCTACTCAACGAGTTAACAACTTCTCGTTCAAACTGTAACTTAGAAACACGACCGAAAAATAGCTTGAAGGAAATCCACACCGTCTACGTAAGAGAGAGAGAAAAATTGGAAAGAAATGCAAAGTTTTTCTATGCCGACGACCACATCACATTATTCTGATGCTCCTGATGCAAAATTCTTATGAGAAATTAGGTTCCCTCTAGCAAAGAGAAAAGGAATTTAGGTAGATTATTTTGTGATCCGTCGAGATTGTAAGCAATAACAAGAACTTCTAAGAATATGCTTTTCTTATTTGAATAGATTACCGTTCAAAAAGCATCAATTTATGTGTGCTTATTATATTTCAACTCAGAACGTACATTAAAGTAGATCTTATGTTGCTTTTATCGAAGATTAATAACATTAAAAATCTCAAGAAAAATTTCGAAACCGATACCCCTGATTCAAATGTAACTTCAATTAGCAGCAATTTGGAATCTGAAGCGAATGTTGGATTTGGGTCAGACATACCGGCTTGGGCCAAATGTCTCCTAGAAATACCAGTTCTGGATTTTTTTTTTACTGGTATTGACCCTTTTATTAAAATGGCGGATTCAGCAAATGATTGGAAATATTCTATCGAAATAAAAAAAAAGAGAGTTACTTACAATATTGTCCCAACACTACGGTCGATAAAATAATTTTCCTTTTCTTACAGAATACATTATTGTTATTATTATTTTGCTATGATTGCCAAACTAATTTTCCCGAGAATAAACACTTGTGGACAATATATGGTGGCTGGTTGCTGCATAGAATCGCTTCCCTCGTTCGTTATTTTATCGCTTGTGGAGCAACTGGTCCAACTGTTTGGATTCCACTACTAACCCGAGAACGGAAAAAATGAATAAGAATCACCCTCTCACTCTCTCTCCCTCTCCTCCACTCGTGACACTCCCGGAAAATTCCATCGTTTTCCGATAAAATGCCCGAGCAGGAGGACGACGGCTCCGAGCACAACCACCACAAGAGCCTGACGAATCGGCAGCCCGAGGCGGCGACCCCGAGGGAGTCGATCATGGACTTCGATCTCGATGTCTGCACTCCCTGGCCGATGATGGATCAGCAGGTCCCCTTCGCGGCGAACCCCACGTCTCCTCTTTTCCTGCCCGCCTCTCCGATTGTTCTCGGTTTGTCGCATGTCAATCTTGAGTTCGATTCATCCGCTTTTGGTTTCGCGTCGGGTTTTGCGGATTGCGATTGATTGAGCTGGAGTTGGGTCGTCGAAAAGCTTTGTTTTTCCCATCTGAGAGTGAGAATTGAGGGTTGACTATTTCTCCACCTGCGTTTACTTGCTTTTTTTTTGCTTATTTTTTGTCTTTCTTTTCCTTTGGCTAATCGAGAAATTTCGTCTGATGATACGGTTCTATTTTCTCTCAAGTTTAAAAAGCTTGGGATTCACCTGATTTCATATTATTGTCTGAGGATTATGAATTTGAGAGTCCTTTCTCTGCTATGAAGTTACCTCTTGCTAGAAGGTTGATTTGTTCCAACTGTCTGCAATGGCCTGTGAAGCCACGGCTACTGAGTTCTGACTGAGAAGTTGTTTCCAAATATATAGATCATCAAAAGTCGGAGGCTGAAGCCCCTGCTGAGGATAATTAATGATCGTAAGAAGCTGCCAACACCGTATTTGGGGCTGACGGCATTTGAAAATCCTGATGGATACTGTATCATCAAAGAAAGGATGACCCCAGGCTATTCGTCACTTCAAAGAATCGACTTAGCATGTTCTGTTCTCTACTAACCATTAAGCCTGCTTAATGAGTCAACGGTTTCTCGTTCGAAGTTTGACTTATGAACCCAATCGGAAGAAGGTCAAAGGAAATCAGACACTCTCTATGTAAGAGAAGGAAAAAAAAATGTGAAGACACGCTAAATTTTACCATGGCGATGACTGCATCATATTATTCTGAAGCTCGTGTTGCATAATTCTTATGAGAAATAAGGTTCTTATGAGAAATGAAGTTCCTTTTTAGCAAAGAGAAAAAGAATGAAGTTAGATTACTTTCTTTGTCTATCAAAATTTAAAGCAATAACAAGAACTTCAAAAGCATATGCTCTTCATATTCGATTAGATTGTAACTCGAAAAGTATCAATTTATGTCTATTTATTATATTTCAACTTAGAATCTCAAGTTATTTCTATAAATGTGGAGGATCCAACAAATAAATGGAAATATTCTTCGAAAAATACAAACATTGATTTAGAATATGGTTATGAAAGCAACCCGTTAACAGTGTTGGTGTTAATGTACTAAAATTTACCATGTTAAACTAAATCCACGCTTCCTATATTTGGGTATTTTCTCGGGAGACAGAGATGTCTGCAAGAGAAATAGTTTCGATATGTATCATGGAGGGGTTTGTGTCATCAGGCATATGGGGTACCGACTCCATAATTTGATGCTAGATTTACGCATCAAGAAAGCCAGACAGGAGAGTTTCCTAAGCACTCTCGATGTTTGAAATCTCATCAACGGAGCAGATGAGGAATGCTCTTCGTCAACGTTGACGGCGGCTTGCAGAACGCTAGGGTTGTTCGTGCCTTTGGATGAAATCACCGAAGAAGGGGACGCCGTTGAGGGGATAAACTTGCCTTCAAACGCCATTGAGGGATCCCGAAAAGCTGGAGATAGTTCTAGAACTTGGTAAACTTACCTACGGAAGCCTAGAAACCGCCTCCTTTTGTTTCGTTGCTTCTGGGAAAGGGTTTAGCGCAGACGATATGCGCAAAACGACGGAGCAATCCATATGGGTTAACTATGCTTATATAAACCAATGGTAAAGTTGCCGGAACACAAGTATATACCCCTGCATCTGAGGAGGTTGGTCTTGGTCGGGGTGAGAAATTTAGAGGAGTATAGGGTTGCTAATTTCTGTCTCAAATTGAGGACTGTTCCCAAAGTGATCCACGGACACAACACTGATGAAGACATTGTGAAGGCCGTTGGGAAGCCATACCGAAGGGAGAAATCGGAACACCACATGCACACTACTTGGCGACTTGCTCTACCTAATTATCAAATCTAAAGTAATATTTCTCGAGAGCTAATAATTTTGCTAGTAAATTGCCCATTTTGCAAAACTAAGTAACAATGGTAATAGACAATAGTAACATAATAAGATTAATGGGTTTGAAATTATCATGTCGAATCACATTCAAAACCGAAAAAACAAAATTTGATTTCACTAGATTTTTCCATACCAAACCAATCCGAATATATCCGTCCCATCTTGGTTCGCTCTTTCGTTGTTCTTGCAGACTATTAAAATGAGCCTTGAACTCTAATTTCTTCAAGGGTTAAGATGAACAATCTTGTAGTTGGGGCCAAAATTGGCTTATGACCAGTCTTTGATTGGTTAATTTAAGGAACCAAAATTGTTTTTTCGTCTAGAACGTTTTTTGAATGTATGAAAAGCAGACATTCTTTATTAATAGGATAACATAAACACGTATTAAAAACATATTTAGATAAAATAATTCGATTTTTTTTCATCTCTCATCTATTTTATTCACGTAATATATGTGCAAGAACATCAAGTTTATACAAAACAGACCTAATTTAGCTAAATAATTAGATTTCTTCGCTGTTTCAAAATGTAGCTACTTCTAATCGAAATTTTTACATGCTTATTAGATGGGTGTAATGTAATATGTGGATTTTGCTCAATTGCAACATACTTGAGGTAAAATCATGATGAGAAACTTTAGTTCCAAATTTTACTCCATAATCTTAAGACAATCTCACTATGAGTAATCTCTTGACAAATTTTGCTTTAATTACAACATATTTAACTGGGTCTACTGCTTCGCCCATAATCAACATAGGTTCACAAATAGAACAGCCATGAGAAAGCCTTTCCTAAGGGGAGCTCAGGCCGAAATCTTAAAACCCACATCTCGCCCGCCTATTCCTATATAGATACAGGAGCGAGCCACACCAATCTGTATGCTTTCTCCCCCTCTCCAAATTCTATAGTTTCCGCTCTCTAACCCCACGCTAATTTAAGCATCGGAGGATTCTTAACGAGCCGGAACCCCTGGGGACTCCTTGTCTTTGTGGCCTGTGGGTTCGAGCCGCAATTTGAAAAGAAAAAGTAAAAAGTCCTTGCCTGTTGCAACTCCAAGAGAAAAAAGAATAAACATAATTGCCAGCTTATTACACTTTGAAGAAAATACCCAATAAACCTCAACGTGAGTGAACACAAGTTTGGCGGACAGGCATATTGATGTGGACATCGAACCCTATTGAGGAGGAGGTGCTAGGGACCCGTTGTTTTATCCGCTAGGCCCGATTACTCGAGCGAGAGCGAAGGAATTCAAACAAGCTGTCGGCATCATGGTTCAAGATATTTGGAATGGAGATAATTTGGATTCGAAACTTAAAGATTCTGAAGCTCCTTGGCGCAACATGATTACTTTTGGTCCAGCGAATTCCGAAGGAGCTTAGAGTTGACGAACTCCGAATTGGCTCAAATTTGGATGGACGCTTGGAAACGGGCCGCTGATCAATACTCACTACTTTAGTAGTAATTGATGACGTTTTTTAGCGATTTGGAGTCGTTTAGATGAACTTTTAGGCCTATTTCTATTTTTGGACGAATTTTTAGTAATTAAGGTTATTTTTGTAATTCTAATCCTAGTAGGATTAGGATTAGGGTTAGCACCCTATATAAGGTTGCTTATAGGTTTCTAAGAGGAGGCAGAATTTTATATAGAAAAGTTTTCTTCTTGAGTTCTTTTGAGGACTAGATCTTATCAAGGCTCTCTTGTAGCGATCGAATTCAACTTATCGAGCAAGATCGCGAATTCTCTTGTTCGTGGCGTTATAGCGTGGATTGGTTGACACAGGTTCGTCAACAGGTCGCGTTCATACCGAGATTACCAATCACAGGTTCGATTGAGGGTCGAGGTCAGCAATTCGTAACTCACGGACCTTCGTAGAACGATCATCTTCCGCACAGATTCATATCATCTGGTATCAGAGCTGGTTCTACAAGGTCTAGTTATCCTACTTTTACTGCTTTTCATTCATCAATCTAGGGTTTATAGAATTAGGGTTTCGTTATTAATCGAATTAGGGTTCTGAATTTGTTCTTGCTGTGATTTCAATTTTGATTTAGGGTTTTCGGTCCTAGTTGTTTTTTTTTCTTTATATATTGTACTTGAGTTCGTCAAAAAAAAAGAAAAAAAAAGCAAAAAAAAAAGAAAAAAAAAGCAAAAAAAAAGAAGCAAAAAAAAGCAAAGAAAAAAAAAGGCCAAAAAAAAAGCAAAGAAAAAAAAATTCAAGAGGACGACTCATTTTTTTTTATCATTGATAGTTTGACCGAATAGAAAAAAAAAGATTTCAGTAGCAGAAATTGAATATGAATCAGAATCTCGCGAAAATTTGCTGAATTGCTGAGTTGAGCGGTATATTGCTGAATTTGATCTTGCTTGGCGGTTTATCGATTGTTATGAGGAGCTTGTGAGATTGGATTCAAGTCTGAAAAAAAAAAAAAGAGCTTGCTAGAAGGAAACGAGAGATAAAAGGCAAGAGTGTGTGAGTTTAATTGAGGAAAAAAAAAAGTCGAAATTGAGTTAAACACGAGAGGAGTGATACACACTTTGAGCGGAAAACGTGAGGGAGTGACTAGTGAGATTTCTTTTATCTCTAACATTTTCTTGCAGGTTTAAAAAAAAATGTCAGGCTCAGGGCAGGGAAGTGTGAATCAAAGGGACGATCGCACTCATCCAAGGGATGATGCGATTCTAGCAGGCATTCAGCAATTGAGTTTACAAATTGAAGCACTTAGCAACCGAGTTACAAGATGTGAGACGAGACTTGAAGATGACCGAGAGCCACCACGAGGGAGGCCACAAAATCAGCGAGAGGAGCCTAGGGCACAACCTAGATGGCGGCGGCAATTTGATGATGCATATGTGTCCGATACAGAAGATGATCGAGATGGCAGGTTTGAGAGGAGAAACGGACGTCGAGGATTTAGACATCGAGAAGACGATGAACTTGGTAACATCAAGATGAAGATTCCATCTTTCCAAGGAAAGAATGATCCTGATGTGTATCTAGAATGGGAGAAACGGATGGAGATGGTATTTGATTGCCAGCGATATTCGGAGCTAAAAAAGGTAAAAATTGCAGCTGTTGAATTCATTGATTATGCAATAATTTGGTGGGATCAACTTGTGACTAGCAGGAGATGCAATGGTGAAAGACCAATAGAAACGTGGGATGCGATGAAAGCAGTAATGAGGAGGCGCTTTATACCTAGTCATTACCACAGAGACTTGTTCCATAAGCTGCAAAATCTCACACAATGTAACAGGAGTGTGGAAGAATACCATAAAGAGATGGAGATTGCTATGATCCGTGCTAATGTGGTGGAAGACCGTGAGGCCACAATGTCACGATTTTTGTGTGGTTTGAGCCGAGATATAGCAAGGGTGGTAGAGCTGCAACACTACGTTGAATTGGAGGAATTAGTGGACAAAGCCATCAAAATTGAGCGGCAATTGAAGTTGGATCGAAATTACAAGAGTGGTGGAAGTTCCAGCTCAAATTGGAAGTCTAATTGGAAGAGAGACGAGAAGCCGAATTTGAAGGGAAACAACATCAAGACTGAAACTTTGAAGGAGAAGGAGAAGGATGGCAAAGTTGTTTCAAATCCGGCTTCAGGTAAAACTGAAAACCCTAACACTAAGACTCGTGATATTAAATGTTTCAAGTGTTTGGGCAGGGGTCATATGGCAAATCAGTGCCCTAATAGGAGGGTGATGGTCATGACCGGACGTAATGATGTTGAATCAGAAAGTGAGAGGGAGGAAGAGGATGATGGCATGCCACCATTGGAGGATTGTAGCGATGTTGAGATGCCAGTAAAGGGTGAATTGATGGTGGTTAGGCGTTCTCTTAGTGTTCAAGTCAAAGAGGAGGAGCATCACCAGCAACGCGATAACTTGTTCCATACAAGATGCTTGGTGAATGGTAAGATTTGTAGCTTAATTGTTGATGGAGGCAGTTGTACAAATGTAGCAAGTTGTACCATGGTGGAGAAGTTGGGATTGAAGACTACAAAGCATCCAAGACCATATAGATTGCAGTGGTTGAATGATAGTGGTGAAGTAAAAGTATCGAAGCAGGTCCGAGTTCCATTTGAGATAGGGCGATATAAGGATGAGGTGATGTGTGATGTCATACCTATGCAAGCAGGGCATCTTTTGCTTGGTAGGCCATGGCAGTATGATCGAAAGGTACATCATGACGGGTACACTAACCGATATTCATTGGTGATGAATCAGAAGACATACACATTGGTGCCAATGACACCTACTGAGGTGTATGAAGATCAATTGAAACTACAACGTGAGGCTGAGAGAGAGAGAAAAAGTGATAAAACTGAGGGCCTGCGTGGAAACTCTGAGACACAAGTAAAAGGAGAGGAAGATAAGAGTAGAGTGGTAAAAACCGAGAGAAAAGGAGAGAGAAAAGAAAAGAGAGAAAAGAATTTCTATGCAAAATCGAGCGAAGTGAGGAGAGCTTTGATTCTGGACCGACCGATACTTGTACTTTTGTACAAGGAGGCACTGTTTACTACTAACGAACTTGACCCGAATTTGCCAAGTTCTGTCGTGTCTTTATTGCAGGAATTTGAAGATGTCTTTCCTGATGAACTTCCTGGAGGTTTACCACCGATTCGAGGCATAGAGCATCAAATCGATTTGATTCCTGGTGCACCATTGCCTAATCGACCCGCATATCGAAGCAATCCTGAAGAGACAAAGGAACTTCAGCAGCAAGTTAGTGAATTACTAAAGCAAGGATATGTGAGAGAGTCTCTTAGCCCGTGTGCTGTTCCTATTTTGTTGGTGCCAAAGAAGGATGGGTCGTGGCGGATGTGTGTTGATTGCCGAGCAATCAATAACATAACGGTAAAGTATCGACATCCTATTCCTAGACTAGATGACATGTTGGATGAATTGCATGGAGCTTGCATATTTACTAAAATTGATCTGAAAAGTGGTTATCATCAAATTAGGATGAAAGAGGGGGATGAATGGAAAACTGCATTTAAGACTAAGTACGGGTTATATGAGTGGTTAGTCATGCCATTCGGTTTAACTAACGCACCTAGTACTTTCATGCGACTTATGAATCATGTTCTGCGTGCTTTTATTGGTCGATTTGTAGTTGTCTATTTTGATGATATCCTGATATATAGTCGAAACCTTGATGACCATATTGAGCATGTGCGAGCTGTTTTGCAGGTTTTAAGGGCTGAACAATTATATGCTAACCTAAAGAAGTGCTGTTTTGTAACTGACAAATTAGTATTTCTAGGCTTTGTTATTGGTGCTGATGGAATACAGGTTGATGAAGAAAAGGTGAAAGCAATCCGTGAATGGCCAACACCTAAGACAGTAGGAGAGGTGCGCAGTTTTCATGGTTTAGCCAGTTTCTATCGTAGATTTGTAAAAGATTTCAGCACCATCGCCGCACCTTTAACCGAGATTATCAAGAAGCACGTGGGTTTCACGTGGGGAGAAGAGCAAGAGAAAGCATTCAATCTGTTAAAGGATAAGTTGACTAATGCTCCTTTGTTATCTTTACCGAATTTCAGTACTACTTTTGAGATAGAATGCGATGCTTCTGGTACAGGAATTGGAGCCGTGTTAATGCAAGGAGGACGTCCCATAGCGTATTTCAGCGAGAAGTTAAGCGGAGCGACATTGAATTATCCGACTTACGATAAGGAGATGTATGCTTTGGTGCGAACTTTGGAGAATTGGCAACATTACTTGTGGCCAAAGGAGTTTGTGATCTACACCGACCACGAGACCTTAAAGTACTTGAGGGGGCAGCAAAAGTTGAACAAAAGACATGCCAAATGGATGGAGTTCATTGAGACTTTTCCATATATAATCAAGTACAAAAAAGGTAAGGAAAATGTGGTAGCTGATGCACTTTCTCGAAGGTACGCAATTCTAACTACTCTAGGAGCAAAGTGTCTAGGTTTCGAGCATATCAAAGGTTTATACGCTGACGATGATGATTTTGGAAGAGTATTTGAAGCTTGTGAGCATACTGCGTTTGAAAAGTTTTATAAGTATGATGGATATCTCTTTCGTGAAAATAAGTTGTGTTTGCCTAGATGCTCTTTGCGCGAGTTGTTAGTGCGAGAGGCACATAGTGGTGGTTTAATGGGGCATTTTGGAATCAATAAGACTTATGAAGTACTGCATGAACATTTTTTTTGGCCACACATGAAACGAGATGTCACACGAGTTTGCGAGAGATGTATCGCATGTAAGCAGGCTAAGTCTACGATTAAACCACATGGTTTGTATACACCTTTGCCTATCCCGACGCATCCTTGGGTTGATATCTCTATGAATTTTGTGTTAGGATTGCCTAGGTCTAAGCATGGCAAGGATTCTATTTTTGTGGTTGTTGATCGATTTTCAAAGATGACTCATTTTATACCTTGTCATAAATCTGATGATGCATCGAATGTTGCTGAATTGTTCTTTCGTGAGGTTGTGCGTTTGCATGGCATGCCTAGGTCCATTGTTTCTGATCGAGATACTAAATTTCTAAGCTACTTTTGGAAGACATTGTGGAAGAAGTTAGGTACACAACTTTTATTCTCTACTACTTGTCATCCACAAACTGATGGTCAAACTGAAGTAGTTAATAGGACTTTAGGGACATTGTTGCGTGCTATCATTAAAAAGAACATTAAGTCTTGGGAAGATTGTTTACCGCATGTTGAGTTTGCTTATAATAGGAGTGTGCATTCTGCTACTAAATTCACACCGTTTGAGGTGTCTATGGTTTTAATCCCTTAACTCCGTTAGATTTAACTCCTTTACCTATTGCTGAGCGTGTGGATTTAGATGGTGCTAAGAAAGCTGAATTTGTGAAGACTTTACATGAGAAGACGCGGCTGAATATTGAGCTTAAGACAAAGCAGTATGCAAAACAAGCCAACAAAGGGCGCAAGAAAGTAGTGTTTGAGCCCGGCGATTGGGTTTGGGTTCATATGCGCACAGAGCGCTTCCCCAAACAGCGACACTCTAAATTGCTACCGCGAGGGGATGGACCATTTATGGTGTTGGAAAGAGTTAACGATAATGCTTACAAGCTTGACCTTCCAGGTGAGTATGGTATTAGTGCTACTTTCAATGTTTCTGATTTGACTCTTTTTGATGCAGACGCTGATTTGAGGGCAAATCCTTTGCACGGGAGAGGGAATGATGTGGACATCGAACCCTATCGAGGAGGAGGTGCTAGGGACCCGTTGTTTTATCCGCTAGGCCCGATTACTCGAGCGAGAGTGAAGGAATTCAAACAAGCTGTCGGCATCATGGTTCAAGATATTTGGAATGGAGATAATTTGGATTCGAAACTTAAAGATTCTGAAGCTCCTTGGCGCAACATGATTACTTTTGGTCCAGCGAATTCCGAAGGAGCTTAGAGTTGACGAACTCCGAATTGGCTCAAATTTGGATGGACGCTTGGAAACGGGCCGCTGATCAATACTTACTACTTTAGTAGTAATTAATGACGTTTTTTAGCGATTTGGAGTCGTTTAGATGAACTTTTAGGCCTATTTCTATTTTTGGACGAATTTTTAGTAATTAAGGTTATTTTTGTAATTCTAATCCTAGTAGGATTAGGATTAGGGTTAGCACCCTATATAAGGTTGCTTATAGGTTTCTAAGAGGAGGCAGAATTTTATATAGAAAAGTTTTCTTCTTGAGTTCTTTTGAGGACTAGATCTTATCAAGGCTCTCTTGTAGCGATCGAATTCAACTTATCGAGCAAGATCGCGAATTCTCTTGTTCGTGGCGTTATAGCGTGGATTGGTTGACACAGGTTCGTCAACAGGTCGCGTTCATACCGAGATTACCAATCACAGGTTCGATTGGGGGTCGAGGTCAGTAATTCGTAACTCACGGACCTTCGTAGAACGATCATCTTCCGCACAGATTCATATCACATATCTATGCCTGTTGAAGATTTGCAGCTATGTTAGCCAGTCCCTTGAGGCAAACTCTTCAGCTCCGATTTTTTTCACCATACTTTTAAGACGAACTCACTGCGAGCAAGCCTTTAACAAGAAAGCATCTTATTTAACAAGCACCATCCAGCAAACTCTTGATTCGCTCTTTGATCAAGAATGCATTTTTACCTTCTTAGATTAAATACATAACTCTTTTGGGAAGTTTTAATCTCATTTCGTCGGGGGAAGCTCGGCATAAATCCAACACCTTCGTAATGGAGAGATCTAAGAGGGAGCCCATAACTTAAGTCTACTGACAATCTAGCTAGATTTATAGTTACTCAAAAAGCTTAAACCATTGAATCATGGCCAGGGATCAATTGCTTTTTTTAGCTCTAGACATCCAATGTGGAAACTCCTCTTTTTTCAACACAACTTACTTGTGCATTCAACACGTTTTGTGTGGGATAATGTGACTCATGGTATAATAAATGTAGGTTTTAAAATTTTCTTTTGTCTATCATAAGTGAGAAATCATTTGCACATCGATGTTAATGTCTTGGAACATCTATAACTCTAGCCACAGAACATATCTTCTACTGCGGACAGTATATATGCATGTAAACTTTCCCATTACTCCATTCTTTTTTTATTGGGGTCAATTTATTGCATTGGTTGATATAGAATATGTATTATCAATGTAATACGCAACTTTCTAAGTACTTATTCCCCTTCTCTCTTCTTCGCAACTCGCAGGCCTATATGTTCAGAGCTTGTTAACGCATGAAAAGAGAATTCTCAAATCATTCTCTATCATGAGCTCCACTGCTCATAGTCAAGTAGTGCAATACCAATGGCCGAGCCTATTGTATCGTTCATAGTGGAGGTAATAGGAAACCTGCTCATCAACGAGGCCAAATTCTTGTGGGGCATGGAGGGCAAGGTCAAGGACCTGCAAAAGGAGCTTAAGCTGATCCAGTTATTGCTTAGGGATGCGTACATTAGACGAGAGCACGACCAAGCTGTTGGAGAATGTGTCACGCAACTCCGAGACATTGCCTATGATTCTGAGGACGTCGTCGAGCGATACATCCTCAGAGTCGTGCCGAAGAAGGAACAAAACATCATCAAAGCGTACGCTTGCTTCGTGGCAAAGTGCAAATGGGTGCAGGCTCATATTGTGGGGATAGAGATCGATGGCTTAAAATCCAACATCTCCAATCTGAGAACGAGTATGCAGGCTTATGGCGTACAAGTGGTGAATGAGGGTGAGCGCAAACACACGAGAGCTTCGATGCCCAAACGGACTTATGCCCATTACAAAGAGGATTTTGTTGGGAGGGAAGATAGTATTGAGGAGTTGGTGAAAGAGCTGTTGAAGGATGGAAAACAGCACAGAGTTATTTCTATACGGGGAATGGGGGATTTGGGTAAGACCTCACTTGCCAAGAAAGTTGTCGCTCATGATGAAGTAAAGAACAATTTCGATGGTTTCGCTTGGGCCTGTGTATCTCAAGAATACCACGTGAGAGAAATCTTGGAGAATATCCTTGTTAAGTTGAAGCCTGATCAAAGAGAGAGGGTTATGCACATGAGATAGGACGAATTGCTTGAAACTCTATACAAGATCCAACAAGAGAAGAGATGTATCGTGGTTCTTGACGATATTTGGGCCAAAGAGGCCTCGCACAGTCTTTGAGCCGCATTCCTGGTCAAGAACACTAGAAGCAAACTATTGATAACAACCCGCAATAGAGAAGTAGCTGAGTATATTGATCCTCAAGGTCTTTTCCATGAACTTCAGGGCTTATCGAACCTGGAGAGCTAGGATTTGCTGAAGAGGAGGGCGTTTCTTGAAACGAAAGGTAAGGCTTTTTTAAGGTTATTATCCTAACATATAGTAGCTTCAAGAGATTATATTGCTTCAAGAGATTTTTATAGTCGGAGACGAAGGGACAAATACAAGGTACTTCATTGCTCAGTCTGCCTTTTGAAAGGTTTAAAAAAAATTTATGAATCAATGGTTACTATGGAGTTCGAATAATCGATATATGTAGTATTCGGCATCAAAATGTTGATATTTGGGGAATGAGATGTCCCTTTTATTACTTAATGGCTAGCGATTGTACCTCCAAACATCCAAAATTTTGCTCCTCCTTTCATCCAATGAGGAGAAATATCAACGAAGCTTTTATATGGCCAACATGATAAACGATTTTGATAGGAATTCATGAAATAATGGGGAGTCTAGCTATGTTCCTTCTTCCACAGGCCTCATCTCAAGTCCACCCATTTTTGTATTTGTGAATAGCTGGTCCAAAAATTAGAGTGGGGATTGTTAAGAAAATCGTGAATCGTTATGCGACAAAAGAAAGTGGTAACATAAAGATTTCGCTGTAATTTTCGCTGCAGTGGAGATTATTAATGCAATCAACTCAGAGAAGATTAGTAAGACTCTCAAGTTGTCTGTGTGGCTTTCCTTTTTCCTCATCTAGTAGGGTTATTGTTTCTATACATTTGCTTGAACCACTTCATTCTAGCCGCAGATAGCAAAAATGATACGTTCCGTTTGTCAATTTAGGGTTCTTGATCTTCCAGGTGTTGGTGGAGGCATATATAGGAACCTTGCTATGGTCCCTATAGTCTTTCCCCTTACGAAAGCATAATTGAACCACAAATTATAAACAACTATAGCATCTTATTCATATATCAAAAATCATATATTCATCCTTGAAGTTATCTTCTTATTACAGTTGCAATTTGCTGCCTGATATTGTGAAGAAATCATTGAAAACATGAAGAGGTTAGGAGATGAGCTCCTTAAAAAGTGTGGAGGATTACCCTTGGCTGTCATCATGCTTGGTGGACTTTTGGCAGTCAACGAGTGGGAGACGATTTATAGAAACATCAATTTACATTTTAGCGATAAGAGTGATGTATCAAAGTGTTGGCCTTAAGCTATGACGATTTACCATTGCATCTAAAGCCATGCTTCCTCTATTTGGGTTGCTTTCCGGAGGATGCAGAAATCCTTGCAATAGAAGTTCTTCACATGTGGATTGTTGAAGGCTTTTGTGTCACCCGATGCATATGACGAATATAGAGAAATTACAGTGGAAGACATAGTAGAGCAATATTTAATGGAGTTGGTTACAGGGGAATGGTTCAAGCACAATTCAAATTGAGTGGAAAAATCAAAACATGTCACCTCCATGACTTGATGCGAGACTTATGCATCTCCAAGGCTACGCAAGAGAGTTTTCTTAGCATTCGTAACATTCAGCTTGACAATAAGATGGAGGATTGTTCTTTTTTGATGGCAACTTGCAAAACACGAAGGCTTTCTCTTAATGCGCCTGGGAGTGCTAGAGGAAATAGCTGTTCGAGAGTTGAACAAATAGGAAGGACCATGCTCCACCTTCGAACTCTTATGCTCTTCTGTTTTGGGGCATCTGGTCGAGGGATGTGGGAACAATTTCGACTTATTTGCATCAACAATAAGTTTCTTAGAGTTTTAAAGGTAATTAATGTGAGTGGAAGTTTACCTAATGCGGTGGGAGATCTGGTTCATTTAAGATACCTAAGTTTAGCAGGAAGTATATTTAAGGGCTTGCCGCAATCTATGGGGAACCTTTTATGCATGGAATTCTTGGACCTGTGTGTGAGACAAAGAGTAACCGTGCCAAATGTGTTGTGGAAGATGAGAAGGTTGAGGCATCTCTGTCTTCCCTACCAATTTACCGTCGAGAAGAAATTTATTGGGGACCGGAAGAAGTTACGATTGGACACTTTAAAGAGTCTACATACGTTGAAAAACTTTTGTCCGAACAATTGTGACGTCAACGATATAGCTAAACCGATCAATCTACGAAAATTGACTTAGCCACCATCGCTGCAGTTGATGACAAATTGGAGATAATTTTACAACTTGCAAAATTCGATTTGATACATCTTCAATCCTCGTCTTTTCATTTCTCATGCTATATGCTTTATAGTTCATTAAGAGAAGATCAATTGAGTAAAATGTCAAGTTACCCATATTCTTGCAAAATGTCCTTACGTGGAAAAGTAAAGAAGTTACCGGAACATAAGAATCTACCACAGCAATTGAGGAAGCTGGCCTTATTCGAGTCTGAACTGGAAGAAGATCCTATGCCAATATTGGAGAGATTGCATCACTTGGTTGATCTCATGCTGGGGCTTTGGGCTTTCATGGGGAAGGAAATGGTTTGCTCCGCGGGAGGCTTTCCTCAACTCCAGCATTTAGTTCTTGATAATCTGTTCAATTTGGAGGAGTGGAGGGTGGCTGAAGGAGCCATGCCTCATCTTTCTCGATTGGGGATCAGCCAATGTCCCAAATTGAAGGCGGTACCTCAAGGAGTCCACGTGTATGACGGCCAAGAAGCCAGCTATCGGGAGCGGCTGAAGTTCCTTCGCCGGTTTTGAGAGAGAGATACAGATAAGTGCGGTCAGGGGTGGCCACAGAGAGAGAGAGAAGGGTGGACGTTGGGCTTGGTGGGTTGTCAGGGGGTGGGTGGGGCCCCTGAGATAATAGCAGATGTGGAAAATGGAGAATTGATTATTTGATATCGCAAATGCTTTATAAAATCGATATAAGAGTAAAAATATCTAATTCAATATATTATTACAGTGAAAATGGACTATTATTATGGTCAATCCCCAAAAAATTTCCCCCATTTCTTCTTCTTATCATAAATCATTTGCTCGTTTCATGTTTTCCCCTCTCATCCTGGTGGACTTTCTATCCGTGCGGGGATTCTGTCGTCTCGCTTGCTGTCGAGATTATAACTCGCGACTTGGGCTCATGGGAAGATTGCAAAGTCCTCGCTGAGCGCCGTGAGGAGGTGCAGCGAATTCGATGCAATCCTTCTCCAAAAAGGCGCTGGATGGGAGGCATATCTGAAGATGTCAGAGTCATCGCTTCTGGTGTTGGAAGGCGCCGTCGTGAAAGCAGCTGCATTGGAGAGGAAAGGAGAGGAGAGATGATCCGATCACATCCATATTGCCGGTCAGATGTTTGACGAAATGCGCATGTGAGTAGAAACTGGGGTAACATAGATCTGAAATCCTCGTGTTGCTTTCGGATTGTGCAATTGATTTCTCTGTATATATATATATATATATAAACAATGACGAGAAATACTGACTGTACATTTTGCCCGCCCCAGTCTCCTGCATTTTTTTGTTTTCGTCATCGGTATCCCTGTCTCCTACGTGTGAGGCTGCAAGATATACTCAAGAGACTCTTTCGTGTGCGCTTACATTACTCTTTCCCTTTGAGCAACAGCAGCGATTAAATTTGCTGGATGTAGTCAGAGAGGATATGATTATATTCCAATTAGTGTGACGCACGGCAAATGTTGCTCTTCTCCTGCAGCCCAGAACTTGTGCTATATATCGAGGAGGTAAATATTATGAGAGAGGATTTTGGATTTCTCTACCAGGATTTCTATTCTCGATTGACTCGAAAAGATAATATCCTCTCCAGCATCAGTTCAGAAATTTCTTTTCCCCTTATTTTTTCCTAAACTCCATATTGAGCCCTGTGAACATGTGATTTCGCTTTCTATCTTTGCTGTATAAAGCTCTCAAGACTGAGCAGAATCGATGATATCTGGGGTTTGCAGTTTCGTCAAGTCTTGGGTGATCCAAATTCATATGATTGCATGTGCTCTTTGCTCTCCTACTGAGATTCTTTCTCTTGTTTTTTTCTCTCTTTTTTTTTTTTTGGACTTGCTGTTTGGCAATGCTCTACGTGATCAGTGAATTGACAAAACAAGAAGAAAAGTTTGCTAGCGTTGGCAATAACTGTTGTCATCAGCACATGGAGAGCTCCGAGTTTTGCGAAATAAACATCTCCAGGATTATAGCCTCAGCTTTGTGGGAAGGAAATGGTGAGATAAGATTATGGGAAGAACAACAACAAGAAGAAAGTACGTCTTCATAATTTGGCTGGACGGTGAAAGAGAATAGAGACGGAAAATATTCTCTTTGTCACAATGAAAATTAGAACTAGGCCGAGACGGTGTATTGGAATGGATAATGACAGTCAATGCGCGAGGGTATGAATTTGGATCTGATTGCTTCGTCTTCGTTGTAACAGGTGAAGATACTCTTAAACTTCAGTATGATGGATGCTTCCCAGTTGCCTTCTTCAGTTTCTGCTCCTCAGGAAGCTTCCAATTATGATGAGCTCTCCACGAAACAGAGCTTGAACTTTTTAGATAGCCTGAAGGTACTTCATAATACACCTGGAGTTGGCTCATGCTCAAGAACTTTCTCAGTTTCAAAAGCTAAAGGTGATGGAGTTGGCAAGAATCTAGCAAGTGGCATAAATGGCAAAATGTCCATAGGCGAACATTGTATGACCCTTTTTTTTTTATTTAGCTGCCGTTATGCACATTACACGGAACAAGATTGGTTTATTAGACGTCGAAAGGTCACGAGTTACAGAACTAGCTGATATCCTGCTCATCATTTGCATGTGTTCAACTTATTCGATCAAAAAGAACTTCAAATGCTACTACTGAAGTACTAATACCTTTTTTTTCTGAAGACATCCAAAAAACATAGAGACTTCTGCATCATTTGTCAGGTAATTTTTCATAAAGCCCGTGCTAATCATCAAAGTTTCGAAGAGACGACGCTGACACAGGAACTTTGATGCAGGAGACGGCACTCCGCAACAGAGTTTCCACAATCCTCCGCAACCGGTACCTTTTCATTCGCAATAACTTCATCCAACAAAAAAGCAGCTCAGCACACTCTTGCCTTGAATGCTCCATTTTGCCATACATAGCCTTTACGTCATGTTTTCATACCCTGCGAGTGTATTATACGTCATGTAGTCGGAAAAGTTCCTAATGCCAACTTCGCTTTCTAACCAGAAAAACGATCCACCTTCCCATTTCATATTCAGCTCACACGTTCGGATTCTCTTGTCGATAGATCTCAATTACAAACCCTTATGATGCGAAAAGATGAGTAAGCAGCAATGAAGTCCAGTGCAGCTTAGCTAATAGGGTTTTTTTCTTCTTCTTGTTGCGGACATGTCTTGAGGACATGATCCATTATGACTGATTCTCTTCTGCATTGCGATTATATTCCCACATGAACGTCCAGTACCCATCGGAACCCCAAAGATCCACTTCAATGTGTACCCATGTTGAGAGGAATAGGAGAACTGATATTGAGCTATAGTCCAGCAAAAACAAACGTCTCTTCAAGGCGTTGCTTAGCATGCGGAAGTCAAGAGAGGACAGCAAGTTACACAAGTTCTTGGACAAGAACTAATAAGAACAGGAGATAAAGGAAAGCAGATAGACCCATATCTCAGGTTCGGTGCATAGTGTGACCTTAGTTGTATTTGTTAGGGGTGTCAGAGCCGAACCGAAAAATCGAATCGAACCGAATCGAAAATTTCGTGCATTTTGGTTCGGTTCGGTTTCGGTTCAGATAATCAAAATTAACCATTTTTTTTCAATTCGGTTTATTTTAGTTTGGTTCAGAACCGAACCGAACCGAAATAAACACTTCGGTTTTAGTCCTAAAAAGTAACAGCCCTATCTCACCTTCATGCAAGTGCTGCACCTCCTCTGCATCCCTGGCCTCGGCGAATCATCGCGCTTCGGCTCTTCCTTCACCTCTGCCTTCTCCTTCTCCTTCTCGCAGTCACCGGCCCCCTCCTTCTTGCCCTTGCTCATCGCTAGGCTCTTGCTTGAGGCGATGACTCAAAGCTTTTAGGGCTTTCTCTCTCAGCGCCGACTCCTGCATCGCTCAAAGCAAGAAGCCTCCGACAATTTGTCCAAGATTCGGCTCCTGCAGGTCACCTCTCTCCCTCTCTCTCTACTTCTCGATTTTCACGATGATTGTTTTCCCTCTGATGTGTGTGCTGTTTTTGCGTCCGAATTGTGGAAAAGTCTTGATCTTTCCTGTTCTCGTCACCTGTTTTGTGGATTTCTGCATTTGGGTTGCTTTAGTTTGACGCGGTTCTCCATTGTGTTTGGAGAATTCTGTAGTGTGATGAGGTTTGGTAGCCCTTTGATGCGGCAACGTTTATGTCATCGCCGACTTCATCAAACTGAAAATCGAATCGAACCGAACCGAACTGAACCAAACCTAACCAAATCAATTTTTCGGTTTGCTTCCAATTCAGTTCAAGCGAGTTTCGATTTGATTCAAGAGGGCATCCGTAAATGGTTCGGTTCGGTTCGGAACCGTTACACCCCTAGTATTTGTAAGCTAGCTTAAGCTTTTGAGAATAATTTTATGACAGTAAGAAACTGAACGAAAAGAAAGTCCAGATAGAAATTCTACAAGGTATTTTAAATGTTTTTTCGAATTTTCATTAATTTTTTCTTCTCTTTTTTCCTTTTTATTTGTTTCTTCTCTTTTCCTTCTTTTCTTTTTTTCTTTCTTTTTTCCTTATTTCCCTCTACCAGTCTGCATGATGGTCGGTGAGGGCGTTCGTGCCTGCGAGGACTGGGCGAGGGTCCCCTCGCCGGATCTGGCCACGGGCAGCCTCGTCCTGCCCTCGCCAAAGGCTGGCATGAAGGCGAAGATATGAAGAAGACGAACATGAGGGACGTGCTCAAAGTCGAATCCCCGAGAGGACCTCCTCTACTTGGGATTTATAGAAGGAGAAGCAATGCCTGCCTGTGAAATTCACTAGCATCATCTCACCGTCGACCTAACCCGCACATCTCACCCTACTCGGTGTCACACAGTCCATGAAATTCTCTGGACACGCTATGATGTGAATCTCGTATCTCTTCGTCCACTTGCTGCTGCTCCGACCCAAACCTCAATATGTCTCGCCAAGGAATGATTTACTATGGCCAGCGATCCTCTCACCTCAAACAACCCTGTTTCGCTCCCAGCACCTTTGAACTTCGAGGGCCGTAGTAAAGAGAACTCTTCCTTTTCCAAGGTCTAACGAAACCATCTTTGGATCAATTCATCCGGCAAGGGCTGGGAGAGGGTCCCCTCGTCGGATGGGCGAGGCACCCAGCCCTCGTTGGCCCTTGTCCCTCGCTTCGCCAACGACCTTCGCACGTCATCATGGAGGCTGGCGATTGGCAGAGGGAAAAAAGGAAAAAAGAAAAGAAAAAGGAAAGAAAAAAACAAAAGAAGGAAATGAAAAGGAAAAAGAAAAGAAAAAATGTTTAAAAAAATATCTATATCAGCGCTAGCCATGCCACGTTGGACGGTTGGTGTCCACATCAGCAATTTCTAGCCCAAATTAGACGGATGGACTCAATTTGTACCAATGTGAAACGGTTTAGGATTAGATTGGTCCACCTGAAGGTTAATGACCAAATTGATACTAATGCAATAGGTTTAGGACTTTTTTTTATACTTCTCCCCGTCATCGATCCGGAGATAGCAAACTAATCCTTGCCATTAGATCAAAGTCTTCTCCTATCGATAATCAGATTTTGCTCCATAATTTTGTCGTACAAAATTCCACGGTGCGGTAAGAAGGCCTTGCATTGTACTGGGTGAAAAGATAGTCAATCCAAAGCCAAGACTATGGTCCCTCTCCCTTCACTTAGGCTCCTCGAATGTGAATTTGGCTATTATTGACTTATAACAAAAGAAAATTCCACTAATGAAACCTGATGGCGTATTGAGAAAGTGCACTAAAAATCCTAAAACCTGTCATGAATGTAAAACTAATCCTAAAATTTTCAAAAAGTACAATTAAGTTTTATAACTTATCAAATTTGTACAACTTCCATTAACTCCGTCCAACTGAACTAACGGAAAATGCTGACGTGATTTTTATTATTATTTTCTCTATCCTGCGAGGCGATGACGTGGCTTTTTTTTTTAAATAAATGAATAGATTCCATTGAGGTTCCATTTTACTATCACTTGTTCGAAAAGAATTTTACATCAGCGTTGTATCTTATTTAATCCTTTATTTCCAGCATATTTATGTGGCAATATGAGTGGAATTATCTCTAGAAAAGTCATTTAGCATGGGTGAGACGCTCAACGGGTCATGAGAGGTGGACGTGAATGAAGAGAAGCTCTTGGTTGAAGAATTGATGATCGAATTTCGAGAAAATAATGCTTCAGAAAAGGAAATCACCATCGCTTTGAAGAATATGGGCCCGCAAAGGTTTGCTTGTTATTAGTGGAATTGTAAACAATGGAATTGATGATCAACTCAATTGAAAGTTACATCTTTTAATTATGGGTCTCAAACTCGGGCAAATTAGACTGCTACCTCAAGCTCTGCTTACCCAACGATCATCTCTAAAATTGATTGTATCATATTTATACGTGAAGCATGTCTTTTCTTTTTTCAACAATGAACTGGAAATTAGACTCTCTTTTCAGCCTTTGGGTGTAATAATTTCAAAGCTCTCGCATACATTATCATAATTCATCCATTCTGCAATTTGCCCATTTTGTTCGTTTCAATTTCCCTATCATCCCTGGGGATTATTTATAATTCTGGAAAAAAATTATTTTTGACTCCAATTCAAGTGGGAGTTATTTCAACTCTTGTACATAGCGAACTTATAATTGATTGATGAGGTTTAAAATTGAACATACAGAGAAAATTCATAAGGAAGGGCTGCGCATGAATGATAAAGTGCCGGATGGTTCTCTAAAAGAATGTAGGGATTTTTTTTTTGGTCACTAATAATGCAGGGATTAAATAATTCACTTTTAAATGGATCTTTTAACAAAGTGGACTAGTATTTTCTGGAAAAAAAAATAGAAAATTGGCTCCGATCTAGCTCTTGCACCTTAAATCAAAAAGTACATAGACCAAATTGAACAATGACTAAAAATTTAGGACGAACTTTAATATCATCCTTCCTATTTAGCGCCAATAACTCTAACAAAATATTGAAGTCTCGTCAAAGCTGCATGGTCATAGCACACTGTCATTCTAGAATTTGCCCATTTTATTCGTTTCATTTTCCCTCTCATCCTTGTGGGCTTCAATGGTGGAATATGTTAATCTGCTCGCTGTATAGGGAGCTCTTGACTTGCTCGTAAAAGATGCAAAGTTCTTGCAGGTTGCAAGGGGACAAGGGGAAAATTATCTAAAAAGTCACAAATCCATTTTACTTTTGTCAATTCAGTCATAAACCTTTTAAATCTGTCAATTGGATCTTTAATCATTTCACGTTTTGTCAATTGAGTCAATCCAGCGAATTTTGGTTCGAAATTGTTGACGTGGGCGCTGGCTATCCTATGGGGCATGTCCATAAGAAGGCCGGTGCTAACGTGAACAATTTTTGATAATATTTGAAATTTTTTTTTCGAATTTTTATTAATTTTTTATTTTTCCCTGTCCTTTTTTCTTTTCTTTTTTTATTATTAAAAATTCAAAATATACTTAAAAATTCAAAAAATATTAAAATATTATTAAAAATTATCCATGTTTGCGCGGGCTGCACCACGGTGATAGAATTGGCAAAGGTGCCGTAGGTTTAGGAATTTTTGGATAATTTCCCCAAGAACAAGCGAAGGCCATGCAAGAGGAGGCGAAATCCAATGCTTCTCGAAAGACACTGATGTGAGACAAGACGAAATGAGAGTGGGCGCAGAGTCATCGTCAAAGTTAATGCTAAAAGAAAGGAGGGAACACCCTTGCATTTTCAAGTGTTGGCCACATGTTTGACAAAATGGCCATGTGGATTGAGAGTGTTCGAGCGCGTGAAATTAGAGCCACGCGTTGCCTTTGGTTTGAATCGTTCAATTCTCGCATTTACATGAACAACGACATAGGAAAAAGAAAAACCGGGATTAAGAAAAAGACCAATCGGCATCTTCCAACTTGTATTGATTGAAGGGACGAGAAAAAACTTGTAGCCGTGCCCCATAGGATAATCGGCCTTCACGTTAGTGATTTCTAATCAAAATTGATCAGATGGACTCAATTGGTAAAACGTGAAAAAGGTTAATGATTCAATTGACAAAATTAAAAGGATTATGACTGAATTAGCAAAGGTGCAATAAATTTAGGAATTTTTGGATAATTTTTCCAAGGACAAGCGAAGGGCATGCGAGAAGAGGCAAAATCCAATGCTTCTCGAAAGACGCTGATGAGAGACAAGACGAAATGAGAGTCATCGCAGAGTCACCGTCAAAGTTAATGCCAAACCAAAGGAGGGAACACACTTGCATTTTCAAGTGCTGGCCACATGTTTGACAAAATGGCCATGTGAATTGAAACAGCGTTCGAGCGCGTGAAATAAGAGCCACACATTGCCTTCGGTTTGAATAGTCCAATTCTCGCATTCACATGAACAACGACGTAGGAAAAAGAAAAACCGTGATTAAGGAAAAGACCAATCGGCATCTCCAACTTGTATTTATTGAAGGACAAGAAAAAATGGAAGTATGATGCTGAATTATAGCTATTAGACCAGGCGAAACCAATCTTTTGACGGCACATAAGACAAAGATTATGACTAATTAGCCCGTGTGCCATTACCTCTACGCCATTGCCTATATTTAGTTAGCTGCAGAGAGCGATGAGCTCATTGACCCAAGCCCAGTATTATTGCTGAACGACAATAAAGCTGAATTGTTGTTTCCAGTTGATCCCAGGAACGAGCTCCGGCTCGCTCGTCGGATCAGTAGCGAATCCTAAGGAGAGATCTACCTCGGTGGGTTGCTCGCTAAATGATGCTCGGTTTTTGCTTCATACGTTCTGCTTCTAGCTTGATTCTGATTGAGGTTTTTCGCGAATTATTTGCAGGTACTATTTATTATTCAGAGGAACGAGGGAGTCGCAGCTAAGCTTGTGAGTAGCTCTATTCCCAGTCACATTGACCCTTTTATTTTTCTAGTTTCTGTGCGTTCTAGTCTTTTTTTAAAGGATTTTTGTAGTAATCGCATCGGTATTTTGTTGATTTAGAAATTAGATATTTTACGAATTATTAGACGATGTGTATTGTGCTCTGTTCTGTTTTTCTCTTGGGTTGTTTGACAAGCATAGATATTGGGGGTTCACTTGCTTCCAGCAAGTCGGCGGTGCTAACTGTTATAGTTTAGAATGAATTTTGTTAACAAGTGGAAGCTTTACACGGTTTGCGGCTTTCTCATGCATGTGTATGTACGTTTAGAGTTGGGATGCTTGAATTCATGCTGTGCTTCTGGTATAATATGATTGTAAGCCCAAGTATCAACTTTTACAGTGCATGTCTCGACTTTTTTTGACAAGTCAGTGATCATTGTCCCTTGTTGAGTATCGACTCTTTGCCTGAAAGATTACTTATAAGAGAAGATAAGAAGATCCATTTTTTTCGACAAGCTAGTGATCTTTGTCCCTAGCTGAGTATTAGCACTTTGCCTGAAAGATTTACTCATGAGAGAAAGATAAAAGGATCCATGTTTCGGTTGAAACACGTACGCTTTTGACTGACTGTGATGAATGAAGGGGTTGCTAGGGAAGCAACCGAGGCAACTATAGTATTCCCTTTTGATGACATGAATAAGCTTTGTTTAACAATTAAGTAGGGAACCACTTGGGTTTGCTCCGGTGGCTACCCTTCCTATTTGGGAAGGGAGGGTGGGGAGTTCGATTCCCCGCCTTCTGAGGGGGTTAGGAATGAGAACATTTAGTTTCAGATATGGATTTCGACTCCCACGCTCTGCAAAACAATTAAGTAGGGACTAGTGAGAAACAAACGTGCCTTATCGATGGAGGTGTGGAGAGAGAGAGAGAGAGAGAAAGCCATCGCGATAGACCTTGCTGACCTGCTTTGGGCGCTTCGTGAAGGTGATGTTCCATTTCTTCACAACTTCCATGGTCATGCATATGGGATTTGAATTTCTAGGAATTTCGAGAGCTGTGAGAATGTGTTTGATAGCTTTACTAGTTATGGCGGAAGCCAAAAAATTATGAAATGTGAGATGTGGGGTTAGACCTACAATCCTCTTGAGACGGGCTAAAAATTTTCGGACAATTATTAGGTTCGTAACAAGATTTCTACACACTTTGAAGATAATAATGTAATCGGGTTTTTCCGCATGTCAATCACTCAACGGTTTAAATCAATTCTCAATCTGATGATAGATTTAATAAGAGTCCAAACTCTCTTTTTTGTTTCTTCTACTACGTTTTTTGACCTTATGAAAAGTACAAAGCACGTATAAAACACACATTCAGATAAAGTGATTTGATTCTCTTCTTATTTTGTATCTATTTTTTTTTCATGTAATTATATGTTCAAGAACATCATGTTTATGCAAAACTGACCTAATATAGCTAAATACTTTCGATTTCTTCTCAATCATAAGATGTCATATTGAATGTAGCAAATTGTAATCGAAATTTTTACATGATTTTTCTTTTGGTCAAAATATTTTTACATGGTTGTTAGATTGGTGTGATTTAATATGTGAACTTTTGCTCAAGTAAAACATACTTCGGGCAAATTTATGATGACAAACTTTTGTTCCAATTTTTTGCCCCATACTTTTTAAAACAATCTCACTATGAGCAAGCTTTTGACAAATTTTGCTTTACTTACAACATATTTAACCGGGTACCCTGCTTCCAAACAAATCCATAATCAACATAGGTTCCCAAATGGACCCCGCCATGAGTAAAGCCTCTCCTAAGGGGGCTAAGGGCGAAAGCTTAAAAAACCGCATGCCGCCCGCCTAATTCTCAATAAATGCAGGAGTAAGCCACACCCGTAGTATGCTTCCTCTCTTTCTATAAATTCCATAACTTACGCTCTCTAGTCCCATGCTAATCTTAGCATCGGAGGATTCTTAATGGGCCAGAACCTGGGAACTTCTTCTCTTTGTGGTGTGCAGGTTCAAGGCACAATTTACAGAAAAATAAAATAAAATCGAAGCTTATGCGGCAACTCCAAGAGAAAAAAAGGATAAGCATAATTACCAGCTTACTACACTTCAAAGAAAAGTTGGCAAGCTTCGAGACCAAATAAGCCTCAAGTCATTCGTTGGGTGATTTTGTTGCGTCCGTGGATGTAGACTATGTATTATCAATGCAATATGCAACTTTCTAAGTACTTATTCCTCGTCTCTCTTCTTTGCGACTCGCAGGCCTATATGTCCCCAGCTTGTTAACGCATCAGAAGTGAATTCTCAAGTCATTCTTAATCATAAGCTCCACTGCTCATAGTCAAGTAGGGTGATACCAATGGCCGAGTCTGTTGTATCGTTCATGGTGGAGGCAATAGGAAACCTGCTCATCGACGAGGCCAAATTCTTGTGGGGCGTGGAGGGCAAGGTCAAGGACCTGCAAGAGGAGCTGAAGCTAATCATGGGCTTGCTGAGGGATGCCGACGGGAAACGAGAGCACCACCAAGCTGTTGGAGAATGGGTCGCGCAACTTCGAGACATTGCCTATGATGCTGAGGACGTCATCGAGCGATACATCCTCAGAGTCGCACCGAAGAAGGAACAAAACATCATCAAAGCTTGCGCTTGCTTCGTGGCGAAGTGCACGTGCGTGCAAGTTCATGTGGTGGGGACAGAGATTGAGGGCTTAAAATCCAGAATTTCCTATCTTGGAAGGCAAATGCAGAATTATGGCCTACAATTTGTGAATGAGAGCAAACATGTACACGCGAGAACTTTGACGCCAAAACGGACTTATGCTCATTTCGTGGAGGAAGACTTTGTTGGGAGGGAAGATAATATTGAGGAGTTGGTGAAAGAGCTGTCGAAGGATGGAAAACAGCACAGAGTTATTTCTATATGTGGAATGGGTGGTTTGGGTAAGACCACACTCGCTAAGAAAGTCTTCACTCGTGATGAAGTGAAGAGCAATTTCGATGGTTTTGCTTGGGCTTGTGTATCTCAAGAATACCATGTAAAGGATATCTTGGTGCGAATTCTTGTGAAGTTGATCCCTGATCGAAGAAAGGATGTTATGGAGATGATAGATGACGAATTGTTCGAAACTCTTTATAAGATCCAACATGAGAAGAGATGTATTGTGGTTCTTGACGATATTTGGAGTAAACAGGCATGGGACAATCTTCGAGCCGCATTCCCATTCGAGGATACGAGAAGCAAGCTATTGGTAACGACTCGCAATAGAGAAATAGCTGAGTATATCGATCCTCAAGGTTTTTTCCATGAACCTAAGTGCTTATCGGATCAGGAGAGTTGGGAGCTGCTGACTAAGAAGGCATTTCCTGAAACGAAAGGTAAGGCTTCTTTAAGGTTATTATCCTAATATATAATAGCTTCAGGAGATTAATTGGTTAATGAGATTTTTATAGTCGGAGACGAAGGGACAAATACAAGGTACTTCATTGCTCAGTCTATCTTTTGAAAGGTTTAAAAAAAATTTATGAATCGATGGTTACCATGGAGTTCGAATAATCGATATATGCAGTATTCGGCATCAAAATGTTGATATTTAGTGAATGAGATGCCCCTTTTATTACTTAATGGCTAGCGATTGTACCTCCAAACATCCAAAATTTTGCTCCTCCTTTCATCCAATGAGGAGAAATATCAAAGAGGCTTTTATATGGTCAACATGACAAACGATTTTGATAGGAATTCATGAAATAATGGGGAGTCTAGCTATGTTCCTTCTTCCACAGGCCTCATCTCAGGTCCACCCATTTTTGTATTTGTGAATAGCTGGTCCAAAAATTAGAGTGTGGATTGTTAAGAAAATTGTGAATCGTTATGCGACAAAAGAGAGTGGTAAAATAAAGATTTCGCTGTAATTTTCGCTGCAGTGAAGATTACTAACGCACTCAACTCAAAGAAGATTAGTAGGACCCTGAAGTTATCCCGGCGGCTTTCCTTTTTCCTCATCTAGTAGGATTATTGTTTATTTGCTCAAACCACTTCATTCTAGCCGCAGATAGCAAAAATGATACGTTCCGTTTGTCAATTTAGGGTTCCTGATCTTCCAGGTGTCGGGGGAGGCATATATAGGATCCTTGCTATGGTCCCTATAGTCTTTCTCCTTACGAAAGCATAATTGAACCACAAATTATAAACAACTATAGCATCTTATTCATATATCAAAAAGCATATATTCATCCTTGAAGTTATCTTCTTATTACAGTTGCAATTTGCTACATGATATTATGCAGAAATCACTGAAAACATGAAGAGGTTAGGAGATGAACTCCTTAAAAAGTGTGGAGGATTACCCTTGGCTGTCATCGTGCTCGGTGGACTTTTGGCGGTCAACGAGTGGGAGACGGTTTACAGAAAAATCAATTTACATTTTAGCGATAAGAGTGATGTATCAAAAGTGTTGGCCTTAAGCTATGACGATCTACCATGGCATCTAAAGCCATGCTTCCTCTATTTGGGTTGCTTTCCAGAGGATGCAGAAATCCCTGCAATAGAAGTTCTTCGCATGTGGATTGCAGAAGGCTTTGTGTCTCCCTATACATTTGATGAATATGGAGAAATTAGAGTGGAAGACATAGCAGAGCGATATTTAATGGAGTTGGTTAACAGGGGAATGGTTCAAGCACGATTCAAATTGAGTGGAAAGGTCAAAACCTGTCACCTCCATGACTTGATGCGAGACTTATGCATCTCCAAGGCTAAGCAAGAGAGTTTTCTTAGCATTCGTAACATTCAGCTGGATAGTGAGATGGAGGATTATTCTTCTTCGACGGCAACTTGCAAAACACGAAGGCTTTCTCTGAATGTGCGTGGGAGTGCTAAAGGTAATAGTTTTCCGAGAGTCGAACAAATTGGAAGGACCATGCTCCACCTTCGAACTCTTATGTTCTTCTATTCTGGGGGATCTGTTGAAGGGATGTGGGAGCAATTTCGACCTATTTGCATCAACAATAAGTTTCTCAGAGTTCTAAAGCTAGAGTGCCTATTTAATGTGAGTGGAAGTTTACCTAAAGCGGTGGGAGACTTGGTTCATTTAAGGTACCTAAGTTTAGCAGGAAGTGAGTTCAAGGGCTTGCCGCAATCTATGGGGAACCTTTTATGCATGGAATTCTTGGACCTGTGTGTGAGCCCAAGAGTAACCGTGCCAAATGTGTTGTGGAAGATGAGAAGGTTGAGGTATCTCTGTCTTCCCTATCAATTTGCTGTCGAGAAGAAATTTCGTGGGGTTCGAAAGAAGTTATGATTGGACACTTTAAAGGGTCTACATACGTTGAGAAACTTCTGTTTGAATAATTGTGACGTGAACGATGTAGCTAAACTGACCAATCTGCGAAAATTGACTTTGGCCACCATCGCCGTTGCGGATGACAAGTTGGAGATAATTCCACAACTTGCTAAATTCGATTTGAAACATCTTCAATCCTCATCTTTTCATTTCTCATGCCATATGCCTTATAGTTCATTCAGAGAAGGTGAATTGAGCAAAATGTCAAGTTATCCTCATTCTTGCAAAATGTCCATATGGGGAAGAATAGAGAAGTTACCGGAACATAAGAATCTACCCCAGCAGCTGAGGAAGCTGGTCTTATTCCAGTCTGAACTGGAAGAAGATCCGATGCCAATATTGGAGAGATTGCAGCACTTGGTTGATCTGATGCTGGGGCTTTGTGCTTTCATGGGGAAGGAAATGGTTTGCTCTGCGGGAGGCTTTCCTCAACTCAAGCATTTAGTTCTTTGTGAGTTATTTAATTTGGAGGAGTGGAGGGTGGCTGAAGGAGCCATGCCTCATCTTTCTCGATTAGGGATCGGCGGATGTCCCAAATTGAAGGCGGTACCTCAAGGAGTCCACACCTACGCCAGTTCTCAAGAAATTTGGGATGAGCTTCGGAAGACGGCGATGTGAGATAGAGAGATATTGATGTGGGTGGTCAGGGTTGGCCTCAGCTGTCTTGTGGGTTGTCAGGGGGTGGGCTTGAGGACTTCAGTGGGGAAATCTGTTTGTTTCGCTCGCTGTCGAGATGCGTCGCGACTTTGCTCGTGGAAGATTGCAGAGTTCTCGCTGAGGAGGTGGAGCGAATTCAATGCGATGCTTCTTCATGGTATGGAGGATTTGGAGGGGTTGCGGGTGGCTGAAGGAGCCATGCCTCATCTTTCTCGATTAGGGATCAGCCTATGTCCCGGATTGAAGACGGCGTTTCCTGAAGGAGTCCACGTGTATGACAGTAATGACGCCAGCTATCGCGAGTGGCGGAAGCTCTCCAATTGTCGTGAGAGAGAGAGAGATACAGGTATGTGTGGTCAGGGGTCGCCCCAATTGTCGGCTGAGAGAGAGGGAGAGGGAGAGGTGGAGGGGGAGGGCGGGGGAGGCGTCTGGCTTGGCGGGTTGTCAAGGGGGTGGGTGGGCCCCCACCCCCAAGATATTTTAATATCGCAAGTGCTTTATAAGAGTATAAACATCTGATTCGATATATTTTTATAAGCGAGAATAGGCTATGTATTACGGCAATCCTTCGATAAATTTCCCCATCGTCTTCTTCTTCCCATCGTAAATCACCGTTCCTTTCATTTTCTCTCTCATCCTCGTGGACTTAGATTAGTGGGGGGGTAGTAATTGTAATATGTTGTTTCGCTCGCTGTCGAGATTATAACTCGCGACTGTGCTCATGGGAAGATTGCAAAGTCCTCGCTGAGCGCCGTGAGGAGGTGGAGCGAGCTCGGTGCAATCCTTCTCCGAAAGACGCTGGATGGGAGGCGGCATATCTGAAGAAATAAGAGCCATCGCTTCTGGTGTTGGAAGGCATCGTCGTGAAAGCAGCTGCATTGCAGGAGGGAGGAGAGGAGAGAAGAGAAGATCCAATCATTTCCATGGTACCGGTCACATGTTTGACGAAATGCGCATGTGAGTAGATACTGGGGGTAACATAAATCTGAAATGAGCGTGTTGCTTTCGGCTTGTGCAATTGATTTCCCTGTATGTATATAGATAAACGATGACGGGAAATACAAAAGTGCATTTTGCATCTCCCAGTCTCCTACATTTTTTGTTCATATCAGTATCCCTGTCTCCTTCATGTAAGGCTGCAAGATACGCCTAACGATTCTTTTATGTGTGCTTACTTTGATTCTTTCCCTGTGTACAAGAGAGGTCAAATTGTTGGATGTAGCGAGAAAGCATATGATTATACGCACGTCAAATGTTGCTGTTCTTCTGCGACCGAGAACTTGAGGTATATATCAAAGGAGGTGAATATTATGACAGGACCTTAGCTTTCTCTACCCGGAATTACTCTCTAAATTGACTAATTATGTCAAAAGGATAATATCAGCTTCAGCATCAGTTCCGACCTTCATAAGGGTCTCATAAAACCTCTTATAGAGTTAGCTAATTTAGATCCTTTTCAACTATCATGATTGCTTTATCTTAGTATGGGATCACAAAGAGATGTAACACTGGAATTTGCCCATTCTGTTCGTTTCATTTCTCATTCTTTTGGGCTTCAATGGCGGATGGGAAGGGCTTGTGTACACTCTGATTTACCATGCGTAGGGTCTCACAAAATGCAACTTACTGACTGAAGTTACTCCAGGTAAACTCCATGATGTCCCAGATTTTATCACATTGTGACAAACTAACTAGCAGAGCAAAAGAGATTCTAAATAGCGGAATATATCTTGTTTCGACAATAGTATGGAAAATGGCAGGGAGAACAGCTATCTCTCGTACTATGGAATGATGTATCACAGATGACGAATATAACTCTCAATACTGTCCTTGTGTTTTAGAGACTACGAATGTAGGAGATGTTCATAGATCACGGAGGCCTTTTTCGGCAATCACTATGATAAGAACTCCAAAGCATCACATGCGATATATCTCTTACCAAGCACTCTTCCCTTCACAAGATTTATCCGTTGGTTTATTAAGACCCAAAATTTGGAGTTGGCTCATGCTTAAGAACTTTCTCTCAGTTTCAGAAACTGAAGAGAGGGAGTCGACAAGAATCTGCGATACTACATGATAAGTGGCGTAAATGGCAAAATGTCCACAGGCTAACATTGTATGACCCATTTTCTGGTTTAACTACCGCTATGCATATTGCACGTAACAAGATTGGTCTATTAGAAGAAGGAAGTTCATGAGTCACAGAACTACTTTTCTTGTTTTTCGGAAGTCTTGAGGACATGATCTTTTATGACTGAATCTCTTCTGAATTGCGATTATATTTTCCCACATGAACATCCAGTACCCATCGGAACCCCATAGATCCACTTCGATGTCTACTCATGTTGAGAGGAATAGGAGAACTAATATCGAGCTATATTCCAGCAAAAACAAATGTCTCTTCACGGCCTTGCTTAGCATGCGGAAATCAAGAGAGGACAGCGAGTTACACAAGTCCTTGGATGAGAACTAACAAGAACAGGGGATGGAGGAAAGCAGATAGACGCATATGTCAGTTTCTTTGCAGCGCAAGTATGACCTCTGCTGCATTTGTAATTGTAGCTTAAGCTTTTGAGAATAATTTTATGCCAATAAGAAACAGAACGAAAAGATTATCCCGATTGAAATTCTACAGGGTATTTCTTTGGAAGAGCATCTTCCTCGATTAGAATCGAAAGACCATTGTCTACAAATAAACTGTCTATGATGCAAATCCGCCATGCCATTTCAATATTTGAACATGAGAACATACACGTAATTATTCCTCCTTTCTCGGCTGAACTTCTTCACCATACGCTTACTTGACTTAATTTTAACTAGTATCTTAGATCAACATGGGTGGCCTCTTTTTATTTGGCTACGTAAACATAGCGTACTCAATATGTTGAAGATCACTGGAAATACATTGATTATGCCATATAGGTAAAACGTGTTTCAGATCAAACAGCTACAAATGAACTTGGCACTAAAACACTCTACAAAAAAAAAACAAGAGCTTGACTGTACAAATTATATGCGTGATAGGCACGAGATTCTTGAGTACTCCAACCAGATTCTTGACAGTAGCAATATAGTTGATTGAGCAATGACCATGGTTCAAAATCCAAGATCAAAACTTGGACACTCGGCCTTCACTTTCAATGGATCCCTATCTCCTTCAGGGGTCGTCTTTTCATCATCAGCATCACCATGAGATCCGCATGAAAGAGATGCTTCTGAAGCAAGATTGTTGCCGCAGCATTTGGGGTCAGCTGGCTCAAGAGAAGGCTGTAAAGGATAATTGCAGCAGATGTATATGCTGGTCATACAAAGCTCAGTGAAATTGAGAATGTCCTCTAGGTAAATAAAGAACTATATGATGGACTGGGATCAATTAGAGAATTCGAGCAGGTCCTGATGCATCTAGTTAGAAAATTTCCTACAAGCAGTAGCACCTGCTGCTAACTTGCTTCAGTTCATACCGTATCTTGCACCAAAGAGTTTCAACAAATATCAAAACTAAGTTCTAATGGAATTTCAAGATGCTTAGAGTCACAACCTTGCCACAAACGGGTCAAAATAGAGATGAAAGAATTGATTACTGTAGCCAAAATAGGACAGGTAGCTGTGAAATACCTGTGAGTTGCCGATTCCAAAGCCCACTGTAGAGTGAAATTCATTGAAATCAGAGGCCGAGTCTAATGAAAATTTTCAATTATGAGAAAGCTAACATTAAAATGCTGAAGTGACTGAAATCACGCTAAAGCCAACCTTCAGACTTCATGAGACCAGGCGACGTTTCATCGCCAGTGGTATCAGTTAAATTTCCAGTGTCCACATTCTCCACTGAAGCTAGTTTGGCAGCTGGTGCTCTTTGTCTTTGAGCACCATCAGAAGAATTATTTAAATGCTGAAGCTCCTTTGTCAGTGAAGCAAAAGTTGCCTCCCTCTCACATGAATTTTCCGCAATGGCAACTTGATCTAATGGTTTTCGGAGGACAGATAATATTTGATAGGCTGCATCGATTGGATTACAAGAGATCATTTGCAAGCTGGAGTAACATAACACAGTTTCCTCCAATAAACATGAGAGTTAACTTCGAAGGAAATGCAAAATAAAGTGACGGTGTTGCATCAACATCAATAAGACCAAACCCAAGCTTAATTGCAAGACATTCTTCTTTCTACAGCAGGTCCATGAAACAATCTATATATTTTGTGGGCTTTTTACAAAGCTTATTGTAAAATATTTGATGCACCTGAATAAGATAACTTTATTAGCATTGTGCTTTAATCTAAATACACATGGGAGAGATAGTAATATCAAACAGCAGAAGAATCCTCAAGATCAATAGAGAAATCACCATCACGTAGAGGCTTGGTCTCAGGAACTTTCCTGATGCAATCTGTGCTTATCATACGAGATATTCCACTGTTTGAATCCAAATCTCTCGCTGGATGAACCTTCCCCAGAGTTTTGTCTCCATGTTTATGCCAGAGTACTGTAATATCCAAAGATAAAGCGTTAGGCATCAAATGATTGAGGCACATAGAATTAATATCAGTGGAAGAAAGAATTAGATGCTCCATATCTAAAGCATCTTCAGGTGACCATATCAGGTGTCCAACCCACCTCAAATAAGTGCCCCTTCCTTGGTTAGGGAGGTAGCAACTTTCTCTTAACATGTTCTCTCAACATATTCATTTACAACTCTATCTTAATACCCACAGATCCACCTATATAACCTCTTCAGCACTTCACTAGGACATAGCTAGGACAAACAGGATGCATCAAGGAAGACTACAACCGAATACAATAAAGTTATTAAAACATCTCAACATCATTGGATGAATCGATAATGCTGCAAACCTCCCAGGATTGGTTGATCAACTTTAACACCATTCACCTCCCCATGGCCTTTCCTCATTTCTCCAGCAGCGCGACATGGTTCACGATCATTCAAACCCACCGGCACCTTTTCTTCTACTTCATGTTCCCCAATATCAACTAAGTGAGAATCCAATACTAGTGATCTTCCAGTTCCTAGCAGTTCGTCTTTCCTAAGAAATTTATTCGCCAAGACTTTCCTGCTAGCATCATACAGTGTGACCTGAATGATCCAAGGGCGAAAAAATAATGAGCAGAAAAGTAATTGCAGGACCTATAAAGAATGGGTATGAAGGCCTTTTAACTTTTTTGGGTAGTGAAATGCACTTGAATTAGTGCGCTACTTGGGGCACATAATGAACCATTTTCCGAAAAACAGATGAAGTGATTCATGTTGGATCAGCAAACAAAGTAGCCAGCCCAGTTTAATTAAAGAACAGTGGCTTAAGGATGAAAACACGCTTGAAAGTGCTTCAGAATGACCTGCCTCCCTAGGGATCCGCAAACTTCAAGCTGCAAAAAACCATCATGGTATTTCTTGGCCTTTTGAGTTACTTGTGTCGTGTACAAAACCTGCCATTCTACATGACAGGAAAGTATTAATCTCCAAGTAGGACATGCTCAGTTGAACTAACACAAAATAATCGGAGGACACTGCCCACAAAAGAACATTCACATGCTCATGCGTGTTGGAAATGACTGCAGAATAATGATGAACCTGCTATTGATTTCGTTATTTCCATAACCTCAAGCTAAAAGGAGGCAGTAAATACACAGCAATATCAAGAACGTAATAGGCTAGTTAATGAAAACTTCATTAGAAATCGATTGGGAAGTAGAACGACCAACTGGCTATTTAATGAAAACTTCATTAGAAATGTAAGAACCATTAAGGAATATCCTGAGGAATCCATCTAACTCGGTTCATTGCCCTTCTCTTTTGCACGAGGTTCTCTTACTTATGACTCATTCTTAAGTACTTAAAGCAGGGTGCTAGAGCTAGGACAATCTCAAGAATGTAACCAGAGAAGGTGAATTATGGATTTTCCAAATGAACGGAGACACTTAGACCACCTCTGAAGCACAAAGCCGAAAACTCAATAGATAGTTTCATATAAGGTGAAGCTTTTATTTCTGTCATATCTAAGGAATTTTAAGAATCCATCTGGTTAAGCAGTATAATGTTTTGCATATAACAAGTGCAAAAAAGGTCTCCTGAAGGGAAACTTTGATTTCATCAGCCAAAAAATTGTGAGATCATGATCACGTAAGAACATGCAACAAACGTAGAGGAGATAAGGCAACTAGTAAACACTAGTGGCAAACTGAATATGCATATAAACAAAATCTGAACTCTTACACTTGAGTTTCCAGCATCTAATATTCTACCCTTTGCCCCATTCTGATGCATCTGACCATTTTTTTTTTCTGAAAGAGTACTAATGAATACATGTTTCAGTGCATCACAAACAGAATCAGGTAATTACTGTAGATCATGCAAAACATGAAGAGAAAAATCATGCTCCTTAACAAAAAAGAAAGAGATAATATGTTTAACAATGAAGATTTTCAATTGTCATCTTTTTTTATCTGGTCAGTGAAGAAAGTGTTAACTTCACATAAAAACAACGAATTGACTCATGGCATCTGCAAGTCCAAGGACTAGTGACTTGTGGAAATCATCCCACGTATCATGAACATCCCATGAACTTGTGTTCTTAAAGCTACGAATCACATTGTGTTGCAATATCATTTTGGTGAGTATGGAGAATCCCCAAATAGCATCAATTGCAGAGCAGCTGAATGATAGGGTAGATGGGAAAATAAACAATCAGGGAGAAAATGTTGACAATCTATTGGCAGTTCGAGACTTTAAGCCAGGTGTTACGGCAAATTACCTCCATATAAAGACTAAACAGGAAAAATAAACAATTTACAGAACACCAGCAAACAGATAAAATTGAACTGTATTCCAGGTACCTTTTACAGCAGATTTAACGGTGGTAACATTATGCTGCTGCTTTTCCTTTGATTTGTGAAGAGAACTGAAGCTGTTTCCGCATGCATTTAGATCCCTTAAAGATTCATGGTTTGCTTCACTGTTGCCAACTTCAACCAAATGACCAGGAAATTCCATCATCTCCCCAGGGCTTACTTCTTCAGCTTTGTTCAGGAACCTACTATCTAAAAGTTTCCAGCTCATATCATACAAGAAAACCTGGTAAAAGACCCAAATAAGGTTTCGATCATCTAAGCCATATTTATCCTCACAAAAAATTTTCACTAATCTGCTGAGAAAGGCATACATCACGAAGAAGAAAACCGACTAATAAAGGAAGGAAGAGCTGAAGTTTAATGTAGCAACAAGACAGCTGGTATTATATAAGGGTAAAAATCTGAAGGAGATGTAGACTGTAGAGCTTGACCTGCCTAGTCATAGATCCACTGCTCATACAACGTAAGAAGCCATCATGATATTTCTTCGACTTTTGAGTTAAGTGTGTTGTATACAAGGCGTGCCAATCTATATCAAAAGGAATATCATGTCAACTGCAGTGCTGAGACAACAATAACAAACTTTTGAATATTGCTGCATAGAGAATATCGAGACCAGTTTTCTAAGGGAAGTTTGAATATATCCTAAGAAGCTCCAATGATTTTCAGAAAAGCCATGAAAATATATGAAACCGCTGAGGTTGAGAAGATTGATATAAAAAGCATCATAGTTGAGAGTTGACCTTGAAAAGATTCTGTATGTAGTATAAAGATGTGCAGAAACTGCACCCCAAAGAAAATCAAGAACGGATTCACAATCCAGGAGATACATCAAGAGAAAGACACGGCCTGGCATGGGCATAGATGAGTCAGCAAAAGTCCAAACTCACCTGCCATACTTGATGTCCTTGAGTTCGGACTCGCCTGCAATATACCGTACTTGTTCATTTCATTCTTCTTGAATTCTGGAAATTAAAAAACAAAAGAAACCTCATGCTAAGTTTTGTACCCAGCATTTACTTGCAGTTAAAAGAGAGTTAGATTATGTAGGATATCATCGCCAACCTCTAGTAATTTTCTGCGATGGGCTTAGGCCGATCGCCTGCTGTTTATCCTTCTCCACTTTGGTCTTCTCATCTCCTTAAAAGACAGCAAAGTGGATTGTACGATAATACAGGTAGATAATGAGCACAACATTGCGAATGTACGAGTATGAGTCGTCAAATGTCAAACCAATGGAGACACCAGCATTAAGAAAGACAAATATGCAAGAACAGACAATACCGGCGCAATCAGATACGTTGACGAACTTCTTTCTGCGAAGCAAATTTGTTCGCTTAAGAGCTTTACTTTCTCGGCTGCGAGTGTAAGTATCATCGGGAGGCTTTTGCCCTCCTTCAGGCTCTCCAACATCAACCAAATAAGCGTTGAACGTCAGTGTCTCACCGGAGCTAACAACTTCATCATTCTTCAAAATCCTGCATTCCAACAGCTGCTCGCTGTCATCATACAGCATTACCTGTCAAATCATCCGACCATCAATCACGGAATGACCTAATCAATTCAGAACAAGCTCGATCCCGGAGAGTACAACGACCAAAAAGCACAGAACAGAACAATCCCGCGATGACAATTGAAATCGAAATCCGAAAGGATGCTACTCAGCTCGATCGAGCGACCTAAATTCGGGGAAAAGACGGTGGCAAATCGATTGCCGCTGCATTTTCGACATAGACTAGCCAATCAAACCCGAGAGTGTCCGAGCCCAATCGAAGCTAACTAAAATTTGCCGATTCGAGTTGAGCTGGGACATGAATGGCGGCGATCAGTAAGCGAGAGGCCGGGAACTTACCTTGCCGGCGGAGGAGTGGAGAGAGAGGAAGCCGTCGCGGTAGACCTTGCGCTTCTTCTGCTTGAGGTGCTTCGTGAAGGTGACGTTCCATTTCGCCGGAGGTTCATCCATGGCGGTCGCTGCTGCATTTGGGGGGATAAAGAAGAAGAAGAAGAAGAAGAAGAAGAGGATATTCTAGGGATTTCGAGAGCTGCGAGTGATTGCTGCGAGAGCGAGTGATACCGCTTCTGAGAGCTTATATAGTCGTCGTGGCGGGAGATGAATCATTAAATATGAGCGCGAAACGAGCTTAAGCGCCTCTGGAGGAAGACCGACTGACGATGACGGTCCTTTTGTTCCGCTTTTTTTTACTTTTTTTCTTTTATTCTTTTTTCGGTCTGGACCTATCCTATTTTATATTTTATTTTACAAGATATTGCGGGTGCCATGTGCTATGCGCAGGTTGCAGAACCCTGCTCCCTTGCTCACGCGTCCTCACCCCCGGCCCTCCCGAATTGTTCCGCATTTTCCACCATAACATTCAAAGACAAGAAAGCACCGGATTCGTGATTGCTGTCGAGCAAATTCTTTGCCCTTTCGAGAAGTTTTGATTGCATTCTGTTGGTGCGATTTTCTTGCGTCGGTGGATATAGAATATGTGATTATCAATGCAATATGTAACTTTCTAAGGTACTTATTCCTTTCCTCTCTTCTTTGCAACTCAAGGGCCTTTATATTCTCAGCTTGTTAACGCATTGGAAGTGAATTTGTCAAGTCATTCTCTATCGTAAGTTCCACTGATCATTGTCAAGTAGTGCAATACCAATGGCCGAGTCAGTTGTTTCGTCCGTGGGGCAGACAATAGGAAAGCTGCTCATCGACGAGGCCAAATTCTTGTTGGGCGTGGAGGCAAGGTCAAGGACCTGCTAAACAAGCTGAAGCTGATCCAATGCTTGCTGAGGGATGCGGACGCGAGATGTGAGCACGACCGAGCTCTCAGAGAATGCGTCGCACAATTCCGAGACATTGCCTATGATGCCAAGGACGTCATCGAGCGATACATCCTTGGAGTTGCGCTGAAGAAGGAACTCAACATCGTCAAAGCGTATGGTGGCTTCGTGGCAAAGTGCATGTGCTTGCAGGTTCGTATGGTGGGGAAAGAGATCGATGGCTTAAAATCCAGCATCTTCAATCTGAGAACGAATATGCAGGCTTATGGCATACAAATGGTGAATGAGGACGAACGCAAACGCACGAGAGCTTTGATGCCCAAACGGACTTATGCCCATTTCGAGGACGATTTTGTTGGGAGGGAAGATAGTGTTAAGGAGCTGGTGAAAGAGTTGAAGGATGGAAAGCAGCACATAGTTGTTTTTATATGAGGAATGGGTGGTTTGGGTAAAACCAGACTTGTTAAGAAAGTCTTCGCTCATGATGAAGTAAAGAACAATTTCAATGGTTTCGCTTGGGCTTGGATATCTCAAGAATACCACGTGAAAGATATCTTGACAGATATTCTTGTTCAGTTGATCCCTGACCAAAGAGAGTGGGTTATGCACATCAAAGATGACGAATTGTTCGATACTCTATACAAGATCCAACAAAAGAAGAGATGTATCGTGGTTCTTGACGATATTTGGACCAAAGAGGCATGGGACAGTCTTCGAGCCGCATTCCCGGTCAAGAACACAAGAAGCAAGCTATTGATAACGACCCGCAATAAAGACATAGTGGAGTATATTGATCCTCATGGTCTCTTCCATAAACTTCGGTGTTTATCGTACCTAGAGAGTTGGGATTTGTTGAAGAAGAGGGTGTTTCCTAAAACAGAAGGTAAGGCTTTTTTTAATGTTATTATCCTAACGTACACCAGCTTCGAGAGATTATATTGCTTCAAGAGGTTATTATAGTCAGATACAGGGGGACAAATACAAGGTAGTTCATTGCTTAGTTTGGCCTTTTAGAATGTTTAACAATTTATGAATCAATAGTTACTAAGGAGTTCGAATGACCGATATATGAAGTATTAGTCATCAAAGTTTTGATATAGGGGGAAAGAGAGAGAAAATCGTCCAAAAAGTCCTAAACTTATTGTATGGCAGCTAATTCAGTCCTAAACCTTTCAATTTTGCCAATTCAATTTTAAACCTTTTGACAATTTGCCAATTCAGTCCTAAACCTTTCAATTATACTAATTTAATCCTAAAACCTTTTAAAATTTTGACAAGTTAAACCTAAACCTTTAAACAAATTGCCTATGTAGTCCTTTTGGTTAAGTTTGGTCGAATTTCGCTGATGTGGCAGCTCAGTCAACGCCAACCGTCCTATGTGACGCGATCAGTACTATCGTGGATAATTTTTTAATTTACTAAATGATTTGTATGAAATTTTATATATTTTTTATTGATTTTTTTAATTCTTTCTTTTCTTTTCTTTTCTTTTTTTCCTTCAATGTGCTGGTAGGGCCACCGGCCCTTAGAGAAGGGCTCGATTGCCCTCTCTATGGCCCTCGCAGTGGCCCACGAGGGCTTGCGATGCCCTCTCCAGCCATAGATAACAAAGACAATACATTCCATTTGTTAATTTAGGGTTCTTGATCTTTTAGGTGTAGATGGAGGCATGTATAGGAGCTTTGTTGTGGTCCCTATAATCTTTCCCCTTATAAAAGCATAAATGAACCATAGATTATAAAGAACTATAGCATCTTACTTATATATCTATAATTAGATATTCGTCCTTGAAATTATCTTCTTATGACAGTTGCATCTTCCTATGACTGCTAAGTTACAATTTGTTGCTTGTTATTGTGCAATAATCACTGAAGCCATGAAGAGGTTAGGAGATGAACTCCTTAAGAAGTGTGGAGGATTACCCCTGGCTGTCATTGTGCTTGGTGGACTTCTGGCAGTCAACGAGTGGGAGACGGTTTACAAAAAGATCAATTTGCATTTTAGCGATAAGAGTAATGTGTCAAAAGTGTTCGCCTTAAGCTATGACAATCTACCATGGCATCTAAAGCCATGCTTCCTGTATTTGGGTAGCTTTCCGGAGGATGCAAAAATTCCTGCAACAAAGGTTCTTCACATGTGGATTGCTGAAGGCTTTGTGTGGCTGAATGCATGTGACGAAGAGAGAGAAATTCAAGTGGAAGATGTAGTAGAGCAATATTTAATGGATTTGGTTAATAGGGGGATGGTTCAAGTACCATTCAACTTAAGTGGAAAGATCAAAACCTGCCACCTCCACGACCTGATGCGAGACTTAAGCGTCTCCAAGGCTACACAAGAGAGTTTTCTAAGCATTCTTAACATTCAAAAGGACAATGAGATGGATAATTTTTCTTCTTCGATGGCAATAGAGTCAACTTGCAAAACACGAAGGCTTTCTCTCAATATGCACATGACTGCTGAAGGAAACATGATTCCGAGCATAAAATCACTAGGAAAGACTATGCCCCAACTTCGAACTCTCATGTTGTTCGGATATGTTGGAGGGATGTCGAAGCAATTTCAACCTATTTTCATTAAGTGTAAGTTTCTCAGAGTTATGATACTGAAGGGTATTCATAATAAGAGAGGAATTTTGCCTGAATTAGTGGGAGACCTAGTCCTTCTAAGATACTTAAGTTTAGGGGGAAGTGTGTTCAAGGGCTTACCGAAATCTATGAGGAACCTAGTATGCATGGAATTCTTGGACCTGCAGGTCATTGATTTAGTTGAGGTAACCGTGCCAAATGTGCCGTGGAAGATGAGAAGATTGAGGCATCTCCATCTTCCCATCCATTTTGCTGTCGATGACTTGAAGAAGTTGCAATTGGACTCTTTAAAAAATTTACGAACATTGAGAAACTTTTATCCGAACAACTGTGATGTGATCGATCTAGGGAAACATACCAATTTGCAAAAACTAATTGTATGCAACCAATACGTTTGGGACGAGTTCAAGATAATTCCACAACTTGCTAAATTCACTTTGAAATATCTTCGATCCTCATCTTTTAGATTCACAAGCTATGGTTCATTCACTGAAAGTGAATTGAGTAAACTGTCGAGCTATCCATATTCCTATAAACTGTCCGTGAAAGGAAAAATAGAGAAGTTACCAGTACATAAGAATCTACCCCAGCAGCTGAGGAAGCTGATCTTAATGAAGTCCCGGCTCGTAGAAGATCCTATGCCGATATTGGAGAAATTGCATCACTTGGTTGCTCTCGTACTGGAGGATGCTTTTGTCGGAAAGGAAATGGTTTGCTGTGCGGTAGGGTTTCCTCGACTCAAGCATTTAGTTCTTGATAATCTGCAAAATTTGGAGTTGTGGAGCGTCGCCGAAGGAGCCATGCCTCATCTTTCTCAATTAATGATCAGCAGATATTTCAAATTGAAGAGAAGACCTGAAGGAGTTTACGAACTTGATGGTTCCACAGACATTGATGATGAGCAATATGACATGACGAGTTTTCTTTCCAAGGTGAGTATTGCTGCACTTCTTATCAGAAGAATTAAAGTTTGGGATTTAGTATACTGACTGATAATGCAAACTTGATGTTAAAAGTGAGGTGGCAGCGAATATTGTTGGGTGTTGGGATAGGACTCGCTCAGTTAGAACAGGATTACAGTATGTGGTATTTCCTTTGTTTAAAGATTTGGTATACAAATCACATATATTTACCTAATGTTACTCCTAATTAATATATTTAGACAGGTTTTAAAATTTTTCTTCGTAACTTTACTTTATAAAGAAATGATATAAGTTTATGTAGTCGAGCCGACTTGAACTATTTTCCAAATAAGGCCATAAAAAATTGCTCTAGGTTAGGGCCACCTGCATAGCTCAAAGGTATGGACTTAGCCGGCTCATGAGGCTCACAAATGTTTCATAAGCCTCTAAGTAACTAGTCTCCATGTCTGTGTCCCTGGATTATCAACCAAAAAAAAAAAGGCCCATAAAAAATTTTGATGTCATGTGAAGAATTTTTATGTGCACCAATTGATAAATTACCTCCGTAGTTTACTTAAAAAGGATTAATAATTATTCCTCTATGATATGAAGTTGTATAGTAAGTATTTTCAACAAAGTTTTTAATTAGCTAGTAAGTGATCATGACATTTTGGATGGGATCTATATACAGGCAAATGGAGCAATTCTAGGGATTTTCTACTCTTTTGTCCATTTGCGTAGTTGGCAACGGGAGAGCTATTCTATCTCCCACCATAATAACTCTACCTGTTTATTACTCATCTCCCTCCTTCCTCTCTCTACTCATTGTTTCTCCACTTTATTTGTAAATCCTCTGTGTGAAAAATATTTTTTTTGAATTACTTAACAAATTCTATAAATATCAATGACAATATTATGTTCGCTAATTCATTTATTCAAGTTGTTGGCAAAATCTTAAGTTTATAACATAATTATTATTATCTAGTAATACAAAAACATTAAGTTTTCTTTACGCTTAAATACATCGTCCATCATCTTTTATCAAAAATTTGTCACATAATTCATGGATTACATCTAGTTAATTACATTATGGGTATGGGATATGAATACTGCTCAACTTTCCAAACCCTATTTAATTCAAACCTTTTAACCGCAGGAGATACAGGAGCTAAAAGAGTATTATGAAAGTTTGCCTTGAGGTAAACAACAAATTATCGAGTAATTAGCATTTTTGAGAATGACTTAGCATTTCTTTTGTAAGAAAATTATATTTATGTTTTTCACATGTAGTGGATTAAAAGAAGATGAAGAGCAAGGAAAGAGCACAAGCCTTCATACTACCGAGAACTCTCTGGTAATGTAGTTTAATGCGAAGTTTACTTGGATCGCGGTTCGGTAATAAATAACAGGCACTTCATGTTTTCTCTTTTCTGGAATTTCAATGTTATGAATTATGATTGGGCTAAGATATTATAATTCAGACGACTAGTTAAAAGATTAAGCTGCATCCTCTTTAACTTGAGCTAGCTCATGGATGAGGAAAGCTAAAAGGACTTGGTCCTTTGGGCAATGACCATGGTTCAAAATCCAATATCAAAAACTAGAACACGCGGCCTTCGCTTTCGATGGATCCCTATCTCCTTCAGGGGTCTTCCTTTCATCATTAGCATCGCCATGAGAACTGCGTGAAAGAGATGCTTCAGAAGAAACCAGGTTGTTGCCGCAGCATTTGGGGCCGGCTTGCTCGTGAGAAGGCTGTAAAATGATAATTGCAGCAGATGTATATAATAGTCATACAAAGCTCAAAGCAATTGAGAATGTCCACTAGGTAAATAAAGAACTAGATTTTGGATTGGAATGTATTAGAGAATTCAAGTACGTCCTGATGCATTTCGTTTGAAAGTTCCCTACAAGCAGTTGCTATCTGCTGCTAGTTTGCTTCAGCTGGTATGGTATAGTAGTTTGCACCAAAGAGTTTCAACAAACATCAAAACTCATGAAGTTCTTATGGAATTTCAAGATGCTTAGAGTAACAACCTTGCCACCGATTGGTCAAAATGGAGCAGAAAGAATTGATTACTGTAAATAGAATAGGACTAGTAGCTGTGAAATATCTGGGAGCTCCCAATTCCAAAGTGAAATCAAAGACGCGTCTTAAGAGATTTTACAATGTCACGTAAAGATACGCGAATTATGAGTGTTGCGGAAATAAGCAATCGAACATTAGAATAAACAGAATAAGAAAATAAATCAAACATCAAATTTACGCGATTCGGTCGGTGTGACCTACATCCAGGGGAAAACAGTAAAGAATTTCACTATAAATCAAGCAATATAATAAAAATTGCAACCACACTCAAGTCACTCAAACACTCTCGATATTTCTCACCTCTCAATTACACTCTACAACTCGCACGGTATTTAGTCTTCACAGATCCTTGCGATATAATCTCTCGATCTTACCAAAAAAAAACACAAATTATACCACAAGATTTATTGGCTTCAACACTCTAGGACTTATTCGGGGTGTAATTCACGAGATCAAACAATACAAAGAAAATTACAACAATACTCGAGTCACTCAAATATTTTCAGTATTTCTCACCTCTCAATTACACTCCACAACTCACACAATATTTAGCCTTCACAATCCCTTGCGATATAATCTCTCGATCTTACAAAAAAATTCACAAATTGTACCACAAGATTTATTGGTTTCAACACTCTTGAATTGATTCCGCGTGTAATTCACGAGATCAAGCAACACAAAGAAAATTACAATCATACTCGAGTCACTCTAACGCATTCAGTATTTCTCACCTCTCAATTACACTCCACAACTCACACTGTATTTAGTCTTCACAATCTTTTGCGATATAATCTCTCGACCTTACAAAAAAATTCACAAATTATAACACAAGATTTATTGGCTTCAACACTCTTGGACTATTTCGAGGTGTAATTCAAAAGAAATCTCCTCTGGGATGTTCTTCACAAATAAGACCCGCTTCTTACGTATAAGAGAATTAGATTTAAAATAGGAAACTCCTTTTTAGGAAACCACTCGAATAGGAAACTTACTCAAAATTAGGAATTTTTTTCTTGGGCTCAAACTCACTACGTATTTCCGACAATGTTGACCTTGACTCAATATTTGAGTCAGGTTACAGTTGGTTCTCTGGATTCCAAACTTCGCTGCTACTCTTCCAAAGCTCCTCACGGTCTCAACTGCCACAACGTCTTCCATATCCAAGTCGCACTTGAATTTCGTCGTAACTATAGATTTCATCAAGACACCAACTTCACTTTCACCTTTAGTTACTCTATAAAGGTTCGATGTTGCATCCATATCTGTTACAACATCGAACATGCACTTTGTTAAACTCAACAGACAGAAATTATTGGCTTGACGGGTTTGACCTCATTATAAGTATCATCTGTGTCGATTACTGCACAAGTACTCGATACCTCATGAGTTTCTAGTTGCAACTCCACCTTCTAGATCCATATAAACAGTACCATAATCAGCCCTACTCAAAATATAACTTTTCTACTGATAATAGGTGAATTTAATTCCAAACACCACAATCGATAATCATGTTTTTTTGTATGCATATCCTAGGAATATGCACTTTCTTTCCCTCTCATCGAGCTTATCATCATTCACTCGAATATAACACGGTTAACCAAATATTTTAATTATAGAATAATCAACAACCTGACCCCACTTCTTTGGGAATCCGACATCCAATCATAATCAGTGGAAATCTATTTACCAAGTAGATCACCGCACTAAGTGCATTTGCCATGGACGGCCTTGATCGAGGTCGTGAGAGCTAAGAGACTTTGGATCAAGGTCCCAATGCCATGACAACTTCGTAGACTTGTTAAATGGGTGGGTTGGGTCGGTTTAAGTTAGGTCACAAATGATCCAACTCAAATTGACCCATTAACCTATTTATTCGCAATGAAATTTCCCAACCCACACCCAACCCAACCTAACCTATATTGCTAAAATACTTCCATATTTAATCCAATCTAGGAAAACTTATTTCTTATGATTTTAAAAAAAAAATCATATTGCTTAAACACTTTCATGCAATACAAATCTATTGGATAATTTTTATAATTTTTTAAAATAAATTGACGTTCCGTTTGTTTCGCAAAAAATGTGACATTTCTAGAAAATATTTTCCACAAAGTTTTCCAATTTTTGTTTGTAGCGTGACTCGAAGCGCGCATCAAGATGATTTCGAATCAATAAAAACAATAACAATTACGTTGATGTTGGTCAGTTGATACTTCATCAATGTCGCAATCCAGAGTATCGTGACAGACTGACAGTGCTGAAAGTATGGAGCATCTGCTAATTTGATCAGACTGATTATATTAGGAGAAAATCAAGAGATTGTCGGGCCGAGCAAAGTCCAAAGAGCAAAAGCATCATGACGTATGTTGCTGCTCGAGCTAGCACAGTGAGCATGCAATGTAACATATCTTCAATGCTAGAAATCGCAAGATGCAAATTGGCGTCGGCTAAGGACACGATCAGCAGTAATCTGGTCAAGAGAAGCTCATAAAGGTTTATGTAAAAGTGGTTATCTGTTCACTTCTGTTTTTAAACTGATAGATTGGTGCTAGTAACTCAAGGATTACTGTGTGTTTGACAAATAGATTAAGATTTAGTCTTGATAAAATCCGTTTTACCCGCCGACGGAGCAAGAAAATTGCTTCTAACTATCTCAATCCAAGAATATTGATCTACTCGTGCTTAATTAGGATTGGTGGTGCTCATTGAAGTCATGAAAGAAAGTCGATCAGAATAAGGTTCTCAAGGTACATGTACACCCCATAACCCTTGTCTTGTTATTACAAGTAGGGCGACCTATTAAGTCGTGCCAGTTTCAAGTTAGTCATATTATCTCGAATTTGGATTTCTCTCAATAAATTGTACCTTTTTTCCTTTCTTAATACACACTCTTTTTCTTTGGCAAAAGTATACCAGAAGTGCCACAACTTGTGTACGGCGATCACTTTTGTACCATAACTTTTTTTCGGATCACTTTAGTGTCAAGTCAGAGGAAAATAGATCACTTTAGTGACTCCGGCCAAAATTCTGGCCAAAAAGTTGACCTGGCATTTATATTAAAAAAATGATCTGACATGTACACGTGAAAATTATATGGCTTTTTTTCGAATCTTTTTATTTAAAAAACAAAAAGGTTGCAGCAGCGGCGAGGGAGCCCTCGCCGCTGCTGCCGCCAACCCACCACCACCGGGAAGGGCCGGCGGTGGTGGGCGCAGTGGTTGACGAGGGTCGCCGGCCCCTGGTCGAGGCCTGGCGACCCTCGCCGAGCCCAGCGAGGGCCAGATCCGGCGAGGCGAGACCTCGCCGTCGCGACCTAGGCGACGGCGAGGTCTCGCCTCGCCCAGCGAAGGCAAGGCCGACCTCGCCGTCGCCTGGGTCGCGATGGCGAGGTCTCGCCTCGCCCAGCGAAGGCGAGGCCGCGCCTCGCCGTCGCGACCCAGGCGACGGCGAGGTCGGCCTCTTCGGATCCGGCCCTCATTGGGCTTGACAAGGGTTGCCGAGCCCCAACCAGGGGCTGGCGACCCTCGCCGACCACTGCGCCCATCACCGCCGCCCCTTCCCGGCGATGGTGGGTTGGCGGCAGCAGCGGCGAGGGCTCCCTCGCCGCTGCTGCAGGCTTTTTATTTATTTATTTATTTTTTAAAAAAGTACACGTCAGCGGACTAAACGGCATCGTTTTTTATTTTTAATGCTAACCGGACCTCTCCGACGAGCCATGGACCTCTCCGGCAAGTCGTGTCAGCGCCACATCAAATTTCCGACGAGCCACGTCAGCATTGGCACTAAAATGATCGTTTTTCAAAAAAGTTGGCACCAAAATGATTCGAAACAAAATTATGGCACCAAAGTGATCGCCGTACACCAGTTATGACATTTCTGGTGTACTTTTACCCTTTTTCTTTCGATACATTTGAATCTTGTCCGGCTCGCTTTAAAGGATCATGAGGCTCCATACAGAAGTGGGATGGAACTTGGAAAATAACTTCAAGTGTACAGCTGGACCATGAACTGAAGATTCGTGAGATCTGCTCGGCCTAAAAAACTCCAATAATAAATGCAGTTGACTCTACAATTCTTTTTTCTCCTCAATGAAATATTAGCGCAATTTGTAGTGATTTCTGACTCGGTCAAGCACAGACTAAACCACTACTAAAAAAAGTTGTACATTCACTAATTGAATTCATATAGTTCTCTATTTTGCGCTTGGCCTTCTCCGTTGAGTTGCGGACCCTTGTGTTACATATATAATCAATTTATAATATCTAGAGCATCCTGCTGAGCGAAAGATAATTTTTTTTATATACATTTACACCAACAAAAAGAAGATAAAGAGGAAGGTGAGAATACGAGGCGGCCTGCCTCAAGGACCATGCAGAGTGCAACCTGAAAAGTGATGATGATGATGATGATGATGGCCATGGTCTGTGCTTATGTAGACATTCAGAATAGATCCAAATATTTTCCCCATGTATATCAAGTTGGAAAGCATAAGATCTCCATCTGGGTAAAGCCGAAAATGCATCTTATTTTTTTCTCCATCCTTGCAATCACTGATTCCCTTATCTATGCATTCCTATTTCAGCAAATTTCATGTCTGTCATACTGTGTGCTCTTCTTACTTTTTCTTTGTTATTCTCCTCTCTCTCTTTCAATGTACACTGGACGTTTACCTGTGTGCTCTTTGAGAGTTTAAATTTAGGAAAAATACCATCAAAAACTCTAAATTATGCCACTTATGATAAATTTACCTTGAATGTTTTTTTTGTGACAAAAAGACTTCAAATTATGCCACTTGTGATAAATTTACCCTGAACTTTTTTTTGTGATACGAAAAATCTCAAATTATGCCACTTGTGACACATTTACCTTACAATACTTTGGCCTATGGATATTTTCGTCTTTTTCCTTTTTTTATTTTTTTTTTCCTTTTTTTTTCTTTTCTTCTCTCTTCCCTTTGCCAGCCATGGCGAAGGGAAGCCGGCGAGGGCGGCCCTTGCCGGCGCTGGGGTTTGGCAAGAGCTTCCCTCGCCCACCCAAGCGAAGGTGACTCTCACTTGACGCCGACGAGGGTTGCCCTTGCCAAATCCAGCAAGGGCAACCCTCGCCCGATGCTAGAGAGGGTAGCCCTCACCCAACCCAGCGCCGGCAAGGACCGCCTCGTCGGCTTCCCTCCACCATGGCCGGCGGAGGGAAGAGAGGAGAAAGGAAAAAAGGAAAAAAATAGGAAAAGGAAAAAGACGAAAATGTCAATAGGCCAAAGTATTGTGGGGTAAATGTATCACAAGTGGTATAGTTTGGGGTTTTTCGTGTCACAAAAAAAAGTTCGGGGTAAATTTGTTATAAATAGCATAGTTTGGGATTTTCGGTGGTATTTTCCCTTAAATTTATTGGGAAAGTTAAGAAGAAAAAATAGATAAATAAAGCATTCATAAGATTAAGGGACACACAAAGTTCAAAGTATTTGTTTATATGGGTGGTCTTTCCTGAAGCTGTTAAAATGTAAATGGAAGGATCGATTTATTATCGTCTAAAAACAACAAAAATAGATAAATTTCTTAATAAAAGGAATATGAGATTGATATTTAAGCTCTAATATAAAAGAGGACAAAAACAATACCTAACAAGATTTTGAACATGGAATAGTAAGAATTGGATAAGCTATCGGAAGTATGCTAGAATGCATCTTCATCCTCGTTCCACATTGTAAAATAAAATTGACAATATTGTCAACAATGCATGAAAACGAAATTTCAGCACATCTCGAAGAAATTGCCATTTCAATTCTGGACCTATTGTTCGATTTGCAATGTAGTTTTTAAACCTTTCAATTGATTTAATGTTGTCATAAATCTTTGCATGAAATTTCAATGTAGTCCATTCGATCAATGCTCGCTTAAAAATGCCAACATGGTTACCCACTCATCGTCAACCATCCTATATGGTACAGCCTGCAATCTGAAAATTTGGTATTATGATAAACTTTCTGGTTGAACAACCTCTTTGCATGATTGTATCGAATGCTTTGGAACTCCTTTCTTTCTTTCTTGTTTTTCTCTAGAATACTTCTATTTTTCATTCTTATACTTTCATGCTTCTTCTAATCGAGTCCATGTATTTTAATTTATCTAATCGAGTCTTCTGCTTTCACAAGTTTTCTAATCCAATCCATTCAGCCCTAAATCAAACCAAATTCAACCGACACGACTACCAGACGGCCCAAAGTATGATGCAAACAGAATATCCGGGTGTGTGGGAAAATTTATGCAATGTAGCCAACATAAAGTATTATATGCAAAAACTTTATTAGCTAATGTGGACACTCATGTGAATGTCCACATAACGTCGTGAGATAGCCAAGTTCACTGGAATTGATATCGGATGGACTTGATTAAAAAATATATTAAAGTAGAATGATTTGATTAGACAAATTAAAAGTAGATTAACTTAATTAGTAAAAGCAAAGGACGAAACTAAAAAAAAATTCTTTCTCTTTGTTTTTTCCCTTGATCATGATGCTTGAAAAAATGTGAATAAAATAAAATCTGGGTTGCCTTCCCAGATCTGTGCGCTTCAAGAATGAAAAATTATAAAATATGGATTATGTGCAACTTGTCAAGCAAATGAATGAATATGATAATAGGGCAGCGATGAAATAACTGGGTGAACCCTGGACATGGGATGCACAATTTATCATGCCTTAATCATATCGCTGCCCAAACTGAGGAGTTTGTTTAATCTTTCTTTCAATTTGGAATGATTTAATTAGTTTAGAGACCAAGTTTAATGCATTAAGCTACTCGTGGGCAGCTCGAATCGGCACTCTCATGTGAAGATTACTCGAGAAAAGAATGATGACATAAAGAAACTCACAACGAATTATTTTCTTAAGATTATATATTTTTATGTATATAAAATCGACGATTCGAAAGGAATGGTGTAACTTGACTATTGTACACGTTTGGCAAAGTTAGCCCACATCGGAACTGTGCGTACGTCGTCATCCTCTCATAAAGAAAGGCCCTGTGTACTTGTCGCGGTTGCTCCCCCCTTGTCTTTTCGACCCCCTGAGGAAGCTCGCAACCCGGGGAGTCCTTTCTTCTTTCTTTATTCCAAGTCAAAATTGGTAAAATTCAATTTTGTAATCACGATGCCGAAATCGAATCCCAACCGAGATTCAGGTTCTCCTAGGGTGATCGGTTCTCGGTCTAGTCCGGTCTAATAAAATCGGTCATTTTTTTCTCACTCTTTGATATTATATATTTTGAAACTAAAATTGTATTCTCCATACTGACTATACATAATCACAAAAATAAGCATATAATTTAAGCTAATACAATAACGAATTGTGTTCCTCATGTTAACTATATATATGTTCTAAAATTGAAATTATATTCATCATGCCAACTACATATAATCACAAAAATATATATATAATCAATCATGTTCGTTCGGTCCAGTTCGCCTCGGAACTAGGAATTGGACCAGCCGGACACCAATTCCACTTTGAGGAACTGAAAATCGGACCGTTACTCTCGAAAATCGGACCAAATCGCCGTTCCAGTACGGTCCGGGCAATTTCCAATTTGGACAATCCGTTTTGCACGTCTCAGGGCTCTCCCAGTTTTAATTTGGACTGGGCTATTACCTTAATTTCGACTGGGCTAAGCCAAGGTAATGATTGTCCAGCAAAATTTTAAATTCCCTTTTTCGCCCCAGCTTTTAGAGATGACCCATACTTACGTAGTTGTGTATAGTCCAAACATCGAAGAGACAATAGTTCTAGTTTGATTTTAAAAAGTGCGGTGTTCTAGTTTTTAGCGCGCACGTCGTTTTAGAACCCATGAATCACGATACGATTCTTAGCTCTGAAGATTCACAAGCTCTCAACGTGGTTTGGCAGGGACGGTGATACCTAGCCGAATCGAACTGGGACGAGCCATTGTCATTTATTAAATGGACGAAGTGGTAACTCATAGGTTCAAGAATGGGACATTTTTCTTGGTCTGAGATGATGCGCATCGTCCAACATTTCACTATTCAATGGTCCCAAAGCCTCAACAAAAAGTTACAACCGAAAGGAGCTTAATCATATTCTATCAAATTTATATAATAATCTTTTCCATCATCATCATCCACCATCAGCTATTGGCTTATTTATATTATGAATATGATTACTAATTTAATCATGAAGATCCCTCTGGTGTCATACGTACGTACACACACATATATATAATATTTGGTTGTGATTACGTAGAATTAAGAGCATGAATAAGGCTAAATCCTGCTCTTTTCTCTTCTGATGAAAAGCGATTCATCGGGCGTAATTTGAAAGGAATTTGATTCATTATTTTCGTTTTTAGTATCCAATTATGGATTTATCACTTTCTCAAGGCCGGTTTCGTTTGATCATAACTTGTCTAAACATCAAATATAAAATATCGGGCTTCTTGAGACAAAGAATCCCAGTCGTTTTACCAGCTCGGCCGACTCCTTTCGATTCAACTATAGAGATATGGGACTCAATGAGAATATGGGAATACATTTATTTACGGCTCTACATCTTTATATGACTGAAATATTAACGATGACAAAGCTTTCAACTTTCTAGCTACCCAGTACACACTAATTCCGCTGTTAAAAAGTTGGGTCCTCTATTACTTGGTGAATTAATTTGCTAATTTAATAAGCGAATTCGTGGCTAATTCGTCGACGTGCTTGTCTTTATTTGAACGAGGGCCATTCTCTTGTGGATCATGCAATAGCTGTCCTTAGAATGGCTACATGCTGGTGGAGTATCTGTGGGGTAAAGCTCCCCCTTTTGGGTGAGATCCAAAGTCTCATACAGTGCTATACACAGTAGGCAAACTTGTCTTGTTCCTCTTCTTCTATAGTTGCATACATATGCAATCGTGTATATCTTGTATTAAAAGTTATATACTTATAATATATAAGGAAACCGGAAGATGAAATTCTTTTTTAAGGATCGCCGGGGATCGCAAAGCGTTGTACATGAAAATGCACGTTTCACTTACCGTATAGACAAAAAAAATCACACATCTTCATCATTAATAGAGTTGTGAGATAATCCGAGATAGTTTTTTCTTGTGTTCATAAATATTTTTCTTGGTCAAAATTAGCTCGCACATGAAGAGGCAGAACTATATGCTATAATCAATTAAAAAGAAAAATACAGTATACCACTTCTCGTTCCTATCCGGGCCTTACTCAATTTTCAGGCAACTTCTCTTTAATCTTCGTTTATGACGAGGAATCCCATCTCAACTAAGTTAGACGCAACGCAAGTGAAAGTTTGGATGAGTGTCTTATCACAGGAATCATTTGCACTTAGTGGTGCGAAGATTGAACCGAATATCATGCGTCTAATCATACACAAACTCTCTTCTTTAACAAATCAGTAAGCCTACTCATGAGTCAACAGTTTCTCGTTCCAACTCTAACTTATAAACACGACCCAAAAAGGCTCGAAGGAAATCGACACCGTCTATTCAAGAGAGAAACAAAAAAATGTAAAGACATGTTAAACTTCTCGAAGCCGGTGACTACATCACATTATTCTGGAGCTCCTGATGCAGTATTCTTATGAGAAATTAGGTTCTCTTTAGGAAAGAGAAAAGGAATAAAGGTGAGAGTATATTGTCATGCGTGGAGATCCTAAGCAATACAGCAAGAACTTTTTAGCACATGCTTTTCTTATCGGGATAGGTTACAACTCAAGAAGTATCAATGTATGTCTTCTAAGTAGATCTCGTGTTGTTTTTATTATTGGTTAGTACCATCAAAAATCTCAAACCGGTACCCATGACACATTTACCTCAAATCAATTTTGATCTCACGAAACATTTCAGACCGGTAATATAATGCAAAATGTACTCTTGATTAGGAGTAGTTTGGGATATGAAGTGGATGATGGGTAAATGTGTCATAAGCGCACCAGTTTATGATTATTAATGGCATTAACCATTCTATTAAATGTGGCCCTGTCAACAAAAAAGTGGAAATATTCGTTCAAATTTAAAAGATTGTAAGGCTATGGTTGTTAACATAATTTTCCTTTTTGTAAAGATTAAATTATTCTTATTATTTTATTTTTGCTAAGATTGCAAACTAATTTACTGAACCCTAAGCTTCTAATTGGGGCCGCCCCGCCTGTTCAGATATATACACATGAGGGCTAACAGGACTGCATCCCTTATTTAACGTGCCCGCACACCCAGCCCCCTAATTGGTTGTATGTTTTTTGATCCCAATACTCGGTTCTACCCTCAATGTTTACCGTCCGAGGGGTGCCGAGGTCCGCAAGAGGCCTCGGACGAAATAGTTTAAGGTCTTTGCCTAGGACCTACGGGATTACGCTCACTGTTTAACGTGCCGGCGCCCGTACACTCGCCTAACCTCCCTAGTTGGCCGTACGTTTCCTTTACCTGAGAATAAATACTTTCCGGACAATTTCTGGTGGTTGGTTGCTGCGGAGAATCACTTTCCCCCGTTCGTTATTTTTTATCGCTTGTCGATCAACTGGCCCAACTGTTCGGATTCTACTACTAAAGCCTCGACCGGGAAAAGAAAGAAAAATGAATGAGGACCGCCCTCCCCGTCTCCTCCACTCGTGAGACTTTCCCGCAAAATCCCGTCGTTTTCCCGAGAAAATGCGCGAGCGGGAGGGCGACGGCCCCGACCGCAGCCACCACCACCGGCGGCGGCGGAGCCCGGCGGATCTGCTGCCCGTGGCGGCGTCCCCGAGGAGGGAGGAGTCGATGATCATGGACCTCGACCTCGATGCCTACGCGCCCTGGCCGGTGGTGGTGATGGATCAGCAGCTCCCCTTCGCCGCGAGCCCCGCGTCTCCCCTCTTCCCGTCCACCGCCTCCGAGCTGCCCTGCTCTCCCCTCTGGGCCTTCTCCGGCGTGTCCGAGGACAAGCTTCTCGCCGCCGCCGGCGCGGCAGCCGGCGGGGGAGCCGCCGCCGGGACCCGCCTCTCCGATTACTTTGTCGCATGTGAGTCTTGAGTTCGAGTCGGGTTTTTCGGATTGCGATTGATTGAGCTGGAGTTGGGTCGTTGGAAAGCTTTGTTTTTTTTTTCATCTGAGGCTGAGAATTGAGGGTTGACTATTTGTCCACCTGCGTTTTTTCACTTGCGTTTTTTTTTTTGTCTTCTCTGGTTTTGCGATCTTTGGAAAAAGTTGAGATTTTTCCTTGTTTGGGACTCACCTGAGTTCGTTGTATGGTACTTGACTTTTCTTTCCCCTTTGACTGATCGGGAAATTTCGTCTGACGATTCAGTTTTGTCTTCTCCCGCTTCGAAAAAACTTGGGATTCAAATTCTGATGTTTTTTCCTGCTAAGCCAAGGAGTTTGAATTGAAATGGTGGGATTGCTCCTGTCTCCAAAACCAGTGGCTCGTTGCCACTTCCACCTCTTATTTCACCTGAATTCATATTATTGTGTGAGAATTATGAATTTGAGAGTCCTTTCTCTCAACTGTGAAGTTACCTCTTGCTTGAAGTTTGATTTGTTCCAACTGTGTGCAATTGCCTGTGAAGCCACGCTAACTGAGTTCTGACTGAGAAGTTGTTTCCAAATATATAGATCATCAAAATTCAGAGACCGAAGCCCCTGCTGAGGATGATGATCGTAAAAAGCTGCCGTCACCGTTTTTGGCGCTCAAGGCATTTGAAAATCCTGATGGATACTGTAAGATCAAAGAAAGGATGACCCAGGCTCTTCGTTACTTCAAAGAATCGACTGAACAGCATGTTCTAGCTCAGGTTTGGGCACCGGTAAAGAATGGTGGTCGGTATGTCCTTACGACTTCAGGGCAACCCTTCGTTCTCGGGCCTAATACTAATGGGCTTCACCAGTACAGAATGGTGTCTCTGACGTATTTGTTTTCTGTGGACGGGGAGAACGATGGAGAATTGGGGCTTCCTGGTCGTGTTTTCCGGCAAAAGCTGCCTGAATGGACTCCTAATGTACAATACTACACCAGCAAAGAATATTGGAGGCTTGATCATGCTCTTCATTATAATGTTCAAGGAACCTTGGCTTTGCCCGTCTTTGAACCATCGGGGCAATCTTGTGTTGGCGTGCTTGAACTCATAATGACTTCACAGCAGATTAACTACGCACCGGTGGTTGATAAAGTCTGCAAAGCACTTGAGGTTGGGTTTTGTTTGAGAATCATGCTTTTCTTTCTTCTGAAACTCTCTTATTTGGCATTGGTGACAGTTTCATTCTTTATTGCATCAATTTGTTGGCGGTCAGTTTATGATAGTATTTAATCATTTAATCACAATGCAAAAGATAGCATTACAAGAATTGGCAGTCATACAATTTCAGTTTTCTGCAGGCAGTGAACTTGAAAAGTTCTGAAATCCTGGATCATTCAAACCTACAGGTAAAATGCACCGAGTTTGCACCACATCCCCAACTTAATGCTGGATATCAAGATACTGTGGTTTGCCTTTTCTTACATGCTTTAGCTTTTGAAACCAGATATGCAATGAAGGGCGGCACAATGCATTGGCTGAAATTTTAGAGATATTGACAGCCGTATGCGAAACCCACAAGCTACCTCTGGCTCAAACCTGGGTCCCGTGTCGGCATCGCAGTGTTCTGGCTGATGGCGGTGGCCTGAAAAAGAGTTGTTCTAGCTTTGATGGTAGCTGCATGGGACAAGTCTGCATGTCCACAACTGATGTGGCATTTTATGTTGTAGATGCTCATATTTGGGGCTTTCGGGAAGCTTGTGTTGAGCATCACTTACAAAAGGGTCAGGGGGTCGCTGGGAGGGCTTTCTTGTCCCAGAACTCTTGCTTCTGCAAAGACATCACCCAATTTTGCAAAACCGAGTACCCTTTAGTGCATTATGCACGAATGTTTGGGTTAACCAGTTGTCTTGCAATCTGCTTACGAAGTAGTTATACTGGAAATGATGATTATGTTTTAGAATTTTTCTTGCCCACTGGCATCACCGATAATAATGAGCAGCAGTCATTATTGAGCTCTTTATTGTCTACAATGAGGAAGCATTTCAAGAGTCTTATGGTTGCTTCTGGGAAAACACTTCAACTGGAGGACAAATCTATTGAAGTTATTGAAGCTGTGCTGAATGGGAGACTTGATTCGAGAGTTGACAATCTTCAAGTACCTACATATACAGAATTATTGGCTGGACCCGATTACTTGCCAAACGGAGGAGCGGCAAAGCTGTTAGATTCATCAAAGCAGCTGCTAGTGGATGTCATCAATGCAACCAATGATGGAGTCAATTCTGTTGTAGCAATTGCAAGTGAGGATGCTGTTACTATTCCAGAAAATAATGTGATGAAAAAGAAATCTGAGAAGAAGCGAGGAAAGGCTGAGAAATGTATTAGCCTTGAGGTTCTTCAGGAATATTTCGCTGGCAGCCTTAAAGATGCTGCAAAGAGCCTCGGCGGTACGATCAATTTCTCTTGCTTCTATTGGCCACTATTTATCTCATCGTTTTTATTTGGTGTTTCGCCTCACATAGGAATTTGATTGCATTTTCTCATTTTATATCTAAAGTTGTATGCTTACCTCTTTCCAGTTTGCCCAACAACAATGAAACGAATCTGCAGACAGCACGGGATTTCAAGGTGGCCGTCCCGCAAAATTAGCAAAGTCAACCGTTCTTTATCAAAGTTGAAGCGTGTCATTGAATCTGTTCAAGGTGCTGAAGAAACATTCAGTGTAAGTGCTTTAGCTACAAGTCCACTTCCTGTTGCTGTTGGTTCTATTTCTTGGCCTTCCAGCTTGAAAGGGTCCAATGAGCAAAACCCACTGGAAGCCAAGGTACTTGAAGCACAAGGTGGAAGGATGAATCCGTCCCCATCCAAGTTACCCAGAACTGATGAAGAGGCTGCGATGCAAAATAAATCTCATGGGAGGGTGCCTCACGAGGAGCAACTCTCAAACGAGCATGGCGGGTCTCCACCAGAATTTGCTGGAGCATCAAGCAGATCTACATCTAGAAGTGGCTCGAGGGAACAGAGTGCCGGTACACCTACTTCTCATGGTTCGTGCCAAGGTAGTCCGGCCAATGAAAGTTTGCCCGTGAAGGATCAGTCTGATTCTCCACACAATGATCAATGCACAAAAAGAGGGGGCTCTCCAGAAATGATGTTTAAGTTGACAAATGCGCTGAACTTCTCCGCTGCATATTCAATGCCTGATGCTCTAGTAGTTACAGAACTTCAAGAACCATTTGGAGGAATGCTAATTGAGGATACTGGAAGCTCAAAAGATTTGAGAAATCTGTGTCCATCAGTTGCAGATGCAGTTTTGGAAGATCGGGTCCCAGAGTCCAGCTGGACAAATCCCCCATCCTCTGATATGGCTTCCAAACAAGTGGCAACTTTTCTTAGAACAACGCCTCGCGCTACACCTAGGCAAGACATGACGTGTGTGACCATCAAGGCTACGTACAGAGAAGACATTATAAGATTCAGGATATCACTAAGTTCTAGTATCGTGGAGCTGAGGGAACAAGTGGCGAGGAGGCTGAAATTAGAGGTGGGTACCTTTGATATCAAATACCTTGATGACGATCAGGAGTGGGTTTTGATAGCCTGCGATGCAGACTGGCAAGAATGCATGGACATCTCGCGATCATCTGGCTGTAATATGATCAGGCTGTTAGTTCATGATGTGATGGCGAACCTGGGAAGCTCCTGTGAAAGCTCAGGGGAATGACTTTAGGAATGTAAATATACTTTGTGTGTTGTACCACTTTCTTTTTGTTAGTGTGGCAGGTTAGAAGCAGATGCAAAGAGATTGTATGCGACTTGTATAAAAAATTTCGGAGAATTTTAGGCAATTCTTCCTTTGTTCACTCTTATCGTACGAAAACAGTTGGTTTGATTTGACCCTTCCAATAGCATTGACATCATTTTCTCACCATTATACCCTTTCTCCGACCTTGCTTTACTAGAAAGCAGAATTTAGTATGGTCATCTTCTTCACATTATTCATCTGGTCTATCAGAATTTTACCCTCATGGAGCTCCGAAAACACATAAATTCTCACCCCTTTTATCTTGAACTTTAAGCCACTAGCGACCGGACGTATTGCGAATTGTGATCTCACAATCAGTTGGATGGCCCCATGTGTAAAAGACAATTTGAAATGTGGTCGTTCCCGAGCAATCCCACAGCGAAACCATGAATGAAATGAGCATCCAACAAAGTATCTGCCAATCAAGGAACATAGATTCCAAAATGATATGTGTATATAATATAGGCCCGCCATTTGAAAAATCATGGTAAGGCATTATGAAGTTGTTATACACCAAATAGTTCTCTTCCTCGGTGACGAGCATAAAATGGCTGTGAAAAGTGGGTATTGCTACACATTTCACAACACTACACCAAGGTTGAATTCCGTATGAGAATATACATCAGATGGCATGGGTAAAATAAATATCCAACTAGGCAGGGATGAGGCTTCCTCAGCTGTAGGCAAAAGCAAATCCGAGTTTTGCAGAATCTGCCGCTGAAGAATGGATATCTGGAGAGCCTAGTCTGGCTCGAAAAATATTGGCAACAGACATTTGCCTAACAAATCGAGAAAAACGCACCCAATTGTTGTATTCAAACATGTTTTTATCCATCCTAACAAAGTTGAACGAAAAGGTCGGCTTTTCTAGACCATCTGAGTAAAACTTCGACATTTTTAGGACCTGTTGAAATGACCTATCATCTAAATTGCTTGTGCAGTTTTCACCTTCAAGGGGTACATCACAGACCCTAGCAGCCAAAAGGAGCTGTCTGAGAAAGCCTTCAGGGCTACTGACCGGGTTCATCTGCTTCTCTTCCACATCCTGCATTTCAAAGCATGTAGAGCATAAAGTAAATCCATACCTACCAAACATGCGAGTGATTGGTAGGTAGCCATCTCTCGTTGAAGTATTGTAATAGCCTGCAGTTAATTCAGATGCATGAGACTCTGTGCCATAGTGCCAGTGAATTCCGGCCACTTTTGCTGATGTATTCACTTCAATGCCGCGGAAGATCGTCTCAGCTTCCCTGCATATCCTCTCTCCATGCAAAAGCAGCATCCCCGAGTACCACTCAAGGAAAAATTTACCATAGGCTGTATTCCAAGAGCCTTCATCACTTTTAAAAAACTCAGTATTCTCCAGGTCCTGCATCAAATTGCCAGAGCCAATAGGTCGTCCACTTCCCCATTCACGCATTCCAATCTCTCGTGCACAAGCATTTAATGATGCAAGCATATACTGGCCAGAGCAAGGAAACAATAACAATGTCAATATAAGTCATAATTCAGGATTATAAAACCAGAAGACAAAAGAAAAGGAGAGAGCAGGCCCTTGCATGGGGAAAGGAGTGGAGACCAGTAGAAGCAACCAGGTACAAAAGAACTAAAGCCTGATTGAAACATTTTCTGTGCAAATACAGTATAAACCTAATTTCCCTGCATTCATACCTTATCATAGCATTGAAACTCTCCAAGTTCACGCGACCGCCAAGCCCACATCAGCTTGTGGGAAGGACATGAAGGATACCTTAATTCACCAGCAGGACCCATCCCAACTTGAACTCCCTGAAGAGAATAACATTAACGAATGGGCAACTGAATCTAGGATTTAGGTATCTATAAAACATATCATATGACCTTACAGTTATGACATCGCCAAAAAAGGACCTAAATGCGTCCCTGAAGTTCCTCATAAAATCTGCATATGCTTGAATGGGTGATCGTCCTTGCAGCACAGGAAGAATGTCACATCCTAGGGAAATGTATTCCGTACTCCTCCTTCCTAATCTATCTGAATAAGTTATATCAGGGTCTTTATCCATCTGTTGAAGCACCCAAACAGGCAGAGGTATCCTACAATAACACAAAGGTATCGGAGCCATAAAATAAGACTATGGCGTAAAACGGCACTGACCAAATCCGGATAATTTTGAAGCAAGACAAATCAGTCAAAGGGTACGGTTAATTTGCCGGAGAAAATGTTAATCAACAGAAAAGAGAAAAGTTATGACCAAAAAAATTGACATTATATCAGTACATTAAAAAAAAAAACTGAGCTAGAGATCCTTCAATTGAGTAGAATGAAACTTCCAAGAACAAACTTCATGGACTACCTATATCAAGGTATCATGCAAAAAGTATCACATAGTATGCATATAAGACTTGGTATGATTTCCTTTTAGGGAAACTTAGGTAACTGCAGAAAATTTTCCATCAAACACCAGATCATGCATAAGCTCTAGGCACAGTAGCTTCACAATCAGGGACAACAAATCATGGTTGAAAAAATCGTTATCTGTTTAATGACTTTCTTGTAGAAATGTCAGTGACATAGGACAGAACTGTTGGAGGCAACACCCAATAGAAGCCGCAAGAATAACAAAGAGAAAGAAAAGCAGGGGGCACAAAAAATGAAGGAACTCCAACACGCTGGAAGACACGACAACATTCCTTTCAAGTCCGTAAAATAAGCAAATTCAAAGTTACTCAATATCCTTCAACAGCAAGTAATTGAAGGAAAAGTCAACATTGGTGTGCACCTCATGTCCATGTGCAGATGAAGTCAGCCAAGGCTGAGTCAGTTCGTGCATCTATGTACAGCTTGTAGTTGTTGTTGTAGAAGAGTGTTTCAGAGAGCCAACGAGAGAGGCCACCAGATGCAAAACGTGAACTTCGAGAGAGAGAGAGAGAGAGAGAGAGAGAGAGAGAGAGAGAGAGAGAGAAAGGCAACGCAGCCAGATAGAGAGAGTTGCTCTCTATCAGTGAGAGATAAACAGATTAGTTGAGAGTGTGTATCAGTATAAGCAAGTATAGCTTTGAGTATTTTGAGTGTGGTGAGAGAAAATATATTGCAATGGTCATGTGAGATAATATTTGATTGTTATACTCGTACCGTAGTTTGGTATAAGAGTGTATCTCGAGTTGTCGATAACAATTCTCTCGTGTTACCAATATAACGCTTCCACATACCCTATAAGGGGTATCAAAGTAAGGTTGCGCACTCTATAATTGGTATCAGAGCTAGCAGGCCAGGGACCAGAGCACAAGAGCCTAGGAGGTTAGGAAACGGAGTATCAAAGTAAGGTTACGCACTCTACCATTGGTATCAGAGCTAGCAATGGAATCCACAAGTTCTGTTCAATTACAACTTCCAAAGTTGAACGGAAGGAATTTCAATAATTGGTCCATCCAGATGGAGGTTCTTTTCAAATCGCAAGATTTGTGGAACCTAGTAGAGAATGGCTACACTAGATTGGCCGATGCTGAAGCATTCGAAGCTTTAAGAAAGATGGAGAAAGATTTGTTAGTGGAAACCCGAAAGAAAGATCAGAAAGCATTATTTACAATCTTTCAAGCCGTTGAGGAGACGATATTTGAAAAAACATCGAGCGTGGAGACCACAAAAGCAGTATGGGATATATTGCCAATCCTACAAAGGTAATGATCGTGTCAAGCGGGTGCGGCTCCAAACACTTCGAGGAGATTTCGAGTCTTTACGCATAAATGACTCTGAATCAATCTCGGCATACTTTGATCAGGTGCAGACTATTGTTAACCAATTGAGGGTTAATCGTCAAGGACTCCAAGATGTTCGAGTTGTAGAAAAAATCTTAAGGGCTTTGACTAAGAGATTTGACTACGTTGTTGCGGCAATTGAAGAAGGCCAAGATATATCAACCATGACATTGGAGTGGTTGATGGGTTCATTATGCTCGCATGAGCAAAGAATGAATCAGAAATCCATCGGTTTGTATCCCAACCAAGCACTGCAGAGTTGGGTGGTTCGCTCAAGTCGAGGAGATTATCAAGGTGGACGAGGTCATGGAGGTGCCTAAGGTAGAGGTGAAATTTTGAATTTCACCAGAAAGTATAAAACACGTGACAAATCAAAGATCAGGTGTTTTAAGTGCAATAAATTCGGACATTACAAATCCAAATGTCAAGAAGAGGTGACAGAACATGCACATATCTTCAATGATGACAAAGACGTGGTGCTAGCATGTGCCCTGAATGATGAAAGTTCTAAATGAGATTTCAAGAGCCAGAGGAGAAATGGGCACTGACGCTAGAGATGGCAAGCAGTGGAAAAGTCACTGGCAGAGGCGACCAGCAGTGAGAAGCACTCAGCCAAGGGGAGCTCACCAAAATCGCGACAAGGACAACAGAAGGCATAGCGGACGGTGCTACATCTGTGGCAAAGTAGGTCAGTTTGCTAGAGTCTATTGGTTCAGGAGAGAAGAAGGAAATGCAACAACTTCTTTCAAGAAGAAGAACAACAGTAAAGAAGAATGGAGTCTTCAAGCGACTGTTGCGGCAGAGGAGCAAGAAGAGTTCGAAGCCACCGATATCATCGAGACAGATGATGTGATCGCCATTAAGATGTCCCTGAAGAAGAGCAAGTCGAGGGAAAACTCAAAGAAGCAAGTAGTAGCTTCAACAAGCAGCTTTGAGAAGGAACTGCAAGAGATGCAGAAAATATTGAAAGAGAAAGACGAAATGTTGAGGCAAAAGGACAAGGAGCTCAAGCTAAAAGAAAAAAAGAGCATGAGAAGCTCTGGTATGAGCTCAAGAAGTTGCAGAAGCTCAAGAATGCTGCCCATAGAAAAAGATCCTAAAGGGCAAGGATAAATGGAAGAGTGTAGAGAAGAAGCCCTATGAGAAAAAGGATCGAGATGTCTACACCGAAATGCTTCAGATGGAGTTGAATCAATTGAAGCATGAAATGAAAACCGTGAAAGAGAGACTCAATCGCATGAGTTGCAATCAAAAAACTTTTGCAAAAGATTTGAGTGGGGAGACTGCAAAGAAAGAAAAAGAGACTGACGCGCAAATTGAAATGGCGTTGATGAAATCTGAGCTTTGCAAGGCCCAGTCGGAAGTCGGTAGTCGTAGAGGCAACGAAAGAAGACGAATACCAGATGCTATAGCATAAGAGTACTCGGTGTTGAGGGGGAGTGTTGGAGTCAACACCTAATAGAGGCCGCAAGAATAACAGAGAGAAAGTAAAGCAGGGGCACACAAAATGAAGGAACTCCAAGACGCCGGAAGACATGACACCATTCCTTTCAAGTCGGTAAAATAAGCAAATTCAAAGTTAGGCAATATCCTTCAACAGCAAGTAATTGAAGGAAAATTCAACATTGGTGTGCACCTCTTGTCCATATGCAAATGAAGTCGGCCAAGGCTGAGTCGGTTCGTGCATCTATACAGCTTGTAGTTGTTGTTGTAGAAGAGTGTCTCAGAGAGCCAACAAGAGAGGTCACCAGATACAAAAGGTGAACTTCAAGAGAGAGAGAGAGAGGCAACGCAACCAGATAGAGAGAGTTGCTCTCTATCAGTGAGAGATAAACAGATTAGTTGAGAGTGTGTATCTGTATAAGCAAGTATTGCTTTGAGCATTTTGAATGTGGTGAGAGAAAATATATTGCAATAGTCGTGTGAGATAATATTTGATTGTTATACTTGTACCGCAGTTTGGTATAACGAGTGCATCTCGAGTTGTCTATTACAATTCTCTCGTATTACCAACATAACGCTTCCGCATACCCTACAAGTGGTATCAAAGTAAATGTTGCGCACTCTACAAGAACAAGCCAATGCAGATGACATGCATGCAAAGGACCTCATTATATCACCAATTCGCTGCAGATGCAGATGAAGATTTCGTGGTAGAAGTTCATGGTAGCAATACTCTCTCTCCCTCTCTCTCTCTGGGACAAACCTCGTGTTGCCCACATTTCTCTAAAAGATTTAGATTTCTCATCTATTGCTTATGGACTCGGAATAACATCATTTAACCTCCCCCCCCCCAACTCATACAGCATCCTATCAAACCAAAAGCCCTCGACTTCATTCGAAGTGATATGCCTCTCAATCCTAACAAACAGTTCAAAATAATTGGTGAGCCACATTGCATTCATCAATCAATAATCACAAGCAATACAGATCACGCATATATCGAAAAGCATAAAAATCACACCAACCAGTGAGGATCCCCAGGCCCAGTGCCACACTGGTGAAACCCCATCACTGCCCTAACCTTCAATCCACAGCGCCTCGCCATCGTCACAATCTCCCAGTATCCATCCCAATTGTAAACCCTAGGCTCTTCCCTCTCCACCAGCCCCCACCACACCTCCATCACCACCCCCTCCACCCCCGCCGCCGCGAGGGCCCGGAACGACTGCGCCATCGCCCTCCTCCGCCTCACCTGCCCCGCGCCGGGGCCCACGGCGTCGGCGGGGAGCGCGACGAACACCGGCGATCCCCCCAGGCGTGGGGCGGCGGAGGAGAGCGCGTGGTGGAGCTCGTACGGGCTGAGGTCGCCGTTATCCGGCGAGACGGAGCCGCTGCCGGCGCCGGAGGGGGTGGAGGAGTTAAGCCGCGCCGAGGCGGCGAGGCGGCGCCGGTGAGGAGGGGGGTGGTGGGGGAAGGAGGCGGCGATCGGCGGGGGGCGGGCGAGGCGGGCGAGGCGGGCGGCGGAGTCGGGGCGACCGCAGCAGAAGGAGGCGGAGACGCTGGGAGGAGATGCGATCGCCATTGGAGGGAACTTCGGAGGTGTTAGGGTTTGGACTCCTCCATGAACTTGCAGAAATGGAGAGAGAGAGAGAGGGAGGGAGAGTGCTTCCTGTGCACAACAGTGCGAGGAGAAATTGGGATCACAGTTTTCCATTTTTGTCCAGGTTTTATTAATTTAATTAGGCTAAAATACTGACAATTAGTGCGCGATTGGTGGGTTTTTTTTGCTTTTAAATTTTATTTTTTCTTCTAATTATTAAAAAAAAATCTATTAATAGCAGCATAAAGGATCGCGACTTTTTTAAGATTTTCTTGATTTAAAAAATAACATGGGTTTATGTAATTCCTTCTTAAGGATTTAATCCTTCTTCCTACCAAAATAATAACCCCAATAGAAATAATAAAAACAGAAATGATATATATACTACTAACGATGATTGCGATGATGGTGATGATTTCTGGTACTGTTCAAAAAGTAATATTTAGGTCTAATTTTAAGTATATAATTTTAATTTGCAATGGTTATTGTAACAATAAATAATTGGAAAACCCCTTGGAGAGCATGAATAACAAGCAATTCAATATCCATGGGATAATTATGAAAAAAATCTTAAACCTATTACATTTGTATTAATTTAGTCCTAAACTTTCAAATTGATTAATGTAGTCACAAATCTTTTGAGAATTTAACAATGTAGTCCATCGCCAGTGTGGACGCCAACTGTCCTCCATGACACGGATCAAAGCTTATGATGATATTTTTTTAATAAATTTTAATTTCGTTTCTTTTCTTCTCTTTTCTTTTTTTTCTTTTTTATCCTTTCACTGTGGTCGATCTCGCCCATGCCTGGCGAGGCCTTGCCCATCGCAGGCCTATAATGAAAAAATAAATAAAAGAAGAGAAGGAAAAGAAAAGAAAAGGTATTGGCCGTGTCACGTAAGATGCCAGGAGTCTATATCAGTGATTTCCGATTAAGTTGAAATAAACTGGCAAAATATCAAAAGGTTTAGGATTAAATTTACCAAATTGAAAGGTTTATAACTGAATTGACATAAAAACAATAAGTTTATAACTTTTTTTGTAATTTTTTTAATATTCATTGTCATTTTGCTTCCTCCCCTAGCCACCCCTAGCCATTACCACAATATCTATTTATATAACTACCATATGACTTTAAACTTTGTGGGGCTAAATTTTAATTTTGCGACTTTTCTTAAAGTAAAAAAGTTGATACTTTTCGAAATATACAAATATTTAAAGTGTACAATTTATATTATCTAATCATACTTTTTAAGACTCGAAAATGTTTTCTAAAATTTTAAATTTTACGGGAAGATCATTAGCAGAAGTACAAGCAGTTCTTGGAGTTTTAAAACCAACACTCTACCTAAAAATATATACCATAACTAATTACAAATAGCTTTTAAGATCCGTTACAGAGAGTTCTGAGAAAGTAACATGTTCCTAAAATATTGATAATTAAATATTCACACAAACTGAATACATCAATCCACATTAATATTCTCGCTTAGTTAATAAAGACCTACTTAATATTTTAATGCGTGATTAAAAGATGTGCATAAGTGTAAAAGTGTCCACAAGGTATTAAAAATTTACTATAGTATAATGGATAATGGACTCTAGTATTGATGTCGGCGACAACATCATTGATGACAATAGTGGTTAATGGCTGAGGTGATAATGTGTCGGGGTTGTGACGATGAACCAGTGACAGTATTATGAACGACATGGTGGTGAAACTAAGAAGCTATGTAAAGAAGATGATCGTTTAGGCGGTAGTAGCGATTCCCATGTTGGTACCACATTATATCTCCATTTGTAATGGAGTGTTGAAAGATGATTTTTTTTCTTGAAAAAATGACACAAATGATCCTTGAACTTTCACTCGATATGCAATATGATTCATGAACTTCTAATTTGTTTAATGTGGTTCATGAATTTTAGCTCGATATGCAATATCATCCTTGAACTTTCAATTTATTTAATGTGATTCATAAACTTTTAATATATGTTTAAGTTAGTCTACGAACTATATGAAAATATTCAATGTGGTCCCTAAACTTAAATTAATGAAATGATAACATTGAATATTTTAATATAGTTTAGGGACGAACATAAACATGTATAAAAAATCCATGATCACTTTGAACAAATTAAAAATATAGACACGACATTACGCATTGGGCTAAAGTCGAGGGATCACATTTAACAAATTAAAAATCTACGGACTACATTGCACATTGGATAAAAGTTTATGAACTATTTGTATCATTATCCTCTTTTTTCTTTGGTTGAGGTTCAGCCACTTTATGTCCTTGGAAAAAATATAGGGAAATATAAAGAATAAGTTCCATTTTTCACCCAATAACTAAGAATATGCCTCAATTTTTCAAAATACAAATTTCCCATCTCAAGATAAATTTCTTACTTTGAAAAGATCAAATTACCCATTTTTTGCAAATTCGAAGAGAAAAAGAAATTGGAAATGCTAAAACACTTTCATGCAATACAAATAATTTTTTTGTTAAATTAAGGCCTCATTTGTTTCGTAAAAAATGTAATATTTCTGAAAATTGTAGGAAGTGACAATATTTTCACGTGTTTGGTAGAAATCTGAAAATTGAACTGAAAAATATTAAATATTTTCAGCCGTTTGGTTTGAAAATCTAATTTGATTTTCCTTCACGCACTCCTTTTATAATTTTTACTTTTATTTTTGCCTTTCATTTTTTCTTTTAAAAAAAGATCGAGTTTTTAGTTATTTGAAAAATTCGAAAACTCAGATACACTTTCCACCGTTTTGACTCAAACCCAACGTGATCTCGACGCGTAAGATCTCCATCACATCCAACGGCCAGGAACCTCCCAACGCCAGGGGCCATCGCCATTGGCTCGGCCACCCCATCCCCGCAACGCGATTGGTCCACGTCATCGCCGATGACATGTTCTGACGCTGCACCTTGCAGCAGACGGAATTTCGCTCCCTATATAAGCAAAATGGGTCAGGAGAGCTCTCTACGTAGCCGATCCGTTCGCATCTCGCGGAACCTCCATTGTCATCGGATTCAAGCTCCGAGAAGGAACAGAGGGAGAGAGAGAGACAGAGAGAGAGAGAGAGAGAGCGAGTTGTAGACGCCATGGCTGGCTCGTGGAGAGCTCGCGGTTCGTTCGTCGTGCTGTCGATCCTGCTCTTCGGTAAGATTTCACCTCCGAACGATCCGTGCTCTCGCTCGTAGATCTCAGTCGCTCGTCGGTCGAAGATGCTGGTTTAGTGTGTTGTTTTAGCGAGTTTTTCGGAGTGTTGCTTGATCGCTGTAGCGCGGTAGATCTGGTCGATTCGAGTGTTTCGGGATCTGCTGCATCGGCTTGCGACGCCTCCTTTTTTAGGCGATCGTTTGGTTCGATCAGTCTTGCGATAGGTTTGATTTGTTCGAACGCGACATGGATGGCTTTGAATGATCTCTGTCGGATGCGTTTACGTCATGTGTTTTGCTTGGGGGGACAATTGAACTTGCGGAACCGCTCGATTGTCGGATTTGAGGCAAGCGGGGTAGATAGAGGCGAGGAATGTTGGAAGTTTCTCTTTGTTGTGTCGGATCATCGTACCGATTCTTTCGGCTGCCTCGCACGGGTTAGCTTTAAGTGGCAAGCTTTTTTTTGCCTTTGGTTGGAGTAGATGGCTGTTGCCTAGCTTAACTATATTGTTGACTTGGTCTTGCGTGTTTGCTTGATTTACATGTACGCATTCATTGTGTGTGATATCAGTTGCATGTTGATTTACCATGTTAGTGTGGTTTTCCTTTTATTTTTGCCATCCACTTTTGGTCTAGGCGCTATGTGTTGCATGATGATAATGCTACTTGATGCTCCCATAAGATTGGAAGTTGCTTCTGTCGAATTACTGTTAAGGACTTTGAGCATTTTGCAGAGGCAATAATCTCTCTATTCTTGGTGACAGGATGTCTGTTTGCAATTTCCATTGCGAAAGAGGAAGCCACAAAATTGGGTACAGTTATTGGCATTGATCTCGGCACAACCTACTCATGTGTTGGTGTCTACAAGAATGGTCATGTTGAAATTATAGCGAATGACCAAGGAAACCGTATCACTCCATCGTGGGTCGCTTTCACTGACAGTGAGAGATTGATCGGTGAGGCTGCTAAGAACCAGGCAGCTGTTAACGCTGAAAGGACGGTCTTTGATGTCAAGAGACTTATTGGAAGAAAGTATGCATCCTTCTATTGTCATGTCTTTGTTTCTGGATTTTGTGGGATATGATGCTGAGTGAGACCATTATTTGACAGGTTTGAGGACAAAGAAGTTCAGAGGGACATGAAGCTGGTTCCGTACAAGATTGTTAACAAGGACGGTAAGCCTTACATTCAGGTCAAGATCAAGGATGGTGAGACCAAGGTTTTCAGCCCTGAAGAGATCAGTGCCATGGTTTTGACCAAGATGAAGGAAACAGCTGAAGCATTCCTTGGAAAGAAGATCAAGGATGCCGTTGTCACTGTTCCAGGTGTGTAACTATCAACTGATCTTCAGTTCACTTTCCTTTCAATGTGGATAAACTTGTCAATCATTTTGGTTGTCTTGACTATTGTGACACTTTCGTCAATATGCAGCCTACTTCAATGATGCCCAGAGGCAAGCTACCAAGGACGCTGGTGTTATTGCTGGACTTAATGTTGCTAGAATTATCAATGAACCCACTGCTGCTGCCATCGCGTACGGCTTGGACAAGAAAGGTGGTGAGAAGAATATCCTTGTGTTTGACCTCGGTGGTGGAACATTCGACGTCAGCATCCTGACAATTGATAATGGTGTCTTTGAGGTTCTTGCCACAAATGGTGATACCCACTTGGGAGGTGAGGATATATACTTTTAACTGAGTGGACTGACTTTAATGTATTGCATAAATAACATGTTTGTTTACTAATTATGTGCTTTTTTGCAGGTGAGGATTTCGATCAGAGAATCATGGAGTACTTCATTAAATTGATCAAGAAGAAGCATGGCAAGGATATCAGCAAGGACAACAGAGCTCTTGGTAAACTTAGGAGGGAAGCTGAGCGTGCCAAGAGAGCTCTGAGCAGCCAGCATCAGGTCAGAGTGGAAATTGAATCGCTCTTTGACGGCACGGACTTCTCTGAGCCATTGACCAGGGCAAGGTTCGAGGAGTTGAACAACGATTTGTTCAGGAAGACAATGGGACCTGTGAAGAAAGCCATGGAAGATGCTGGTTTGGAGAAGAACCAGATCGATGAGATTGTTCTTGTCGGTGGAAGTACCAGGATTCCTAAGGTTCAACAACTTCTTAAGGACTACTTTGATGGGAAGGAGCCCAACAAGGGTGTGAATCCAGATGAGGCTGTTGCTTTTGGTGCAGCAGTGCAAGGAAGTATCTTGAGCGGAGAGGGTGGTGAAGAAACCAAAGGTATGCACAGCTTCACGCGCACATGCTTGAATGCTTGTTTTTTCAGATGATTTCAATTTCTTAGGCTTGGTCGTGAGAGATGATTTACTAGACTACTCACTGACATATGGCAATACTCGATGCAGATATCCTTCTCTTGGATGTCGCTCCCTTGACTCTTGGTATTGAGACTGTCGGTGGGGTGATGACCAAGTTGATTCCTAGAAACACAGTCATCCCTACTAAGAAATCACAAGTTTTCACTACTTACCAGGACCAGCAGACCACCGTATCCATTCAGGTACCATACTCCTCCTCTTCTTCTTTTTTTCCTTTCTGGAAGATGGAGTTATTATGTTAGAAGGAATGAAACTTAGTCGGGTTGCTTCGGTGCTGTAACAGGTGTTTGAAGGCGAAAGGAGTCTCACTAAGGATTGTAGGAATTTGGGAAAATTCGACTTGTCTGGAATTCCCCCAGCTCCAAGGTTTGTGTTCTATCTGTCTGACACCTTTCTAACATTTGGTTATTCCATCATCAAAATTGCTTTTTTAACTGCTAGCTGGTAGTAAAACTCATACCATTCTTATATCGAACAGAGGAACCCCACAAATCGAAGTTACATTCGAGGTTGATGCCAATGGTATCCTGAATGTCAAGGCTGAGGACAAGGGCACGGGTAAATCTGAGAAGATCACCATCACGAACGACAAGGGTCGTCTCAGCCAGGAGGAGATTGACCGGATGGTCAGGGAAGCCGAGGAATTCGCAGAGGAAGATAAGAAGGTGAAGGAGAGGATTGACGCAAGGAACAGCCTCGAGACTTACGTCTACAACATGAAGAACCAGATCAACGACAAGGACAAGCTCGCCGACAAGCTCGAGGCCGACGAGAAGGAGAAGATCGAGACCGCCACCAAGGAGGCCCTCGAGTGGCTCGATGACAACCAGGCTGCCGAGAAAGAAGACTACGAGGAGAAGCTCAAGGAGGTCGAGGCCGTGTGCAATCCAATCATCACTGCCGTCTACCAGAGGTCAGGCGGAGCCCCAGGCGGTGGAGAGTCTTCTGAAGATGACGATGATTCGCACGACGAGCTCTAAACGGTTTTCTGTTCGAGAGCTTATGCCAAGAAAGGCGGGAGAGAGAACGGACGATTAGGTTTAGACTAGGGAAGACTCGGGTGTTAAATTTTTGTGACATGGAATACTCGGGATCAATGGTTCCCCTTCGCTTGGTTCTTTCGGGATATGATGATACATTTTATTAGATCACTTTTCTTCTTCTTTTCAAGTACTTGTAATTCTACTTATCTGAAAAACTGTTTCCCAGATTTTGGTCACCGTCCTTGCGTTCGCCTCTAGTCTTTCATGTTTGAAAGCGGAAACGTAAAGCTCAATTCTCTGTACGCAGTCGTTGACGGTCCAGCTCAGAACTAGCCAACGTGGGCTGTGGTGTGACCGATAGCGGGTGCGTGCGTGCGTGCGGATTAGTTGATCTCGTCAAGAACGCAATTCGAAAAGTGGACTCGACCGACGAAAGATGTTTGCCTAATCGGCTGCGGTGACTTTAAATGCTAATGTAGCTCTGTAATCTGGTTTGAATTTGTTGTCCAGGTAATCCGTAACCAAGATTGTATCTAACATAGTAGTCATGGGTGAAACCAAAATATTTGTACAAACCAACAAAGTAATCCCATCTCCAACGGTCCAAAGGTTCAATTCTTTGTAATATTCTGAACCATTCATGAACATCACAACAAATAAATAAAATTAAAACATCTATAGCTCCTACATAAATAAGGAGCTGCTCAGCCGGAGTTTGATAGAATATAAAATAAAGACATACAAGCGAGAACCACAATCCCAAGGAAAAGGCAGATAGTATAAGAATCGAGTAATGATGTGTCGGGGCATTCTTGAGGTGATATTCAAACTCGCACATTGACAATGGAGTTTTATGAGGCTAGGGTGAGTGGTTCTAGATTTCGTACAGATTCCACTTGAAATCTGGAACTTTATTCATAGGAACAAGTTCTTCATTTTTTTGAATTTGGAACTTACCTTACATACCTTGAAACTTGGAACCGACCTTTCTAGAGTCTACCTAGGTTCCACCTATATTTTTAATTGAACAATTTTAGTGACTACCACTTGTTGCTACGATCCACTAACCGCAACTTATATTTAGACACACGAAGAATATGAAACATTAATAAATCATAAAATGAAAACTCAAACTAATGATTCCATATTATACTCATAATTTAATGCCATGAAACAAGCAGGATCATGCGAAGATATAGATCAAGAAAAAACACAAAAAACTTATTTAAGGTTTCAAGTTTCAGCTTCCAAGTTCCACCTATCTAGAATCAGAAACTTATCTGTCGAAACAGGTTTCGCAATTTTTGAAACCCGAAACCTACATTGCATACCCTAGAACTTAAAACCTACAAGTTCCACCGATTAAGTTCTTAGGTTTTAGGTTCTACCCTAAAATCATGCTCACTCTTATATGGACGATCAAGGAACACAAGGCTGGTCACCATTTTGATTAGTCTTTATCTACTCATCTTACTCATTGTCTTTCCCTTAAATGCGCTCGTGGGCAGTTCTTGCATTTGCTGCTGAAACAAATCAAAAGAATGTAGAGCAAAGCTCAAAGTAAAGAGTAGTTACAGGCTCTTATGACAGTTTGGAAATGGAATGTACATTGTGACATATACGACAAGGATTGAAGAATTCTATTGTAATCAATTCACCTAGATAGGATCATCAGAAGAGCAAGAATGATCATTGTTATCGTTTTGTCATTTTTCGAAACACGGGAGTTGGAATCCCATGCCTCCTTTGGTAATTGTGCCATACGCATCTTCGTCAGAGTTAAACACCGGCTTTAGGATCCCCTGAGCCTACTGCTACAACTCCCATCCCCTCTCCATCCGATGTACCTGCGGCCGATTCTTTGATCGCAATCTCGTCGCCATCCAACTTCTGCACGAGTTCATCGATCTTGCGGAATTGGAATGGCCACCTAGCGTTGTAGAGAAACTGGCGGAGATCGAACCTGTTATCTTCGGGGGAGTAACTCTGCAGCAAAACCAGAGACGTTGAGTGTTTTATGCAAGAATAAACTTCCTTGAAAGAGTATTAGACAAGGAACTTGCTCTCTAAAGCAACATACCTCTGCATGATAGGAAGGTGTCAGAACGGTCATTTTGTGTCTATTAATGGAATAGTACTTGAAGAAATGCTTCACTTTCTCAGCCACCTCCGCAGGAGTTAATTTCGTGCCCCATCTATAGCAGAGGTTCTGCAACAAGTGACATTGTGCAGAAACCATGAGTCCTCAAATAGGAAACATCACAGAAGGCACTTGAATCAAGATCCATAAATATCTATTGGTTAGGATTCTAAGTAATATGTCCTCGGTATCATGATTTGTCACATATATTAGGTCTGAAATGTCGTCAACCTCCTCAAATTCAACTAAAAAGGAGCACTAGAGTTCAGAACAAACCTGAAACATTGAAACTGGACCGCAGCGGAAAATTTTGCGCAATCGTCCGTAGACGGATAGTTCCTCATAGGTCATACCCATATCGACTTCATCCAGCTGCGCACAAGTAAGAAAATATGACTCAACAAATGAATTGCATGTCTTCATTTACTTCAATCCTAACTTGGCCGGCAAAATAAGAAAGTTTAGGAATGGTAAGTGCCTTAAAAAGGAAGATTATCAAGACAATTTAAGACATCTCAATACATTTTGCAGTTTTGGTTTACGAATGCTATATCGTATGTTTAAATCATGATGACATATCCGAAGCCAATAAAACATTAACAATATGGCAGGGAGTGAGATGTGTGAAATTTACTTAATAACTTGACCACAAACTTAAAATTATTCATGCTACTTTGAAGGAGGACCTGGCTATAGTCAGAACGTATAGGCTCCAGTTCAGCAGTAGGAGGAGCTGCTTCAACCTCTGCCAAGGATGAGTAACCAAGATGGTTGGCAGCCCATCGCAAAAATGACCGGAGATCCTGCTTGCTAATACTTCCAATTGGATTAATATCTGCGGAGCTACAATCATACTGCAAAAGAGACGAGTTACCATATGAAGATTGTCACTGTGGACCAAGAATGATGATACAAGTATAAAAAGATGCTTTCAATGAAAACGCACACATGCAATCACTCATGGCTGTACAAACACACCAACCTACCAGAATCCATGCATATATACGCAGACACATGTACATCCAGGAACATCCTCATTAGATCTTAGATGTCCGAATGCTCTAGCTTAAATTGTACATTGGCCTATGACTGTAAGTACTAAGTACGGTTGTGCAATTACATATAGTTTTATCTACATATCTCATGTGTAAATGTATACAAAGCTAATGCTGAAAAGAAGAGGAGGTATTGTTATAATAAACCTTCGTCAGGTAACCACGCAATCCTTCATCAACATTGGAGCTACCCAAAACAAGATAGAACCCCGACTTGTTGTGCACCCAGGGCAAGAGTGATGCCAACATAAATGCCAGGACCATTCTGATTCGTGCTTGAATGTTCTGCAACCCTAGGTTCTCAGCATTTGATCCCCCATCAACCTTCAAAAGAAAATCAGAATGTGAGAAAATTTGAAAAGAGTTTTTTTGAATTGGCATCCAGGCTGAACAAACTTTTTCTGCTTTTATTAGGAGACTTGCGCACGTTATCTTATGAAGCCACTTTACCTTATAGCGTGGTCTCTTTCCAGTAAGCTTTTCAAACAAAGAGAGAAGTGCAGAAACAACATTATCTATACAAACATCGAGATGCCAGGCACCGATCTCATCTGCCAACAGCTTTGCCCGTGATCTTGTGGCTTCTGAACTGAGAGAAACAAACCCTGTTAATGAACTAAATTAATTTCAGAATGCACATAGCAAACAATCGCATAAGATGGTCTGTCAGTCAAAAGATCCAATTAACACTAATGAGAACCATGGTCAATGAGTCATCACCGAGTCTCCCATAATTCTCTTTTTTGGCACACAAAGCAGTCAATCTCTCCTAACAGATCAGGATGGCCTTATTCTAAATGACTTTTACTATTTCCTCAATAAATCTTCATTACTTTATTAAATGACTTGTTCCTCTTTGGTGATCATCAGTGTCAAGAGAGGCTTCACAAAGAACCAGGTATTAATTTGTGTCGGAGAATCTGGTATTAATGTCTGTCCAACCTGCCAAATGACTTAGCCCCCCTCGATGTTCATCAGTCTCAAGTAACTTTCTTTTCCCTTTTGATGGCCGGTACCATGAGAAGGCAAGATTTCACAAGGAATTGGACCTCAATTGGGAGCAGACATGCACCCTAATGTTCAATTTGTCTATCCATTACCTTCAGTCAATTCTCATGTCTGATGATTGCATCTTTGCTCATGCTATCAAAAACTTGTAATTTCAGGTAAGGCCAAGGCACTTAGCATTATAGGAAATGTGGACAGCATAACTGACCAACGAACAGAACAATCTCATTAGCTGACAATAAGACGGAATACATATGCCAATAAGTTTGTGAAAAGACTGCTCCAAAATCTGTTCAAATGCTACCACAAGGAAAGCTAGAACATATACCCAACCAAATTCAGAACAGTAAACTCATAACACAAAAAGCATCTAAGGCATGAGATCGATTTTCTTCAGATTATTCATGATTTCTAAAGAGAAAAAACAAGCTTCTATTTTGTTCGTCTTTTTTTCTTTATTGAGTGCAGACCGAAGCACATACTGATCAAGGAGCTTCATATGAAACAAGAATTTTAGTTAGCAGAAGTTTACCTGTTTTCAGTTCCCATATAAACCGTGTAAAATATCCTCTTTGCAAATTCTCTGCTGTCAGTGGGGAATTGTCCATCAGCATACCGTCCAATGCGTATTGCATCAGCTTTCACTTCTTCATCACCATTTGCAATTTCTGTGACCATCAAGAAGTTTACACTGTCAAGACTGCCTGGTGGCGTGCGGGCTTGTGAAATAGGATAAAGCACCAAATGACCAGAGGACTCAGCCAAGAGGATTAGTCACTCCAACCAAATTACTAGATTGCTCTGCATTTGTCTATCCACTAGGTACTTAAATGACTCTGGCTAATGACTCCCATCCTGAAAAAGTCAGAAATAGAAGGTGGCAGGCTCCCACAGTCGACAAAAACCACCAAGCTTTTCCAACCAGGTGGACCCAGCTATATGGATCCATTCTTACACCATTTTGCCCTGTCTTGTACCAAATGCCATGTGACAGTCTAAAACAAGCTAATTTGAAGTTTCTAATGCAGTAGTGCTAATGCCCCACATCCTATCTGTCTATGAAGATAACTGAGAACCATCAACTCTAGATCTATACTTAGCAAGTGAACCAGGTTACATGGATCCATTCTTATGCCATTATGTCCTATCTTGTAGCAAATGCTACAGGATAGATAAAAAAGGCTAATTTGAAGTTTCTAGTGCAGAAGTGTTAATGCCCCAAATCCTGTCTGTCCACAAAGATAGCTGAAAACCACCAACTCAATATCTATACATGTAGGAACTCTGCATTCAATACTACCCACTGATAATATGAAACAACCCAAATCTGAAATGGGCAATGAAGATCTCAGAAAAGAAAAAAAAATTATGAAGGGCACGTTGGATCTGTGCAGAGTAAGGTCTCTGTTAAAACTTGACCTTTTACAACAAGTTGGCACATGCAGCCAACTATGGCAGCTACGGATGAGCTGTCCGCACCACCTGAGAGAGGAAGCAAAAAACCAGAGGCTCCACTTCTCCTTAGATAATCCCAGAGCCAGCAACCAGGTCCCAAGGCTATTTCCTCCTCAGGAGAATGATACTTGATCTATATACAATATGCAATTTCATTATGAGTCAGATATTTAATTAATGCTGCAGACAGAAATTGAACATATTAAACTCTTTATCTGGTGCTAGCAAGAAACAATTACTCTGCAAGATTTAAATGAAGTTATTGAAGGAAAACAAGATCCATTAGGTATACAGTTAAACAGAAAATAATTATTTTTGTCGCCAAATCACTTAACCTTACAATCAAGCCTTTAAATAAGCCAAACGAACGACCTATCAACCTAATTCGGCCAAGCAAGATGAGCTCCACATTATTATGAGACTACAAATGTTTTTATTACTACAAATGTTTTTATTACAAGGCCTCTTATATTCAGATATTGCAAAATCCTTCCCCTTTTCCCATTTCTCATTAAGTCAAATTGAGGATGGTGTGTTTCTATACAAGAAAGTGTTTCATGTTTAGATCGATCTGGACCTTTCCTAGCAATCATTTGAAGAAATATGAGGTTAAAGGCCAGGTCTATGTGAACAAATCATGTGCACAAGCATTTCTTAAAGAGAACTCACCTTTAGTGGACCTGAAAGGCACATCCGAAGATGGAATGATTGACAAAGATTGTAAGGTGCTGCTACTGATGGTACTTTAGTCTTAGCACTTGCTTGTTCTTGGAAACTACTAATAGATCCTCTAAAACTAGCAACCTGCCATCAATCTCACAAATTGAGGAATCTATCAAATCCATTCAAAAGTGAACATCAATTAATCAGGATATCAGTGAATAACTTTTTTTCCTTATTATTAAAAGAATTTTTTTACAGCATATAAAATCAAAACATCAATGGCGCGAAATCCATTAGATTCTTCTATTTCTAGACTCGTGCATTTGCCGACTACAACACAAATTATAATCAACTAACAAGAAGAAGGCCAGAGATCATGTCTTCTAGTCAGAAATCACAGCTCTCACCTTTTAAAGTGTTCTTTCCATTAAGTGTCTTTCATATGGTCAATCATTTCAGTGTAATATACAAGGCACTATTCCATAATTAAAATCAAAGATCTTGTCTAAAATACTACAAGTTTCTAAAATAACACCTTAAACCAAATCTACTAGCCTATCAAAGGCAATACTATCTCTTCCAACAAACCCCCCCCCCCAACCCCCCCAGGCCAAAAAAAAAAAAAGCACCCACCCTCCCACACACACAGAGAGTCAAGTTCATAGACTGTGTACATATTCCTGACATTGAGTGGTGTATGCGGCAACTTATAAAGCGCGCGCGCGTGTGGAGTAAATTGAATATTCAGACACTTCCTACAAAATGTTTGTACATAAATATTAAAGTAGTGTCGCAGTCCAGCCTACCGTGTCCAGATCGATTTCAGCAATTACAACCTCAACATCCTTCAAGGAAAACTGGGATCCTTGAGCAACCATATCACCATTTACAATCACACAGGAACATCCATCTGAATTAAGATATTGCAACAACATCAATAACATTAAAATCTGATGGACAATACTAACAGATTTGATCGAAGATTAATTATCACAACAACAAAAAGGAAAGACTACCTAAATAAAGGAATTGTCTGTATTTAACAATCCAAAGCACGATGGGAATTAGGAAAGGAAAGGACAGTGGTCATTCACAGTTTGTATTCATGCTATGTACCATAATATAGGCGGCCACCATCGCATCCTTGATGATTGCTGTACATGTAAACTCCACCGCGATAATAAGTTGCACCTATAAAAGCGTGAAGACGGACATCGAGCTTCCTAAGTTGATGGTGACTTCCACTTGCATTCATAAACACTTCAACTCCATTCAATGCAAGCTCCGTGTGAGGAGGCAAAGGAGTGAACAGTTCCTCGCAAACTTCAGCAGCAACAGCCCTGTCAAAAGTGTACGGGAATTCTCAATTAAAGAGCATGAGCTGAAAAGGCTTGAAAAGCCCAAAGAATATGACAATAAGTTTGAGATATGCTATTTATCCCACAAGCCTTACAGATATAGACATGACTCATAATCTTAATGATTTGATGCTAGCCAGATAGCCATTACAAAATGGATTACACCTCAATTTTACTGCAAGCGGCATGTCTACCCTTCCAAATGTGGCATAGTACGACCTAGATGTAATGCCGGCACACCTCAACGGCATCCATTGTCTAAGGGCCTTTTCACCCAAAGATAACAAAAACCAAACATACCATCCAGAATCTTTGCAAAGTTGAAAGAGGAAGACATATGTCGTAGAGATAAATAGAAAGATTAATACGATAACAGAGAGGACACGAATAGGACAAGTAAATCTGTAACTCACGTGTCCAAAAATTGTATATATCCATATCCAAAAGGAACTGTTTTCTGTGACACGGCCTCGGAAATTTCACTGGGAAGCTGAAAGTCATCAAGCTGGTCTTTTTGCTTCCATGGTGTGAACCACCTAAGTTCCCGGTAATTTCCATCATTTGCAAGCCACATTTTTGGGCGGATCATGATGATTTTTCTGTTCATGCAAAGAACTTGGCAGTTGTAGCGTTCTGATCCTTTAATGATAGGCATACCAAAGCTGCATAATATTCCATCGGTCCAGTCGCCAAGTAAAAGGTCCTTCAAGCATTCCCACCTGAAAGAGCACCAAACCCAACATCAACAATAATCGAGAGATGATATAATCTGGGAAGTGAAATTGTTGGAAAATAATTCCATCCTTGTACTTCCAAAAGACCACCAATTGCAATCAAAATTCAATCCGAGAAGGCAATACATCACCTCAATCTCTGTAAACTCCAACCCCACTTAATGAAACTCACAATCCAATGCAACTAAGCCGAGCACCAGCTCTCTCGATGCTACCACACATACATTGAATCACATAGCACTCTCTCCAACTACAACATGACCTAGCGGCCTCCGAAAAAACTAGAAAACTGCTACTCGACCAGATCAATCCACCTGATGCTACTCACTCTAGCACAATCCACTTCAAATCCAAGAACAATCACTCGCTGCAGACTAGGAAACGCTCGTCCGCGCACTTCTCCCAATAAGGACACGAAAGCGAAGCGACGAGGAGGCAAGGCAAGCAAAAACTCACGCGTGAGTGACGGTATCCAGCTCCAGGAAGTGGTCCTCGCAGCCGTAGCCGGTAATCTCCAGCTCGGGGCCGAGCCTGATCACCGCGCCGGCTCGCTTGGCTTCGGCGATCGACTCCTTGATGTTCTTCACGTTGCAGTCGAAGTCCATCGCCCACTGATTCAAGTTACACGTCGCCACCTTCAGCAGCCTCATCGCCGAACACCTGCGAGCCTTCCTGGGCACGGGGGAACGAGGACGGGGGGAAGAGCTCCGGCGCAGGCAGCCGAACAGCGGCGATCGCGAGCTGGGATCCTTCCGGGCGGAGGCTCGCGACGGAGATTGCTGGAGGAGATGGATGCGGAGTAGGAGAGAGAGAGAGAGAAAGGGAGGGCGGAATCTGGAGGCGTTGCGCTTGGGGGATATTTTTGCAGGGGAATTGGCGACGTCGGAGATGAAATAGGGAGGAGATGGAGACGGGTCGCGTCCGCGTCGTATCGAACGGGGTGGTCCGGGTCCTGGACCTTTGGACGGGTTCGGATTTTGCGGGGTGGACACGTCGGATCCTCCTCGGTGGACTTTGGACTCTACTAGAGAGATTTTTTCTTTATATATATATATATCACTTTTCCTCTTTGAAAATGCATGTGTGTATTTATATATGTTTATAGATTTTATTAAAGGAGATCGCTAACCCTTTATTTACAAAAATAGAACTTTCCTTCCAAATTTGTTTTTCCCCTAATCCTAAATTTACACATCTATACAAAAATACTCGGAACGACTAAAAACAAAGGGCAAAAGCCACAAAATAAATCTAAATTATGTCCATTGTGGCATATTTACTCTTAAATTTTTTTATGATATCGAAAATTTCAAATTTATATATGTGTGACATATTTATCAATTATTCATTGTTTTCTAATGAATGACTTGAGAAAAGAAAGGGCCGTAAAGAAAAAAAAGGTTGAATGTTTCGCATGAGCTTCTTTTTTGGGGGCCGAAGAGTTTTCCATGAGAGTTTGGGAAAAGGCTTTTTGGCATCTGACTTCCTCAGTAAATAAGGTCGTTTGATGAATGTTCGGGGAACCTTCTCCCACTTTGCGTTGAGCAAGCACGAAACAATCTAAGAAATTAAGGTGTTCATGAATTTTTCACCTAATCTCAGTGAAGCCCAAATGATACGAAAGTGGGTCATCTTTTCTTATGGAGAAAACTCCTACAATGGCAAACCAATATTGATCCCAAAACCTTAGCATAAGCATTTTGTATATGCTGGTATCGGATATCTATGTACTAAGCGAAAATCAAGTTATCGAACATTCCAAACCACCAAACTCTTCCACGAATCTGACCCCATCTCTCCTCCACCACAACCATTGTGCGACCACACCGTCAACCTCTTGTCCCGGCACGGCCTTCTCGACAGTTGACTCCCCTCTCTTGCGTCAACGTGAGATGGTAGATTTGGGCCATGGCTGCTAGATCCGAGCTTCAAGGGCCATGGCCTCAAGTTCCAAGTTTCGAGCTTTTGCAGCCATGACCGTGATCTCAGATTTGGTGCGACCATGGCCACGCCGAGCAATCATAGTGCGGGCTCGAGCTTTGGAGGAGATAGGGAGACTAGACGAGGAGAGAGACATAAGAGACAGAGAGATGCGGACGGGAGAGAGATGGGCGAAGGGGTGCTTGTGTGGTTGCGGCGTGTGTGGGAGTGGGGTGAGGGTATTTTTGAAAAGTGTTACGGCGAAGTTATTGATGGGTGGATAATTTTGCTAGGCTGAGACATGCAACTTGTAATTTAAAAAATAGATGTATTTTTTTTTGTCACAAGGTGAAATCTCAGGTATATTTTTGGTATTGGTCCCCAATTAATAAGGAAAGATGTGATTTTCGAGTCACGTGTCTTAAACCTTATCTTGGATTGACCGTAGTCTCTTTGGTACGGTCGTAACGGTATTGTAGGTATGTTGTATCAAAGCATATGTCTTTTGCGAAACATTATTTAAAGATGTTGTGCTGTTATTACGAATGATTAGTGCGTTTGGCAAACGCTGTTACCATATTGTTGTGGTTATCAAAATGACGAAAAACACCCATGATATTGTCGTAGGATTGTTGCCGACGTTAATGCCTTTATTATCGAAACTTTTGTAATATACCATTTTCATTGAATGATTGTTATTGTCTATGTTTCTAATTTTAGTACCATTGTGGTTATGAAATTAATATAGTAATGTTATTAGTTTGCCAATAGGCATGCAGTCTTGCTAGTAAAGGGATTTGGAGGTGGGGAAGCCAGTATCATAAGTGCGGAATTCGACTCTCGCGCTGTATAAGAGGCAGAGTAAAAGTCAAAAAGTGAGGAGAATTAGATATATGACAGCCAAAAGGAAAATATTATTAGTTTTTACATTAAATTTCTAGGACAATATTTGATGACAATGGGAAAAGAAAAAGTTTTTTCAAAGATTTTTACAAATGTTTCAAAAAGCCAAAACACACCCATTGCCATTGTTGGAGTAGCTGCAGAACAAGAAAAAATGACATAAATTATTTTTGTATTTTAGTCCAATATGTAATATCGTACATGAACTTTTAATTTATTCAACTTTCGTTAATTTAAATTAATGGAATTTGCTGATATGACTCCGATCTGCTAAGTTTGAATATCGGACGATAAAAAGAAAGTTGTGCATGGATTATATAAGTAAGATATTTATCTCAAATTAGAAAATAATAATCCATGTCATCGAATTATGATGAATATGTTCCCACCCCAATTTTTTTCCTTTTCCGTATCAGCGAGCAAACAAAAAGACTTCATTAAATATTTATCAATAATTGAGGGGCTACTCTGAATAAATTAAAAATTCAGAAATTATATTATGTATTTGAGTGAAAGTTTAAAAAACATTTATGTCTTTTTTTACGACAAAACCATACCAAAAACACACCCATGATTGTCAAAGCACCTAAGTGGCGTGCGCACCCTAAACTAGACTTGTCAAAATAGGTAATAGGCGCACTTTTTAACCCATATTTAATCGGTTGAGTTGTTATATATGTTAATTATATTTAATAAATGAATCATAAATGAGCTTAGAAAGATAAAATTCAAAATAATATGAGTGCTAAATAGGTCTATAACTTACTCAAACCTAACTAGATATGTAAATATGGATTATAAACTCATTTCTTAACTCATATTTTATGGATTGAGTCATTATAACGACTCTCCGGATTATTTCAAGTTTAGAGAAGTCTTGATGGACTTGTAAGATGGGCTTCACTTCACCTTTATTAAAAAAATCAAGATGGCTTCTTTTTTTTTGCCCATTATTTTTTTTATTAATCTTGCAAGTTTCTTCTGTTAATTATTCACGTATATCTTTCCTTGATTGCATTTGGCATTGTTATTTTATATAATATTCTAATCTTAGCATTGTAATATGTGGTCAGCATAAATCATTTTCTTCTTATTTTTTTTGCATTGAATTGTCATCACCTTCTTCAATATCTTACATTCCATTTAATTAAAATTTCAATTTCCCCACGTTATTTGTTGCTCTTCATTATGAATCAATATAAAAATTGAAAATTCTATATAATGTCTAAAGTCAATTTTTTAGCATCTTATAGTCTACAATAATACCACGTCGCATTCTCCGAAGATTGAGGAAGAAGAATATTATATGAAGAGCTTGAAGTAGGTCAACTAGGCGAATACAAATATTCACAGGTTGAATTACATATAAAAGAATTTTAGTATATGGATCAGGTCAAGTATGGGTTTCTAAGTTTTTTTTTTTGGTAAGAAAATGGGTCTCTAAGTTTGTATTGCATATAAATGGGTCAATTTGAGTTAGATCATTTTCAACACAATCCATATGCTACCTAACTGACCCATTTGATAGCGTTAGACCCAACTCACCTATATGACTCTCTTTTTACTTTTTCTCGTGCTTTCATCTCACTTTGATATGAATTTTTTAATATTTAATTAAATATAAAAGTGTTTTAGTAACATGGATAGGGTCAAGCGTGAAATTGCATGGATACGAGTCAAAATGGATTAGTTATGTTAATTTGGATCGGACCTTTTTCGAGCGGACCCAATAGACCAGTCTACCCTAAACCATCCCGGAACCACCCGTCGTTTGGGCTGCGCCATTACAGGCACCGAAGGAAGCATCGGAGCTTCTCAATACGACGCGCAGTGTATCAGCCCCCGTGCCTGCCTTCATCAACCCGACGAAGCCGAAGCGCTCTCTTAAGGTCCCGAGCCTCTGCAGAAAAACCCTGCAAACCGCGAAGGATGACTGAAGTGGCGAGCTCGATCGTGCACGACGTGCTGGGCCCGAGGCTCCAGGACGTGGATCAGCCCATCGTCGACTACATCGTCAACGTCCTTGCCGACGAGGACTTCGACTTCGGCGACGACGGCGACGGCGCCTTCGACGCCATCGGCGAGCTCCTCGTCGGCGCCGAATGCGTCTCGGACTTCGACGAAAGCCGCCTGGTAAGTTCCGGGATTCGCTGAGCCGTTCAATTTGGCTGCTCTCTTGTCCCTTTCTTCTTGCGATTTGTATTGTGGTGAATCGACAGTCGGACGCTCAACGAGCTGTTTTTCGGTCGATTCATGCTAAGTAGAGCCGTTCGATTTTGTGTAAGCATCACGTTGTTAGGTCGCGAGATGTCGATATTGGTGTCGGCGGCGAAGGCAATTTGAGTGAGAGGCGTTGTTTGTGATGAGTTTTGTGTTTTGGAGTTTGGGGAATGTGGAGTTTGCTTTCTTTGGATGACTCTTGAGAGGTGGCGATGAGGTAATGATGAGCTTGCACTTCTATCTTGTCACTTGTACAATTTGTGATAGGTCTGCAGCAAATTAACTGAGAAATTTGGGAAGCATGGTCTGGTTAAAGCTAAGCCAACAGTTCGGAGCCTTGCGACGCCTTTTAGAATGGACGACGGAATGGATGAGGAGGTGGTCCCCAAGAAGAAACAAGAGGTCTTTGATGGTCCCATTCTGTCTGAGCGTGATCGAGCGAAGATCGAGCGGAGAAAGAGGAAGGAGGAGCGGCAGAGAGAGGTAGTGTTTCATTGATTTAGTGATTAGGCTGCCTAGCTTGGGTGTGTTTGATTTTGCTGCCCCTCACCTAGTAACCTTGGTGAATTGTGGTTTAAGTGTCATGATGATTGAGATGCATAAAGCTGATGGAACATTTTTATGATTCTTGTAATAATTCCTTTTGGATGATTTTTCAGGCAGAATACCAAATGCATGTGGCAGAGATGGAAGCAGTCAGAGCAGGAATGCCTGTTGTCTCTGTAAATCATGACGGTAGTACTGGACCAGCTTTCAGGGACATCCATTTGGAAAACTTCAATGTGTCTGTGGGTGGTCGTGATCTCATTGTAGATGGTTGCATAACCCTTTCTTTTGGAAGGCATTATGGTGAGTTTGCTTTCCCTTTCAAATAGAAATTACTGTCCCACATATAGAAACAGGAAAAGAGAGGAGGAAACATCATGTCTTTGGAAGCTATATGGTTGAATAAATCTTTATTTGTGGTTAGTGCTGATTGAGACTTGATGGTTGCTTCTGTACCATATCTTCAGGCCTTATCGGGAGAAACGGTACTGGAAAGACAACTTTCCTCAGGCACTTGGCTCTGCATGCGATCGAGGGTATTCCTCGAAATTGCCAGATATTACACGTCGAGCAAGAAGTGGCTGGTGATGATACCACAGCCTTACAATGTGTTCTTGACACTGATGTTGAAAGGACACAGCTCTTGCAAGAAGAAGCTCGATTAATTTCCCAGCAGGTATGTGAAAGTTGAGATATGTTGCTTGTTGAGATATCCCGCCTTCCCTTTTTTCTCTTCTCTTTTCCTGAAATTTATCTGTTGGCTAATGTGATTCTCTTAATAGAGAGAACTGGAGCTTTTGAGTGCCGGTGGAAAGAGCAATGGGGATCTAAAGGGGCCAAATGCAGATGCAATTGCACAAAGACTTGAAGAAATATACAAGAGGCTTGAGCTTATTGATGCTGATTCTGCAGAAGCTCGGGCAGCTTCCATTCTAGCTGTGAGTCTTAAATTTTTTTTTTTTTGGTTCAGTAGGTTCACAAACTACACAGTTTACACATAAGACTTTTCTTGTTCATCCTACCGCATCATTGGTGAAGTCAGATTTGGTTTTCACAAGATTATTGAACAGAGTGAATGATGCTTGAACAAATAAGGAAGGAGATTGATATACTGCCTTCTAAAATTGGAAAATAGGATGAGAATGCTCCTTTATTGATTAAAAATGAAATTGAGGAGGAAGGTTTGGGAAAGTGGACATTTGCTATATAAATTTGCCGTGCTCATCGAGCATGCCAACTGGTACCAATGACAAAGTGGGGCTGCTTAGGAACTGATTGCATGCTTAGACTTCTCGCTTCTGATGTTGCCTGGTGCTCTTGGTCCTTGTTTTATTGGAAATATCTTTAATAAGGGTAGTTTGGTATCTGCTAAAGCAATCTAGTCCATGAAATGGGAGCAAATTGGGTTCATCTAAATGACTTTTTCTTGGGAGGACTGACAAATATGTATTTTGTGTGTATGCATGTGTAAATTGTGAATACAAATTCAGGAGTAAATATACATACTTCATGTGATTATGCATGTTGGCCCACTTGTGGATATGATCCAGCGGTCGCTTTGTGTTCTGCATGGACTTTGTTTATTGGACTGATTCTTCTCTAAAACCTACAAAATTACCAGGGTCTCAGTTTCTCTCCAGAGATGCAGCATAAAGCAACAAAAACTTTTTCTGGTGGATGGAGAATGCGAATTGCACTTGCTCGGGCACTATTTGTAGAGCCTGATTTACTGTTGCTTGATGAACCTACGGTGTGTATCTGATTAACCACTTTCAATGTTTGAGCTTTATCAATAAAATAAAATGATTAATGATTATGTACAATCTCTTTTTGTAGAACCATCTTGATCTCCATGCTGTTCTGTGGCTGGAATCTTATCTTGTTAAATGGCCGAAGACTTTTATTGTTGTTTCTCATGCGAGGGAATTCTTGAACACTGTAAGAACTCTTCAGCTTTCTTTTCTTCCCTTCTTTATTTTCTTAGGATCTGGTTTCTGGAAGTGGAATATTGAATAGGCAACTCCTGTAGTCACATTTGTCTTGACATTTCCTTCTAACGTGATTTTACTTTCTCAGGTAGTGACTGATATTATACATCTACAAGGACAAAAATTGTCTACTTACAAAGGAGATTATGACACATTTGAGAGAACACGAGTGGAGCAGCTTAAGAACCAACAGAAAGCTTTTGAGTCCAGTGAACGAGCGAGAGCGCATATGCAGGTGTGCTTTATGCTTACAACCAGTTTTATAATAATGCCATACACTTCATGTTTTATTTTCAGGTAACTTTGTTCCTGGTTTCTTTAGTTGGTGAAATTACATTTTCTGTTGCCTTTCCGCTATTGTGCTGCAATCATCATCTGTTTTTAGGTGGCTTGTGTTTGCAATTGCTGCTTAAAGCTTCTAAAAGGAAAATCCTTTTGTCCTATACTTTTTATAACTTATGCATTATGTAACTACGCATTTGAGTCAAGCCTCTCTCAATCAGCTACTATCCTGAATGCATGCTCAATCACTTGTCTTTTAGGGCGGAAAATGGCTTGTAGAAAAAAAAAAATTCTGTCTGGTTAAGTTAAAACCTTTGTGGTTGGCATTCTGCTTAGAGTTTAGGTTGATCTGTTGCCTATTTCTTTCTTCAAGTTTAGATGACACTAGGTATATGCTGTCATGTTAGGACATTTTGCGGAAAAGTCTGCAAATGTTCATTTTTTGGATAGATTATTCTCATTTCTTTTTTTCTGTAGTTTCCATTAATTGGTGATGAATTGCTATTTGCATTGAGAAGAAAAGTATAAGTTACGTTTTAACACGCATGAGTGCAAATTCCAGGCCTTCATTGACAAGTTCCGCTATAACGCGAAGAGGGCCTCACTTGTTCAGTCAAGAATCAAGGTAATTATAAATGTTGGAACCCCCCTGCTCCTCTCTCTTTCTCCTAAGTGGTTTCTGGGTCCAGCATTCTGTGGCATTTCGTTCAAGTTCATTTAAAATTCTTCATGAAAAGGTAGCATTCATTCAACAGTTTTCTCGAGTTAACAAAAGAAAATCTTATCGTAATTTTTATTGTTTTGGCTTTATCTAGATGCTTTTATGCACAATGCTATACCATAAAATTGCCATTTAATTTCAGGCATTGGACCGTATGGGCCATGTGGATGAAGTCGTTAATGACCCTGAGTATGCTCAATCTTTCTGTTTATGACTTGTCGATTTTACTATCAATTTTGACAGTTAAATAATTGCGTCTATTTTTGTCTGTCCTTCGTTTGCAGCTACAAGTTTGAATTTCCAACACCTGATGATAGGCCAGGCCCTCCGATAATCAGTTTCAGGTTCGGATTGTACTGCAACAGCTTATTGGTCATCATCTACGAGTTCATACTAGCTTTGAAGTTTTGCAATGTGCATGATTCTACAAAATCTTGTTAAGATGTCACATAAATGAATATTTATTTTGTCTGTTCATTTAGTCGATATTGAGGAAGAAAAATACTAAATTAAGTATGTGTCTATCAGACCTGGTGTTGAGGATTCCAATTTTACAACCACAATGTGTGGCTTTTACTATGCACATCCAGTGTATCTGCATGTAGTCCATTGGAGAGGTACCAACTACGAAAGAAGAAATGCTCAATAAGTTACTTTAAGTAGATAACCAATATGCATTAAGAAGTTGAGTTTCACGTTCTAGAAACTATATGCACATTTAATCAAACTAGTATAAATGGAAAAACCCTGCTCTGTCTTCAAGTGGCTCTGTAATCCAAATTTGGCTCATTATATTTGAACTCCCAAGTTAATGGTCGTTATAACTTATATTAATTGCCAGTTTTGGCGAAGCCTATACTTTTATCTACTCATACCAAAAGGTATGTTCATTGTGCCCTCCATGACTCTTTTAGGACCAACCAATTCGTGAGGCAGTTGGAGTTTACAGGAGAGATATCATATTATTTGCTAGTGGATGACTTTCAAACTTGACTAAAGTTGAAGGTTGATTGAAAGAGCAAAGATCAACTCAAATAAGGTTAAAGGCTGAAAAATTGAAGGGCGAACTAGTGGGATGCCCTCCACATTTTTCCTTTTGATGTAAAACTACATACCAAGTTAATTATTACTTCTAGGGGTATATAGTGATGTTATGCGACATGATTTGCAACCATGATATTCCACATCAACTTTTGCAGGTAGTTGTGATACGTTGTTTTGAATTCTTATAGCTTATGCTCTCTGTCACCATCTCTTATGTGCACTTGTCAAGTTTAATGGGAACCTTTAATGGAATGCGATTCCTCTAGTCTGCTTAGAGGGCTGGATGCCACTCCCTTTCCCTTTGTGTCTCTCCCTAAGATTGGAGATGTGTATACTAGGATTTCTTGGATTCTTCGTTACACAGTTTTCTACTTGGTTGCAGTGATGCATCATTTGGTTATCCTGGTGGACCCCTACTGTTCAAGAATCTGAACTTTGGCATAGATCTAGACAGTCGTATTGCAAGTAAGCATGATTTTACTTTTGAGGGGTAACTCTTTATTTTACTTATTTGCAGTTTGAATAGTTTTTCAGAATTTTTTGTTCACAAAAGTGGTGACCCAATATGAAGCTTTAGTAGTGTTTTCTCATATTCTACTATATGAACAAGTGCATGTCATTCTAGGAAGTATGAAGTTCGACTTTGGAACAGAAACCCACTTTTCTTAGAAAAATTTGCTGTATTATCTGTAGTGCTTAATGTCATGCTGCATCTATCATTTTCTGGACTTCTGAGTAATTAAAGAGCGTTGACTGTTATACAGTGGTCGGGCCAAATGGCATTGGCAAGTCAACAGTACTCAAACTAATTGGCGGGGAACTGCAGCCAAGTTCTGGGACAGTTTTCCGTTCAGCGAAGGTGTATTGTCTCATTTTTACTGATCAAGCTTCTTGATATTCTCTTGAGATTGTAACTGTTGTTTTCCTGACATGCACGGTGCAAGAATTTTGCTTGTTTACTTATATCTTTCTGAAAGTCATCTGTAGTTTTGAATGGTAACTATTAATTTGGTTCACATCAATTATGTCAGACTTAACAAGAGTACTTGACAATGTTACTTCAATTTTTGCTAGTGTGGAGCCTTCTTTGGACTGACTTTTTAGGCTCAAATATGATTTTTGACAGGTTCGCATTGCTGTTTTTAGTCAGCACCATGTTGATGGGCTAGATCTGTCCTCAAGTCCACTTCTATACATGATGCACTGTTTTCCGGTAAGTTCTCATGTTTTTATTCATATTTCAAATTGATATTTCCCAAGGAAAAAGTTCTGTTATGGCGGTGTTTACTGTCATCTGGTTGGTTTAGTTTAGGCATGGCGAAAAGGAGCATTGGAATAGTCTTAGTTCCCAAATATTCAAACAATAAAAAAATAAAAAATAAAAAACATTGAGGATAACATTCTGTAGCATCCACTCTAAAGAAACGAGGTAAATAAAGTAGAAAAGATACTTCAAAAAAAATAATAATAATCAAATAGCACCATCTTTGTAATAGGTAAATGCCTCTCTTTCTACTGAAGTTGTCAGAATCATATGTACGGCTTGGAGGGAGATCTTTCTTTAATTCTCCACATGAAAGGAGAAATGCTTCTGAAACATTTAGCATTTGGTCCTTTTCTTTCAGAGAGAGTAGTCATGATCATATATGTGGAAGCGGTGATGTGAATGTGAAGAAAGGGGATGCATTTTTTTTTTATGGTTTTCTTTAGAATCAACAACTTTCTTTCTATTGACAATGATCCTTCGTAGCATTAAGTGGTCGATCTGGGATAAAATTCTGGTGCACCTCATGGCCTTAAGCTTTCAATACAACTCCAATTTATGACAGCATTGATATTCCTTAAATCACCTTCCATTTGGCTGATGGCCTTAAGCTTTCAATACAACTCCAATTTATGACAGCGTTGATATTCCTTAAATCACCTTCCATTTGGGTCATGATCTTGGGTGGGTAGGGACTATTACTTACAGCTTGCTAGAAACTTTTAGCTGATATATTTATGCTTGCTGGTTGAGATTGTAACGATATAGTGCGTGCCTCTGCGTTTGCATGGTCAGCAGTGACCTCGGGGGAAAATCCATTCAATTCTTTAAAGTATCAGTTGTTTTGATTTACTTCATTGCGGAATATGAGCTAGTCGTGCATTGTGTCATTTTATCTGAAAATACCTTCCTATGTGGCATTCTTCCTGCAGGGAGTTCCTGAACAAAAGCTTCGAGCTCACTTAGGTTCCTTTGGTGTAACTGGAAATCTTGCGCTTCAACCTATGTACACCTTGTCTGGTACATCTCCTCCCTCTCTGCTACTGCTGCAATGTAAATTTTTTGTTGAAGTGATTTTCGTATAACATCGTGAAGCTCTATTAGGGGTTAAATTAATTTGTAATGTGAATTGTACTGTGTACTTTGTAACATTGTGCTTTGACCATGTAAATAGGTGGTCAGAAAAGCAGAGTTGCATTTGCCAAGATTACTTTCAAGAAACCTCACATACTTTTGCTTGATGAGCCGTCCAATCATTTGGTGAGTTTATTCATCTTTCTCCACCCTTTTCCCTCTCATGATTGTGACTTTGATTACCTTTTCAGTTAGCTTGTTATTGTCCTTGCACTAATTGAACTTTCTGGAATCAGACTCTACGTGGAAAATACAGTAGAACCAATCAGTGAGCAATTGTCATCATACATCTAACTAAAAATGGAACAGAAACCAATCTAACTGTTCCTAATAGCAAAGTTCTTGGAATAGAACGGTTATACTAGGCTGATCTGTGTGTATTACAGTCATCTATAATACCAAATAGTTCCGACATCTGTGCCAATAGGTGGTATTGATATCTGCATATAATAGATGTGGACCTTTTTCTGTTTATACATGTGGACTTTTAAGTTCCGCTTTAATGACCAGTGACTACCAAAGAATTCTCTTTCTAAATTGTTAGTTTCTTTTCTAAGGATGGATGAGTATGATTCTACTTTTTTACTGTCCACAACTGTAGGATTTGGATGCGGTCGAGGCACTCATTCAAGGTCTGGTCTTGTTCCAAGGAGGAATTCTGATGGTGAGATTGACTTTCTTGCCAAAACATTCAATTTGACCAACGGTGGATCGTTTTCACAGCTAACAACCTCCTTTTGCCTTGATTTGCAGGTTAGTCACGATGAGCATCTAATATCTGGAAGCGTGGATGAGCTCTGGGTGGTTTCCGAAGGCAGGGTGGCGCCTTTCAATGGGACTTTCCAGGATTATAAGAAGATTCTTCAGTCCTCTTAGTGAGAAGCAAAGAGAGGTTCATCGGGGTCACATTACCTTACGAAACAGAAAAGGAGGCTTGGTTGCAGAGAGAAAGCGAGAAAGGACGAAGAGAGGATTGCTGCTGGTATGAAGGACATGCTCACAGTTACATCGGCACGCGTCTGTCATTTATACTTGATTAGGGCTTTGGGAAGGACCGAGTCTTAAGTTTTTGACATCGAGTATATGGTCATTTTGCCAATGGCTTAAGAACCGAGTCTGGATTGCTAGTCCGGGTATAATTTATGACCCTTTGCGCATTTTGTCCTAGCAATAGGTTCATTTCTTGCGCCCCCGGAAGTTTGAGATACTCCGTCGCCGTGGAAGTTGGCTTCCCTGTACACAGCAAAATGATTTGATCATTTGCGAAAGAACCCTTTTTGGCACACTACTATTTTGTAAGTTGCGAACGTCTAAATGCTTCTATATTTCATATCGACTCCCCCAGACAAAAAAACAAAAGAAAAGAGAAGAGATTCTGTATTCCCTATTAACCTGGCGATTAGATTCGGAGGCAACTAAGGGTCTATTTTACGAGAAATTAGCCGCGCGAAAATATTTTCGCCATTTTTGCCGTTAGGCATTGTTTAGGAGAATTAATTATGAAAATATTTTCTACGACCATGAAAATATTGTGTAGGCCTTGACTAGCAAAGAAATATATATAATGACCTTTTCGTATAAATACCTGAATTTGTTAGATAATATCCTTTTGACCATTCATGCGAAAAAGGAGAAGGAGAATGTGGATTTTTATTTTGGGCTGTCGCCATCCAATTTATAAAGGAAAATTATATGCTTTAGATAAAAGGACAAAAACCATTCCAAATTATTCATGGGAAAATCTGACTGAAAAGGAAAAAAAAAATTTACAAAGTTGGATTAAAAAATGAAAAAAAAAAGGGCAAACAGAAAATCAGAGATTTGCGCATCCGGGGAATCGAACCCCGGTCAGTACCGTGGGAGGGTACTATGATACCACTACACTAGATGCGCCGGTTGATGACCGTCCTACTTATAAATAATATTTGTAAGGATTTCAAAATCTCTTTATTTAGTCTTCATTGTTGTAGCTTTGTCTCCCATTGCACTTAATCATAGTTGCAATATTTTTCATGAGGCAAAAGCCCCCATTAAAAAGTATATACCGACTAAGAGTTATTTTCAATTTCCTCTAGAGATAAGATTGGTCAATTCCTCTTCCCCGTCCTTAATCGATTGATGTTTGCATATTTTAGATGTATCACCTTCGTAGCTTTGTTCATGAACATTATGGTGCCGCCATGTCAAGATTGCTCTTCTTTATCTTTCTCTCGAGATCGACAGCGACCGCGACACGATGAGATTGGCCGTGACGATGGCGAGGCCAAAGGCGGCAGAGCTATGAAAGGGTTTCCTCGCGTGAGATGTTATGAAGAAGCCCACCCATTATTTCTGTGGGGAAACTTTCCTCTTGTCATTATTAGGAGAAAAATAGAATCAGAATAAGAGATTGTAATTAGTCTTTAGTCTCGTGGCTGCCTCATGCCGTGGAGATTGAAAGTTCAAATCTTGCTTCCATTTCTTCCTCCAAACGTAAAGTCTGACCTGACTCAACCCGACGACCCAACCCGAGGAGGAAAACAAAATGATAATTCGTGCATTTGGTGAAATGTCAGTCGCGGAATAATCGATCAATTTCGTTACTCCATTTCATGTAGTAGGCTTTAATCAACTTTTGCATTCGGAATTCTTAAAAAAGCTCTCACCTTTCATTGGCCAATTTGTACAAAATGCCTTTTCAGCTCGCGAGAAAATAGTATATTGATTCGTAAGATATTTTCTTAAAAATAGCCGTTTATATCGCGTGAAATAATTAGTTAATAAAAAAAGATTTCACCATCTATAACAGTTTACATCTAAATATTATTTTAGACAATTCGTTTTTATAAGTAATATGAGTGATTATTTTTTTAAAAAAAATCAAGTCATTAATTTTCTGCAAAACGAAGGCGTTTCACGTAATTGGCGTGATTCGACCAAGCACCACGTGTCGAATTCGGAAGGTTGGTCATTTGCTTATGTTTGCCGTGGAGCCCACGGGATCCGACGGTCTATATCCCATCATGGCGCATGATACGCCCTCCGTTCCTAAACCGATTTTCGTTTTCTGTTCTTCGCACCCTCCTCCTATTTGGGCAGACAGAAACGTTCCCCACCGCAAATTCAGGCCGCTCCTTCCCGGCGAACCAACAGCGACGGAAAATGGCAGAGAGCACCAGCAACTGCGGCGGCGGCGGCGGCGGCGACGACAACCGCAATAGCAGCGACGACAACAACGGCGGCGCCATCGTCCCTCGCGACGCCATCGACCAAGTCGCCGGCTGGGTCAGCGCCGCCGTCGTCTCCGCCTTCTTCTCCTCCCTCGAGCGCTTCTCCTGCGTCGACGTCTCCACCGCCAACCCCGACGACGACAGCGACGACGAGGACGGAGCCGCCGCCACGGCCGAGGCTCGTCCTCCCCCCGGTTCGGCAGCGACGTCGCCAAGGCCTCCGTCTGATCGGTCTGGGTAAATTCGTGGGTCGGGTTCCTTCGATCGCTCGACGTTGTGTTGAACCGATCGCCCCTTGTTTATAGGTTTTCTGCTGTTCGAATGGGCGTTTCGTAGATCGCCCATGTTTGCTTTTTTTTGGGTCGCCCATGTTGATGTGATTGGATTTTTCACGATATAGTATTTAATTGCCTTTGTATTCATAATTTGAGCTCCTAATTCTCTCTTTCTCTCTCTCTCTCTCTCTCTCTCGCGATGTTGCATCATTGCTGTGTTCTTGCAATCGTCAACGGGGTTGAACCTCCATATACTCGCATTTTCTGTGCGTTTGTTCATACTTCATTAAGAAAGAAAATGCTCGAAATGTACTTGCTTTACAGGAACATTGACAAAAAGGAATAGACCCATGAATTTGCCTGCATTGCCCAGGAGTTTAATCTATCTCTTTTAAAAAAAGCGGGTTCTGTTGGGCGGTACAAAGTGACTGCCTCTTGTAACGATATTGAACCTTCTTTCTCTTGCTGGTTTGGACACTTTGTCCCTAATGGCGTGTGATCTGCTGACCCTTTTGTTCATAAATTTTGTAAGAGAGAGGCTTACATGGATAGAGAAGATTTATCTGCATGGGGTATGAGAGTTAGAGCTTATCTAAAATCTAATCTAAGATGAAAGGCAATCACCTTGTTTGTTAATGGACATGTTGCTACATAAGTATCTAAAATTTATGCGCATAGTAATTAGTAATTTGATGCTAAATTGAGGGATCCTGAAGTTGACCACTGGGCTGTGAAATGTCATGATGCAGTACTATATCGGCAATCTGATATTGGGGTTGAAGTTATTTTGACTACTTGGCAGTGAAATGTCATGATGCGGTAGCATATCAGCAATCTGATATGGAGGTTGAAGTTCTCTTTTGAACAAATAAGTAGTAATTCATGCCCTATAATCAATTTTCCTACAGAAAATAGAATGGTACTCATAAGGACTTTAGCAGTTGCAAAACCTGTAACTATGGTGCCAATCTTGTGATTCTGGAAGAAAAGGAACGATTGTCATGAAACCAATCTTCGCAGGCGTGAGACTTTGCTGTCTGTTCTCTTTAGGCATTTTCGTTTTACAAGGGTCCATGACTCCATGCTGCATGGAGTTGCTGTTTCATACGCATAAGCAAATTCAGGCTCTTTCAGTATGTATTATCACTTCTTGGACACGATTCGCTGTTGTATTTGCCGCATGCATTTGCATTGTATTTCTACAGTATTCTTGTTTAAGAGATATGAGAAATGGAATTTTCGTTGGAGAGAAATGCTGCAAAAGGAAAAGGAAAAAAAATAAAAAGAATAGAGAGAAATTAGTGAGAAATAGTCATGGACTCTCCTACTAATGAGATGAAGGCTTCGAGCATTGAACTGAAAAGACCGACTGGATGTATATTCGATCCAGTTTTTTCTCAACATTTGTCACTTTAGGCAAACTAAGAGGTTTTTCCATCACTATCTCTACCTTACTTTTACAAAATAGGACTGGTGAAAAAGCATTGCCTCGACTCTGCTCAATCTCCATTTTCCTTCCAACAGAGCAGCATATACACACATCTCCGAATGATATACAGCTTCGCTCTCTTCTCCTTCAAAGCCCCGCCGGTCGAACCCGGAACTTTGCCCTGCTTGTGCAGCGTGGCGTCGGATGATTCCATGCTTCCAGTTCTTTCCCCTTTTTACTTCTACGACATGGGCTTCGACCTGGTGGCCTTGTTTTATAAGGAGCTGCCCCCCCTGATGGAATCTTTTGTAGGAGTAACTACTGCAATGTCCTCCAGATATTTTAATTTGAGGTCAGTAAAATAATTGAAGAACAGCGAGGCCTGAGGTGACCTATAAATGGTCAAAGCTATTCCGGTCAAACTAGTTTTTGGCTGCTTCCTGTTTGTGGTCTTCCGCTCCCCTGGGTCTAATATCCATGCTTCCAGGTTACTTGTCCCCTTCAGCCCAACTGTACCAGCTTTCTGCTTCCCATAATTATTGCCAACAGGACAAAATGCTCATCCAGATGATACAAATCCCTTTGGAGGGAGGTCGGTTCAAACTTATGACTGCTGCGTCATTAATCTGCAAGAACCTGAACTTAGGCTGACTGAAGATGGGACTGACTTCGATGGGCCCTTTTGATATTTCAACCATTGGTTCTCTGAGTATCCTCGTCGCTCGACAGAAGTTTCTACAGTCATATTGATCATATGGCAATTTCTCTATTCGCATTGCTCAGGAGGTTATTATGGAGATGGTGGTGCTGCTTGCTTGCCTGGCATTGTTTTGGATTTGTCCGAACCGTCTCGGTTCTGTTGAAACAATAATTATTTTTTTTCTGCACGTTTAGCTGATTTGTTTCTCAGTTGCCCTAGTCTTTAGGGGTTAGTAGAGTAATTGTTTTATGTAGATCATCAATTGTCATGGGTTCTATTTTGGTGGTGTTTCTGTTATGTGTTTGCCTATTTAAAGGCTTCAAAATTCTGAATGAGATATAAGAATATTCAGCCTCATCTCTCCTTTCATATAGATATTTTCATATCTCTGTTTTATTGTTCACAATTCTACAGTGGTATCAGAGCCTTGAGATCCTGAGAGTGAAAATACGTGAGGCAACAACAAATTTCTTTCATCTACTTTTTCAGTTACCCAATGGCCACAGATTCCAATTTTGTGCAAGCAGCCATCCCATGCTTTGATGGTTACTGTGACCATCGGAGCATGCTAATGGAGAATTTTTTACGGTCAAAGGAGTATTTGCCAGTCGTCAAATTTGGAATTCAAGAGCCACCAGCAGGCACGGCTTTGATATATTCCTAGAAAGCAGAATTGGAAGCTAGAAAGATGAAGGACTTGAAGGCAAAAAATTATCTCCTTCAAGCTATTGATCGTCCCATCTTGGAAACTATTCTTTGCAAAGAAAATTCCAAATTCTATGAAGAAGAAATATCAAGGCTTTGTTTGGGTGAAGCGTGCACAGCTTCAAGCCTTGAGAAGGGATTTTGAGACACTAGCGATGAAGGATGGAGAATCTGTCAGCAACTATTGTGCTAGAACAATGGAGGTCAGCAACAAGATGCGATTCCATGGCGAGAAGATGGATGACGTCACCATTGTGGAGAAGATTTTGCGTTCCCTGACACCAAAGTTTAATTATGTTGTCTACTCAATTTAAGAGTCGAAAGATATAGATGCACTCTCTCTTGATGAATTGCAAAGCTCGTTATTGGTCCATGAATAGAAGATCAACAGTAGAGGAGCAAGTGTTGAAGGCTTCTACTGATACTCATTCCAACAATTTCAGAGGAAGGGGTAGAGGTAAAGGTAGAGGAATGGGAGATCGAGGAAATAGAGATGTCAGCAGGAATTTCAAAGCCAATAATGACCAATCTCAAGGCAAAGGCAGAGGACGGGATCTTGACAAATCCAATGTAGAGTGCTTTAGGTGTCATAAATTTGGTCATTATGCATTTGAATGTTATACTAAACTGCCTAATGATAAAGAAAAGGAAGAGAATTCAAATTTTGTCAAAAAGAAGGAAACAAAAATGTTCTTGATGGCTATTCAAGATGAAAAGAAACCCAAGTCAGATATTTGGTATGTGGATACAGGCTGCAGTAACCACATGAGTGGAAGTAACTCTTCTTTTTCTTATCTAAATGAAGATTTTCATTCTACTGTGAGTTTTTGTGATCATTCTACTATGAAAGTGATGGGAAAAGTGATATTAAGAAAAGAACCAAGAATGGTTTTGTGGAAACGATATCTAATGTGTTGTATGTTCCTAACTTGAAAAGTAACTTATTGAGTGCTGGTCAGTTATAAGAAAAGGGTTATGTTATTACTATTAAGAAGGGTACTTGTGAAATTTAGGATTCTGTTAGAGGTGCTATTGCAATTGTTTAGATGAGTTCAAATAGATTGTTTCCATTAAAGATTGAAAGTATTCAATCTTGTCTTATGGCTGAAATGAAAGATCCTTCATAGTTGTGGCATTTTCGCTATGGCCACTTGAGTTTTGGTGGATTGAAGACCCTCAAACTGAAAAACATGATGACAAGTCTTCCTCAAATTACTACTCCTTCCCAAGCATGTGAAGAATGCATTGTTAGCAAACAACATCGTTCTCAATTTCCCAAAGGGAAGTCATGGAGAGCAAAGGATGTTTTGTAGCTGGTGCATTCGGACATTTATGATCTAAAAAACCCATCTTCTAATGGAGGTAAAAGATACTTAATTACCTTCATTGATGATTTTTCCAGAAAAACTTGGGTTTATTTTTAACAGGAAAAATTAGAAGCTTTCTCTACATTTAAAAGCTTCAAAGCTCGTGTGGAAAATGAAGGAGGAAAGACCATTAAGACCACCCTTCGAACAGATCGTGTTGGTGAATATTGCTCAAAAGAATTTGAAGTTTTCTATGTAAAGCATGATATTCGAAGAGAGCTTACAGCCACAAACACCACAATAAGAGGAAAAATAAAACCATTCTCAACATGGTGAGAAGCTTGTTGGCAAGAGGAAGAGTTCTAAAGACTTTTTGGCCAAAAGCAATAAACAGGAGTATTCATGTTTTGAATCGACGTTCAGCTTTTGCTATTCAAAATATGACACCAGAAGAAGCTTGAAGTGGGAGAAGACCAGTTGTATATCACTTCAGAATCTTTGGATGCATCGCGTATGCCCATGTCCCGGATGAGAAAAGCAAGAAACTTGATGACAAGGCTAAAAAATGTGTCTTTCTTAGTGTAAGTGAAGCATCCAAAGAATATAAATTATTCAATCCACTGACAAAGAAGATTGTGACCAGCACAGATATTGTTTTTGATGAAGAGAACACTTGGGATTGGAATAGGCAACGGTCTACTCAAGTCCTTTATGACAATGATGCTAAACAAGAGCAAATTTCAGCACCTTGTATGCCTGAAAATTCATCAAATACAACTTCTACAGCCGCTGAAACTTCACCAACAGTTGCTAAAGTCAATAAAGAAGCCTAATCTCTTCGCTATGTTAAAAGAAGGCCTGCTTGAATGGAAAATTATGAGGTAATTGGAATTGAGGATCCAATTACTCACTTTGCTTTATTTTCAGATTGTGACCCTACAACTTTTGAGAGTGTTGTCAAAGAAGGAAAATGGCGAAAAGTGATGGATGATGAAATTGATGCCATTGAAAGAAATGATACTTGGGAGCTATATGATCTTCCGAATTGACACAAAACCATTGGTGTAAAGTGGGTCTTCAAAACAAAGCTGAAAGAAAATGATGAAGTCGACAAGTACAAGGCATGCTTGGTAGCCAAGGGATACAAGCAGCAATATGGGATTGACTATATAGAAGTTTTTTTCTCCGGTTGCAAGACATGACACAATTAGATTGGTGGTTGCATTGGCAGCACAGAATTCTTGACATGTTTTCCAGCTAGATGTCAAATTGGCATTCTTGCATGGGTACTTGGAGAAACAGGTATTTATCGAACAACCCCTAGTTATGTCAAATTGGAAATGAGTATAAAGTTTACAAATTGAAGAAAGCCTTTTATAGTCTAAAACAAGCCCCATGGGCTTGGTATAGTCCCATTGAGACTTATTTTCTTAAAGTTGGTTTTTCGAAATGCCCCTGTTGGCATACACTTTTTGTTAAGCTTGGAGATAAAGGGAAAATGCTCATTGTTTGCTTGTATGTTGATGATCTTATATTTATTGGAAATTGTGATTCCATGTTTAAAGAATTCCAGAAGTCTATGATGGATGAGTTTGAAAGGTCTGATCTTGGTATGATGCATTACTTTCTTGGCATAGAAGCAGTACAATCGAGTGATGAGATCTTTATTTCTCAAAAGAAATATGTGGGAGAAATTTTGGACAGGTTTCAGATAAAGGATTGTAATCTTGTAAACACTTCGGTTGAGTTTGGCTTAAAGCTACACAAAGATCATGAAGGGAAGAAGGTTGACAACACACTTTACAAACAAATTGTGGGCAGTTTGATGTATCTAACTGCAACAAGACCGGACATAATGTATTCTGTGAGTTTAATTAGTAGATATATGGAAAATCCTATAGAAATGCATTTGTTAGCTACCAAGAGATTCCTTCGTTACTTGCAAGAAACTAGAGACTTTGGGTTATTTTACAAGAATGGTGAAGAGTCCAATTTGCTGGGGTTTACTGACAGTGATTATGCATGAGATCAAGATGATAGGAGGAGCACTTCGGGTTATGCTTTTATGTTTGGGACATGTGCTATTTCGTGGTCATTCAAGAAGCAACCAATTGTCACCTTGTCAAGTACAGAAGCTGAATTTGTTGCTGTTACAACTTGTGCTTGTCAAGCTATTGGGCTAAGGAGTATCCTTGAGGAGTTGCAATTCAAGCATCCGGGAGCTACTAAAATTTTTTGTGACAACTACTCAGCAATCAAACTCTCCAAGAATCCTATGCTACACGGAAGAAGCAAGCACATTGATGAGAAGTTTTATTTCTTGAGAAATCTTAGCAATGATGGAACAATTGATCTAATCTACTGCAGGAGTGAAGATCAGGTTGCTAATATATTCACCAAGGCCCTCAAGATGGAGTCGTTCGCGAAGCTCATAAGGTTGCTAGGTGTCTGCATGCTGAAAACAGTCAAGGCTTTAAACTGAATGTTAGTAAACATCAGTTTAAGGGGGGGATTGTTTAAGTAACAATTGTTTCTTTTTCTGCACGTTTAGCTGATCTGTTTCTCAGTTGTCCTAGTCTTTAGGAGTTAGTGAAGTAAATGATTTATGCAGATCATGGGTTGTCATGGGTCCTATTTTGGTGGTGTTTCTGTTATGTATTTGTCTATTTAAAGGCTTCAAAGTTTTGAATGAGATGTAAGATTCAGCCTCATCTCTCCTCTCCTGTAGATATTTTCATACCTCTGTTTTATTGTTCTTGATTCTACATGTTCATGTTCACTTTGTTCATGCATCTGTTGTTTCTGTCGAGAAGACACATATAGCAAGGGATGAGGGTAGATTTCGCATGGCCTAGGACAAGGAAGAATGATTGTTTGAATGAATTGAATCGGAAAATCTTTATCGGGTGCACCGATGCTCGCAAGCTCTATGCACTCGAGCCACTGGATCGGGTGTATCTCGTGTTAGGACCACCAAATTCGATGGTTGAAAAACACTAGGCGCGCAAACGTGCCTCCATTTATGCCGTAATCTTTCCCCATCTACCCCTTGACTATATGCTTGCAGTTTGCATAAGACCATAGGGAGACGAAATTAACCCTAACTTGGTCTTTGACATCGTTGTGACTAAGCTAGAATTGAACTATCCCGTGATGGTATTAATTATGAAGAGTGAACTAGAGGTATTGCAAGAAAATTACCAGAAGTCCCGAAACTATTACATATTTGACAATTCAGTTTTAAACCATTTAATTGTGCTAATTGAGTTGTAAGCATTTTCACGTTTTGCAAATTGAGTCTATCCGATCAATTTTGATAAGAAATTACTAAAAGTGGATGCTAGTTGTCCTATGTGGTACGGCCGGAATTAATTTATAAATTTTTTTATAATATTTTAATGATTTTTTATGATCTTTTTCCGTTTCATTTACTTTCCTTTCGTTTTTTCAAAGGAGGATCGACGACCCTAGCCAATATTGGGGGAGGGCTCGCGGCCCTCACTTCGAAAAACAATAAAAAGGAAAGAAAAGAGAGAAAAGAACCAAAATATTATGAAAATGTTATTAAAAATGTCTATGTTAGCGCCAATCGTCGGCCATGCTACGTAGGATGGTTATCGTCCACGTCAGCAATTTCTTGCCAAAATTGACCGGATAGACTCAATTAGAAAAACGTGAAAGGATTGAGGACTTAGTTAGTACAATTAAAAGCACGCTAAAAAAAGTTAATACAATTAAAAAGTTTATGACTAAATTAATAAAAGTGGAATAGTTTTACGAGTCAATTTGGTAATTTTTCCGGAGTATAGCCGTCTGCTCTGTTCCACGTCATGCCATGAGAGCCTGCGAGGAAACAAGCCCAGCCCACGTCCGGGCAAGATGGGCCGACACCAAATCCACACCACTGCTCACTATGAAGCCGAAATTTAGGGCTAGCTGGCGACAGGATGCACCGCTGTTCGGCTGCAGGTCCGTGCCCCCTCTTCTTCTTCCTCTTCCGTGTTTCTCATTTTCCATCGCCCGTGAGCTCGACTTTCGCGGCAGCCGAGCCTCGATCGGCCGACGTATCTTCTTCTTCCACCGCGACGATTGGTTCCCGGAATCGAAATCTCCCTCGAATCTCTGATCCGTGTCGCTCCCATGATGAACGCTATCTGATGTCGTTCCAATTCCCGAAGCGCTCCGATCCTCAGCGGATCGGAGCTCGATTCCGTGTGGAACTGAAGAGACATCTGAGGAGCTTTAACAGTGTATCCCCCACCCACCACCTCCCACTTCCATCGAGCACCGATTCTTCTTCTTCTTCTTCTTCTTCGTTTTTAGCTTCTTCTGTTGGTCCAGGAGACATGATTGCACGCAGCGACTCCATGCTCTCGCCTTTCTCTGTTTCTTTTAATCGAATTTTTTTCGCTTTGGTTTGAGCTAAAACAGACTTCAGACAAATCCCAGGCAGCGATTCGAGCCGCAGGTCCACCGTCCAGTTACCAAAAAAAAAAAAAGAAGAAAAAGAAAAGGGAAAACATTTTCGTGTTGATTAATTTTTGTAATTTTTAAGTTTTTATAAATACCACGTAGAATGGGGAAATTTCTCGGGTAAATCAGTGTACGTGATTTTTAGGGTTTTTTTTTCCTTTACGTACTGTTTTACATTTGGCTAGGACGATCTTTAGTAAAGTCGTGAATCGATTTTAACAGGGGTGAGTGGTTCCAGATTCTTTCACATGGAACCTACCATTAGAAAATGATCCTTATTTTTTAGAATTTGGAAAATATCGTTCGTATATTGGAATCTAGAACTTATCCTGTTACAGGTTTCTGGACTTTATTATTAACTAAACGATTTTAGTAAATCATCACCTTTAATTATCACTATTTGCTGTTACAGTCTATTGATCACAATTTATATTTAGACAAGTAAAGAATATGAAATATTAATAAAGTAAAAGTCTCGGCCATAAAATAGAAGCGGTCGCAGGGCCGTGCGAAGATATAAATCAAGAAAAACACCTACCTGAAATCTATCCATTGAAACAAGTTTTCTAATTTTTGGAATATTTACACCGGTTCGATTAACCTAGAACCATGTTCATCCTAGATTTTACGACTTTTTTGTGCTCAATGATGACCGCACGCTGTAACGTCCCACGTTACATCTAGAGTACCATGGAGGTGCCCCCACGAGATGGACCTCACAATCATGTTTGGATCTTTTTTAATCCAGGAGATGATTTGCCTAAAGGACAACAACTACCATCTCGCAAGTTTCCCTCGAAGATGTCTTCATGGAGGCTCGATCGGGTTGCTACGGCGTGCAAAACAATGCTACATTAACTTCCACGACGCGAAATTGCCTTTTAAAAGCCCCCACTTGTCCATAGTCTCGTGACATGACCCAAATGATCTCTTGCAGCCACCGCTACACAACCCTAATTATTTTCGAATTATCAATTTTTCTTACAGAATTGCAAACTTTAATCTACATAACGTATCGATATTTCGAAGTCACCAACTCTTACATCAGATCGTCGATCTTAATTTGAGTTATTAACGTCCACTTGTCCTTTTCTTTTAATGCACCCTTTTTGCAATTCACTTACCAATTTTCAATTGCGTAATTTACCTGTGTTATCAAATTTACCGTGTCTTAAATGCAAAATCATTAACATTAATTCGAGTGAATTATCAATTTTTCTATTTAAATTACGAACAATTTTTTTAAGTCACTAACTCTTATTTGAATAATTCATTGATATCTATAGGTTATTTTCAAATTTTTAAAATTTCCTAATAAATAACCTATCAATTTTCATTTGCATAATTTATAAACTTTCCGTCGTCTGTTTTCTGCCCCTATCGATGTCTGTTTTTCTTTTGTCAAACAGAAATAAATGTCTTTTTTTTTTTGGAAGAAAAATCAATGTCCGAGGGAGGGAGGGAGAAAGGGAGGAATTTGTCCATGACTCCGGTGCATCATATCCATCACCTTTATTCAAAAAAATGATACGGATAGTCCCTAAACTTTGATCCGACGTGCAATATCGTCCATAAACCTTTAATTTGTTCAATATACTCCTTGAAAACTTTAGCCCAATATATAATCTGGTCTCTAAACTTTTAAATGGTTTAATGTGATCCCTAAAATTTTAGTACATGTTCGATTCGGTCCTTAAATTATATGAAAATGTTCAATATTGTCTCGAGCTTGAATTAATGAAAGTACAACATGGAATATTTTCGTATTGTTTGGAGACTAAATTAAATAGGGTTAATACCGCGAAAAACCCTAAACTGGTACACTTGTGATAGATTTACCCAAAACTATTTTTTTGACCACAAAAAATCTCCAACTGGTACATCTATGACAATTTTACCCCGAACTATTTTTTTGACCATCAAAACCCCAAACTAGTATACCTGTGACAATTTTACCCCAAACTAATTTTTTAATATTTTTTTTTCGAATTTTTTAGAATTTTTTCTTATCTTTTTTTTTCCTTTCCTTTTCTTTTTTTTTTCCTTCATTTTTAACCTTTGGTAGGTGAGGTTGGCCTCGCTAGCTGACGGCGAGGTCGACCTCGTAGGCAACTGGCAAGGTCGGCCTTGCCCACCCCTGGCGAGGTTCGACCTTGCCAGTTGTCGGCGAGGGGTTGTCCTTACCATCGCTAGCGCGGCTTGGCCTCGCCGCAACTAGCGAGGTCAGCCTTGCCCATAAGCAGTGAGGTCGAACCTTGCCAGTGACGGCGAGGACGACCCCTCGTCGGGGGTGAGGCAAGACTGACTTTGCCAGTTGCTGATGAGGTCGGCCTCGCTAGCGGTCGGCGGTGCCTACCTCGCCGGCTCCCGCCTCCGGCCGGTCGCTGGACTGACGATCGGCCAAAGGTTGAAGATGAAGGAAAAAAAAAGAAAAGGAAATGAAAAAGAAAAGAAAAGAAAAGAAAAACTAAAAAAATTTGAAAAAATAAAAAATAATATTAAAAAATTAGACCACCCGCCTGGGTGGCGCTGCTGGAGCGCGCACTCTTCCTCTCGCAAAAGGTTGAGTGTTCGAATCCCGGGCGCCACAGGGTGACTTAATCGGTGGCATGTGTGTGGTGGCTAGCACGTGTCGCCCCCAGGGTTTACTCCCCGGCTGTCGGCTGTGCGGGGGTTCCCTGGGTTATCAAAAAAAAATATTAAAAAATTAGTTCGGGGTAAAATTGTCACAAGTGTATCAGTTTGGGGTTTTTGGTGGTCAAAAAAATAGTTCGGGGTAAATCTGTAACAGATGTATCAGTTTGGGGTTTTTTTATGGTCAAAAAAATGGTTTGGGGTAAATCTGTCACAAGTGTATCAGTTTAGGGTTTTTCGTGGTATTAACCCAATTAAATATGTATTGAAAATACACAAACCACATCGAACAGATTAAAAATTTAGGAATTGCATTGCACGTTGGTGTAAAGTTCAGAGACAACATTAAACAAATTAAAATCTCAAGAATCGCATGACTGAGGTGTGCAAGACGAACCGCCCAGACCGGATCGACTACATATATATATATTTTATATTTTTAAAAACTTAAGTAAAATGCGAATTAGGTCGCATAAGAAAGGAGAGCTCGGGAAAAGTAAAAAAAAAAAAAAGGCTGCACGTTGAAGTCCATTGATTGATCAGGGGCGATAGGAGTGCTGGTGGTTTATTTTGATTTCCTTTTCACCGCTTAGTGGACTTTTGCTGAAGGAGAGCACGCCCCACTTTGAAGACTTCACCACCACTAAACCTATCAAAATGGGTCATAAACTCATTTTTTATCCCATATATTAGTAAATGGATCATAAATGAGTTAGTTATATTTAGTAAATGGGTAAAAGTCTTATATTAGTGTTAAATGAATCATAAATGGGTCGCAAATGAATCATAAATGAGTTTACAACTTATTTAAACTCAACGCATTTCTCTTATCTCACTCAATCTTGCATTCACTCATTCCGCACTCTCATTTCAGCTTGGATATGAATTTTTCTATATTTAATTAAATATGAAAGTATTTTAGAAATATGGATCTAATCGGGTATGGGTTGGGTATGAGTCGGGTCGGGTCGGGTATGAATCAACAAAATTGTATTGCGCATAAATTGGTCATAAACGGGTTAATCGGTCAATTTGAGTTGGATCATTTATGACCCGATCCAAATCCAATCCGATCCACCCATTTGACAGGTCTAACCACCACACCATCATCCATCGTACAGAGAAGAACGTCGTGGGAGGTGTGGCGCACGATAGAGAGAGAGAGAGGCGATTTCTCTGGAGGTCAGCGAAGGACACGCACGAAGACTTCATCTCTCCGTTTCCACTCCTTCACCGAGAAAACTTGGAGATTTCAACGGACCGGTTCCGTTGGAAGGGGGTGGTCCGGTTCGGTTCCCAATTTTGATAACCGCGAAACAATCGTCGCATTATATATTGAACCAATAATTCAGGAATCATTTGCGTCCTTATCCCCTTTATTCGATTCGGAGCAGCACACGCGGCAGCGTCAAACATGGCATCGATTCATCATCATCATCATCAGCTTTGACCAAAGGGTCGTCTCCTTCCTCGCATCTTCATGCCCGGAATTCATCCACGCGGAAACCCGTTCGAAGCTCGCCCCCAAGACCTCACCGAGCAGAAACCGACAAATCAAGCGTCGCCATCGCCATCGCCACCTCTCTCCCTCTCTCTCCCTCCCTCCGCCGGCCAATATCAACCCCCCGAAGCTCCAACCATATCCTCCGCCTCCTCCTCCGCCGCCGCCGCACCGCTCGATAGCGGCCTCCTCCGATGATGCCGGACTCTCTCTCCTCGCTCTCGCTCTCGCTCCCGCTTCTCCTCCTCCTGCTCCTGACGACCTCCGCCACCTTCGTTACTGCTGCTTCCCCTCCGCGCGCGTGCGAAATGCCCACGGTTGCCTCCACTCCCTTGATCGACTTCCTCGAGCGCCTCCAGGAGACGGCCCTCGCCGCCTTCGGTCCCCGGGACTTCGACCCCAAGCTCTACATCGACCTCTCCCTCAAGTCCGACCTCGAGGCCGTCGAGCGCGCCTTCGCCGGCCTCCCCAGGTCGCGCAACGGCTCCGTCCCCGCCGGTGACCTGGAGAGGTTCGTCGCCGCTCACTTCGAGGGGGCGGGGGCCGATCTGGTGCACACGCGGCCGGCGGACTTCGTGCCCGAGCCGGAGGGGTTCTTGCCCCGGGTGAAGAACCCGGCGGTGCGGGCGTGGGCGCTCGAGGTGCACGCGCTGTGGAGGAACCTGAGCAGGCGCGTTGACGATGCGGTGCGGGAGAGGCCGGATTGGCACACCTTGCTTCCCCTGCCGAGGCCGGTCATCATTCCCGGTTCCCGGTTCAGGGAGGTGAATTACTGGGACTCTTACTGGATCATCAGGTCAGCTCTTTTCCCGTATGCATTCCATGCCTCCTTATGTGTATATCTTAGCTACTGAATACGGTACGCAACTGTCACTGTTTCACACATCGCATGTGGATCGGCGGATTTCTCATAGTCGGTGCTCCCTCATCCTGCGAGAATTAGAAAAGATCATTTTCAAGTACTTGACTGACCGCCACCAAACTGTACTGTGTCCCCGAAAACGAACGATTTTTATCAGCTGTGGCAAAGAAAGGAAAGGCAGGGGACTGCAAATCCTTTTTCCCCGGTTCAAATTCGGGCATCACCTGATGAAGAAAAAATTCGAAATCTCATACAATGGGCTCCATTTCCCCGGATTTTACTCTTAGCAACTCCCTAGTTTTCTCGCTCTTTGATTTTCATGTTTCAGTTTGGCTGATGAGCTTGCAAGTCACAGTCTCCTTTAGTAGAGTAATCTCCGGAGATGATGATGTGCCTAGAGGGCTTGGTTGGACCTCCCGGATTGCATAAAGCCGCGACAGCAACTACCATCTCACGATCTCCCTCGAAGGCTTATGTGTTTAATCTCAAGGCTCCGTCGGTTCACCATGGCGTGCAAACGATGCCACATCAACTTCCGCGACACGCGATGCTTTTTGGAAAAGCCCCCTCTTGTCCCGGGTCTCGCGACAGAACCCAAACGGTCCCCCTTGCAGTAACCGCTACATAACCCTTAATTGTTTTCGTATCATCAATTCTGCTTGGAGACTTGCGGACTTTAATCTACGTAGCTTATAAAGATTTTACAGTTACCGACTCTTACATCAGACATCGGGTCGTCAATGTTAATTTGAGTTGTTAACGTCCACTTGTTCTTTTCTTTCGATTCGCCTTTTTTTTGCAATTCACTTACCAATTTTCAATTGCGTAATTTACCTATGTTTTCAAATTTACCATGTCTTAAATGGGAAATCATTAACATTAATTTGAGTGAGTTATCAGTTTTTCTATTTATATTGCGAACAATTCATTGATTTGCATAACTCTTATTTGAACAATTCATTGATATTTATAGGTTATTTTTAATTTTTAAACTTTCCTAATAATAGCCCATCAATTTTCATTTGCATAATTTATAAACTTTCTGTGATCTGTTTTCTTTTTCCTATCAATGTCTGTTTTTCTTTTGTAAAATAGAAATAAATGTATGTCTTTTCTTTCTTGTCGGAACAAAAGTCATTGTCCATTCGAGGGAGGGAGGAATTTGTCCGTGTTTCCCGTGCATCGTACCCGTCACCTTTATTCGGAAAAATGACATGAATGGTCCTCAAACTTCGACCTGATGTGTAATGTCATTTCTAAATTTTTAATTTATTCAATACGATTCTTGAAAATTTTAGCCCAATGTGTAATGTGGTCTCTCGACTTCTAAATAGAGAACATTGAACATTTTTTAATAGTCCAAATACTAAATCGAACATGTACCAATATTCCAAGATCTAAATTAAACAAATAAAAAATTTATGGATTGCAATGAGTGGTGTAAAGTTTAGAGATAATATTGAACAAATTAAAATTTCAAAAATCGCATTACTAGTGGTGTACAAAACGAATCGCCCAAATCGAGAACTGTTCGGATTAGATCGAATCGGCCGGTTTGGTTCGGTTCGATTTTCAATTTTTAAATGTAAAATTAGTATCCGGACGGTCTTTTCTAGAATCGGATCTGATCAATTATATATATTATTTATTTATTTATTTTTAAAAATTAATAAAATATGAATAAAGAAACGAGAAAAAAGGGGGCCTTTGTAAGTGACATAAGAAAGGAGAGCTCGGGAAAAGGAAAAAACAAATAAAAAGACTGCACGTTGCAGTCCATTGATTGGTGAGAGGCAAAACGAGCGCTGGTGGTTTATTGTGATTTTCCTTTTCACCGCTCAGTGGGACTTTTGCCGAAGGGGAGCGGGCCCACTTTTGAATGCTTCACCACCACGCCATCATCCATCATACGGCGAAGATGGTCGTGGGAGGTGTGGACAGCAATAGAGAGAGAGGCGATTTCTCCGGATGTCGACCAAGGACACGCTCGAAAGTCTTCATCTCTCGGTCGCCGCTCCTTCATCTAGAGAACTCGCAGATTTCAACGGACCGGTGCTTAAAGTCTTTATCTCTCGGCTGCCGCTCCTTCATCTAGAAGACTCGCAAATTTCAACGGATCAGTTTTATTGGGCCGGACCGAATCGAACCGAACTGAAAGTGATGATCTGATCCCCAGTTCCCAAGATTGGGAATCGGCCCTCCCAATCTGATTTTCAATTCTACCTTGAAACCGGAGTAGACCGAAAATCGATCACCTTTACACATCATCGTACATTGGACAAAAAATTCATGTGCCGTTCGTTCGCGTGCTGGACGCCCCTTTGTATGATGCGTAGCACCACCGCAAGCGACGTCACCAAGCATGGCATCGATTCGTCATCATCGATTCGTCATCATCGACCAAAACTCCCGACTCCTTCCTGGCATCTTCTTCATGCCCCCCGCACGGAGGAACCCCGTTCGAAGCTCGCCCAAGACGACCCCGCCCACCAAGCAGAAACCGACAAATCAAGCGTCGCCATTGCCACCTCTCTCTCTCTCTCTCTCTCTCTCTCTCCCTCCCTCCCTCGCCGGCCATTATCAACCCCCCGAAGCTCCAACCATGTCCTCCTCCTCCTCCTCCTCCTCCTCCGCCGCCGTCGCTGCGCCGCTCGATAGCGGCCTCCTCCGAAGATGCCGAACTCTCTCTCCTCGCTCTCGCTCTCCCTCCTCTTCCTCCTGACGACCTCCTCCACCTTCGCCACTGCTGCTTCCCCTCCGCGGGCGTGCGAAATGTCCACGGTTGCCTCCACTCCCTTGCTCGACTTCCTCCAGCGCCTCCAGGAGGCCGCCCTCGCCGCCTTCGGTCCCCGCAACTTCGACCCCAAGCTCTACGTCGACCTCTCCCTCAAGTCCGACCTCGAGGCCGTCGAGCGGGCCTTCGCCGGCCTCCCCAGGTCGCCCAACGGCTCCGTCCCGGCCGGGGACCTGGAGAGGTTCATAGCCGCTCATTTGGGGGCCGCGGGTAGCGATCTGGTGTCCGTGCAGCCGGCGGATTTCGTGCCCGAGCCGGAGGGGTTCCTGCCCCGGGTGAGGAACCCGGCGGTGAGGGCGTGGGCGCTCGAGGTGCACGCGCTGTGGAGGAACCTGAGCCGGCGGGTGGGCGATGCGGTGCGGGAGAGGCCGGATTGGCACACCTTGATCCCCCTCCCGGGGCCGCTCATCATCCCCGGTTCCCGGTTCAGGGAGGTGTATTACTGGGACTCTTACTGGGTCATCAGGTCACAGCTCTTTTCCCATTCGTATTCCATGCCCCGCCCCTTCTTATCCATATCTAGCTACTGGGACTATGTGGTACACAACATCGTCGTTGCTCACACATCACAAGTGGATCGGCGGATATCTCGTAGTTGGTGCTCCCCCCTCGTTCTTCGAGAATTAGAAAGATCCGTTTTCGAGTACTTGGACCAACCGCCATCGTACCATATTATGTGCCCGAAAACGATTTTTATCAGCCGTGGCAAAGAAAGGAAAGGCGGGGGGGACTGCAAATCCTTTTTCCCCTGTTCAAATCCGGGTGTCGCCTGATCCAAGAAAAAACTCGAAATCTCATACAATGGGGGCTCCTTTTCCCCGGATTTTACTCTTAGCAAATCCTTGTTTTTTCGCCCTTCGATTTTCACGTTCCGGTTTGGCTGATGGACTTGCAAGTTACAGTCTCCTACAGCAGAGTAATTCTTTTGGCTTTGGTAATGGGTACTATAGCGAGGCATGGATTAGTAATCAGTATTGTCAGTTGCCGAATTTCACATGAGTAGCCAGACACATGATTATCTTTGCTTGTAACTTTGTTTCTTTGTCGGGACTATTAGTCGGAAAGATTACAACGCATGAAGAAGGAAGCTTGCTTGCGCGAGTATCGAAATTTGATTTCGTAGGGGTAACGTTAGCGGACCATGTGCAGGGGCTTGTTAGTTTCTAAGATGTACGCAACGGCGAAGGCGATTGTCACCAATCTCATCTACCTCTTAGAAGAATATGGCCATGTCCTAAACGGTGCGAGGATCTATTACACAAACCGGAGGTAAGTGCTTCTCAGTTAGGTAAATATGAATTTATCCTCTTCGTTTGTGAAACGAGGTCTTTGTTTTACTTGGAAGTTGTTAATGTGGTTTCTTGTCCTCATAAATGCCCTTCGATGGAACTCAGTTAGACTAGCCTACTGCCTCTGTGGATTACTTGCTAAAAACACGCCACCAATTCTACTGAAGTTCTTCGAGGCTAGGTTTTGTCTATTACGTGCTCTACTTAGATCCATAAACCGAGTTTCTAAACTTTTGCGTCTCTTTTCCTTTTGTAAGTTTCTCCGATCGGAATTTGCGATCGACTAATCTCATAGGGTGTATCATGCTGAATTTGACTTACATTCTGGGCTAACTTTTTGCAGCCAACCTCCCCTTTTGAGTGCAATGATTCGTGCCATCTATGAAAAGACACATGATAAGGAATTTGTCGCGAAATCTCTCCCTGCTCTTCTGAAAGAGCATGAATTTTGGACATCAGGTATCACGGCATCCTTCATTTTGATGTTTCGATCAATATGCATTACCCCTATCACCATGGCCGTGCTTATTCCACAGGGTTTCATCAGATCACCGTCCGGGACGGTGAATGCAGTCATAATTTGAGTCGCTATTACGCAATGTGGGATAAACCCAGGCCCGAAACTTCGACAATCGTAAGTCCTCTCTGACTCAGCTTTCTTAGTATACCAGCTAATCTAAACCTTATGAGTACACCTGTTCACTTCTCATCGGACAGGACAAGAAGTTTGCTTCGAACATATCAAGTACTTCCGAAAAGCAGAAGTTTTACAGGGAATTAGCTACGGGAGGTGAATGTGGATGGGACTTTAGTAGCAGATGGATGAGGTAGTTTTGCATTAGCAATCTATCAGTCGTATTCCTTTTGTTTGTGTTCTCGAACAGTTCTGATTTATATAATCGATCCGAATTTTCAGCTGTTATTCCAAGAGTGGTACCTGTCTTATTGTTTGCTGAGCTTTAGTCAGTTTTTTAAATTCATGGACTCAATTTTGAACGGTTTGTGCCAAGCGTTAGATTTCCGTCCAACAAGTATGTTCTTGCTCCTATTTGCTAATTTGCTGTGAGACCGTTACATCCTGATGCCATAGGCCAGCTTCTGAAATTTTTTTTGCCGCGTTTAGCTCCTAAGCTTCTGCTTTCACGCGCACACAATATCCTTTTGCTTTGGAAATGGAAGAGTTTCTGATTTTATACTACTTGTTCTTTTGTGCAAAAATCAATCGTCCTGATGTTTGCGGGTGAGATGTTTCGGTCGTCTCCTATTGAGAGGGTATGATATAGAAGAGCACGGAATCACTATTTGTGCCCTATAGCTTGGTCATTTATTGGTCAAATTTGACATGCCAGCGTAATTCCTTTTTGTTACTTTTTATAGCTAACAAAAGACATAAACTCCAATTGTCTTTATTAGGAATCCTGAGGATATTACGACACTGGAAACAACATCAATTTTACCGGTTGATTTGAACATACACATACTAAGGGTATGCCAACGTATGCTCTTTAGTTGCACTTGAAGTCCCTTATCAATCGACCGTCAACTTCCTATAAGGAGTTCTCTGGAATGTGTTGGTACAGATGGAACTCGACATATCCTTCTTCGGAAAAATTGCTGGGAATCATAACATTGCCACGCAATTCTTAGAAGCTTCAAAGGCTAGAGAAAAGGCTGTCAGCGCCGTTTTCTGGAATGAAAGGATGGGACAGTGGCTTGACTATTGGCTTGGCGATAGCAGTTCATGCGTGGTATTATGTGCGCAGTATATTATCTGTATATCTTGGTGCGATAGTATTGCGTTACTTAACCTATTCCTGACAGGAAGGTCAACACTGGGCTGCTGCACACCAGAACCAGAATGTGTTTGCTTCAAATTTCGTACCTCTGTGGATGGACGTGTTCAATTCAGGTTTGTTGCTTGCTATAAACATCCTAATGTGAAAATATTAGGAGTATGGCACTGAATTTGATCTTCAATTTGCATCTTGTAAGCACTGGTCAGGGATGCTTAATTTGGGGAGAGAGTTATCAACTGTCGATATCATGTCATGTTGCATTGATTGATTAGTAATGGATAGCCGTTGGTACAAATGAGATGCAGATAAGAATTTGGTAGAGAAAGTCGTGAAGAGTTTACGGAGTTCAGGTCTGCTCCGTGCTGCTGGGATTGCATGTTCATTGACAAATTCAGGCCAACAATGGTTAGTAGCCAATTCGACATTTTGAACTCTACTTGGTCAGTTTTACGATATGTAGAGAAGGACAAAGATGTCATGTGAAGGTACTACTTATTTTCACCGTTTGGACTTGTATATGTGCAGGGATTTTCCAAACGGCTGGGCCCCTCTACAGCATATGATAGCTGAAGGCCTGGATAGATCGGGGTCTAGCGAGGCAAGGTCTTTGGCGGAAGACATAGTCATCAGGTGGATAAGGACTAACTACGTTACCTACAAGAAAACTGGCACAATGCATGAAAAATACGATGTGCAAAAATGCGGGGAATTTGGGGGCGGTGGAGAATATATACCTCAGGTATGGCTATGTCACTTCATTAGGCCTAATGATGAAGTATTTTGAAGATAAGGGTTGAGGATGCTTGTCTGTTCGTTTTTGGGATTATTGGCAGTGGCCATAGTTTATGCAGCTGCTCGAAAATGGGCAATACGTGCTTTAATCTGATCATAACTTTGCCTTCATGTTGTGCAACAGACTGGTTTTGGCTGGTCGAACGGCGTCGTGTTGGCCTTCTTGGAGGAGTTTGGATGGCCTGAAGACCGGAAGATTGATTGCGAGGGAGACTAAACCTGTTAAATGTGGAATAAGGACGTTGACCGTGTGTTTCTTCCCCAGAATGGCCAACAGCAATAAACGAAGAGTCTTCATCGAGTGGAAACTCCTTTCTGATATCTTCCTGTTCATTACGTTAACCAATTTGATCCTCCCTGGAGGTCGTATTGTATCGTTTGCAGTTGAAATAATATAGTTCAACCCTCGAAATTCATACCGGTACTTGGAGGTGATATCTTGAAGGTCATTGCCAATTATTTTAAATTATAATATTTAGATGCTTTGATAGGGTATAATCACACGAGGGGATCGATGATGTGCGAGTGTACACATGGGATTAAACGGGTATGGTTGTACGAACGAAGAATTTTCCGTTAAAAGTGAATGGTAAACTGATGGCCCATTTCCAAGATATTCGAGTTGCGCATTGCCCTAGAGAGTCCAATCCAAGTAGCGAATTGGGTTGCCAAGCCCATAGATTTCGCGACTCTTCCTATCAATTGGGTTTATAGCCCTCCTCAAGTCTTACCGGTCTTCTTATGTACAGAAGCAAGAAATGAAATGGAATCTTTTCCGATCAACAAGAAAAAGGTCTAGCGCAAAAAAGTTTTCTATGTTGATTGATGTGCCTTGACAGACCAAATGTCTAGGCATTTTCTTCAACGTCCTGCAACCAGCACATGGTTGGCTCTGCCCATCTTTAATGTAAATTGACACTTCAACGTACCGAAAATTATTGATCGGTCAGTTATATGATGTTGTCGTTAGATAAAGTAACTTGAATTGAAGGTCTTTTTTTAGAGCAACAATTAAAGAGCCGTCGTATGATTGGGATTGTTAGCCGTAAGTTGCTACTTGTACGTTGATTGTTGATTTGGAAACTTCTTTGGGATCGATCTCGTCTCTCACGACCCAATAATATTGGAATGCGTCTTTTTTCTGCTTCTATACTTCATGTTTAGGTGTCCTTCAAAAAATTTCATAGTTTGGTCGAGATTCTTTCCCCACCTTACATTCGATGATAATTTAGTTATCAATCTCTGAAATTGCGAACAGTCTAAAGCACGACAACAGTTCTTCCGGACTTGGGAGCTCCCGCGAATGTACTAGAGCAAATTCCCAAACGATACGCTGATCTAACACTAAAGGCGATGCACAAGAAGATTCATATTCCCGGTTTGCTTTATTCACTAAGATCTCTCTTTCTTTGCTAGGCAAAGTGTTTCCGTTTCATTGAACATGCGATCTCAATTGTCCTGATATTCCTGTAATAGATCAACTTTAAAACACCGTTGCATGATGAACTGACTATCAGTGGGCTTTATCTTTATCTAGAACCGTGAATCAGTAGCTGGATTAACTTTGTGCTTAAAATAGTAATATGACGATATCACGAACTTCTTGTGGAATTATCTAAAGCATCATTGGCCATAAAGTTGTGATAATCTGACATATACAGGGATTGCACCTCGTCCCAGGAAGTTTCCCAGGAAGTTTCCACTTCCTCCTCGCCAAAAGGAAAAGTCCGAATTAAAAGATTAGGTTTTGGGTCACGACAGGGATCTCGGATTGGCTCAAGAACCACTTTGCAATTTACAAAAAGATTAAATTAAGTTAAATTAAAAAAATAAAAAGGGACCGATATCGTGTAATGTTCCAACGCTGGTGTAGTTAGTCGCACAGTTCTATGTCAACATATAGAGCCCAGAGAAAACAGACAAAAGGGTTATGGCACGAGAAGAATTGGACAAAAGATGCACACTAATCAAATCAAGATCCACACAAGCTTTAGATTCCTCCTAAGCTACTCGTCTCTCCGGTAAATTAGTGTGCGTGGCTGCTTTATGGACTCTTGATTAACAAAAAGATAAACCCATTTTAGTGTATAATTAATCAAAATCATTTGTTGGTGGTGGGCCCCTATGGGCCCGAACTCTTTTGTCTTGGGCACTGAAGGAGACCCTAAGGATATACAAGCAAGCCACTCTAGTTTGTAAAGCCTAATTTGTAGGGAGATTAGTATGTGATTTGGGGAAAAGGAGGAAAAGAGAGTTGACAATATTGGCAGCATTCTCTTGTGCACGAATCATCAAAATCAAAAGGGAATGGTAAAGGAGACTCGACTAGTAGGGTCATAATTATACACGCGGAGCACGACAAGTCTGACGAACTGAAAATAGGGTTAGCGGCATGTAATCTTTGCGCTCCGATTGATTAGGTCTATCGAGTATCTTCCGATTCTAGGAACAATAATTGCGACGTGTTATAGCAAGAGCAATATCTATTTGCTTACACTAAATAATTATTCTAGTTCATCAAATTAAGTTGAACTTCAAGCCCTCCGCTGCCCCTACCTCCAAGCTTTCTTTGCCCTATGAGAAAATAACGCACCTTTTCTACATTATAGAAGCAACTTGGTATCGACATCTTGATCTTGACATCTCCGGTTCAATTCCAACCAAGCCAATGAAGCAATTGTTGCACTGCTGACACATAGCTCAAGATTTTTTTTTTTTTTTGCTTTTTTATATTATAGAAGGTGGAGAGATGACTAGGCTCATCAAAGGCGAAAGAATAAATCTAGACATCATGAGATTTTGGGAATCCTAAATCTCATATAATTTTTGGGGGAGGGGACCCTGGGTTCCCACAGAAAGGGGAGGCGTTCATTGAAAGCTGACAACATTGAAATGGCACAACCTAATAAAATCTGATTTTATTTGATCAGTTCTCCTCGCTCTCGCTCCTCGTCCTGACGACCTCGTCCACCTTCGCTACTGCTGCTTCCCCTCCGCGCGCGGGTGCGAAATGTCCACGGTTGCCTCCACTCCCTTGCTCGACTTCCTCCAGCGCCTCCAGGAGACCGCCCTCGCCTCCTTCGGGCCCCGCAACTTCGACCCCAAGCTCTACATCGACCTCTACCTCAAGTCCGACCTCGATGCCGTCGAGCGGGCCTTCGCGGGCCTCCCCAGGTCGCCCGACGGCTCGGTCCCCGCCGGGGACCTGGAGAGGTTCATAGCCGCCCATTTGGGGGCCGCGGGGAGCGATCTGGTGTGCGCGGAGCCGGCGGACTTCGTGCCCGAGCCGGAGGGGTTCCTGCCCCGGGTGAGGAACCCGGCGGTGCGGGCGTGGGCGCTCGAGGTGCACGCGCTGTGGAGGAACCTGAGCCGGCGGGTGGACGATGCGGTGCGGGAGAGGCCGGATTGGCACACCTTGCTCCCCCTCCCGGGGCTGGTCATCGTTCCCGGTTCCCGGTTCAGGGAGGTGAATTACTGGGACTCTTACTGGATCATCAGGTCACAGCTCTTTCCCCATATACGTATTCCATGCCCCCCTTTTGTATGTATATCTAGCTACTGAATATGGTACACTACTGTCACTGTTCACACATCACATGTGGATCGCCAGATTTCTCATAGTCGGTGCTCCCTCGGCCTTCGAGAATTAGAAAGATCCTTTTCAAATACTTGACTGACCGCCATCATACTAGATTTTTATCAGCTGTAGCAAAGAAAGGAAAGGCGGGGGGGACTGCAAATCCTTTTTCCCCGGTTCAAATTCGGGTGTTGCCTGATCAAGAAAGAACTCGAAATCTCATACAATGGGGGCTCCATTTCCCCGGATTTTACTCTTAGCAACTCCCTAGTTTTTTCACTCTTCGATTTTCGCGTTCCGGTTTGGCTGGTGAACTTGCAAGTTACAGTCTCCTTTAGCAGAGTAATTCTTTTGGCTTTGGTAATGGGTACTATAGCGAGGCATGGATTAGTAATCAGTATTGTCAGTTGCCGAATTTCACATGAGTAGCCAGACACATGATTATCTTTGCTTATAACTTTGTTTCTTGTCGGGACTATTAGTTGGAAAGATTACAACGCATGAAGAAGGAAGCTTGCTTGCGCGAGTATCGAAATTTGATTTCGTAGGGGTAACGTTAGCGGACCATGTGCAGGGGCTTGTTAGTTTCTAAGATGTATGCAATGGCGAAGGCGATTGTCACCAATCTCATCTACCTCTTAGAAGAATATGGCCATGTCCTAAACGGTGCGAGGGTCTACTACACAAACCGGAGGTAAGTGCTTCTCAGTTAGGTAAATATGAATTTATCCTCTTCGTTTGTGAAACGAGGTCTTTGTTTTACTTGGAAGTTGTTAATATGGTTTCTTGTCCTCGTACATGCCCTTCGATGGAACTCAGTTAGACTAGCCTACTGCCTCTGTGGATTACTTGCTAAAAACACGCCACCAATTCTACTGAAGTTCTTCAAGGCTAGGTTTTGTCTATTACATGCTCTACTTAGATCCATAAACCGAGTTTCTAAACTTTTGCGTCTCTTTTCCTTTTGTAAGTTTCTACGATCGGAATTTGCAATTGACTAATCTCATAGGGTGTATCATGCTGAATTTGACTTACATTCTGTGCTAACTTTTTGCAGCCACCCTCCCCTTTTGAGTGCAATGATTCGTGCCATCTATGAAAAGACACATGATAAGGAATTTGTCGCGAAGGCTCTCCCTGCTCTTCTGAAAGAGCATGAATTTTGGACATCAGGTATCACGGCATCCTTCATTTTGATGTTTCGATCAATATGCATTACCCCTATCACCATGGCCGTGCTTATTCCACAGGGTTTCATCAGATCACCGTCCGGGACGGTGAATGCAGTCATAATTTGAGTCGCTATTATGCAATGTGGGATAAACCCAGGCCCGAAACTTCGACAATCGTAAGTCCTCTCTGTCTCAGCTTTCTTAGTATACCAGCTAATCTAAACCTTATGAGTACACCTGTTCACTTCTCATCGGACAGGACAAGAAGTTTGCTTCGAACATATCAAGTACTTCCGAAAAGCAGAAGTTTTACAGGGAATTAGCTACGGGAGGTGAATGTGGATGGGACTTTAGTAGCAGATGGATGAGGTAGTTTTGCATTAGCAATCTATCGGTCGTATTCCTTTTGTTTGTGTTCTCGAACAGTTCTGATTTATATAATCGATCCAAATTTTCAGCTGTTATTCCAAGAGTGGTACCTGTCTTATTGTTTGCTGAGCTTTAGTCAGTTTTTTAAATTCATGGACTCAATTTTGAACGGTTTGTGCCAAGCGTTAGATTTCCGTCCAACAAGTATGTTCTTGCTCCTATTTGCTAATTTGCTGTGAGACCGTTACATCCTGATGCCATAGGCCAGCTTCTGAAATTTTTTTTGCCGCGTTTAGCTCCTAAGCTTCTGCTTTCACGCGCACACAATATCCTTTTGCTTTGGAAATGGAAGAGTTTCTGATTTTATACTACTTGTTCTTTTGTGCAAAAATCAATCGTCCTGATGTTTGCGGGTGAGATGTTTCGGTCGTCTCCTATTGAGAGGGTATGATATAGAAGAGCACGGAATCACTATTTGTGCCCTATAGCTTGGTCATTTATTGGTCAAATTTGACATGCCAGCGTAATTCCTTTTTGTTACTTTTTATAGCTAACAAAAGACATAAACTCCAATTGTCTTTATTAGGAATCCTGAGGATATTACGACACTGGAAACAACATCAATTTTACCGGTTGATTTGAACATACACATACTAAGGGTATGCCAACGTATGCTCTTTAGTTGCACTTGAAGTCCCTTATCAATCGACTGTCAACTTCCTATGAGGAGTTCGCTGGAATGTGTTGGTACAGATGGAACTTGACATATCCTTCTTCGGAAAAATTGCTGGGAATCATAACATTGCCACGCAATTCTTAGAAGCTTCAAAGGCTAGAGAAAAGGCTGTCAGCACCGTTTTCTGGAATGAAAGGATGGGACAGTGGCTTGACTATTGGCTTGGCGATAGCAGTTCATGCGTGGTATTATGTGCGCAGTATATTATCTGTATATCTTGGTGCGATAGTATTGCGTTACTTAACCTATTCCTGACAGGAAGGTCAACACTGGGCCGCTGCAAACCAGAACCAGAATGTGTTTGCTTCAAATTTCGTACCTCTGTGGATGGATGTGTTCAATTCAGGTTTGTTGCTTCCTATAAACATCCTAATGTGAAAATATTAGGAGTATGGCACTGAATTTGATCTTCAATTGGCATCTTATAAGCACTGGTCAGGGATGCTTAATTTGGGGAGAGAGTTATCAAATGTCGATATCATGTCATGTTGCATTGATTGATTAGTAATGAATAGCCGTTGGTGCAAACGAGATGCAGATAAGAATTTGGTAGAGAAAGTTGCGAAGAGTTTACGGAGTTCAGGTCTGCTCCGTGCTGCTGGGATTGCATGTTCATTGACAAATTCAGGCCAACAATGGTTAGTAGCCAGTTCGACATTTTGAACTCTACTTGGTCAGTTTTCCGATACGTAGAGAAGGACAAAGATGTCATGTGAAGGTACTACTTATTTTCACCGTTTGGACTTGTATATGTGCAGGGATTTTCCAAACGGCTGGGCCCCTCTACAGCATATGATAGCTGAAGGCCTGGCTAGATCGGGGTCTAGCGAGGCAAGGTCTTTGGCGGAAGACATAGTCATCAGGTGGATAAGGACTAACTACGTTGCCTACAAGAAAACTGGCACGATGCATGAAAAATACGATGTGCAAAAATGCGGGGAATTTGGGGGCGGTGGAGAATATATGCCTCAGGTATGGCTATGTCACTTCATTAGGCCTAATGATGAAGTATTTTGAAGATAAGGGTTGAGGATGCTTGTCTGTTCGTTTTTGGGATTATTGGCAGTGGCCATAGTTTATGCAGCTGCTCGAAAATGGGCAATACGTGCTTTAATCTGATCATAACTTTGCCTTCATGTTGTGCAACAGACTGGTTTTGGCTGGTCGAACGGCGTCGTGTTGGCGTTCTTGGAGGAGTTTGGATGGCCTGAAGACCGGAAGATTGATTGCGAGGGAGACTAAACCTGTTAAATGTGGAATAATGACGTTGACCGTGTGTTTCTTCCCCCGAATGGCCAACAGCAATAAACGAAGAGTCTTCATTGAGTGGAAACTCCTTTCTGATATCTTCCTGTTCATTACGTTAACCAATTTGATCCTCCCTGGAGGTCGTATTGTATCGTTCGCAGTTGAAATAATATAGTTCACCCCTCGAAATCCATACCGGTACTTGCAGTCTGTGATATCTTGCAAGTCCATTGTCAACTATTTTAAATTATAATATGTAGATGCTTTGATAGAGTATAATCACGCGAGGGGCTCGATGATGTGCTAGTGTACACATGGGATTAAACAAGTATGGTTGTGCGAATGAAGAATTTTCCATTTAAAGTGAACGGTAAACTGATGGCCCATTTCCAAGATATTCGAGTTGCGCATTGCCCCAGAGAGTCCAATCCAAGTAGCGAACTGGATTGCCAAAGCCCATAGATTTCGGGACTCTTCCTTTCAATTGGGTTTATAACCCTCCTCAAGTCTTACGGGTCTTCTTATGTACAGAAGAAAGAAATGAAATGGAATCTTTTCCGATCAACAAGAAAAAGGTCTAGCGCAAAAAAGTCTTCTATGTTGATTGATGCGCCTTCACAGACCAAATGTCTTGGCATTTTCTTCAACGTCCTGCAACTAGTACACGGTTGGCTCTGCCCATCTTTAATGTAAATTGACACTTCAACGTATCGAAAATTATTGATCGGTCAGTTATATCGTGTTATCGCTGTCGCGTGATATTTTCATTATATAAAGTAGCTTGAATTGAAGGTTTATATCTAGAGCAACAATTAAAGAGCTGTCGTACGATTGGGATTGTTAGCCGTAAGTCGCTACTTGCACAATGATTGTTGATTTGGAAACTTCTTCGGGATCGATCTCGTCTCTCACGGCCCAATAATTTTGGCATGCACCCTTCTATACTTCATGTTTAGGCGTCCTTCAAAAAATTTCATAGTTTGGTCGAGATTCTTTCCCCACCTCACATTTGATGATAATTTAGCTATCAATCTTTGAAATTGCAAACAGTCTAAAGCACAACAACAGTTCTTCCGGACTTGGGAGCTCCCGCGAATGTACTAAAGCAAATTCCCAAACGATACGCCGATCTAACACTAAAGGCCATGCACGAGAAGATTCATATTCCCGGTTTGCTTTATTCACTAAGATCTCTCTTTCTTTGCTAGGCAAAGTGTCTCCGTTTCATTAAACATGCGATCTCAATTGTCCTGAAATACCTGCAATAGATCAAATTTAAAACACTATCGCATGATGAACTGAGAATCAGTGGGCTTTATCTTTATCTAGAACCGTGGATCAGTAGCTGGATTAACTTTGCGCTTAAAATAGTAATATGAACTTCTTGTGAAATTATCTAAAGCATCATTGGCCATAAAGTTGTGATAATCTGACATATGCAGGGATTGCACCTCCTCCCAGGAAGTTTCCACTTCCTCCTCGCCAAAAGGAAAAGTCCGAATTAAAAGATTAGGTTTTGGGTCACGACAGGGATCTCGGATTGGCTCTAGAACCACTTTGCAATTTACAAAAAGATTAAATTAAATTAAATTAAAAAAATAAAGAGGGACCGATCTCGTGTAATGTTCCAACGCTGGTGTAGTTAGTCGCACGGTTCTATGTCAACATATAGAGCCCAAAGAAACAGACAAAAGGGTTATGGCACAAAAAGAATTGGACAAAAGATGCACACTAATCAAATCAAGATCCACACAAGCTTAGATTCCTCCTAAACTACTCGTCTCTCCGCTAAATTAGTGTGCGTGGCTGCTTTATGGACTCTTGATTAACAAAAAGATAAACCCATTTTAGTGTATAATTAATCAAAATCATTTGGTGGTGGTGGGCCCTCTTGGGTCCTAACTCTTTTGTCTTGGGCACTGAAGGAGACCCTAAGGATATACAAGCAAGCCACTCAAGTTTGTAAAGCCTAATTTGTAGGGAGATTAGCATGTGATTTGGGGAAAAGGAGGAAAAGAGAGTTGACAAGATTGGCAGCATTCTCTTGTGCACAAATCATCATAAGCAAAAGGGAATGGTAAAGGAAACTTGATTAGTAGGACCATAATTATACATGTGGAGCACGACAAGTTTGACAAGCTGAAAATAGGGTTAGCGGTATGTAATCCTTGCGCTTCGATTGATCAGGTCTATTGAGTATCTTCCGATTCTAGGAATAATAATTGCGACGTGTTACAGCAAGAGCAATATCTATTTGCTTACACTTAATAATTATTCCCGTTCATCAAATTAAGTTGAACTTCATGCCCTCCGCTGCCCCTACCTCCTAGCTTTCTTTTCCCTATGAGAAAATAATGCACCTTTTCTACATTATAGAAGCAACTTGATATCAACATCTTGATCTTGACATCTCAGGTTCAATTCCAATCAAACCAATGAAGCAATCGTTGCACAACTAACACATAGCTCAAGATTTTTTTTCTTGCTTTTTTATATTATAGAAGGTGGAGAGATGATTAGGCTCATCAAAGACGAAAGAATAAATATAGACATCACGAGATTTTGCGAGCCTTAAATCTCATATAATTTTTAGGGGAGGGGACCCTGTGGGATTAGGGGTTGCCACAGAAAGGAGAGCCAATCATGGAAAGCTAACAATATTGAATGGCACAATCCATTTGTGCCATTCTAATAAAATCTGATTTTATTTGATTAGTTGGGAAAATATGTAAGTGTGAGCATATAACCTAAAGATTCGATCCACTTTGGATGCGCCACATTAGTCAAATGGAGTTGGCTAATTGAACATCGAAATGAGGAAAAGGGCGTGAGTTATTGGGCTAAGGAAACACATATATATTCAGATTTGATTAATTAATCAATTGCATTTGTTTCATGATGGGGGTTGTATCCGCTCATAGTAGACAAATCCTAGTGAAAGCTGCCTTGATGGACTGCAAGGTGGATCCGGGGGCCTCCCCTTTTGAATTTTGCTGATTTTCACAGCCAGAATAATTAAGAACTGTCTGCTAAATTCACATTATTAATCAAGGCAACTTTTTTGTACTTTTGGATATGAAATTACTACTGGGGCAACACGTGTTACATGCCAGGGCTCAAGAGCTCAAAAGTTGCAGTCTAATGAAGCGTTAGGTCATGATTGCTCGTACCAAAGAACTTGGGTTGACTTTAGAGTTTTAAGCTGAGTTGCCAATAATACACCCGCAAGCACTATGGACTAAAAACCCTTTGGATAGTTTTTCATTCACTAATGCATTTGCAAATCATATGATATAATCATATCCTCTGGTGCCCTCAATGATGTTGATGAGAATGACCAAACGAGATCAAATCGACTCAAATGCTCAAGAAAAGATGGTGATCCCTTGGGGTTTGGTATGGCGTGTGATCTGATTTCGAGAGATAATATGCATGCATGAACCTTAGAATCTGCTATGATCTCTTGTGACCATATTTGACATGTTAGAGAGAGAGAGAGAGAGAGAGAGAGAGAGAGAGAGAGAGAGAGAGAGAGAGTTCCCAAGAGGGGAAGAACAAGGTTGCCCATTCTCCATAATTTTCTCACATGGGAGATTGGAACAAGTTCTTTTTTGTTGACCAACACCTCATGTTCATTGCATGGCTTCAAACAGGAGGAAGACCGTACCATACATTATAGCCCAGGAACCGACCAAAGATTTGCAATGAAAGTCAACTAAAACAATGTCATAAGCCATAAGATGATCTTCTAATCATAATCTCATTCAACTGGGAGATGATTCAAAAAGCAAGAGAAAGTCAAAGAAAAGTTGGCAATCCTAAGGAGGCTGATACGATGATTTTGCAAAGGGGTAGGGATCTGGGCTCGATGTTATGTGCTGTACTTATTTTAATTTTCTTTATCATCATAAAAAAAAGATGAAAATTAGGGTCCATGAGGAATCTAAGGGATGGGCTGGTCAATCTCTTCCCATGTGCTGGTGTTTGAACAAAATTGCAGCCTGAAATGTGCAATTGGGTCCTAGAAACATGGATGTAATACCAAGAATTAATAATTTACCTCGACAATCAAAACATATATTATCTCAAGATTGACCAGAATGCTTCGTTTGGTTGTTGACTATAATATCTTGATGATACTTTCTATCCAAAGTACATATGCAGATCCACCTACTCTGATTGTAATCATAGCCATCCATTCAATTGTTCATAGCTAGCCAGACATGTACAATAATGTGCTTTGTACAAGTCACGTATGCTAGAAATCTTGAACACACAAATGAGCATCTAATTCATGCTTTCCACTCGGTCTACAAGAAAAATTTACCAGTCTGACTTTCACGAGATCCCTTTGTTCTTTTGGGCTAGATTAGGCAAAGTAGGGTTTGTGTTGACTTTCTTGATTGCTGAGACTTCTATATCAACAAAAAAAGCTACTTCCTCTTGACTTGATTTACAAAAGAACGGATTTTACCCATGCACTTGAGGTTTGTATTGTTGAGAATTCGTAGAAATGCAGCTCTTTAGAAAGCATTAGCAACATGTGAGCCAAAAAACATCACGAGCTTCTAGATCGGGAGGATCCCAAGTAAGACCCATCAAAGTTAATGCCTGCGATGCGCTAAACTCACAAGAACCCGATGCGTGCTAGAACTTTCGTCGAATGGTACTTACTCGTTGGGTACGGATTGGAAACAATACCTCAAGTTGTACATTCCTCTCTCCCTCTTTTCCTTTTCTTTTGTGGCTACTTGCAAATCATTTGTTTCTATTGCTGGTGCACCGCTGTAAAGCGGGAAACCTCTTTTAGTTTGGGCCACGAAGAGCACCATCATATGCACATATTTTAGCTTTGAACTGGATAGAAAGGGACACATTTTTTGAGCTGGCCAACAATTGCAGCATCTGTTGGCCATGCTTGGGATATTGGATAATGTGCATATGATGATGAGCAATTTGTGTAGGTGCAGTTTTTGGCCAATGAAAAGAAAAAGGGTGCGCATAGCAAAGCAAGTTCTTTCTGGCTCGTGATTTCATGGTATTGCCAACTCTTATTTTTATAAAAAAAAATACCATTTTCATTGTGGAAAAATAAGTTTATTCGACTCTTACTAGCTTTATTCCTGTTTTCATTTGAGACCACGGTCTTAGCTCATCTTCCAAGATTTTGAAAAAAAGCGAACATATATACATATATAATATAATATATATCTATATTGGAAATAAAATGAATATAAAAGAGAGTATGTGAGGCCCTATATTATAAGATGAAATTGATCTTTTGTAAATGTGGTAAATAAAAGAAATTGGGTGAAGTTGAAGGAATTATGATGTCACTAGGTCCCTCCATTGGGGAACGGGGATCTGAACTGTGAAGTGCTCCCAAAAGCTGAAGTTTCCAGAAGCTCTTTGCTCCTGCTCAAGGCCCTACACCTACCTTCTTTTTTTCTTTTTTTCTTTATATATAGTCACAGATTGTGGCTTCCACATTTCCTTTTCTATTGTTGCTTTATTGACAACAAGCTTAAATTTGTCTTTTTCTACTGTTTTTAATGGAAGATTTATATGGAAAAACCAATAAATAATAGCAGTTTGCATGGGTTTTAATTTTTACACATTGGCTATTACTGTCCATATTTGTTTTTGTGGAGTACTCCCAAGTTTGGCATGTGAAAAAGAGATGGTAACAAAAGAAACGAAAAAAGGATGGTTCGATATGACCTCGACATCAAGTTTTGAGCAGTAAGATGGGGCATTAAGGGAATTTGAGTTTGAAACTGAAGGTTATATGTTCAGATCCCACCAGCCGCGTGCAAATTATTTACAATCAGGACCACATGTTCGGACCAAAGGCCGGACCGAACCGACTCCCAGAACTTGGTCTCTAAATAGTTGGATCTCCGAGCCTATGCCTCTACATTTATAAAAAAGAAAGAAAGAAGAGTACGGAATTAGTTACAAAAACAGGGAAAAAAACTATGATATTTAATCTTTCGATACCAAATTTCTCCGGCAGCTACTCACGAAATAGATTAAACATCCGAGCTTAATGTTAATATCTCGGATTAGTCAATGTGGAGACAAAAGAGAGGTTGATAGGAGATGCATAGAATCTCATTTTATTCAAGCCTAAGTAATAATTTAAAACCAGAGCCACATGGGTTCTCGGTTTAAACTTCCATTTCTTTTGGACAAATGTTTCATTTAATCCCTTCTTCAATATTAATTAGTAATCGAATCATTGACCATCGAGAGCTCGGCCGTGGGATTGACCCCGCCATGATAATGCAACTTGAAGAACACCCACGTGCGATTTCCGCTTTGACCGATCCCCTTTGATCTCCAACTGAAGCACCTCGATTATCGATAATCGCCGATTAATCACGCAAATCGAGATTAACGATCGCCTTAATGGCATTCCTTAATGACAGCTAAAAATATTAGATGCAATCGATGGAAATAGGAGTGACCAACTCAAGTTAGCGTCGATAAATATTATTGCCAAAGCGATAGGTCAAATTTGAACTTAACATTTCGGTTCCCCTATCGGTCCACCTGATCTGGTCAATCATAACGAATGTTGTAACGAGCGTGCAAACTTGGAGGCATAAAGGGTAGGGGAGCCATCCCAATACGTCAAGATTCGCACAATTCAAGCGCTTATCCTTTTGACCAAAAACAAAAAAAGAAGCTCTTATCCACATATTTCGAGTCATCATGCCGTTCAAATTTTAGATCAGATGGGTCGTGCAATTTAATATCGTATATCAATCACCTATCAACCCTTAAATTTTCAAGACTTCATGTCTCATGCATATAGCTGGACTTCAGACGTTTTTTTTGTTTTATTTTTTAGTGGCAAAGTGAGGGCCGGAAGATCGGTTTATAAATCGATGCGATAATTTGTAACATGTTCAAATATGTAAAGAAAAATCTTACTACATTAACAAACTTCGTATGATACTTACATTTTTTTTTTGCTTTTACACTCCATCGTGGATCCAATTAGGCCGCGAATGATAACCATTCTGTTTTTATTTTTCTGTTCCAGAAATAAGTTTGGAACATAAATCTGTTTAGTAACGCAATTTCATTTTTCAATTTCTAGAACAAATTTTGATTTCAGGAATATGTTTGGAACAGAAATGAGAAGTAAAAATTTTTTACTTTTCTATTTCTGAAACAAAAATGAGAAATTTTTCTCGTCGCTCGCTCTCGCTACTAGCCGGTCGCCCACCCACCACCCATTGTCGTCCACTTGTCGGCCGCCACCTCCCGTCGACGGCTGCCGTGGGCCGTCGTCCGCCAGCCACCATCTCCCGCCGTCGCCAATTATGGGCCGCCACCCGCCGTCCATCGGCCATTGTCTCCCACCGCCCTCCTCCCGCCGCCACCACTGCCGCCCCCCTCCCACTGCCGGTTGTTGCCCACCTCCTGCCGTTGCTTGACATTGGCCGCCTCTAGCTGCCGTCCTTCGCATTGGCCGCATCGTCGTCCGTTGCTGTCTCCCCCCATCGTCCGCCCCCGCCGTTCGCTATCGCCATTTGTTGCCACCGTCCACTCTCCTTCCGCCGCCGCCCTCCTCTCGTCACCCGCCTCCCGTCGCTGCTCGATGCCGGTCGCTTCCAGCCGTCGTCCTCCCCACTGGCCACATCACCGTCCGTCGCCTGCCGTTCGCTACCATCGTCCGCCGCCCGCCTTCCGCCCACTGTCCACTCGTCGGTCACTTGAGAATGAGAAATTTTGTGCCGTTATTAAATAAAATTTTGTTTTGGGAATAGAAATTTTGTATCGTTATTAAATACATTTTTTTACTTAGAAATATAAAAATAAAAATAAAAAATAATTTTTAAAATATAATGATTATCATTTGCAGCTGTAATGGCTTCTTGATCCTGTGGACCTATTGAATCATGTACGACCATACGCAATCGTATGGGGAAATGGTTCAAGGATTTGACTACGAGATTTAATTGAATTCAAGGTGAACAGAGATGGTTTCTCGGGGGAATAAAAGAAGATTTGGTCACTTCGTCCCACGTCTTGACCATTCCATGCTTACGTCGACTCCATAACAATGCGTGCACGTCGTTAATTTGACTGCTCCAGATATTAAATTAGAGTCCAAAATAGACTATGATAGACTAAACGATGCAAGCATAAATGATAATATAAATTCAATATTGCTCGCGTAACGGCTAAAAATAACGTATATCATTAGTTTCTCCACTTTTGCTGAATATTATTATGCTTTCTGTTTACATGTGAAAAGCATGTCATTAAATAAAATTGCACCAATTTAATAAGCCCGATATGATATTGAAAGAAGCAAGAAAGATGATTTTTTTTTTGCGATAATCGTGTTTTCACAATGATGGATAATTCCATCGTTTTGTTACGTCAAATGCACCCTACTTTGTGGAGGTAACTAGAACTCACTCGTCAGCCCGTACGATTTTGAAAAATATTCATGTTGAAGAATAGTTTAGAAAAATTCGTTATGGGAAAAATGAATCACTAAACTTTCAAGCAAGATAAATAATATTTAAAAAAAATTGAACTAGCTTTGCCTAAACTAGTTTCAAAGATTGACTTGTTTTTTTCTCTTTTTGTTTAGATGAGATCTTCATAGACGCTTCTACATTTTAGGCAGCCTTACTTATTTTTTCTATTTATTTTTTGGATTAATACTATGAAAATCCAAATCTGGTACACCTGTAACAAATTTACCCCAAACTATTTTTTTGACCATAAAAAAACCCAAATTGGTATACCTGTGATAATTTTATCCCGAACTAATTTTTTGACCATAAAAAATCTCAAACTGGTATACCCGTGATAATTTTACCCCGAGCTAATTTTTTGACCACAAAAAATCCTAAACTAGTACACTTGTGAAAAATTTACCCTCTGTTAGTTTCCGTTAAATTTTAATGTCAAATCGCTAAGTTTGATGACACGCGATAGTTGACGAGTGTGTATTAGTTAGGGGTTGTACCCCTTTATTTGTCACAAGTTTATCAATTTGTGATTTTTCGTAATATTAATCCAATTTAATAGAGGGTAAATTTATCACAAGTGTATCAGTTTGGGATTTTTGGTGGTCAAAAAATTAGTTTAGGGTAAATTTGTTATCAGTGTACTAGTTTGGGGTTTTTTGTAGTAAAAAAATTAGTTCGGTGTAAAATTATCACAGGTGTACCAGTTTGAGCTTTTTTATGGTAAAAAAATAGTTCGAGGTAAAATTATCACAGGTGTACCGGTTTGGAATTTTTGATGATTAAAAAATTAGTTCTAGATAAAATTGTCATAAAAATGCGAGTTTAGGATTTTTCGTGATATTAACTCTTATTTTTTCGTTTTTGGGTATATAGTAAAACAAGAAAATAGTCCTTAAATGTTGGGACTTTTTTTAATGGCGATTTGGGCTTTTCAAGGTTTAATATACCAATCAGTAAACATAAGTGTTTAGAATGAGATGAAATTTACTAACTATGAGATTGAAAAACTTAGAGGGTATGATGGTCAGCTGAGAATTAATTTCATATTCACAAGGCATTTTAATATGCAAAATTTTCTTTAACTATATCATGGTAATGATTTTAGTAACGAAAAATTTCATTTACCCTCCTCGATTTTGAGGCTGGTGCACGTTAAACCACGAATTTTAAAAAAAAATTGCATTCTACCCTCTTGAGCTTGCATTTTGTTATGCTCATTAACACCGTCAACTTTTCTATGATCACATGCCGTGCATAAGCCTTTCAAAGTAGGGGGTGAACAACACGGATAGACTGAACCGGAAACGACCCGGACCAGACCAGCCAGTTCTGGGCGGTTCCCTAGGGCGTCGATCCAGTTCCCAGTTTCAGAGGGAAATCGGACTGCCTAGACTGGATCGATATGTATATATATATTTATTTATTTCTCACGCAAATTTCTTTCCCTTCTCTTCTCACGTGTCTTGCACGGAGCTATTTCGTCGTTTGTCTTTGTCCTTTGTGTTCAGTAAGCCGCTCATAAAATTAACCACTATGAATAATTTATAAACTCTTAAAAGGAGTACAACACCGACCAATTAATATCATAATGGGTTCGTGATGTGGTCAAATTCATGAACTTATCATTGGAAATGAGTAGTTTGGGTGCTCAATGTCTGGACACGATATGTGCGAGGGGTTGCATTTTGATTTCATCTTTATCTCCCATTGGACCAGCCAGGGACCGGTTCGGTCCGAACCCCAGCTCCAAAAACTGGTGATTGGTTCTCGGTTCCTGGGTGGGACCGGGCCGAATTGGGAACTGATCACCCTTTATAGGGGTAAAGTGCATTTTTTCCCTTTAAAGTGTCAAAATATCCTTTTTTCCTTTAAGTAATATTGTTATAAAATATGTACAAATGTAAAATTGCCACCATTAAATCAACAGCTTACTTGTTTAATCTATTTAATAGAGAAAAATATATAAATGAGCCGAGGATAAAAAATACTGGTTTAGCAAAAATTTAGAAAAGTACCACTTTATATGAAATTATAGAAAACAAAAAATTTCAAGAAACTCGAAGTGGATACATAAATTAAGATTGATTTGAAATGAATGGATACTTTAGCATCTTCTAGTTGTTTTTAATTGCATAGCCTTCGTTAACAATATGACAACACCTAATTTAAACGTTAATTTAAACGCAACTTTAAAACATAATTTGGGACTATAAACATGCAGCAACGACAAAATCGGGGGTGCATTAAGTGTGATCGGTTCCCGGATGGTCCGGTTTCGACCTGGGAACTGGGACTCGGCCTATCTGATCTTGGAACCACACCGGACCGGACCCAGTCCGGATCCGGTTCCCAATTGGCCAATAGAACCAGTGGCATGTTCTGGTTTAACTTGCGGATGGTGAGCATCTCAGATGACTATCCTGTATGCAATGCTTGGTACTTGATTCAAAGGTATCACATCAGCAAAGATTTAGACCAAATCCTCAACTATAGCCCTAATATTAGTCGGTTTTCACATAACATCACTATGACATTACTCTTTGTTCTTGCTAATAGACGTACCGAGATAGAAGATTTCGAACCTTGCCTTGCCGAGGAGAAATCCCGATCGCGATTACTGGTCAAACGGCATGAGGAGGTTCTAGATGGCATCTCCAATGAAGATGACCACCAGTGACGAAGCTTCTAGCGAGACTGGTCCACCTCGAGTCTCCTCGGCCAGAAGTAGAGATGAACAAGAGAGAGGAGGCACGGTTCGGAGATGGCGAGAAACAACCACGGAGATGATTGATGGCACCAAAAGCGTGATGGGGAGGTTCTCCAAAGTGATGATGTGAGTTCAAATCTTCGATATAAGCAGGAGCGACGCGACTCAAACTCTCCTTTGAAGGTAGCTGGCAATGAAGCCCCTAGGAATTAGGGTTTTGAATGAAAACATAAAAATTTTAAGAAAATACATATAAATCAGTCTAGCACGAATGGACGGTTCTACACATGAAACTGGGTATCGGACCAATGCTCTAGAGAACTGCCCAAAACCGATTGGTTCAGTCCGGTTCGAGTTACTTTCTTGTTCGAACCATTCCTTTTGCTCATCCCTAGGAGCACAGTGAAATTTCATTGTATTTTTCCCCTTCATCGGCATTGGCATTTCTTCTGTTGACATTTTCTACTGCTCTGGGTATCTCCTGTTTAGTCGTACATCGTCGTCTGCATCGGTCATCATCATCAAATTCTCAATAATCCAACATTTGGCATCTTCATTAAGCACAAACCCCCCATATTAAACAAAGCACTGATCCTACTCCACATCAACCCTTCCTCCTCTTCATCTCCGTCTTCATCAATCAATGACAAACATGTCATCCTCCCTCTCCCTCTCTCTCTCGATCTCCACTTTGATTCTTCTCCTCCACTCACCTCTCTGGTCTGGACCACTATATAAATCCTGCCTCCCTCTCCCCTACCCCATTCTTCCTCTTGAACCCTCCTTCCTTCACACCTCTCTCTCTCTCTCTCTCTTTCTTCTTTCTCTCTCTACTGTTGCGTGGGTACGGAGATGGGATATATATAGAGGCGACCGCATAGCCTGCGAAAAGAAGCTGACAAAAGGCATCGACGCCGAAGAAAGACGACGACAGCGTCCTTTCACTGCAGCTTCGCACACGTACTTTGCACGCTTCGATCCCTTCCACTGCTTTCCACCTGTCTTCTCTCTCTGCCCGCCTTCCCCACCCGCTGCTGCACCGGTTTCGCTCGCCGGCCGAAGCCCACCGGGAGAGGCGCTTTGGGTCAAGCATGCTGGAGACCGTGAGGTACCTCCTCGGCTCCGTCGGCCCCAGCGGGTACGGCTCCAAGTCCACCGCCGAGCAGGTCACCGACCGCCGTGACCTCCGTTCCATCACCGCCATCATCACCGGTAACCAAAAACTCGGGCTCCCGGCCGGGTTTTCCCGCTCGTTAGTTTAGCTTCGGTGCCGAAGGGGACTGACGAATCTCGCTGATGATGGTTGTTGATTCAGGTGCGACGTCCGGGATCGGAGCCGAGACGGCCCGGGTGCTGGCGAAGCGCGGCGCGAGGCTGGTGCTCCCGGCGCGGAGCCTCAAAGCCGCCGAGGACGCCAAGGCCCGCATCGCTTCCGAGTGTCCGGGCTCGGAGATCGTGGTCATGGCGCTCGATCTCAGCTCGCTCACCTCCATCCGCAACTTCGTCGCCGAGTTCGAGTCGCTTGGCTTGCCTCTCCACCTTCTCATGTACGTATCAATCATCTCCACACGTTTTAACAGCAAGAAAATAACTCCGGCGAATGCTAACTCCGACTTTCTGCTAATCGTCGCTCCTTTCCCGTCGCTGTTACAGAAACAACGCCGGAAAATTTGCGCACAACCACGCCATCTCCGAGGACGGAATCGAGATGACCTTCGCGACGAACTATCTCGGTACGAACGCCACGCAAGAGTCGTCCTCCGGCGATCTTTTTTTAGATATTTCGAATCTTGGAGAAAGTTGGTCAGTTTGGTGGTCGTGTTTATTTTCAGGTCACTTTCTGCTGACGAAGCTGTTGCTCAACAAGATGGTCGAGACGGCGCACGCCACCGGCGTGCAAGGGCGGATCGTGAACGTGTCTTCGACCATCCACGGCTGGTTCTCCGGCGACATCATCCGCTACCTCGGACTCATCACCCGCGACAAAAGGTAAATAAACGGAGCGAAATCCATACATTTTATGCAAGCTTTGTACGAATTTCATCTAGTTCTTGCACTAGGTGACTTAGTTTGGCCTTTAGATCACATACATCTCGATGTAATTTGTCATAAAAACATAAGTTTTTGGAATACCCAGAAACAAGTCTACGTCGCGCTTTGAGAGTTCTTAATTTTTCGGGATTCCTTCGGAAAAAAAAAAGATATTATTGGTACATCGATGCTTGTACGAACTCGCACGCACTGTAAATCGCAGAGACAACTTGTTCAGGGAGCTATAAATGAAGTAAATTTGACTTCTGCAATGCAGTCACTACGACGCCACACGTGCTTATGCTCTCTCGAAGCTGGCCAACGTTCTGCACACCAAGGAGCTTGCCCGGAGACTGAAGGTCCGCCTTATTTTTTATTATTAATTTTCGAGAAAAAAATTGAATTTTGTTCTTTTGCTATTATATTCTTTATTGCTATCTCTCACCATATTTTATATAGGTTGAACTTGTTTTCGTTCCTAATTTTAATGGAAATTTGTGTTGCAGCAAATGGAGGCGAACGTGACCGCGAACTGTGTTCATCCGGGGATCGTGAGAACCAGGCTCACCAGGGATCGAGAAGGCTTCGTCACCGGTCAGTGATCGGCTCCCGTTAACTTTGAATGCGTGGTTTGTTAGTTTTCTGTGCTCATTTCTTGAATATGGTTCTGAAATGTATGCAGATCTGGTTTTCTTCTTGGCCTCCAAGCTTTTGAAGACGATCCCTCAGGTACTTTCCAGTTACCACTTGATCCAAGATGGGTGTCTTGTTTGTTTTATTATGCGATGCATATGAAATACGGCAGACAAGAATCTTGTAGATCGGGGTAAGATAAGGGTTTCAAGAATCTGCCCAAATGGTTTCTCGCAACCTGAGGAAAGAATATTCTTAAGAATTTAATTAAATGTGTACTCAAGACATAAAAGAACGAGCCTCTTTCAAATTCATGTATAATTTCAGATGTTTGAACTGAGTAACCATCCATGTCTGACACCAGAAGTCCCCGTAGCTTCTATGTGATTTATGTAATCTGATGAATCGAAACGGTTTCCTTTACAGGCTGCTGCGACTACATGCTATGTCGCGACGCACCCGAGGCTGGCGGACGTGTCGGGGAAGTACTTCTCGGACTGCAACGAAGCATCGACTTCGAAACTCGGATCCAGCTCGCTCGAAGCCGCGCGGTTATGGTCCGCCTCGGAAATCATGATCTCCGGAGACCCGAAAGCGGCTTTCGGCCCGCTCGATCCATCGCGTTGATGAACAGGAGACGTGCACAAAGGAAAAGCAAAGCTTGACAAAGACATGGGAGGGAAAATGGAAACCGAACAAAGGGATGAAAAAGGAAGAGAGGAAAGAGAGGAAAATCTACTAGATTATACGTATCTAGTTCTAAAGGGAGCCGGTCCAAGGAGAAGAACCCCAATATTAGATAGCTAGCTAGCTAGCGGGTGGGCAAAACTGAAAGAGCAAAAAAAAATACTGTGTACAGCATTAAACTAGCATACACTACAATCAGCAAAGATATCTATGTAGTTTTGTACCCTGTATGCCTTCTTTTTCTCCTCCTCTGTTAGTTGATACATGTTAGGCAGCTTCCTGTTGGCAGTTGTTTAGCACCTTGTGTGGGACTAAGCAAAGTCAGATTAAGGTTTGGTTCCTGCGATGATGATACTATGATTGTGGAGGACCGTGGCGACGGGGCTTGAATAATGGTGATAATGGGAAGTGCTCAGATAACTTTTTTATGCTCTAGTGAAGGTGCATAGAGAAAGAGAAAAGAACTGGGGAAATTAGGGGGAAAAAATTAAGTCGGGGAGAAAAATTTTTAAGAACGTGGGGTCGGTCGCCACCCCGCCATGTGGTGGTTTTGTTATTCTCTTTCTCGAGCATCTTTGAGAGGTGGTGGTGGTGGGGGTTTTGCCAACGTGAGCCGCGAGGTTGAGGGCTTGGGGAGGCCACGCGTTCAAGCAAAGGAAAGCTTCTTTTGAATGGTGAATAGCTCCCCCTCCTCTCCTATCCTAGGCATCCGGCTAATAGGCCTCGATCAAGTCAAAAGGTGATTGTATGTACAAATATGTAGATAATGCAAGAGTGAGACCACAGTTATGATTTGAAACATGGATGTGTGTGTGTGTGGTGCGTGTGGGGGAGGTAGGACACGGGTTCGGTTACCGGGAAAATTATTAAAAACAGTGCTGGATTCATTACGCTTGTGTCAATTCAATCATAGATATTTTGATTTGGCCAATCTAGTCCTAAACATTTTGACAATTTATCAATCGAGTCATTCTAATCAATCTTAATCGGGAATTGTAAACGTAGATGCCGGCCGTCCTATGTGGCAGGACTGACGCTAATATGGATAATTTTAAAAATTTATTGTTTTTTTGAATTTTTCTTCGTTTTTCTTTTCCTTGTGGCCGGCAAGGGTCACAAAGGTCCTCGCTAAATTTGGGCGAGCCCCTTGCGAGCCACGAAGGCCTCACCCTCGGCAAGCAAGGACACAAAGGCCTTGAGCAAGGCCATCGCGACCACGATGAGCACAATGAAAAAACGAAGCAAAGAAAAGAAAATTTCAAATTTCAATTTTTTTTAAATTACAAAAATTATCCACGTCAGTATTGGTCATGCCATGTAGGATGGCCAGCGTCCATGCCAATGATTTCCGATCAAAATTAATCGGAAGGACTCAGTTGGCAAATTGTAAAAAGGTTGATGACCAAATTAGTTAAATTAAAAGGTTTAGAATTGAATTGACATGATTGTAATAGATTTAATACTTTTTTGGTAATTTGCCCTTTGGTTGCCCATGTCATTAAGTGCATATAATTTTACATATGACGCATCCAGATTCATGAGCTTAAGGAGATATATATCTTGCCTACCTATACAAGCTTTCTCATCGAAAAGCCAATGTTAATGACCTAAGGCTAATCGATATATTTAAATTTAAATTGTTTCAATTTATATGTCAATTTAATAAATTTAAGATCCTACTCGGATGAGTAGTAAAATCACAACAAGTTATTTCTATGCGAAGATTAAAGGTTCGTTTGTTTGATGGAAAACGAATTATTTCAAAAACATTTTTCAAATAATGATCATGTGAATCGTTTACAAAAATGAATGAACAAAAAATATTTTTATCGTCCATGAAAATATTTAGGTATAGTTTGTTGCCGATGATAAAAATATTTTCTACTGAATAATTATTTCAAGCGATACAAGTGACCATTTTTAAGAAAATATTTTCTAAATTATTCATTTTTCGCGAAATAAACGAAGCCCAATTATTAGAGACAACTGAAGATAAATAACTAAACCCGAAATCGAAGAAAATTCGACCACTATTCGAACTGAACCTAACTTGTATACAAAGAAAGTAAAACGTGGGATTATCCGAGAATCGATGTTTTTGAATTGGGCCTCGATCCATATCCAAGAGATTTAACCTCGAAATGATCCAAACATGAAAACTACCCATACTTGAAGCGACATTTTGATGTCGACCCAACTCGCCCGTTTGCCACCTTGAGTTCTATCTCCTCCACATCTTTACTGAGCATAGGAATCGAATCTTGCGCTTGTTATACTAGAGTCCCCACCCACCCCCAATTCCCTTTTATCACGCGTGCCCAAAGGCACCTTGGGTTTTATCTGGTTTGCATCTAGAACTAGTAGTCATTGGGTGCACATGAGAACGTTTCTGTGCCTGGGAACTATTTCTGAATAGAAATGATTTTTTTTTATTCTGTACCCGGAAACAATTTCTGAGTATTTGAAGGCGTTTGATAAACTGTCCAAAATTTCTATTCCTAGAGTAGAAAAGAATAGAAATGCGTTTGATAATTACACAAAATTTTTTTTCTCAAATAATATTTTAATAATATTTTGAATTGTTTATTTTTTTTTCTTTATATCCATTTTCTTCTTTGGCCATGGCTGGTCGCCGGCGACCGGCGGCCGGCCACTGCCCAGGGCCGGTGGAGGCGAGGGCGAGGGCTGGACCCTCGCCGCCTGGGCGAGGCGGCCTCGCCCAGATCGGGCGAGGCCGAGCCTCGCCGTCGCGACCCACGGCGAGGTCGGCTTCGCCGTGGGTCGCGACGGCGAGGCTCGGCCTCGCCAGATCTGGGCGAGGCCGAGCCTCGCCGTCTCTGGGCGAGGCCGACCTCGCCGTCGCGACCGACGGCGAGGCTCGGCCACGCCCGATCTGGGCGAGGCCGCCTCGCCCAGGCGGCGAGGGTCCAGCCCTCGGCCTCGCCGGCGAGGGCGACCCTCGCCTCCGCCGGCGGCCGGCGAGGGCCGTGACGCCCTCGCCGGCCCTGGGCTGTGGCCGGCCGCCGGTCGCCGGTCGCCGGCGACCGGCCATGGCCAAAGAAGAACAACACAAAAATAACAAAAGAAAAAAAAGAAAAAGAAGAAAAAAAACTGATTCTCAAAATTGTGCCGAGAAACAAGAAGCAACTTTTTTTTACTTCTTGTTTCTCTTCCAAAACTGTTTCTCGGCACAAATTTTTGCAAAAATGTGCCCGGGAACAAAAAATTTACCAAACGCATTTCTGTTCCCAAACTATTTCTGGGAACAAAAGAACAGAAATTTTTACTATTTGGCACGTTGCCAAACGGGCCCATTGACTACTCGCATCACACCAAACCATTTTTTAAGGTGGGTTTGGTTTAGGTTGGAATTTGGCTTGGGCTTGCAAAAATCCCCAGGCAAATGCTAAAGCGTTTGGCAACTATGTTTTTGGAGCCTATTTGAGAAATGCTAGTATTTCCAAAGTCCCTTAACCCAAGATTGATGGGGACTTGCGCTGGGCTTTCAGAAGCCATCTCTAGGGTCTAATGATTGCCCTCGTTAAATCATCTGAATTCCAGTTTTACCCTCACGTCACGCACCAATCTCTCTCCCGCCTCCTCTCTCCTCCATCGCGCCGCTACTCGACCCGCCATCTCCGGCGCGCCAGATCCGTCTCGCCGGCGTCCGGCCGTCGCAAGTAAATTTTCTTTTATTTATTTAAAATACGTAGGCCAAAATCCTTTACGGGTCTCGTTATTTCCAAGATAGCATTTAAATCGAAGTTGATTTTCGGGGCACCTTTCAATTACACCTTACCAAACGCTATTTACATTTCGGAAAAAAGAAAGCCCCTTTTTTACCTAAATCTTTGCATTTCCTTTAAAAGACTTCCCCAAATGCCGAACCGAATGCAGCCTCAGACTCAAAAGAGGTCACGGGCCTTGATTTTCATTACGGGCGTGAAAGACACACCGCCGGGGTGGCCCAGGCCCAATATCGGGGCCCAATACGGCCTCGTTTTGACCTTCCATCTTCCCCTCCCGGCCCAAGATTCAGCCCACAGCCGTCGAGGCCCTAAAACCCTAACGAAGACCAAAGCTCCCTCCCCTCCGCCACGCTAAAACCCCCCCGAAAAAAGTCCCACCAGCTCCACCGCCGGGACCGCCTCCGTCCGCCGCCGACCCCCGCCGCGAAATGGCGGCCCTCGTCCCCGACGCCGTCCGGAAGGTGTTCACCCCCGAGACCCTGCGGGCCGCCGCCAAGCAGTCCGACGGCTGCCTCGCCGTCCCCGTCCGCCTCCGCCGCGCCATCAAGAAGTACCTCCGAGGTCCCTCGCTTTCTCTTGTCCCTCTGTCTCCAGATTCACTTCTTCTCTGCACCTGCCTGGAAATGACTTAGCATCGCCCTTTAACTCCCGTTGCGGTTGGTCTTCTTTCGGAATTGCAGAGCTGGAGGAGCCGTACCTCAGGAGGAAGGTCCTGAGGCTATCCGCCTCCTTCAGCGAAATCAAGGACGTCAACCTGCTGCTGGCGGCCTCGACGTCGAAGGAGCTGGTCGAAGATCCTCTGAAGTCGGTGGAGAGCTCCAAGAGGTGGAAGATCAAGAGCGCGTACGGCGACATCGGTCTCAAGTACAGGGACGACGAGACCGCCGCTTATGTCGCCTCGCGGATGCCGGCCGTTTACTCCGCTTGCTACAGAGTCCTCAAAGAGGTACGGGAAGTAGTAATTTTGCGGGGGGGAAAGGCGTGTTGTGGTATTGTCTTTCCGGAATTGTATCTTATGTGATTGGTTGAGGAAGGTGTTAGCGGGCGTTTTCAGTGGATCAAATGGGCATTAGCTCAAAACTAGGAGAGTTATGGAAGAAAGAAAATTGCGTATAGAGAAACTTGGAGGATTACTTGGTCACAAGAAAAGCACGAGTAAAAACTTCAGTCAAGGACCCATAGAAATGGCATTTGAGAAAAGGAGCAATTTTGTTAAATTTTTTGCTGAATGAGGTGTGGCTGTGCTCGATTGAACTATACTTCGCCATGTTGTATTTGCGGTTTTCCCTGGCTTCATGAGCAGCCAGAGAATGCATCTTGCAATTGAAGTCGAAAGGTTTAGGATGCTTGTGCAGTAATGAGAGAGCTTTTGATGTCATCTTTCAGGTACGCAGAAGGTTACCTGATTTCTCTCCAGCTAGAGTGTTAGATTTTGGTGCGGGCACGGGATCAGCTTTCTGGTAATTGAAATGGATGCGAAATAGTCTGTCGCCCACTGTTGATGCAAAAGTATGATCTAACTAGATCAACTATCGCAGGGCACTCCGGGAAGTCTGGCCGCAGTCTGTTGAGAAAGTTAATTTGGTGGAGCCGTCTCAATCAATGCAGCGTGCTGGTCAGAGCCTCATACAATGTAATTATTGGTCCTCTATCTGGCTTTGCCATATCTTTTGATGCAATTACGATAATCAAAATTTGTAAGTTTGTAAATAAGGGATTCTAGCAGATTTACAGAATTAAATGGGGTGACTCTAGTCAAATTAACACTTTTACTGCTGCATGAGCGTCATATGATAGTGCTGCTCTGTAAGAAAGTGGTTACTCTCTCACCCTGTCAGGTTCTGTATGATATGGGACTAGGTGATGCCATTGTCACCTGTTAGCTGCATTAGCATTTGTATCTTCATCAAAATTCATCAATACGCTGATCAAATTTTACACAGAATGATATCTGGCTAATGCGTAAATTGTTTAGGTATGAAGAACTTGCCACTTATTCATAGCTACGATAGCATTCAGTCACTTTCTAAAAACATCAGCAAGTCCGAGAGGAAACATGACCTTGTGATTGCTGTAAGTTATTCTCTTCTCGCCTTGTTACCTGCAATTGGACAATAGATTCTTACTGTTCTTTCGATCTAAATATGGGCATAGTCTTCTTTGCATTTACTGTCTGTATGTTTACTGACCCATGTCCTTTGGAGTATTTGAAATTTTTTAGTCCCTTAGTGCTGATTAATTCTATTTTTCTTTCTGAAGTCATACGTGCTAGGAGAGATACCGTCACTCAAAGATCGAATTACAACAGTTCGTCAGCTGTGGGATCTCACAGAGGATGTTCTGGTACGTTGAAAATTTTATTGTTGGGAGTCTTCCCTAAATTAATAACAAATCCTTCCTACTTTGACTGTTAGACTTTTCCACTCTCTGGCTATAGTATTTCCACTGTTAGCATTTTAAATGTGGACAAAACTTCAGATTTTAGTTGAACCGGGGACACCTCATGGATCTAAGATCATAGCTCAGATGAGATCTCACATATTATGGATGGAAAATAGGGTAAGTTTCCTTCCATGTTGTTATTTAGAAGTTGAGTAATTGTGATTTTGTAAAAATAAATCGTATGCTTGATTTCCCATTTGTGATGTTTTGTTTGCTCTGCTCATGTTGTAATAGCATATTCATGACTTCCTAGAAATTGCGCAAAGCTGCAAAACTAAATCGGGACTGTAAGGATTTGGTGGCTCTCAAAAACGGGGTATTTATAGTTGCTCCTGTAAGTCCAAATCAGATTCTACCATCTTTACCTCTCTCTCTTGGTTTGTGTTGATTTCTGTGTTGCTCTGTTGCCCTAGTATTCTTCTTCATCTTGTTTCTCTCTTTGATGGAGCTGTTATTGCAGTGTCCTCATGATGGGCGATGTCCATTAGAGAATACGGGGAAATATTGCCATTTTGTTCAGCGTTTGGAGAGAACATCTTCCCAGCGGGCTTACAAGGTTAGTTATTTTTTCTAGGTCGTGTTGCCTTAATTCTTCAATGTATTATAAACATCATGTATTACCATCATCCTCTTCAGTATGGTTTGTTCATTGATGCGATAATGCTTAATGAGGATAATATGCAGGACTGTGAGCCGGTATCTATGTTAATTATTCTGGGGGTTTTAGTGCTCTTCTCATTAGTCAAGATATCATCTCATGTTACTTAGGTTGCTGTCCTTTGCTATGTTTTAGCTCATTATATGTGTCTGCCACACAATTTAATTTTTATTGGAGTCACTATTCACATTTTATGGAGTTAAGGTTTTGATTCAGGACTTCTATCTTGATTTGACATTTAGGCTTTGAGATAATTTATAAGTGTTTATTATAACATGTCCAGGATAGTCATCCCATCATGTAATACATTGTAAGGGATGAAAAGTGTAAGTAAACTTTGGGAGTATGATGAGAGCTTTTGTTGCCAATAGAGATGTATATTACATTAAAGATAGTTGGCTCAATAGTCAATACTCTATCTCCCGCTATTGGAGAAGTTTTTGATTGATGATGCATATTCCCTTGAAATTCTTGCAATTGTACTCATGATATTTTTGGTGCATTGGGGTTATTCTTGGGTGATATTCTCCCTTAGAAGAATTAATATATGCTAATCGCTGTTAAAATTCTGCAATTATGTGAGGGGACTTTTGTGTTCTGCTAGCAGTGGATCATTAATAAAGCTCTTTCTCATTATTCTAATCTAGACTTGATTTGACATATTTTGAGTTGTATTTATGCTACTCCCGTGTATAACTGGTTAGAGCTGAAATGTTCTTTTCCACACTCTCGTCTAAAGACGGGGATGGGTAGATTACCAGGATACTGATGCTGGAATGATTGATTTGCATTATGTCTCATTTTGAATGCCATTGCAACTCTCACATGGCAGTTGCTCTAGGGGTTTTGATAAAATCTTGGGAGTGCAGAAAATGGCTATTTGGCGAGCATGAGTATTAATTTTCAAATTCACTTTCCTTAATCTGTTGCCACTATTAGAGACGACATATAAATATTTATCTTGGAAGCAATTTGAATGCATGCTTCAGCACAAGGGCCAATGTGTGATTACAACTTGTCATTCCTGATAAATATCTCTCTTTTGTAGCGCTCGAAGGGTGAGCCTTTACGAGGTTTTGAAGATGAGAAATTTTGCTATGTTGCTTTCAGAAGGGGACAACGACCTAGGTAAATGTGTGGAGTTTTGTTTTCCTCAAATTTTCCTTCATGTATGATATTTCTCACAGAAGATCTGTTAAGGTTAAACTGATTTTTAAATGGTGACAGAATGAATTCCTAGGACACTGTCTTAAAGGATAACATGAGGAAGAGTTCTTAAACCCATAGTTGATTGATGTGTGGTTTGATTCTAATGACAAGGATGATACATTAGCATTCTCTCTGTCGTATCACTTTGACAGTTGACACAATTTTTGTGAAAATACGTCCTTTATTGGAATTTGTCTAAAGCAAATGCTTGAGGCGATTTTCTTGTTCTGTCAGAGCATTTCTGTCTTGCATTGTGATGGTTGACTCAACCTCTATGCTTGACTGACTTGACAGGGGAGCTTGGCCACTGGATGACATAAAATTTGAAACATTGAAGGAGCTGCATGCGAAGAGAAATCCTGAGGATCTTGAAATTGATCTTGGTATGGACATGTGCACTTGCATAATTCATACTCTCTTTGTTTCACTCCATAATTGGCATCTGAAACTCAATGTTGCTCTTTCTTGTTTCACTATTGCATGCGTCAAGAACTTTCACTTGATGTATGGACTTGTTTTATTGAGATCTCTTATTAGTGTTCAGTTTTTACTCCCTTCAATCAGAGGACTACATGAGGATGCAATCAGTTGAGACTCCACATGAAGAGATAGATCCAGTTTCGTATGATTCTGATGTCGTAGAATCAGATGTAATTGATGAAGATATCGACGAGGAAGGTGATGAAGAGGAGTCCATCCGTGCTGATCTCGGAGGTGGTTGGGGCAGGATTATCTTTACTCCTGTTCGTAGAGGCAGGCAGGTTGCGATGAATGTGTGCCGGTCAACCAAACGCGATGGCTCGGAAGGTGCATTTGAGCGCGTGGTGGTCACAAAGAGTAAGAATCCCAATTTGCACCACCAAGCTAAGAGATCTCTCTGGGGAGATTTGTGGCCCTATTGAGATTAAAGGTTGTCTTCACTCGTCCTTTTTTTCTTCTTTTTTGATTGTTATTCTTGTCCGTAAATAAAATCATAGGAGATTCATTTTTTGTTACAAACCGCTTCTCTCGGTGTTCCTGCTTATGATTTTGTTATATGTAACCATTAAGCATAGGTATTTTATTGGCAAAAATCGCTCAAGGGAAAGCAGATGAATATTTGTTTCATCTTTTGTTGTCTCCAGCACCTGGACAAACCTTGCTAGAGACAGAAATTTGAGTTTTGTTCTCGATGTCTACTTCCGATGCCGTATTAAATTTCATTAGTGTATTGAGTAGAGACTCGGTGCCATGAGTTCTACTGTGATAATCTTTTGTTTGCTGAACCATCCTTTCCCCAGTTATCGACACCAATTGGACGACTGCGTGCTGGCCTTGTCTCTCTAGCAAAATGAGCGTTTGTCGTCGGACTCAACATGGTGCTATCAAATGTTATCATATGTGTTAAAGAAATAGGGAGATTGATGCTTATTGCGACACGTTTTCTGAATTGCAATTCATGTTGTCGGCCATATCGTTCGCCAGGCGTTAAAGAAATAGGGAGATTCATGCTTAATTATTGCAACACGTTTTCTGAATAGCAATTCATGTTGGCGGCCATATCGTTCACTAGGCCTAGGCTGTGCTGTCTATCCTCAAATCCATGAAGTATTGGATAAAATCAAACAAAGTCGGGATTATTGGAGGCTCCATGCTCTTTCATGTCGATCGATCTTCGAAAGGTGGGTTGCTGCTTTGACAAATTTCGGCTTTGAAGAGTCAATTTGTCAGGGCTTCGGGTTCAATGAGTTTCAGAATAGTTTTTCCTTGATGCTGTCCATGGGAAGGCTTCTCCTCACACTGATGAGGCACCATTAATCCGGTGCTATTTGCTGTCAAGAACATGATCTCATCGGGAAAAGGATGTCATAACTTTCTTACGATACTCACTTTGATATTAAAACTTTTCGCTGGATCATTTAAGTGTCACTTAAAAAAAAAAGCGATCACTTAAAATGCCAACTCTGATTTGAGACACCGAAAATTCAATTTGTTTATATTTTATTAATTTCTTCAATTGACGTGGCTCGCTGGTATACCCAGTCAGCATTAAAATCCCTAAACAACGTTGTCTATATGTTTTGTCCCAAATATAAATCCTAATTCGGAAAAATCAAGTCATTTCCCAAATTCTTCAAACCCTAATTCGGAAACCCAAATTAAGAGTTGAATCTTACAATGGAAAGCATGAGAAGGACAAGCAGCTCGAATTCGTTTCAACAAAGCCAAGACAAAGGTGAATATTACCGTGATTATATGCTCAAAAGTCAAAGAAAAACGGCTTGGACAAGGTTGAATTTTGGGAGGAGATTCTATAGATGCGCTAAATCTAGAGGAGGTTGAAGTGTAAATATTTCAGATGGGTCGATGTAAAATTTTCAAGTCAAGTAACAAAGGTGATCTTGGATCTACTTAAAGGATGACGTCAACCTCCATGTACACTGAATCAAGTCACTCACCTTTTTATTGCCGTGAGATTCCTCGCTCGCTCACGTGACCGGCGATTGCGAACGGTGAACCAGAGTGAGTGTCGAAGTCAAGGGAAAGACGACGATAGAGAGAAATCCGTCTTTTTGAGAAAATGACTCGGTGTGGCGTCATTTAGGCCAAGACTAGCCACCTCATAGTTTCCATTAGACTTGTTTTTCTATTAAAATATCATTACAAAATGTCTACGTCAGCGCCGGTCATGCCATGTAAGACGGCTGGCGTGAATGTCGGCGATTTCTGGCCAAAATTGGCCAGATTGACTCGATTGGCAAAATGTGAAAAAATGTTTAGGATTCAATTGGCACAATAGGAATGTTTATGAGTGAATTAGTACAAATAGATATGTACTTTTTTGGTAATTTTCCCCTCTGTAATGAGTTTCGTGGTGGATTTCACCTCCCGCTATTCGACCGTATCGCAATGCGACGCTAACTTAATTACCTAGCGGAAAGTCACCCAACTTTCAATCGACCGACTCGTGATTCGAAGCGAAGGTGCATTAAACTCGCCGGGATGGCGGACCCGGCAAGAGCAATAATTTGCCAGACAGGCTACATAACTCGTGGACGTCCTTGGGACGAAAATGATGTAAACAAGTCAAAGAATGAACTCATTATTTCGCTAAGCAAGGCGGAAATGGTGCGCGCAGCGCACCGGACGGCGGTGAGTTACTAACAATAAGCCAAGCAAGTACATCGCTTTGCATTTCCTCCTACGGCCAGGGTCAGGCGGTCCCCTACATCCCAGTCGCTAATGTATGTACGCGGGACCATCTTCGGGCCTCGTCCTAATCATGTCTCCCTCCCTCTCTTTTTCCAGAGAACTACTTCTTAATCGAGAATCTCTTCTTCTGTTTTAGGAACATGCCCTTCGCGAGGACAAATCAGGCTCTCCCCCCCCCCCTCGATCGAACCTCGAGAGAGATTAGCAGCTTCGTAAAAGTATCGGAGGTAAAGGAATCACGGCCTAGTTCACGCGAGCGCTCGAGGTTTTTGAACGCGGGTCATCTCGACCAAGTAGCGCCGATCGAACGGTCACATGAACTCTATGACGAAACACCGGTTCATATGACTCGTAAGTTACGCGGTAATTGCTCCGTCGGTCCTCGGCTCGGGCCCCGGCCCCAGGGGCTTGTCTTATACGTGCAGGTGCTCCCATCACATGGGGGGTGGGGGGATCACAAGAGTTCTTCCCACCGTGGTGGTACCAAAGAACAAAAAGGGAAAGGAGGAGGAGGACGTCAAGGTGTGGGGGATGGACTGAAAGGGGCTTGAAATGGAAAATGGCGGAGGACCGGACGGGGCTCCACACGTTCCATGTGAGCTGTTGCGAAGTAGAAGGACATGGGCAAAACCAAAAGAGGTAAAAAACAGGAGAAGGGGACGGCAGCGGGAAGTGACAAGGCAGGGGTAAAAAAACGGCATGCTTCTTCTATCACGTCACGTCATTCTCCGTTTTGTATCAAAAGGGGGGCGTGGTAAAAAAAAACAGGAGAATATGGAGGCCAGCGAAGTGACATTTCGGGTCGTTTAAATTAGGATTAACATTTTCGCCAACTTACACGAATCATCGGCTGTTTCCCACATCGAAGCCGGCGAATTTTCAGCGTTTGTTCAGGGTACCGTTAACTTTATTTTGCGCAAATGTTACCGTGCGCACGGGCGTTTTGACTTTTCTTTTAATCTTGAACACGTTGAAACTCTCGCGGTCTTATTAAGTTCGACGCGCGTCTAGTTTTTTCTTTTCCTTCATGGCACTTTTTTTTTTTTTTCAAAAAATCTGGCTTAGACATGGACGGTCAAATTGCACAGGCAAAGGAAAAGCGGTAATTTCATGTTTTTACGCGAGTGAAGAATGGGTTAATCGGTGTGCTTTTTTCTTTTTCTCTTTTTTTAAATTTATGAATAAGATACTTTCTGAGAAGAAAGATACAGAATGGCCCCGAGCAGCATTAAGGTCCAAAAATTCGGTACCACCTAATCTCTCCACGCAATTTAAGAAAGGCTCTTCCTCCAGCCGGACCACGACACGTGGTGCCCAATTTCAAAGGCTCATCTCGACGTTCGTACTCATAAGCCCACCATATTCATTGTATAGGAAATTACTGTACAGTGAAGGATGATATTGAACGAAATTAATTCGCCTCTCACCGAGTATTTATTTCATCGGGAGATCCTTCTCTTGAATTTCAGCGAGAGATTCATGTACCATTAGAGGGTACAATAGTTAATTTAAGCCGAGAAATAACTTTACGAGTCATATTTAATGTGTCGTGAAGGCTTCGCGTGTTTGACATTGAATAAAAATCGAATTTTCGGTAATTCAATAAGTGAGAGAAAATGAGAAAGGAGCACGATGACAAAAGTGAATTTCATAGGAGAATTGTGAGAACAGCCAGCATGAATTCGGCACTGCCTTTTCATGCGCATGATGCAATCGCATTTCTAAAAGTGCACAAATTGTTTGTACAAAATTTCAGCAAAAAGAAACCAAGGAATGGAGTTCAAGGAGCGACCGAATTTGGCAGATGGATATTACAAATCGATGCCGGTGATGAATATTGGGCAGCGGCTTTCCATGACGAAATTGACGGGAGAAGATACGTTTGCAGACATAAGAGTGGACGATTTTCACCTACCGCACTTCACCATCACTTTACATTCCAAGAAATCTTACCCGTCAAGTGCGAAGTTAAGAATTTTGAATTCTATCCGAATGGTTGTAACTTTTCGAAAAAATAGTTCCTCATCCTCAGTTTCTTCCACGAGCAGAATCGTTTTCAAAATATTCTTGTGAAACCAAACATATCAATGGTTGGCAACCGGCCAAAGGTGACAACTGGTGAGGGTGACCCTTGCCGGGATCTGGCGAGGAGCAACCTTGTCGGCCTCAGGTGAGTCTCGCTTCGCTAGATTCGATGAGGTCGAGCCTGGCCCGAACCTGGCGAGGCCGACCCTTACCAATCATCGTCTGTGGCCAATCACCAACCATTGCCGAGGCTTGGCGACTGGCAGGTAACTGGCGATAGAAGAAGAAAAAAGAAGAGAGAAAAGAAAAGGAAAATAAAATAAATAATCCTAAAAGAAAAAAAAAATTATTCGCGCCAGCGCTGATCATGTCACGTGGGACAACATGCGTCCACGTTAGGGATTTCCAGCCAAAATTGGTTAGATAGACTAAATTGGCAAAATGTCAAAAGGTTTATAATTCAATTAGTATAATTGAAAGGTTAATGATTGAATTGGCACAAATGCAATAGGTTTATAACTTCTTTAGTATTTTTCCGTCCACCAAACCTTCGAGGAAATATGCCACCTGAAAAACTTTGGCTCGTCCTTACAGGACACTTTGTCAAAGATGCGAAGCCTCTCATTTGGGGGGAAAAGAACACTAGAAGTGCCAAAACTTGTGTACGACCCTCACTTTAGTGCCAAAAGTTTGTTTCAGATCACTTAAATGCCAACTCCGATTTGGATTGCCGGAAATCTGACATGGCTATATTTTATTAATTTCTCAGTCCTACGTGGCACGTCGGCGCTGACGAGGACAATATTTAATAATATTTTAAAATTTTTTTTGATTTTTTTTTTGTTTTTTTTTCTTTCATCTTCTTCGTTTGGCCGGTGATCGGACACCGGCCATGGCCGGCTGCCTAGCCTCGCCCGGACGAGGCCGCTGTCGCCCGCCACGGGTGACGCGAGGCCACCATGGCCAGGGCGACCGTCGGCGAGGCCGCCGTGGCCTGGGCGAGGGCCCGCCTCGCCGAGGCCACGGCGGCCTCGCCGGTGGTCGCCCAGGCCATGGTGACCCCCGGGCGACCGCATGCGAGGCGCTCGTGGCCTAGGCGAGGGCTGGCCTCACCGGATCTAGTGAGGGCCGGCCTCGCCGGATCCGGCCCTCGCCCAGGCCACGACGGCCTCGCCGGGGGTCAACTTCCCCCGGGCGACCGCCGTGGCCTAGGCGACGGTGCATTGCCTAGGTTGCCGTGGCCTGGGCAAGGGCGTGCCCAAGCGAGGTGAGGCCGGCCCTCGCCCAGGCCACGGCAGCCTCGCCGACGGTCACCTGGGCCACGGCGACCCTCGGCCGACCGCCTGCAAGGCCGTTGTGGCCTGGGCGAGGGCCGGCCTCACCAGATCCAGCGGGGCCGGCCCTCGCCCAAGCCACGGTGGCCTCGCCGGCGATCACCCGGGGGAAGGCGACCCTCGGCGACGCCAGGCGGCTGGCCATGGCCGGTGGCCGATGTCCGGTCACCGGCCAAATGAAAAAGAAGAAGAAAAAAAAGAAAAAAAGAAAAGAAGGAAAAAACAGAAAAAAAATCAAAAAACAATTAAAAATTCGAAATTTACCCGTGGAAATGCCACGTAGGATTGAGAAATTCAAAATATACACGTGGAAATGCCACATAGATTAAAATTTTAATTAAAAAAGCCACGTATTAATTTGGTCGGAATTTCTCGCCGTTGGCACTTAAGTGATCGTTTTTCTCCGATTTTGGCACTTAAGTGATTCGAAACAAACTTTTGGTACTAAAGTGAGCGCCGTACACAAGTTTTGGCACTTTTAGTGTTCTTCTCCCCTCATTTGGGATTTCGAGTTGAAAAACAATAGAAGGTTTAAATCTTAGACCAGTTGGGATCAATTCAAATTACCCTTTCATCCCTGTCTTCACATTGAGATCATCAGTTTTCCAGTGGAATTAAAATGATTATAATGGTATTTGTTTCATAACTATAACATAGCCATTGAATTCCCTACATCCACTGTGCATAGGATCATTAGTGCCTTTCTTGCTAAACATTTTCAGTAACATGCTATCTTAAGCATTTTGCAGAGGTTCTAGCTCGAACAGTTTCACCTTTTGCCTTATTGGCGAAATCTATTTCACACCGAACTGAAGTGCAGAGCTCCAGAGCCTGAAGTCCATACAACTATTTTCTTCCACATACAATGTCAACATTATGTCCCGTGACTAGCAGAACAAATCAATTGTCCTTGTCCTATTGCTCAATTGTACTGATCTTTTGAACACGCTTTCAAACAAATTTACAGAGAATATCGAGTGCTTCACAAGATCCTATGCGAAGAGAATAAAATTGTTCCGAAGTTTCTATGGTCCGTAGTGCTTATCAAGAGGAAATGACATGAGATTATTTCCACGCATATCATACCACCAGAGATTCCATCCCCCAGGCATTAGATGAGTACAAGCATAATCAACCAGAACGGCAAAAATACACCAAAAGTGCTACAACTTGTGTATGGCGATCACTTTGATGCCATAACTTTTTTTCGGATCACTTTGGTGCCAAGTTGGAGGAAAATAGATCACTTTAGTGATTCCGGCCAAAAAGCTAACCTGGCATTTATATTTAAAAAAAAAATGGTCTGACTTGTATATGTGAAAATTATGTCGCTTAGATCGCGACAGCGAGGTCTTGCCTCGCCCAGCGAAGGTGAGGCCGCGCCTCGCCGTCGCGACCCAGGCGACGGCGAGGTCGGCCTCGCCTTTGCTGGGCGAGGCGAGACCTCGCCGTCGCCTGGGTCGCAACGGCGAGGTCTCGCCTCGTTGGATCTGGCCCTCGCTAGGCTCGGCGAGGGTCACCGGGCCCCGACCAGGGGCCGGCGACCCTCGCCGACCACTGCGCCCACCACCGCCAGCCCTTCCCGGCGGTGGTGGCAGTTGCAGCGAGGGCTCCCTCGCCGCTGCTGCAGGTTATTTATTTATTTATTTATTTAATATAATTTTTTTAAAAAAAGTACACGTTAGCAGGCTAAACGGCGTCGTTTTTGGTTTTTAATACTGACTGGACCTCTCTGGCGAGCCACGTCGGCATTGGCACTAAAATGATCGTTTTTCAAAAAAGTTCGCATCACTTTCTTTACAAAAAAAAAAAGTGATTCGAAAAAAAGTTATAGTACCAAAGTGATTACCATACACAAGTTATGGCACTTCTAGTGTATTTTAGCCCAACCAGAACCAATGAATCTTTCTCAAGATTCATGGGACTTCGCAGAATCTTATCTTGAAGACATGCGGCAACCAGATGTTAGCTTTGATGAAAATCCTAATCTTGACCTAGATCGTGGACCTATTCATAGGTGATGGAATCTTTCAGAGTACACGTGACTACATTATTAAAGTCCAAAGTTGTAAACTTTATTGTGTTGTTGAGTCTATACCTATTCTTTTTAGCTTAGTGTCTGATAACTCTCGTGTTCCTTGCCAGTTTGTAATATGCTTTATTGGCCGTACTGGTCATGAAAAATGTGTATATTACCCTTAACCTCAGCTATATAGGCGATGTGATGCTTGAATTAAAAATGGCAGAGTCAGGAAAAGAGAAAATTTTCCATAATTCTACTATGTTCTCTCAAATATTCTTGTAAACCTTTCTCCTTTAGACCAGGTGACATTTGAAGGACATCATTACAATTTCAATCCATTAGGATGAGCTGGTTCGACAAATATTCTCTCAACCTGCCACTTCAAGTGGATCCCGTGGATGAGAAAGCTTTTCCGAGGCCAGAGAGCTGTAAGATGCACATTTATGGTGTACGCGCACCAATAGACGAACTCATTTAATGACCGAGAGGAAGGGCCTGTGTTTTGACAAACTCATACCCATCTCGAATCTCCATTGGTCTTCCTCTTAATCACCTCACGCTCCTTGACAAGAACTCTAATTTGACCAAAAGGCAAGGGCATTATGGCCCGAGTATAGTTTCTAGACCATTCTCTACAACATAATTGTTAGAAAAAGACCAATAATACATCCAGGTACAGTGATGCTGTCTTTCATCGCAGCTTCCGTTACGTGTAAGCGAGCTTTAGTAACATGTCAAACACAAGATATGAGAGGGGACATGAGTATTGAATCTTTGATTAGTGCAACAATACAATACTATGGACATCTAAAGCATACCATAGCACTATACTGCAACATGTAGAAGCTATACACAGCTTGATTGAGAAGTTCGTCATTGTTGTCACGGGAACAAAAAACACAGTAAAGGTGGGGTGGAAGAAGAAGAAGAAGAAGGGAGAGAATTAAACAGAATTTAGAAGCCGGAAGATAATAAATAGACACGTGAAGGGTTCAAAAAAATTCTTAGAAAAACCCAACAAAAATTAAAAAAGAAAAGGGAGACTTCTCCAATGGACGATCATTAACATGGGACACTGGACCAAACTGCTCCACTCACACATTTTCGAACTCAAATGATGAAAAAAATCAAATCAATAAGGAATCCACGAAAGATTCCAGTTGCAGGTGATCCTCCGACTTGAGCAGCTCGTGATACTCCTCAAAAATCTTCTCCAGCATCTTCTTATTGTTGTTGGGCAACCAAATACGATGGCATGGGGAAGAAGATGATGTGCTTTTGTTATCATTGGAGCAGATCATCTCATCGCCACCAGTACCACCACACCCTTCAACATCCACCACGTCATTGTAATCTTCGTCATCGCAGAACCAGTTATGTTCTTTAGCCTCGCTGATCATCCATGAGAGATCATTGTCACCATAAGCATTGTTACTGTTGATGATCGCATCATTGCTCTCATGCTTGTCGTGCACCGTTACTTCTTCGTCAGCGACCTCCACATTCTCGAAGCTGTTGTTCCTTGCGATGGAGAATATTGGTGATACCCTAATTGCCTTGGGTTGGTGGACTTTGATCTTTGTGGTGATGGCTTCTTCTTCTTCTTCTTCTTGATCTTCTTGAGGACTCTTCTTTAATTGCCTCTTCTTCTTATTGGTGGTGATGAGGTTGTCGTTGTTGCTTCTCTTCTTTGGGCCTCTCAGTCCTTTGTTGGGGTTGTCATTGCTGTCGGTGGTTACTCTCTTGCTGAGGTGGGAGTTCCAATAGTTCTTGATTTCATTGTCAGTTCGGCCCGGCAGTCGGCCCGCAATCAGCGACCAACGGTTTCCAAGGAGGGCATGGAGCCTCATGATGAGGTCTTCCTCATCCGTAGTGATGTTCCCTCGCTTTATGTCTGGCCTTAGATAGTTCATCCACCTTAGCCTGCAGCTTTTCCCACATCTCAGCAACCCTTCATGCATTGCCCAAGAAAATAAAGAAAAAGGGTCAGTTTCTCTCGAGTTCTGTTAAAGAACCATCCATCATTGATCCTCAGAAAGTACAAAGAGAAATAGTACAGGGAAAAGGTCCAATTAAAGCGACCCTATAAGGATGTTGGGCTGGAAAATCAACGCTATGAAGTGGGTCTAGAAAGTTCACATTTGATCTAACTTTGATCAAGACGACATCAAAAAAGTTCCAACCAAACAGAACAAAGAAAACCCTCATGGTGTATGATCTGGAGGAATCAGTCACCCTAGCCAATTCAGCTTTCTCTCATCTTCCGTTACAAAAATCTCACACTGGAAAGTCTCTTAAGAGACACTACTTTTGAGTTCATGGTACTGGCCTCCCAATGGTTACAGTTGAACTGGAAAATTAAAGTGTACCTGCTTTTTTAGGCAAGGATCGCCAATGACCTTCGCCATGCGTTTCAATGTACTTAACAAGCATCGTGTCTTCTTTGTTCGTCCACGGCCCCCTACGTAAACCCACTTTAGAACAACATGGTGCTCTTCCCATGCTCTTCGCTTCTCCCTCTCTCCCTCTCTCTCTCCCTCTCTCCCTCTCTCCCTCTCTCTCTCTCTCTCTCTGGATCGCTTCCAACAGTGTGTGAGCACGAGACGAGCTGTGACGCGGTTTGCTCTTATATACCACGAGAGCCCTCTGAGATCTCCAGGCATTAATGATTTTCCACCAGCAAACAAGTCGCTAATTGTTAAATGACTATCACCGCATGCTCAATTGCCTCCGCCTTATCGCTTTACGCTAGACAGTGTAAATCTGGAGATGCCGATGATGCAGCAGCACTTCCAGCTCCCACGAACCGCGCGGTCAAACCAAATGTTGCTCACACAAGGGTGAAAAATATAAGATTTTCATTTGCGGGAAATGGAATATGCTTAATTTTTATTCTATGGACCACCCAATTTATTGGGTTTTGGAAGAAGGTGCTTGGGTTTGAAGTTACAAGCAAGTGAACCCTCCCACTTGAGTTTATGTGATCGCAAGTGCACGATTAAAATAATGTTGAATTGATTAGCATGGAGTCCTGTCCATGCAATGAACAATTTTTTTAAGTAGGTTCGAGCTTGCTTCTGATATTCAGCGAACTCTTAAATTATTATATGAGAGGAAAGGTATGGTTTTCAAGGGTTCGTTCACCGATCGAGAGAGTTTTTCATTCCTCGAGGATTTCGAAGATCGAATGAGTGGTTGACATGACATCATTCGCTGCCTGCAGATTAAAGAAAAAAGCTTCGTCTTTCGTGATATTTGCAAATCTTCTCGCAAAGGAAAATTTGGCTTTTCCGCCTTGCCCCTTTCCCCCCGTGATCTTGGACAATGATGTGACGGGGTCGGCTTCGAAAAATTGCATTATTGGCGGGTCCAAAATTTACCTGTTTCTTAGGGTGGGAGAAATTCATGGAATCTTCCGGTCAATGATGTCGATACGAGACAGCAAAGGAGGGGCAAGTGAAGCAGGAGCCCCAATCCCACGCGCCCATTTGGAAAATGATCGACGAAAAATCGGTCGTCTCGAGAAAAATTGCAATGTCCACGAGATCGCGTGAATTCGAAGGACGCGAAAGAAAGGGATTTTCGGAAAAAGTAATACGGCATGAAAGGATTGAAAAGGAGGGCAAGACTTCGGACCCGTGCACGTGAAATGGACGAAAGGTCCAAACTGAAAACTCGAGCTAAAAGGTGTAATGAGGTCGCACGCACGAAAAAAAGACTCTGTAAATCGAAACATCAAAAAAGAAAGGAAAGGAATCCTTATTAACTGCTAACAGAAAATTGTACTCCGAGCAGATGAACGAGTGAGTAGTACGTTAGGGTAAAAATCACTGGAGATGTCGGCCCGGTCAATGGCAAGAATCGTGTGGATGCGTGGGGGAAATGGAAATGGCAGTGCCGAGGAAGGTTGGGCGCGAAATCGCCGAAGGAAGAAAGATAGCCTCGAGCTCAACTACCCGTCCTCCCCTTCTTTACATCACCTTCTTCACCTGCCCTTCTCTTCTCCCAATCCAGGCATCCACCGCTCACCGAGATGGAGTTGATGGCCAATTATTGAGCGATGGAGACGCATATCTTAATCGAAGGCACGGCCAAATCGACCCCCCAGCGTGGCATCATTCCGTGCAACTTTGATTAGACACGAAATCCCCGGTCGAGTCTGCAACCCACGACTAGCAGATACAGCACGAGGTGGGGAGGTGGATGTCGTCCCAACTGGGTTCCCCACGCACGGGGGATGTGTCGAGGGATCGAAGGTGTTGCTATTCAAGATCGAGTCCAACGTGCGACAATTAGGGTTTGCGTGATTCGCGCTAGCTGATGCTGTATGCTGTATAGTATTAACAGCATATGGAGAGAAAGATGTACTTTGAAGTTTTGTAGCTAAACAAATACATAGACTTGCGTATGGAAAATTTTCTTAGCTCGAAGTTTGGAATCCCCACATGCCAATTAGTTAGTTTAGTCCTATAATATATCTAGTTTACAGTCTAATTTTCAACACGAAGAAAAGACAATCGATGATAACGCGAGCACGGCATGTTTGATAGTCCTCATTTGACGTAGCGTTCAATGAGTAATTCAAGCAAAACCTCACTTAAGGAGAGAAATTATAATGACTCGGTCCGACGAGGGCGGGGAGTGGTCGCCGGGGCTAGAGGGCCTGGACAAGGAGTGGCTCCTGGCAGGCTTCTAGAATGGCAATGGGGGCATATCTCTGTCCCACATCGCTTAGGGGGGAAGTCCTAGGATTGCTTATAAGGCTTGGCCCTAATTCCCGTGTAACGCGTTTTAAAACCGTGAGGACTTAGTGTCCAAAGCGGACAATATTACATAAGGAGTGGCGCAGCGGAAGCGTGGTGGGGCTGAGGTCCTCCCGACTGCGTGTGGGGCCACAACGAGGACGCTGTACTCGAAGGAGGGGAGAATGTAACGACCCGGTCCGACGAGGGCGGGGAGTGGTCGCCGGGGCACGTCGACGAGGGCGGGGAGTGGTCGCCGGGGCCAGAGGGCCACAACGAGGACGCTGTGCTCGAAGGAGGGGAGAATGTAACGACCCGGTCCGACGAGGGCGGGGAGTGGTCGTCGGGGCCAGAGGGCCTGGACAAGGAGCGGCTCCTGGCAGGCTTATCGCTGGTATTGCTTATAAGGCTTGGCCCCTAATTCCTGTGTAACGCGTTTTAAAACCGTGAGGACTTAGTGTTCAAAACGGACAATATTACACAAGGAGTGGTGCAGCGGAAGCGTGGTGGGGCCGAGGTCCTTACAGAAATCCCGAAATTCAATATTGATGATAATATTCTGTTTTTCAAAAAGAACCATAAAACGAGCTTATATATCCCTAAATCAAACCCTAGTAGGACTATAGCGCATAAAATATCAAAATTACAAAACTGCTCTTAAAATTAAAATCCATAAAAAAATATTAAAATAATAGAAAAACCCATTTAAATGATCCTAAATTGCTAAAATCCATCGTTAATCACAGCCAAAGGCAGTGAGTTGTGTTCAGACTGCCGTTTCGCTTAAACGACCGAATTTGAGCCCGATCCGGTGTCGTCAACTGAGTCCGTCGGTTCTAGCGCATCACCATTCCGCCTTCCGTTTGGACTTCTGCCTATCCAACCGGTCTAAAAACACACCACTAATAGATTCTGCATCATCGTTTCCGTTCGTGCCGAACCGGGACACGAGTTAAAGTCAATTGCTTCGCCGAAATTGGTAGGATTGAGGAGGGAATATCAGTGACTCGATTTGTCATTTGCCCTTGATCTTTTCGGGGAGACTTGGCGGGACACTCGCCGAACAAAGGCATGGCAAAACCAGGAAAAGTCAAATTTGTCTCCTCAATTATTCTCCCTTTGATTTCGCAAGTGAAGGGACAGTCTCCCAATTAAGCATGAGCCCTTTTTGGTAGATACATTTTGCTTTTTAGCAGAAGATACAAAGAAAGAAATTGAGTGGTTCTAGAATTCACATGGAATAGCGAATTCTACTTTTAACAACATAAATTATGGAACCTCGATTCCTGCAAAAATAAGACAATGGATAGAGACGAATAACGGTGTGGGTTATATCTGCCTGAATACTAGGAGTGAACAACGGTGCGGATTTAAGCCGAGAAACGAATCGAACCGGTTTTGCTAGGCCTGTTCCAAGCCCGTTCACGAGGGATCTCGTTTGTTTCCCGGTTCTCCGGTAAAACAACCACCAATGAGTCTTTAATGATTTTTGCCAAAAAAAAAAAAGAACGACTTCAAGTATTTCAACCTAAGCAGGCCACTATGGTGTCCTTATTGAGAACTCTTCCTATCTGCTCCACATTTCCACGATTTCCTTCGCTCACTCGATCTTTGCAACTCCTAGAGCGATCGATCGTATGTTCTGCAACAACCATCTCTTCATTAACCAAACTAAGTTAATTCCAAAACCCGTTCCTACCCTTAATTCAATCAGATCGGGGTACCGTTTCCTTACTCCGATCGGATTAGTCCTCGTTGCATCTCGGGTGGAAGTCGAGTACCCCGAACCTCAGCTCGAATTCGGACGAGGCAAAGGTCCAAATTGATATGGAAAACCCTACCGAAACTTTGACTTTTGATACCACTGCTCTGCTCCTCTATAGCTCATTTCAATACGTACATGTTGCCTCAAAATCTGCCGGATGTCGTTGATTTGTCACCACCAAACGTAACGTACCAAATCTTCTCCAACCTGTACAGTATCCCCACGCACGACGGTTCGACTGATCCACGGCGTTGGGATTTGCCAGTTCAAAATTTAATGGGGTTGGTGATGCCATACTGACAGTCATTACACCACCATCCCTCAAAGTGGTGCAAAAACAATTCGAGGCTGGATCTCGTGCCCATTATTCAATAGCGATCTTGGAGACATGATTGCCATTCACCACGAACGAGAAAAGCCCCCTATAATCAAATCAGTAAATCAAGATTAAGTGGTCGTGACAGAGTGATTATGTTTTGACCCTAATTATATTAGGTGCTGCGGTGCATGTTGAGTTTGCATGTGATTATCCGTGTTGCTGGAGAGATTGGCGTCGGCCAATGAGAGGTGCGTGTTGGATTTCTCTCTTGTTTTTTGTTAACCATTCGAGGCGATCCAGATTCCCATGAGTTTTCAATGCCTCCAAGTGATGTGTTTGAAAGATGTAGCAGCATTTATGTAATTGCACGATCGTGAGCTGTTTGCATGAAGACATGGTCGAAGGCCATCCACGTGTTTTTTTTCTTGTTCTTTGTTTAGTGATAGTTGCAATTCCGTCAATAAGAGGGAGCGGCAACCCCCCCCCCCCCCCCGGTCCCGGCCTGTTAATGTTGGTAATCGCGCACTTTTTCGAAATTTGATTAACATCTCGAGCGGCCCCTCTCGAGCGGCCCCGTCCAAATAAGGAAAGTTTGATATGTCTGTGAAACCATCTTTCTCGTATTTTGCAAAGCTGGCGCATTGAAAATGAAAACATCTCTATAGTAGGTATCGTCAATAAATGTCTGTGAAACATTTGTTAACAAGATCCACAAACTCAAAGAAAGTCGGCATGTAATGAATGCCTCTCGTCATTTGCTTACCTGCTCCTCCACTCGCTAGTCGAGAAAAGGGTAGGTACGTATCCTGGTCCTTGGTGGAATAATCGAATGATTAGAATCCTCCCTAATTTAGAATAATCGCATTCTCGGCAAGGCTGATAGAGACCGTTGCACCAACCAAGTCTCTTTTAGGTCGAGACGCCAGTCGTGCTTCTAGTCTACGTTCCCATCATCCAAATAGTGAAGATGTTGGAAGCAGAGTAGGAGTTTTGACCTTGTCCCCATCCGGGTGAAAACTCCTTCGCTCCTAGTCGACCCTTAATTTCGGCGGGAATGATGACTTCTGCCCTCTCTATGTTCTTAGCCAAGCCTAAACTGCAATCAAAGGTAGCTTCAATAGTTCACTAAAAGCTTTTGCTTTGGAGGCAACAAAGGTCTTCTTATATTTAGGCTTTTTATGTGCTAATCCTTATAGGTGGAGTCTGTTTGAGAGAGATCACATATATAAAGAGCATATAAGCCTCGTATTGTCAAGTGACGTGAGAAATTTCAACACCTCCTCTTACGTTTAAGTTGTGACATTTAAAGTTTATAGGTGGACAAAGACCGAACATCGAGCATATAAATCCAGTGTGAAGCTCCCTTGAATTTTTCAATAGGTCGCATTCCCACGATGCTGTAATATCGGCTTTCTGCCAAGCTGCTTTTGGAATGCATTACTAGTAATTAGCATCAGTTTGGTTACCATGGAAAAGCTCAAGTACTAGATATCGAGGGATGATCTCGAGAATCAGCAAAGTAGAACAAAAAGCAAAACCCCAAAAGAAATCTATCCGGCGAAATTGGAAGATACCCTCTTCTTTATTTTCCCCATCACGTTACAGGGTTTCAATCCTAGAAGTCAGGGTGGAGCAGTGGAGACGAGGAGTACGTGTTAGGTTTGAACACCCTTATGAACACAACAAGTTTTGTCTTCTACCACGAGGACGAACGAGGGATTCGGATCTAGCCCCCCCCCGGCCTGACACAGGGACGCTCGATTACAAATTTGATTTCGATTTCCCGTGTTTTTGTCTAACCTTCAACGCGAGATATAATAAAGGAGCTTTTTGGAGGACAGAGAGGTCCTGCTCTGTCTCTGTAACGAACTGTAAAGCGTCGTGTGTGCTGACGCAGAAGGGAGCCTGCGCTGCGGAAGGACTAATGTACGTCCCTGAGTCGTCGTCTGTAATTCATGATGATGCATGTGTCGATTGACTTTTCTGCCAGTTAAATGTAAGAATTACAGAATAGAAAAATGCGAGAAATTATATATATATATATATATATATTTCGATATATTAAAATGAGTACATAAAGAGCTTATTTATAGGCTTAGATAGGGAAAATCAAATGAAATTAAATATGATACGCATAATCAAAAGAGATATATAAAATCAGAGAAAATATCTTAAATATTCCTAGAAGATTTCTAAATTACCTTCAACATCCCCCTTAAACTCATAGCTACTAAGTCACCTTGAGTTTGAATCATTGTCCAACAATGCCACGAAAACTTGTTTTTCCAACGACGTTGCATGGCATCGGGCTTGGTGAATTTGGGACGAGGCGACAAGTGAGGCGACAAGTGAGGCAACATCTGGCTCATCTGAAGTTGACCGAGTTTGGTGGTGATTTCGTCTTCTCGAAACGAGGTCGAGAATCAGAGGGGAAATAGCAAGCGGCCGATACAGCTGGCTTGCGAAACAATAACTAAGCGATGTAGCTTATATGGTTGGCATCGTAACATCAAGCGGCCTCTACGGCTGGCTTGGAAAAAAGTTACTGGGATGCGGCCTGTGCGGCTAGCATCGAAAGAAAGCCACCTCCAAAAAAAAAAGAAGGCTCGCCGGGTGACGCGATCAGTGCGATTAGCATCGAAACACTACGCGGACTCGATTAAGTGCTTCCTCGTATGAGACTTGTGGGCACCAAGTGAATACTGTTGAACAGCAGAATAGCAATGAAGGGGATGGATTTATTCTACGCTGAGAATGATAAAATGGAAAAAAAGGATTGGGGAAAGGAGGCAACCGGTGCACTAAGTTACCCTAGGAAATGAGGTTCCGATACCAAGTTAAATATAAGAATTGTGGAAGAGAGAAATATGAGAAATTGTATATATTTCGATATATTGAAAAGAGTACATAAAGAGCCTATTTATAGGTTTAGATAGAAAAAATCAAATGAAATTAAATATAATATGCATAATCAAAAGGGATATATAAAATAAGAGAAAATATCCTAATTATTTCTAAAAGATTTTTAAATATCTTTAACAATGCAAAAAAGGAGAAATGCGCAACGTGGGCTTTCGTTGCACGGTGCCCGATGATGTTGTTTATTGCCTCGTGTTGTTTCTGGGTCAGTGATCTATTGACCGACGGAAAGAGGATGTTTTCCTCGAGTCGTCTCGCGTAGGAAAACTTTTGAGTCTGGCCTTTTTCGATTTCTAATCTGTCACCGCGACGGAAGAACTAAGGTTGATTCCTCGGTCTTCCGGCGATTAGAGAAGTACCCGAATCGTTTAGCTTAACTGTGATGATTCGAAATGTAAACAATCCTTGCACGAAGCAGGAAATTGATCCGATGACCCGAAGATTCTCCCTCTCTCCCTCTCTCTCCTTAAGCATGGATGTGACGCGTGATCAAATTGTTCGAACAATACGAGATATCCTAGAAACAAGAGTTTGACATCCTAATTCGATGTTGTTATTTGATTGCGTTAGATATATGAACACGCTCGTCGTCTTCTATTCCGAACACACTTCTCTAAACACTCATGAGATCACGCGGCATCATTTTGTCCTCGGCATTTTCAGTGTAGATAGCGTTGGTCACGTACAATCCGCTACTAGACCTCTTTTCTTCTAAACAGGAACGTGAGGACATACCAGCGAAACCATTTTGTCCAGTGCGAGTCTCAGAAGAGTAGAGTACCCTAAATCCTTGTGAAAGGAGGTTGTATGTTACAACTTTAGGAGGGAGCTTACTGAACCGGACAAAATCACCCAACGGAACTAATTGCAGCCCAGTTGTTGACTCCACCACATGCAAGTAGGGCATCGTCTTACGTCAAACTCGAGGTCGACCACTTACGGCGAATCGCACATGAAAACCAAACCCCAGCCAGGTTACTCATCGAAAAGGATGTAGCAACTTTACGAGGTATCAACTCAGAATATGATTGTCGCGACTCCACCGAAATTGGATGAAAGGGCTACAAGAGCCTGTGATTTGTGACCAGAGTTCTAGGTTGTTCATGTACCCCTAATCAGTTTCATCAAAGAAAATTTGCACTGGGAGTGAGTGAAAAATCGCATCCGGTTCCTCTCCCTTCTTTTGTTGCCAATCTCGCATTCAGAGCAAGGAACGCAGACACGCTCGGCGAGCCCATCATTGCGATGGCAAGTAAAAAGGGCAGAAGAGGGGGACATCTTAAGGACAACCCCATATAAAGATGGGACAGAGTTGGCTTCAGAGCTGGTCACTATGCCTGGTAGCAGCCCAAAGTGTTACCTAATCTACATCCGTGTTCTTCTCTAAATCTATACTTCAGTATGGGCAACTCACCTATACCAACAGTGTCAGTATCACCAAAGTCTGAATTGACGATGCCCGTTGCACGGGCTTCAAGTTACAGTATCAGCAGGTAGACACTCCGTAACTTTGAGGGGGATACACTGCAGTGAATTACAAGAAAATCACCCCATATAAATGAACCGTGCAAAAGCTAGATGACTTGCACCATTATGGGATGCAAAGGATGCACATACCAGCTCATGGGTATGAGCCAATGGATTGGGCAGACCATTCATCGACCCAATGGTATAGACGTTCGATCAGTGCAATTAGAAAATTTTCTTCATATTCCCTTATTGGTACTGGGGATAGATCTATTTGTCCACCGTTTAACAGCAAATACATCATCACTTTCCTTGCCTCCGAATAAGAGTAGCACACAGCATTGACAAATAATTATAGAACAAAAATCATCATTAAGCTATATGAAGACAAAAAGGATCCCCATGGTAGGGGACCAAAGTAGCAAAGCAACAAGCTTCACCTAATCTGTCTTTAACTGAAAGAAGACATTCATCCTAGGGATCCGGGCTAATAAGAATATACTTTTTCTGTTTGATGTGTAACTAGAAGCATCATACATAAAATCCTTAAAAGCAAAGGGGGAAAAGATACATCTTCCGGTTCTCAGCTCTGGCACAGCACAGCAACGTCACCATTGGCTCATACATCCCAAAATAATCCACCTAGGAAGCCTCCAGTTAGTGATCAGCATTTATTCCGAATATGCGTACCTTGTGCATATTGGGAAACTTTGCTACCACCAATACAAATACCGCCAAAGTGTTAAGGAAGAGCATCGGGTTCTTATAGTCTGTTGTGTGTGAGGCTATGAGATACCTGCCAGATGAAACAAGGCTATGAAGGAGGTCCTTCTTGCGACTAAAAACAGCAAAAGTAACTCTAAATCGTGAGGCTAATTGTATCTAAGATTGCAGATTTTATAGAAGACCTTATGTGCAACAATGGATAATTTACCCGATTTAAGATGCTTTTATGCCCCCCAGGCTCCTAGCTTAGTGTGGAACAATCTATATCCCCTAAACATGATGCAGTCAACGATATACCATAGCGTGCAGAGCAGACAGAAATATGAGAGTGATCGACCATATCCAAATTGGATCTCAGATCTCAGATCTGGGATTTATGGGCATTGGATGTCTAAAGGTACGAAAATGACAAAACTAATTGTAAGGACAACATTACAGGGGTTAAAAACTTCCACCACAGCACCAAAGGGGTTATTAGGATGAACTCCACAAAGAACTGCATAAAAGAGTCCTTGATCTAGGCTATAAACAAAACTCCACTTTATGCCTTTTTCGGTTGGGGTGGGGTGGGGAAATCAGTCCTTCTTTGATTCCTTGAGCATAATATAGGAAAAGAATAGTCCCATAGTACACGCAAATCAACAGAGGCTGGTTTCACCAATTTTTTTTAATGATTTGCAAATTTTGTGACAAAATGCCAGGAACCATAAGAGCAGCACAGGCGAGAGTAGACAGTGTATAAAGAGAAAACTGAAGGTCAGAGGTCTAAATACCCAGAGAAGCTGATTCAGATGCATCAATTCAACACATCCTTGGACCTATTTTCTCTTGAACCATCAATCCAGACACAACAACTAATATCATGTATAACCTATGTATTGTCTGTTCAATGTGATCTTCACAACAATCAGTTGACAGAGAGAAAACCAATATTTGTTTTTTTTTTAACACCCCGTTTCTGAACAAGGGAAAATGCCACTTCCTCTACACATTTATGTACAACCTAGTATAGGAAATAGCTAATAGTTAGGACTCGTTTAAAAAATTGATAATCATTCACTCATGAAAAAGACCTTCCCATACCAGGTACTATTATCTTTTTAACGTGCAATTAGATTGGATAATCAGTCAAATTAAGAAATACGAACAGTCATAAATTGAAAGCCAATCACTGCAACAGAACACCTTGTCAAGCCTAGAAGAGGAAGTCCACACCTAAGAATCTGGTAATGCTGTATGTAGGGCACAAAGTGCATGAGTTCAGTACCAGAAGCTTAATAATTTTGTACTAATAGTACATCCATGAGACCACCTCAACCCGACCCAACCACAACCCAACATAACATTGACATAGCTATTTAAGAAACTGGAATGAAATTAGCTCGATTAAGAATGAACCTTATCGAAGGTGAAAACCCGGTCGATAAACAACAAACAGTGCATGACATGGCCCCATGGGTGCAATAGACATAACTATGTCGCAAAAGTAGCCTAATAATCAGGTGGAAAGGCTTAAAATGACATGCAAATCACTTACAGCACCACAGGAACGACAGTCAAAAACTTCCTATTCCGAGTGAGTTGCTTGCCATTGTCTATCTGTTCCCACCAAGTCAAAGCATTGTAGATTCCCTGGTCATCAGAAAATGGCGTGCCCTTCTTCCAATGAAAGAAATGATAAGTTACCTGAAGGAAGATGTAACAATCACCACAGAGTCAGTAACTCGAATGGCAAGACGGAGTTTATATATTGGCAGAAGAAAGATAATTAACCACAGCAGATGAAGCAACTTTCATAGACCTCTATCCAAAATGAAAGATATAAAAAAGAAACTTGTGCAATACAGGAACTCCCTCTGAATAAGAATTACTTGAGAAGACATTGAATGAAACAAAGAAATTTCTAAATTATTGATCCCATCAAACCAATCAATAAATTTACTCATTTTTCAAAAATAACTTCCCATGTCTAGAAGCCACAGTAACCAGACCAATGCAGTCAAATATCTTCGAGAACAAGTATGTCTCCCCAAGCAGTAAATGTGGAGTTATATTATGCTGGACAATACGGCTCGTTGCCTTTGTGGCTTAATGTAACGTTACCTGAAGTAAGGCTAAAGAAGAAAACGGAGAATACACAAAGATGCCAAAAGTGACTCATGGACTTATCACAGGCACTCCCTGACCAAAAATTCAAGATGGATCATGACTTTCAAGATCATGAATCTAATTGCCAACATATAGAGGCACGGCATTTTGCAACATATCTAACATTTGCACACACAACCATAGCCGCAACAAACTGGAGTAATCAGCGATACTTGGACTAAAATGATGAAGTTCAAGACTGAGAAACTTCCGCAGAAATGGTACTCATGCACGTAGTACAACCTACTAACTATACAAAAGTCCCTTCAAATTATACGAGTGAAACATTTCAACACTGATAGTTCGAGGACATTATGGCGTATAATCAGCAGATTGCTGGAGAAATAGAAGTCATCCATATATTCATGGCACTATTCACCACACGCTCATGCTGAAATTTCTGCTTGACAGAATAGAAAGGTACGATCTCTTTCGAACTCGACACAAAAGATATCAATTACGTACCAGCTCTTCTACACCACTCAAAGGTTGGTTAATCACAATTCTTAATGAAATGATAACCTACAGCCTAGACACACAAATGCTAGCCAATGCTCCCAACATCCAATAGGACACTCCAGATTCCTGAATGTGATAATCTACATACTTACAAGGAAACACCAGAAACATGGAAAATCCCAACAACACCAACATAAAAATGAGATCACCCCCACCCTAAAGCCCACCACACCACTCTCTTTTTCTCGCTCGTAAGAGCGGAACTATCCCGAAAGAAGACGCAACCGGTGAATTCCCAATCGACCCACTTTTTCTTCAACTCTTAACGCCAACAACCAAGGAGCCTAGGGACGCCCAAGCTAATCCACTCCAAAATCCATTCGCGACCGATTCCTTCGACCACTCACGCACGACCTAATCCGCCAAGCAGTGACCCAACACACAAGAAAACGCGAAAAGCCTCAACGCCCCAGGCCGCCCCCACACGACAACAGCAACAAGGGCAGACGATCGACCCTCAACATCGACCGATCGACACAAAACCGAAACTTGCCGCAGACCCAGAACAGGAAACAACCTAAAGGGAAAAAGAGGAGAAAAAAACAAAAGAGCGACGTACGAGGAAGTGGGAGAGGTTGACGATGGTCCAGGCCATCCCGGGGGAGCAGCTGAAGAGGGAGAGGACGATGAGCCAGGAGATGAACACGATGAGGATGTACGTCGTCCACACCCCGGGGTACGTGAACCACTCCGTGTTCCGGTTCAGATCCGTCGGCGGCACAGCCTTCACGTACATTCTCCCGAAATCCGATCCGATTCCCCCACACCCCCCACGAAAATCAATCCAAGTATCGAAATCAGAAACTCCGACGACGGCGATGGGATTGCGATTGCGATCGGCGAATCGATGAAGATCGATGGGGGAAGAGCAGGGTCGAATCGAATCGAAAGTTTTGGAAAGGTTCGTGGAGATTTGGCGAGATGGGGGCGATGGTCAGCGTGGGAGACCGGCGAGGGATTGGGAGATAGAGACGAATGAAACCCGGGGGGGGAATAGTATCTTCGTGTGGCTAAATAAAGAGAGAATTTTTTTTTTTCAGTAGGTTAATTAAATTAGATTTATTTAGTTTCGATTAGTTTTAAATTTGCAAAACCAACAATTCCTCTAATAGTTTTTTTTTTCCTTAATCGATTGGCTTTGATTGCAACAAGGGGCAATCATTCGATGTAAAGATGGGCGGCCTAATTCCCGCTTAGAAAGCACCCGCTCCTGATCGGGTCTCGATTCTGGCATTAACCCCCCCCCCCTTTTTTTTTTTCTGTCTCGATGAAAAAAAGCCCAAACTACATATCGTGTCTCGATTTTGACCCAAATTCTCTTTTGTCTCTTAAAAAGGTACTAACTTTGAGTTGGTGACCGATTCTAGTCCAAACATTTTTTTTCGTCTTATAAAAGAGCACCAATTTTTAGTCGCTACCTGAATTTGGCCCCCGTCAAGTTTTCATACAATGATGCCAGTAAATATTCAACATGTCATTCCATGTGTACTCAACAGAAACTTGACAATGACTAAATTTGGATACTGACTGAAAGTTCGTGCATTTCATGAGACATTTACGTTAGAATTGAGATCTAAAATAAAACTGGTACTTTTTTTAACGAGACAAATAAAGTTTGGATTAGGATTGAAACTTGAATTAAAGTCGCTGCCTTTTAAAGGAATTTGGCCGCCATCTTTATAAGGCATGGCTTACCAGACAAAGGTGAGTATCCATTGAAATTCAAAATCAATGAAATTTGATGCTGCTTAAAATCAACCTGTAGTAGGGTTTGACCAAAAAACAAAATCTGTAGTAGGGGGGACTAAACAAGAAATGGAATATATCTTGAAAGGGGATTATTTAACTCGAATTGCTCTTATGATATTGGTGATCGGGATGCATCTTGTAGGCGAGTTTTCGTAATTTCAAGACTGTAAATTGAGTTTCGCAATTGAGCAAAACGTCGTTTTTTTGTGTGTAAATTATGATAGATTCGATATATTAATTTGAGAAATTTTAGGCTATCGCTTTGTAAATTGTGATAGATTCTATGCTGTTGCTAGACAACCAAATAATAGGTCCAACAAAAACTGAGTGCTTCCACAATTATAGAAAACTGCTAAGGCATCAACCTCCACCTAAATCGTGGATAATTATAAGATTAATCAAAATTTTAAAAAGCAAATATGAAAAAAAAAAAAAAAAAAAAAGGAAGCACCATCAGCCATCTGATATTCCGATTGGCACCGATATCACCAACACATTATCCACCGCCAACTCCGACAGCGCCCCTCTCAACGCCACCTACCAACCACCACCGACCACCGTCCTTTTATTGCGCTCATAGACTAGGATCTGTTCATACCACCTTCGGCAGTCTTGGTCTCTTTTGTTTCCTTCACAGGATTCCCGATGCACCATTTGCATATGGAGACGGTAGCATCATTCAGATGAAGGGAAACGTTTCCGAGCACGAGGGAGTCGCTCTTCACACAGGTTTCTCGAGCATACAAGAGGGTACATTGAACTTGCGGCTTTCTCCAACACAACAGAATACTAGCCACCCTAATTTCTCCTGTTTCTCGGGATGCCACGTCACGGTTGGACGAGACCAGATGCGAAACTCGAAACTAGAGGGGCAAGCACAGAACAGAGCACCCGAGTCCAATCTCGTGAATCAGGAAAAAGAGGACGGAGTGAACTGCTGAGAAGATGGCAATTATGCGTGAATCGGCGGAATAACCAGCTGCGAGAAGCCCATTGATCACGTCCATCGGCATTTTGATAAGCTCCTTTAGAATGTGTGCTTCGTCAGCCCCTCGCTTGACTTTCGTTCGCTTGTATTATGCAGCACAACCGCACATACAAAGAAGTAGCTCAATCCACCTCGCATTTCACCCGGTGCAACCAGCATAAATAACAATGTCAAACATCTTCGGCACTTCTTTTATCATTCAGACAACAAAATGACCCGCGACCGAATTGGGAATCCTCGCAAGAATGAACAATCATTGAGAATCTGTTTTAAATCCCAAACATGTAATTGGTCATCACGAAAAAGATTCACAAAGTTAAACTTCTGCTGCCATTAGGAACAGACTGCAAAGTCAGGAAATACCAAACGCAGGCATAGAGGCCATGTTAAGCCTCTTTCTGCATTCATCAAGGAGTTCCATCGGTACATACCAACCAACACATTGAAATGCACATGGATAGACAATCTTGTTCAACAGATACAAAGCACAAGAATGACCGGGGAATCTGTACACGAGATTTATTAACACGATTGAATCATCAGAGGCACAACCACCATGTAAAAACACAGAAATAGTTCAAAGAGGAGAAATGGCAGACTATTTCCAGTTGCGAACTTCCGCCTCACCTGAGCTACTGAAGTGTCCATAGACCAACCAAATCCATGACCAGGAACACAAGTCAGACTACCAGTTCTCCTTTACTATTTTTGATTTCTCGAGAATGAACTTCCCTTCCTTGTACTTTTGAGTTTCTTCATATGCCCTTTCATACTTCCACCCGAGAAGGTCGTGGCAATCCAAGCAGTATACATCAGCCACCGTGTGAAGGCCGGTCATGAGCTGCCTGTCCTCTTTCGGTCCGACCATAACGTTCATTGCGTGGGAGAACAAAAAAGCTCGACCGTTTCTTCCCTGACACCAACATAGTAACAAATATATTGAATTCTGCCCCCTAGTTCATCACACTCCTGGTTGCAACATGGTGACAACACTCACCAAAGCTTCAGTTTCCTTCATGTGAATTCTACTTTCTACGCTCTGTTCTAGCCAACATCATCAAGCTTATTTCATTCCCTCTTATAAACAATTAAGTCAAACGGGTTTTTGGCTTCAAAATTCATCGCTTTTGTCTGAATTTTCTCGATACATTTCCCACCCTTCTAACAGGTAGTTTGACACCACCCCACCAGCATTTCTAGCACTTAAAATTTCACAGCAACTTAATACATCTAATACCTATCTCAAATCCTCCTTAGGAAAGACGAGCCTATGCAGGGCTCGAGGGGGTCGCTGCCACTTAGCCACTAGGTGTGGCGCAATCTCTTTCGAAATTTTTACCTTTGTTTCACCCCTTTGAACTGAGATTCCACATAATCTTTCGCTTGCTCCACCCCCCCGCACCCCTCGATCTAAATTTATGCACCGGCCACTCCTCGACTCTAGCATTGTGAAGTTAATTTAGTTCATCCAATATGCATCCAAGGCCCCCTTATCCCAGACCAACGCACAACCAGAGCAACGCAATGTAGAGAGCAACCGATCAAATCTAAAGAGGGGAGACCGGCACTACCTGAAAGCTTTTGGAAATGACATCGTCGTGGAGCGCCACATGGTTTCGGCAATGGCAGCAACTGTACAGCCTCGGACCGATCACCTCCGCCATTGCCCCGCTACGCCCAAACCGCTAGCAACCAAAACCACCACGCACCCACCTCCCTAAAGATCAAGCTCGTCAAAACAGAGGAGAAAAACAGAAGGGGGCACAAGAAAATTCTGAGCGCAGCTCTCTCTCTCCATCCCCGTTCTCTGCTCAGAGAGACCCAGAGCAAATCAATCAATCACAGACTCAACCAGCATCAACGAAACCCTACCTTCCCTCCGACGGAGGCGGCGGCGGCGCTCGGGTTCCCGGGTCGGCTCGGTGAGCGGCGCCGACGAGAATCCGATCGAGGCCACGGACGCACGCAAGCGATCGAAGGAACTGCTGAGGAGCGGCGATCGAAGAAGAGGCTCGGGAAAAACGAAGGTACCGGAGCCCGATCCGACGCTAGATTGAAGCGGCGAAGGGTCGGAGCTCTTCGGATTCGCGCTTCTCGCCGCGAGGATCGACGGAGCGGCGAGCGGAGCTCGCGACTCGATCCGATCGATCGTGTGTCGATTTCCGGCGAATGAACTCGTGGAGCGCAGGGAGAGAGGGAGGAGAGGGAGAGTGCAGGGGTCCCGGAGGAGGAAGAGCGCGGGGGCGCGCGGCGGAGCTCGGCGAACTCCGCTGATTCCGCTGATTAGAAGGCGGCGAGTTTCTTCTGGGGCCGATGGACGATTTGGGACCCGCAGTTTCGGCGGAATTACGGAAATGACCCGCAGTTTCGGCGGATCATGTTACTAATCATAGGTCCGCCAAACATGTGGGATGAGTCGGGTTTGGATCGGGATCGGGTCGAAATTGGTCTGGCCCAAGTTGATCTATGTTTATGCAATGTAAATTTAGTGACTTACCGATCCGATTTATATTGCTAAAATCATTCTATATTTAATCCCAAATCTAGGAAAATTCACACCCGGACCAAGGTGAGAACACGGAAGGAGGGAGGGCAAGATTGAGTGAGGACGGGAGAAAGTGAAGAGAGAATTATAAAGATGAGTTGGGTCCAAGTAAGTTGTGGACTCATTTAACACCCATATTATTTTAAACTTTATCATTATAACCAATTTATTGAATATATCTAGCACAGTCCATCAAATATGAGTTTAAGAAATGAGTTTGTAACCCATTTTGACGGGTCTAATTACTAATTCATCGTTGACCCGAATTCGGAGTAATCCAACATCATAAGTTAGATAATGTCGGGTTAAAACAAAGTCTTTGTCAATTCTCGATGTCTTATCAAATAAAAGCTTCCGAATAAAACCCATTTATTAGCTTGGCCTCTGAACGATCTCATGCAAATCTATTATTAACTTTACTTTCCTGCTATTTACGTTACCGGCAACTATTATTCTCGGCGTTCGTATTGTTGGAATCGCTGTCATTCGATGTCCAAAATTTTACAGAAAACCTTTCATAATCTTTATCGATTCACATCGGTCCGTTCACATTGCAAAAGGTACTTCGTCGTCCTTTTTTGGTGAAAACAATCGGGCAAGCTAAATGCTTCATATTTGACAAAACGCCATCCGGATCTTGGCATATGATTTTTTGGGTTTGGATCGTAGCGACCGAAAACTCTTGGTAGATCTTGGCACGCAAAGAGGAACGCGGAGGCGTCGCCGCCGACGCGCAATTCTAGCTGTCCAAAAAATATAACAATTAATTTAACTATTTTTATTCGGGTCGAAATCAATTTTCATTTTATTGATTAATGCAACTATTGAGCCTCGAAATTGCCATAAAGCATCTGGCGACATTACGCGGGATTTCTGGGACCACCCATTGGTAAATCTAAATCTAAATCTCTGTTCTTCCTTTTTAGAAATCAGCAAACGCAGCTGCAAAATAAACGTTTTTTTTTCCCTTGGATTTCTTAAAAAGCAAGTGAATACAATAATGGGTCCAATTTTAAAAAAAATTAAAATTTTATTCCATCGAGCTCTGCTCTAAAGAATTACAACGGTTTGACATAAAATTTTACTATATGCAGAAATTCTCGAATAAGCAAAATGGCCGAAAGTGTAACGAGACTGAATAATGCTCAACTATCTTGTTCCCCGGAATTTCTGCTCCTCACATGAACCGGCCGCCGCCGCCGCCGGTCGCGGCGTACGCGAGAAGCCCGACGGCCATCGCCGCGAGCGCCGGCGGAACGCCCCGGGAGTGCGCCGAGGACGTCCCCGCCGGGATCGACCCGAACGCGGTGGGGTAGGAGGGCGAGATGTCGGGCAGCGCGCTCGGGCCGCCGGACGGGGCGGGGGCGGAGCCGTTCCCGGAGAGGACGGAGATTTGGAGCTTCTGCTCCTTCTCGCAGTGGCCCGGGGTGCCGCTGGTGAAGTAGAACACGCCGGGGGAGGTCACGTTGAAGAGGGAGTTGCCGTCGTTCATGTACAGGATGGGATCCGTGACGTTGCAGGCGTCGTAGGCTTGCTGCGTGACCTGGACCACCGAATCCTGGCTGGGCGGGTACAGGAACACTGCATTTGAGGGATGCAGAGCATGTCAAGGCCATTCCTTTGTTCTCTCCATAAAACAGGGGAATTCAAGCTCTTCGAACCCCGGCGCTACGTTTCGGGAATGCGAATCAAGATTGGATGAGAGGGAGAGGGAGGGAGAGAGACTTACAGAGGGAATCGCCGAGCTTGAGGGAGTGGTACTTGGACCACTGTGCATAGACTTGAGAGTTGGAATCGGAGGGGATTCCCCAGGCGTCCAAGTCGCCCACCTTGTACTGGTAGGACGAGACGTGCACGGAGATCATCAGAAGCTGGAGGAGGGCAGCGCAGAGGAACTGCAATCTTGGGCTTCTGGGAATGGCCATCTTCTCTCTCTTTCTCTCTCTGCTGAGCTTCTTTAGCTTTTCTTGCTTCTCAGAAGCTCGAAGGAGTGAGGCTCTTTTATTGGTTCTGTGAAGTTCCAGATCGGTGGAGAAGAAGGAGGAGGGCAAGTTTTGGGTGCATTTACCGCACTGCCCCTATTATGGAATCATGGACTCACGGTCAAATTTATTTATTGGTTTTTAAAATTCACTTGCTTTGCGATGAAAGAAGATGCGATTGATTACTTTAATCTGTTCTTTCAGTGAAGAAGGCTCAAGAAGTGCACCAAAGGAAGCCCCCAAAAGGCTCCTCTTTGACAGCTTGAAAGTGCCCCAAAACATGCTTTCGACATGCCTCAGTCTGTAATTCTACTTGACTACTAGGGACACGTAGGGAGAGCAGTATTAATTATGTTAACGGGTTAATTTCAAGGCACTTGTACGGTCCATCATCGATGTCTTTTTAGCGGCGATGCTCGACCCGCTACCGAAATTCTCATAATGTTAGCATGAGAGGAAGCGAAACGTTAGACAAAGGGGGGATAATGGTGTTTGCATGAAGATCTTTCAGGAAGTGAAAAAGGGAGATTATCAAGAATGGTATTGGAAAAACTCTTTGCTGATGGCAAATCAGCATACCCATTATAAGGCAAAGCCCAAGAAATCTTTCTTCTCCATAAACCAGTCATAGGGTCAAAATAGTAAAAGGAGGGAATCAAGCAAGAAGACCAATGATAGATAGCACATGGTCCAGTTGGATAGTCACATACACTCCATCGGCAAGCAGGGGATGGAGTCAAGAATCCAGTGCTGGTACAACACATCTTCTTTGTAAATTTGAAATTGGACATAGAGAAATCATCATGTGGAGATGGCATGAGAGGACGAGAGCACAAGTGAAGCCTGTCTGTACCCCCTCAGGCAGTGTCACGTCACATGGGTGTTTGGGAAGGAGTCCATGAGCCATATGATGTGGTGAGAGAATGAAGGAAAGGGGGCTTCCATTGCCTCCATTGACAGCCAGTCCATGAAAGATCGGCAATGTCATTATTGGCTTTGTGTAAGTTTGTGTGTCCAATCTTCTCTGAGTTCATGTGCCACTACATGGTTTTTGTTGCATCTGGGTCCCCACCTTGAATGCTAGATCAGATGGCATGACACCATCTCTAATACAAAAATATCATTGGACCAATTTCCCCTGTCTCTAATTCTTGTAATTCGAAGTTTATCTTAGTCGACAGGTCCTATGATAAATATAAAAGTCAGATCAAGACGGTTAGACAGAAGAATGGTCCCTTCCATAAGATCCTAGGAAAGCCCGAACTTGCAACGAAATGGGATGAGGTGAAGGATGAAGGAATACGTCAAGCGATTTAGTTGAATTTATATTGGCAATTATGCATGAATCGATCGAACATTTTGTAGCAGATGTGGGACCATAGCTTAAATAAATTGCTACGTTGGTCGCTCCTATTGCCAATGATGTATTAGTGAATCGTATGAGCTCGATGATCTTTTGACGAGTGTAAGCTTCCATGCATATAGTTATGAGGGATTTACACGACTTGTGTAGTTCGTTTTTTTTTTCTTTTGCATAATTTATGTATCTTTCTTCTTAATTTTCTAAGGTTAGGTTTTATTAGATATGAGATATTTTTTCTCGGAAAAGTTGCAAACATACAAACAGTTTTTCATTTATTAATTTTTTTTACACTTATTTATGAAAATCCTTTTCTTTGGAAAGGTTTACAAACATGTCCCGAAAGTATTTGATTGCACAAATCACACTACTCGAGAATTTGTTATTAAATAAATCAAAATTGACTTGACCCAAATGATAATAATAATTCGATAGATTGATTATTTTTTGGTCGAAAATTGAATCATTAATATACCTAAATATCATAAGGTTGAGAAGAAGGTAAAAACCTCAAACTGATATACCTGTGATAAATTTACCTTAAATTAATTTTTTAACCATAAAAAATTCAAAACTGGTATATTTATAATAAATTTATCCCACGTAAAATTGAATTAATATTACAAAAAATCATAAATTTATAAAACCTGTGACAAATAGGGAGTGTAAACTGTTACATGTCATCAAACTTAGCAATTTAGCGGTAAAATTTAACGGAAGTTAATAGGAGTAGATTTATTATAAGTATATCAATTTAGGATTTTTAGTGATTACAAAATTAATTTGGGATAAATTCATAGGAAAATCTCGATCCGTATTTACGTAACGAATATCTTCGAATACGAGTAGCCGAGGAGAGGATAAGCAGAAGCTCCAATGGAAGCGCAGCTGCTCCTGCAATCTCTCGCCGCCCTCCCGATCTCCCCCAAGTCGAGCCGCCGCCCCTCGCCCCCACGCCGCCGAGCTCCGCTCAATCCCGCCGCCTTCGTGCGGCGGGCGCCCCGGACCCCGGTCCCGAGATGCGGCGCCCCCGAGAGCGAACCGGGCGGCGACCTGAAGGGCGCGCTGTCGGGCATGGTGGGCGATCGGGTGGAGGAGCTCCTGCGCAGGGAGGAGAACAGGGGGTTGCTGGACGGGCTGGAGCGAGCTTCGCGGAGGGTGGACAGGGCCAGGCGGGAGCTCGCGGAGATCGAGCGGCAGGAAGCCGAGGCACGGCGGACGAGGAATTACGTCGAGCAGCTGGAGGGCAGAGCTGCTGAGGTGCTTTCATTGACTGTCGATCGTTTGAATTTCAAACCCTTTGAAGGAAATTACGCGTTGTGTATTGGGGAACGTGGGAAGGTTTGGGATACGACCGGCTCTCCCTTTTAAATTTGAAATCTTGGGGAAAGCTGCGCGGTGACTGGTACGAGCGATTCATTAGGCTTGAGAGTGGCAATGATTAGTTTCGGAGGAGAGACAGAGAGAGAGATATGATCTTTGAAGGGGTAGATTGATTGAGCTGCTTGCCAGCTCCTCCTGGTTGATTTGAGCTCGCTCAATGTGAATTCGGCTCGAGTTTTTATCAAGTTTGAGTCGTCGAGTCTTGGATTTTGACGAATCCGATGGTCGCATGATAATCGCTCCGGTGGTAACGTTAGAATCACTGTAATCTCTGTTGTTTGTATTGTGTTTCTTATGCTCGAGTCGGAAATTCTGAGTTCAAGCTTGAGCTGGAGCTTTTCTTGAGTTGTGCTCTTGTATTGAACCAAGTCGAAATGAGCTCGGGTGTGTCAAATTATTGAACACTCCAGCTCGAGCTTGACTAATCAAGCTCGATGGAACTCGAGTTGATCGGAGTCTTCATTTTCGAATCAGATACAGCAGAGAGTTGAGCCTTGTGTCTTGGTCATGTTCTTTGTCAGAAGAACGCGGCTTGATTGCTCTCCATATCATGACATTACTCCAGTGTTTGATTATCATTGCGTCTCTGACAAGGAAATCGTTGTTGTGCGTGTTGAAGATTGCAGAATCCCAGAGGGAACTATCGGAAGCAAGGGCCTTGATCGAAGAAGCCGAGCTCTCGCTCTCCCAAACTGCAAAAGCTCAGGATGAAGACCGAGATGGCATGCAAATTAATCGAGAAGAAGAGAGATGGGAGTCTGTTAAAGCAGCTTCTGTATCTGCACTGGTAGGTACCCTCGCGGGTCTACCACTTTCGCTCACTCAGGTTGCCGCGGTGTCCCAGCTGGTACTCCCTTTGGGCATCGACTTCATCAGCTGTGCGCTGTTCGGAATCACCTTCCGCTACGCTGTCAGAAGAGACTTGGACAACATCCAGCTCAAGACAGGAACGTCCGCGGCTTTCGGATTCGTTAGAGGTACATGCTTTTGAGCTCACGGACTGACGAAACGATTTCTCAAACGTTGTGTAACGATTTTGCGCTGAATGTTCACTATTATGAATTTGGGATGCAGGTCTTGCTTACCTGGGCGCAGGCCCGCCTCTGGAGCTGAATTTGGAAAGTTTCCTGTCGCACGCCTTTTCCGGCGCGGTGTACATAGCCGAAGGTCTGCTTATATTTGTTTTCGCAGCAGTTGGTCTAGATTTCTGCTTCAAGATGCGGGTTTTGAGTCCTTTTCCCATAGAAAGGCCAGAATCAAGAACAGGTTCAGGTTAGACGTGATGTACATATGCTTATATTCAGCTGATCATACAACATTATTCAATAGCCCGATGTCTGCGACTTCTTGACGCCGTTGCCCTGCTCTGGTTTGGGTAGTTTTAGTCTCGAAGAACTGGTCGAGTGGAGTAAAGCGAAGAGGAGTCGAGTTTACATTAGGACCCAGATGGCCGGCATTAGTTCAGTTGGTCCATTTCTATGATCTTTAGATGGTGAAAAGCTTCATTGATGTTCTGGAGCAGTCAAGTAGATTTGAAATGTGACTTTCATATCATCTCTCTCGTGCTAGCTATTGATACAGGGAATCGAGCATGCCAAAAGTGAGACTTTCCACATCAATGGCAAGATGGGGAAATTGAAGAGGTGGTATCAGATCTATTTACATAGAATATTAAGGAAAGAAAGTTAGATTAAAAATCAAAAGCTCCCGCCAAAGTCCAATCTCCATCAGAGTAATCTCCGGCGCCGGAGGCTCTTGGCGGAAGCCTTGGACACCAAGTAGCCCACGCCGAGGCACGCCACCCATATCCCCACGTCGACCACCCACCTCACTCCCTCCGTGTTCACCTCCCAATCCTCGCCGTCCGATCCGCACTCCTCGTCCCCTACGTCCGATCCGCACTCCCCCTCGCCCTCGCAGCAGCAGCAGCAGCCGCCGTCCGATTCGCTCTCCGCCTCTCCCTCCTCCGGAATCTCCTCCAGCCCGCGAAACCCTCTGCCGCTCTTCCTGCTCCTCTTCCTCGCCACCATCTCCACCCTCTTGCTCATCGCCATGTTCCCCTCCGCAGCCACGCAGACCTCCGACACCCACCCGGCGCCCACCAGGATCTCCCTCTCCAGCGTGCACGCGCACTCCAGTCTCCACTCCCACCCCTCCTCCTTCCGGAAGCTCCCCCGCAGGGCCTTCTCCTCGCCCACGTACACCTCGAACCGTAGCCCGGGCCCGGCCCGGACGCGGTCCCGGGAGCCGTAGACCACATCACCGCGGCGGGAGGCCAGGGGGGTGACGACGCGGTGGAGGGTGAGGAAGGCAGGGTGGTCAGGGCGGACCTTGGAGCCATCGATCTCGAGGGGACGGCCTGCGATGCTGGGGAGGTAGAGGAGGGTGAGGGAGTCGGGGAAAGGACCGGTGCCGGGGCCGGGCTCGGGGCCGGAGAAGCGGACGTAGAAGGCCTTGAGGTCGAGGCGGTCGGCGGCGGGGGAGGGGCGGAAGTGGGGGAAATCCGTTGACCTGCACATACTATGGTCCGAGCAACGGCTACGTGATATTATGGAAGAAGAAGAGGAGGAGGAGGAGGAGGAGGAAGTATGTTTGTATTTGACAAAATCCGTGAACGAATGGGAGTTGATTTTGGAAGGGGTTTAATATATGGTGGTGTGGGAATGGCAGCGGAGACGTGGGGGACCGGGAGGAACGTGATATCCGGGGGGTGGGGCGGGGTGGCACACGGTTTTTGGAGGGGACTTGGATTTTTCCTGGTCTGTTTTTCTATCTTTCTTTGTCTTTTTGGGAAATTATCTCCATACAAAATATAAAAAGATAATCGATAAATTAGTTAAAAGAACCCAATTAAATTATCACCTTTCATGAAATTACTGCCCCACCCCTTCTTTTTAAGTGTCTCTCAATACTTTGATGAGACCCATTTGTTTGAGTTATATGTAATTGGTGCTTTTTTCCACTTCGTATCGAACACATAGTGAAAGATGTGCTCGTTATCGCGATCTATATTTCTTGGACAGCGGGTATCCCTACGTCTCTCTAATTGAAAGAATTTCCATGCGACCGAGATTCTGACCGGTGAATCGAAATACGGACGCCATCCACGTTCGGTTTCTGGTTAAGTTCGTAGATGGGTGACGTCCACAATTTTGTAATCCACCGATCAAAATACGGACTGGAGGAGGTTCCTTTCGTCAATCGAAGATGGAGCATGATATAATCAAGAACATCGATCGAGGTCGATAACAAGTGGGATATAAAGAATTATTGCGATGTTGAAAACAAGGGGCGTCTCTCTATTTTTTCTTTTGATAAATGTTTTTGGGCAGTGGGTGGTTAGGGTTTGGCTTGGCCTGGCCGACGAAGTTGCAAATTGCAACTCGCAAACGCCGTGCCGCGTGAGGAGGATGAGCTTCCGAGTAGCTGCCCCCCCATCACCTTTTCCTCCTGATTCCTCTTCTAGAATTCTAGATTTTGTGTTTTCATTGAGGCGAAGTCAGTAGTCCACACACAAACCCTGTGCATACACCCTTTTTCGCCCTCGAAAAATATTATCATCATCGACGGACCGACCGGCGTCGAAAATCGGAGGGTGGGTGCGATATAGTTTTCAAATTAGTTAAGAGATTAAATGGAATCGGATTTTTTTATTTCCATTTTTCCTACCACTCGTGTAATCATCAAAAGAATCATGTGGCATGCACGGCTATACATGTATATGGAAAAGGGACGGCTCTGGATTGCACGAACGACGTTGCGTTTTGCCGTCCGTAGTTGTCGCAATGACCCGACCCCGGCTTTTTCACGCAATGTCGTTTAGCTTCTGACCCTTGTCTTGGACCCCCCTCTTGGATAATACCATGGGCTGAACTGAAACTTGTCTTCCCTTTCCCGCTCGGCTCTTGTCATCCTCTCCAGTTTTGCTCGTGGCAAAACGGATGACGAGGCGAGGGATCGAGTTCCTTGCGAAGCACCTCCCCTCCATAAGAGAAAAAATCCGAGCATGACCTCACGGCACGAGAGCTGGAGTCCGAATTCGCCGACTTTTTCCACAGCAAGAGAAGTTCCGCCTCTTGGCCCCTTCAACTCTTTGGATATGTGTTCGAGTCGCTCTGATTCGGTTCTTCTCGCGAGTTGAACTAACTCAGCAGCGCAGGACCCTGCCCTTAACATTCACAATACAAACATATTCAGAAAGAGAAAAAAACATGGATGACCTATAGAATTCACAAGAACTAACTCAGCACAACTTTCACTTTACTCCATCTCTTTTACACTTGATTAAAGAGTCCATGAGTGAAATCCGTTCGGATACACATAATTTATCCCTTGAATTTTCCAGGGGACAAGACTTTGATTCACAATTAAACTCTCTTCTCTGAAACCCTTTTGGAACTAGCATGCTGGGCTCTATAAGCTTTTGGCCCCTTCTGTGTGTGTTGAAGTGGACTAAGCCTACTTACACCTCTGTCGGCTCTCATTTTGACTCTGTTTTATTAAAAAAGAAGAAGTATGTTCTCTGAAACATGAATTTATATATATATTGATCTAGTTAAAGAAAGAACAATATCCTCTCATTGTTTTCCTTTAAATATGATCATCTTTTATATGTATTGTATCACGATAGAGAGAACCTCCTGTTAGGATAACAGCTAAAAACAAGAGATCAAACTAGATGTGAGGGCACTTATTTTTCTTCAAAGTGCTGAAAATTGATTCTGCCGTTGTATATGAATGAAGCAAGCAAATTGCAGGTTAATTGAAGGCTAAATAATACTAGAGCTTGACGCCAACATAACAAAAGTACCTGAAAATACTTGTAATCTCAGCTGTGCAGGGGGGAGCTTTTGTATGGTCATCGGGCAAACCTATCAGCCATAAAAAGATATTGACATGTCGGCAACAATTCTAAAAGGGAGTTTCAATATACCATGCTATCCCTTAGACAGTCTTGTTTGTTTAGAAATAGGACATCAATTACCTCCAACGGCCACCAATCACAGACGCAATCAAGTGTAGACAAATCTAAGGAGTGGCATTATCTTCACATATCAGGTTGATGATGCTCAGTCCGTGCAGCTGGGTAACAACAGACGAGAAATGAAACAGCTGTCAATTCTAAGTATTGGTGTTGGCTTCAAGCATCAAGTTGATGCTCAGTTAAATGTAGTGATTTTACATAGCTGGAAAAAATAGACTTGTCTCTAACATCAGAAATATAGATATATTTGGAGCTTATGGACCATGCAGGCCCATGTAAACCACCCAAACATTTCACCTGATATTCAAAGGTCACAAAGGTTCGTACCTAATCATCTTAGAAACAACCATCATTTAGCCCGTTCAGCAAACTAGATATAACTTAAATGTAGCTTCTCCCAAAGGAAGAGGAAAACGAAATGAACTTAGCCAATATAAAGACATATAGATGGATGCCAAACGTTCAAGATCCACACTTGCCATTGAAACTATACATCTCCCACGACAACATTCTTACCGTGGTGACAGATCCAAATCAAATGATCGTTACTTCAGCAGATGCTTAAGTAGGATAAGCACATTCTCGAAATTCACCTGAATAAAGATGTGAAAAAAGGTCACTCCTATGGTACTGCTTAAGATTCAAAAGATACAAATTCACTCCACAGGATGATCCAGAGTGACCCCAGTACGATAAGATACATAGCAGACGACATAAGATTACTGAATGAACATGCGGCAGAGCCAATCGTAGATTCAAGGGTCAAAAGTCAGCTTTGGACTCACAAGTGAGATGCTTATTGACATAATACAACTTATGAGAAGGCATAGCAACAAACCCAATGACTACCAAGCTTTGTCCCACAATGTCAACGTAAGAAAATTCATGTAAATTTGAACTCCTTTATTAATATGAAAAGGGAAATTCCAGCTCATGAGTACGACATAAGCATCTCATCTACAAGTCCATAAAACTGACTTAGACGCCACATTCTATAATTTAAACGAGTAACATACCAACCGAAAGAGAGGATGACCTAGGAATGTTGGGACAAACAAAATGTGGATGGCTAAGAAGATTTACGAGCACTTACGCCAAGGAGATAAATAGCTTGTGATGCAAGTAAAATGAACTACCTAAGAAATGAACCTTCAGATTCTGGTGTCATCTAATCATTTTTGAAAAACGCATGCTAATAATGGCTCTAGTGCACAGAAATCAGTTTCCCTAAAAATAGACGTGCTGAATAAATATATATTGAGCATATACAAGATAGACCAATAAATGTTAGCCACAAAAGGAGATTGAACTTTACCAGACAGACCAAGAACTTGTTCCAAAATCACAGGTGTTGAGAATTAAGCACAAGATTCTTCCTCATGGCCCTGGATATCTAATATTTGGCCTCTGAAGCCAGCCATTAATCAGCGTTGTATATGTGATTTCGTTGGACAGTACTCCTCTGCCACACACCTGATCACACATTTCAGAAATTTCATCCACCTTCCCCAGTTTGCTTAACCCATTTTCCAAGACATTGCTAGTAATGATATCAGGAGCAATCCCATTTACTGCCATCTCATTCAGAAACTTAGTTACTTTTATCATATCACCACATCTAAGATATCCATTAATCATCACAGTATAGGTAACTTTATTGGGGTGTATGTTATTTGAAGACATTTCCAGCAACATGGCCTCAGCCTTATCCATCTGGCCTAGCTTGAAATAGCCATTGATGATGGTGGTGCAACAGAAAACATCTGGCTGGACACCTTCCTTGATCATTGCACTCAAGAGGGATCTTGCTTCATCAACAGAACCATTCGTGCACAGTCCATGCATCAGGGTACCATAAGTGACAGAAGTCGGTGGAATGCCCTCAGTTCTCATTGCATCGCGCAGTCGCAAGGCTACCAAAGTATTTCCGTTCCTGCAATATGCTCTGATCAGTATGTTATAAACAATAGAATTTAGTTTCACTTTCTTCATGACCAATTCATTGAAAAGGTTTTCTCCTTTTTCAAGTTTGTCAGCTCTGCAGTAACCATCCATCATGATTGCATAAGTGTATATATCAGGAGTCAGACCAGCTCTTTTGCATTCATCCCAGAGATTAGTAGCACTCTCTATGTCACCCAGGTCACAAAGGCCATGTAGTAGCAAATTGTAGGTAAAGATGTCAGCCGGAATGCCTCCCTTAACCATCTCATCCCTCAACTTGAAACCTTTCTCGACTTTTCCTTTCTTGCAAAAAGCCAAGATGAGTATGTTGTATGTTATTATATCCAACACCAAACCCCTTTCTACCATCTCCTTGAGGATCCTAAAAGCCTCTTCCATATGATTAGCTATATAAAGTCCATGAATCAAAGCGTTGGATGTGACTGTGTTGGCTGTAAATCCTTTTCCTAGTAGCGAGAACCAAAGTTCCACTGCATCCGAAATTTTTCCAACTTTACAAAGTCCACCGAGCAATGTGGTCAACACTGCGTCATTGGGCTTTAAATTTCTCGATAACATTTCCCTAATAAGTCTCAGAGCATGGTCGAATTTAGAACTCCTACATAACCAGCTAGCCACTGAATTAAAAGCACCAGGATTTACAGCTAGCCCCTTCAGTAGCATCTCCTCCAAAAGGAGCTCAGCGCTCTCCATCTGATCTTTTATGATATAACCCCGTAAAAGAGAATTTAAAGTTACTGGATTGGTACTCATACCCTTGGACATCATATCCTCAATAATCTCGAGTGCCTCGCTGATTTTTCCTGCTTTACAATACCCATTTATCAGAGGGTTGTATACAACATCGTTCAAAACAAACCCTCTATCAGATGCTTCTCCCATGAATATTTTGGCCTCATCAAATCTCTCCAATTTCATGAGGCCGTTAATCAGAATGCTATAAGTTATAAGATTCGGATTCACACCTTTTTCTATCATCTTCGCTTTAAACTGCAATGCAGCATCTAATCTCCCGTTCTTGCAAAGACCATCAATCATACTATTGCACGTAACCACATTTGGAGACACCCCCGACTCTTCCATTCTCATAAACAATCGGATAGAATCTTCCACTCTCCCTCCTTTGAAAAATGCATTGATTGCAATGCTAAATAAATTAACATCCGGAGAAACACTGCAAAGCATGGCTTCAAATGCTTCGTAGCACTTCTCAAGCTCGTTCGCCTTGACCAAAAAATTCAACAGAAAATTGCAAGTCTTCAAAGATGGAAACAAACCCTTATCAGCTAATATCCTAAACGCATCAATAGCATAACCGGAACCCTTATCCTCAAATTGGGTACAGCAAACATGTATCAACGTATCCAATGCCTGAGCTCCGATGGCCGGACCAGACACCGCGTTCAGCTCTGCCAACACAGCAGCCAACTCAACGTGTCGATTCCCGGGATCCGCACTCGAAACAGGCAGCTTCCCAAGAATCAACTCTGTCAATAGCCACCTCGCACGCGGCAAACGGTCCGAATCAATGAGTAGAAGAACCAAAATGCAGTACGTCCGGACGGTGAATGGGAACTTGAAGGACTGAGCCGCGACGTAAAAGAACTTGAGGGTGGTCTTCATCTTAACGTCCGACCGGACCGCGAAAAACACCCGATCGAACTCAACGGGAGACAACCGCGCAATCACCGACCTACACTGGGAATGGGCGAGGCGCGAGCTCGACAGCATCGACGACACGGATTTGAGCACGCCCTGATCGAGCCGCCGACTCGACAGGGTCGAAGGAGCCGGTTCGACCGAGCCCCCGGGAGGCTCGGGTCGGGGATCACCGGGCGACGGTTGCCCGGAGCGGCGGCGGTCGGGGCGGAGAGGGGACGGGGCATCGGAGGAGAAGCTGATCAAGGGGCGAGCGACGGAAGGGACGGCGGCAAGGGAGGGCTTCGCCGGGACGAGCCTCCTCAAATCCATGCGCGAGCGGGGTTGATCCGAGCGACCCGGAGTGGGAACTCATGAGGGTGGAGGAGGTGGCAGCGAAGGAGACGGGGGGACGGGGAGGAGGAGGAGCGGCGGCAGCGTCGGGCGGAGGTGGTCGGGGCGGAGGAGGAGGAGGAGGAGGATGCGGAGGCGGCGGTGGGGAGCGGCGACGGAGAGGCCACGCGGAGCAACGGACACCATTTGAGGTTCTTCTGGGGTTTGTGCTGGTTGTTTGATAGCAATATGGGTTGTCGAATGAAGGAAGATGATCTTGCGATTGGGCCGTGCGGGGGATTGATGTTGGGCCTACCTTTGACGAGCGTCGGCCCGTGAGCCCGACTGGTGGACAGTGGAGGAGTGGTTCCCGGTTGGTTCGATTTTTGCCAACGTTTTCGAGTTTAACAGAAGTTCAAACTTCAAATCTCGACCTTTGCGGAAATCGTTAAGGCTTAGTGATCAGGATGGACATCTGAACATCTCAGTCCTGAACGGTGTTGCCGAACACCATGATGTGCGCCTCAATCTCACCTACATTTATCGGATTATTTGGCAGGAACGGCTTGTTTTCGTCACCGATTGATTACCGGTTGCCAAGGTAAATTATTATAGAGTCGGGTTTTGGGAGTTGGAAGTTTAGGTCGAGGAGGAGGAGATGTGACAGCGGCGCGAGATGGTAATCTGGGTAAGTGAATTTTGGCAATCGAAAGGGTTTTGGGAGTTGGAAGTTTAGGTCGAGGAGGAGGAGATGTGACAGCGGCGCGAGATGGTAATCTGGGTAAGTGAATTTTGGCAATCGAAAGGGCCGGTTGTTGGTGATGGTGGTGAAGGGGATGACCAGGGGGATTTAGGTATTGGAGTGGTGGAAAGGAAAGGATGGAGAAGCCGGGGGCCGGGGTGGGGTTGGGGTGCAAACACGTGAAAGTGAAGGTACGATGGCGGTGGTCGGGCAGCAGAGGGAAAAGCATGGTGATGGCCACGGGATGCAAGGCTATTGATGGCGGCGACAGCAGCGGCTGTGGTGGTGAGGGAATTGCGAACAGCTCCCAAGGGCCCTAAGCTACAGAAAAGCTGTTAAGTTTTTTGTTCAAGCATAACTTTGAAATGGGTAAGAAAGGTTCACAAAAGGAAAGCAACAGTACATGCAAAACACAGGCCATAAGAAACGAACGTGTTAGTTCATTAAAAGCGGGGATTCTGCCACCATCACTCAATGAGACCAAGTGCGGGCAGTATACATAAAACCTCACGGTTTAGCTGATACAGAAATATGTGTCGTGCTGAGTGCTCATTCCGAGTCGCATGGACTTGTAAAGCGACCCATAGACGAGAGTTCTATGTCAATAAGGTCCCCGACAGGTCAGACCAGAATAATGTACCAACAGAAGCCAGCGAAAACAAGGAAAAAGGGATCAAGAAACCGATGCCCCTAGTTTGTCCTGAAGAGTGACCACCAAGTCGTGCGCGTCGTCCAGAAGCTTCCACACATCCAATTGACCAGCCATGCTATTACACTCCCTCATGATATCCTCCATGCTGCTATACTTCTCTATAATCAACTTCCTCCTCTGCAGCACACAAGCAGCAATTGCGTAAAGCAACAGATCGTCAGTAGGTGGGGCCCGCAGCCTCATCCTCCCCCAAGCGGACCTGGCGATCCCGGCCCTTACAGCGGCCTGATCGGCCCACATCACCTCCCAGAGGCACAAGGTTTGCTCAAAGTTCAATTCTCTCCTAAAGAGCACGACCACCATTCTGTAGACAAAGAAGCAATCCTCAGCTTGAAGCTTCTCCAGATGGCTGTAGAGATGGGAGTCCTTGCACTTTATGATCTTCGAGACAATGTTCAGCTGTCTACGGATCCCCACCTCGTCTAGCCTAAAATTGTGACGTGCCTTTTTCATAAACCCCACAAAACACCAGAATGCTTCATCATCCTCCTCCATCACTGAGATAATCGGGGAAAGCAGATCGCTCATCCCCTGGCAGTAACCAATCTCTGGGTCGTACAGTGCATAAGCTTCGAGGATAGAGACCAGACGAGCAGCGTGAAAAATCCGAGAAGGCTCAAGATGGTCATAATCTTTCAAACCCACACTGTCAGCAAAACGCCTTGCCTTCATTTCACTCACTGTTGCCTGAGATGGAGAGTAAATTACCCAATCAGCATTTGCTCGCAGAGCATCGAGGCGGATGATTCTCTGCCACGTGGCAAAATCTTCATCACTATGTATCTTGGTCTTGGTTTTAGTAGCAGGCACAGACGAACTTTCTTCAGTAAGCTCACTGATGTCACTTACTCCGACTTCTTCGGTTGGAAGAAAGTGGGGTATACTATCAATCTCCTCAGAGGAATCGGAATCAGTAGAATCTGAGTCACCAGCGGAGGCACCCTCACGCATCAGTCCACTTTTTTCCATGTTTCCTTCCACTTTTGGCCTAGAAGACTGGAGAACCTCACCCTGGTCCTTTTCTGTATCTCCTTCCACCATTGTATGCAAGCATTGCGGGACCCTGTTTGCATTCTGCAAATCTCCTTCTGATATTGCAGTGGAGGATTGAGGGATCTGAAGTCCACTCTTATCGCTACCTCCTTTTATAGTCATACCTGAGGATTGAATCACCTGATCTCCATTCTTTTCCATATTATTATGTCCTTTAACAGTTGCACTGAATGATTGAATGACCTGATCTCCATTCTTCTTCTGTGAGTCTCCTTCCAGAATGGTATGAGAGGATCGAATGACCTGATCAGGACTGCTTTTCGTGTCTCCTTCTGCAATCAAATTGGAGGACTGAGAGACCCCATCGCTCATAGGACTGACTGTGCCATCAACATAAGTGCCAGTGCCATCCCCCTCCACGCAAGGTGATCTCCTCGAACTTACATCATCATCCATGGCAGAATCCAGAACTTGACTGAAATCGCCACTGCCTTCATTACAGCTGTCTCCAGCACTTTCCTTTGACATTAAACTCTTCTCACTGCGGCTGAGGATTTGCTGACACTGTTTCCGTAAACTCTCATATTGTTTTCTACATTGCAATAAAAGAGCATCAGGTACACAATAACTAAAGCCGGGAATGAGGTATATTAACAAGCCACATAATCTGAGAGTACCTATTTTGACTTCTAAGAGAATCCCTTTCTTCCTTGGAACTGTTAATGTCATACCTGTAAGACCAGAAAACATCAACATAAGGAGGGAAATGAAAACTTTGGAGACATTAAGGATCAAAATGTAAGTACTTTGCACATGCCACCTTGCTGAAATTCAACCAACTAAAGAAGAGCGATGAAAGCAATAGACATCCAAAAACAGCATAGAATTATCAAGAGAAAGTCATAATAACTCCATATGTTTGAAAGGATGAAGGAAAAGGACAAAATCAAAAGGGAGAGAACTTGGATTATCCCAAAAATGACGGCTATGGACTATAGGATAGAACCAACTAACTGTTGATTTCAAGTTATCATTATCTCCAAAATTCCTCTTAAGGATGCTGGGTGAATGTAACTCCATCAATTCTGACTTTAACCATGACTCGTATTATAAACTGAGTGGTTGGATTTTAACTCATAAAACAGTTGGTTTGATGCTTCTGAGTGACAAAAGTAAAGATACGACCACACTATAATACCTCATTTGATGTTATATGTTATCAGCTTTTTATGTACACACTCATTTTCACTCAAAAGCCAAAGACAATGCTACTACTTCTGGTTTCTACTACTGACATAGTTCGAGTTTCCCCCATATTTTTATTTCGCGAAAACAAAAACATAATTTCGCTTACAAAAGCAAAATCTCCGAATTCCTTAAGTCAGCAGCAGAAGCAAAGACTAAAAAATCCCCCACAAGCATGCTCTAATGTTGCCATTAACACAACCAACAATGACCAAATTAAATACTTATAGCCATACAAGAGCCAACACTAACAGCCTAATCCTTCCATTGATCCATAAAAGATTCAGAAATACAAGCGTTTAGAATGAGAAGTTGTTTTTCAAAGGTCAAATGCAAAAGCACTTGAGTAAAACATGGGAAATCACTTACACTCCAAGGAGGAACGGCCAAACCTCTGCTCTAATACTTGGATCAATACCCTGCAACAAAAATAACAAATCAAACTTAAGCCACAGAATAGGAAATTAATTTGAACCAAAGATTTGCAGCAACAAAAATTAAAAATCAATGGGTGCAATAATCATTATATATATAGATATAACCAAAGAATTTAGTCACTTACTCCACTCCGCACTTTTTTCAGAAATTTGACTCCACCATCAGAAAGTTTTCCATCAGGTGTAAATAAGCTCTTCCATTGCTTCGGCAACAGCGCATGTTTTCTTCTTCTCCGTGACCATGGGGATTTAAGACTACCCCTGAAAGTGGAGAAGGAAAATTGTTAGTTAAACCAAGAGGAAATGCTAGACAGACCAACGAAGAGTTCTACAACAAATCAAGAAGTAGACGGCTAAGCAATGAGTACTTTTGCCAGCAGATACACAGCTATTGTTAGCAAATATAAGCATAATATCCTAAGAAACAAGAACTCGAATCTTGTCAGGAATCATCAAAATATTTGCAAGCCACAAGGGGGAGGTAAGGTGACTTCAGAAGAAGGGGGGGGGGGGCGGGGGGAGGAGAAAGCAAGTGTAGACCATACTAGCATCCATATAGCACAGGGAGAGAGAGAGAGAGATACAGAGGCTTCGTGATTGTAGAATATGTTATCTTCCACCAACAACATAGTTCTCTACCACCCACACTGTTGCAATCTTTCCCCTCTCGTACACAATTATCAGCACGAAGCAGAATAAAGAGGTTCCTATTCTGAAAATACCTAGTGATTTTTGCACAAGACCCTACACATTTAACATTTAATTCAAAAGCTTCCTTCAATGACATAGAATAGGACAGCATGACAGAATCAGTTTCAATGCATTCACTCGATTCACTTCCATCCAATTCTTTCTCGACTTCTTGTAACTAACTCGAAACCAGTTCTACCCCCTCTCTTAAATGTAAAACAAATGCACAAAAATAAAGCTGTCATTGAAGTCCTTATCACACTGTCCTCATCTGACAGATCAGTTTATTTTTCACTTGCCTCTTTTACACCTCCTCAAACTACCACAACAGTCTCAGCACTTAAAATTTGATAGCCGGAACCTGTGGAACTAAAACCCAAGATGCAGAAAGAGAGAGAGAGATCGACAGAAGAAATGGCAGATTGAGCAAAGGACCAGAGAGTTTCCACAAGAAAAAAACTAGTTGTGCGAGGTAACAAAAAATTCAGTAGATCTGGATCCATAGGCAAATTGAAGAAAATCGAGAACCCAAAAGAGTGAGTGTAATCCAGAGCAGCCACAATGACCCCTTTTGAACACCAGATTGGGCAAAACAAAAATTGGAAAGGAACAGAATTGAATTGAAAGTATCAGCAGACCAGATTTAAAAAAAGAGGAATGTGGAACTCACCGGCTAGAAGGAGCTGGTGAGGACGATGAGGAAGCGACGACTAACAAGACCGATCGCAGATGAATCCACGATGAAGACGACAACGACGACGACGCCGCAGCTGTGGAATTTGGCGGCGAAGAGGAATTCGACGCCGACGACGGCGAAGACGAAGTGTTACTTCGCCGAAAGGATTTCATTAAAGGCTGTTTCTGTTGAGTGAGCATCTGGACCTTCTAGGTTTTACCTATCAATCAATCAATCAATCAATCTACCAACGAAAAGGGCTTTATTCCCTAGGGTTCTGATTTCGACGAGAAGAACGGAATCGAGCGCGCTAGTTTTCACCCTCCGTTCTCGAGAATCGCGATTTCGGGATTCGGCGTATCTCTACCTACGAGAGTAGACGAGGGTGGCGGCCAAGGCGAGGCCGGCCATGGCCGTCACGGCGATGGCTATCGTTCCCACATTGGAAGGCGCAGCCGCCGAGGACCAGAACCTCCCGCCGCCCCCGCCGCCGACTAGCGACCCGCTCCTCGCGCCCCCGCCGCCGCCGCCGCCGCTCCCGCTGCCCTCGGCGAGCAAGATCCGCGCCCCGTCATTGCCGCCGCCGAAGCCGGTGGTGAACAGGAGCATCAAAAACAGGGCGGCCGGGCTTGCCCCGGCGAGCCGATCGTCGGTGATCTCCCCTCGCAACCGCCGGATGCCCAATACCATCACCGACGGAAACCCCCCACCGCGTCCCCCTCTCTCTCTCTCACTCACTCTCCGGCGTGCGAGCTCCGGCGAGGTGCTTTTCTTCAAAGGAGCCTCTTCACTCGCTTTTCCATTGAAGAAGAAGGTGAGGAAAGATGAACAGTGAGATGCTCTATCGACCAAATAAAATACGTAGATAAATAAAACAAAATAAAATAATGATTACGCTTTTTTCTTAATTACAGTTTTCGTCTTTTTTCTTTTTTCTCGCTTTTGCCTCTCTCCACGTCTCTTTCTCGGGGAATCCCGGCCCGGCCCAGCCCGGCCCATGTCGCTTTCGTAGGCCCACCATTTCCGCTCATCATATATATATATATATCATCATCATTTAACCTCATTCCCAGCTCTTGCAATTCTTTTTCCCAACTTTTTTCTTTAATCACAACTTTATTTTATGGCCAAAAGAAAAACCTCTTGCAATTTTCAATTTTCTCCCCATATTTTGATGCCTGGTGAATGATCGGGTCGAGTCGGTCGAATATCGTGCCTGAGAAGCTTTTATTTGTGCCTGTTTTTTTGACTAGAGAATATCGATTACCGCTTCAAAATGATTGGATAAAGGGAAGTGCAAGAAAGAGAATTGCTTGCCTAATTTGTGCTCCGAGCTTGGTGCGCTTGCACAGATTTAATGACCTACCAGACCCATGGCGAGATCCAGTTGCGATCGAATGATGCCTTGTATGTATGCTAACCAATTGACAGGGCAAATAACACAGAAAGCCCCAAATTATACCCCGCCATGACATAAATACCCAAGATTTTTTTTTATCACCAAAAATCCTAAACTTGCTCGCTGCGACACAAATACTCCCAATTTTTTTGTGTCATGAAAAGACCTAACCTAAACTTATATGTATGTGACATTTATGCCCTTTATTTCAATTCCATCCAACGTATATTTTTCACTTTAGTATAAGTTCAGGGTTTTTTACGACACTATAAAATTTTTCGGGAATTTATGTTACAACGGGCAAGTTTAGAATTATTAGTGACAAAAAAATTTTGAGATTGTAGTGGGAAAATTTGGGGGTTTTTAATAATATTAACCCTTATAAATATGATTCGTTTGTCTGATTACTATGTCGCAATTTACCTCCCTTTTGTGAACCAGCCCTTATGCATAGCATTACTCCCCTCAATTCTTTAATTATATCGTTTCACTTTTTGCTATGAGTGTCAATGGTTCGGTTCGGGTCCGAACGGAACCGTTAGGATGATTGCTTGAGCCAAATCGAATTGCGACTCGAATCGAAAACCCAGTTCAGTTCGGGTTTTTCTTCCCAAGATAAAAGTTCAGTAAAGCAATCATCATCTCTCTATGGCCTGCTATCATATATTGGAGGAGTAATTCTCCCATTAGCAATACTTTTCAACTCGACAAGAGATAGACAGCCGCTAAGACTTCCGGTCTACTCTTCATGCCCGAGACAGCGGCTATGATTGTTTGCTTTCACCACAAGACAGGAAACAAAGACAAAGGCGAAAGATGAGGATATGGAATACCACACGAAACCAAAGTAAAAAAGACAAGCTCCACAAAAGAAGGCGAGACTCCATCCCAAACCCAACGCAAAAGCGTGGAAATTGAGAAAAAGAGAGCATGGGGAGAGACTCAAAGGGGAAGACAGTGCACTCATTGATGCCTGGGCCACATGATGCCCATCTGCTTTTGTCCCTCCCGCTCCATTCTAAAAGCAGTCACAACAAAGCATGGCATCCGGGGCTTCACTCGGTTGTCCTAAGCAGTGATTTTTCTCTCTCTCTCTCTCTTTATTGAATTTCTCTTTTCTTACTTCTTACTTTTCATCATCTCTGCTCTTCTTTTTCTTCCTTTTTTCTTGGAGGGGATGAGCGGTGCTTTCACTTTCATTATTGCTGCCGGGGTTTGCTTCAATGCCGTGGCTCTTGTGGATCTAGGTGGGTATGGATTCATGATCCAATTCTCAGACATATGCACAATGTTGGGTGGAGAAAAAATTCTTTTAAGGACATGGATCATCTTGCCGAGGGTCAAATACGGGATAGATTTCGATCTATTATGGATCGGACAATCACAATGGTTGGTGGCGATGGTGGTGAGTCCGATGTGAATTCCAAGCGATTTTAACGGTTGCCATGATATATGTAGTTCATAGGGCTCTAATCTAAGGAAACACTTCTCCATTTTAGGGGGGGCTTAAATGTTCACCTACCCTTCAAAAATAAGAAGAAGGTGTCCGATTCATGTCCCTCGTATAATCTAACATCTTCAACTTCGTAACGGTCAATCATGTTCAGACTGAAAATCTATCACTCTTCCGGAACAAAACTGCGGTCCGGATATAAGTCACCAGAAGAGGGTTATGTACGCTAATGAACTATTCATTTACCCACTAAATTCCTTTCTGCTAAGGCAATAATGCTCGTGCCATGCGCGCATCGATTGCATGGTGCCTACGGGAAAGCTCGTGCCCAAGCAACGAGAGCCCACCCCAGCTTCGGGTTCACCGGACCGGGTGGATCGTAACTGTCGATTTTATGGATCGCATGTGAGACTCGCACTGTCGATATCGCGACACCAAACGGTTATCCTGGATTGGGCCGACCGGACCCATTGCACGAGGGACCCGCCCCCGAAGGAACGGTTGTACTCGGGCCCCACGGCCAGATGATTCCCCCATCCGAACGGACCACAGTGACCCAACCCAAAAGCCTTGAGGGTATCGTGGCCCGACCCAAAAGCATTGTCTCATTCCCGTGGTTGTCGAGGGGTGTGGCCACCTTCATTTCCCAAACGCGCGACCGTGGGGCCAAAGAAAAGGACGTGGAGATGTGGACCGATATAACAAATCATGGATCAACGTTGCGACAAAGTACGACTCCTCTTAATAAAAATTGATACAAACAGTCCATAAATTTTTAATCAATATGATCAATGAATTTTCATTTTCGGTACATGTTCAATGTTGTCTATAAACTTAAATTTAAACATATTTATATAATTTAAGGACTAAATTGAGCACGTACCAAAACTTCAGAAATGGCATTTAACAATTTAAAAGTTTATAGGCCATAATGAACAAATTCAAATTTCAGGGACTATATTACAGATTGGGTTAAAGCAGAAAATGAAAAAGGGCAATGTGCGCGACGTGTGATGATCTTCGTTTTAGCAATCGAATCATAAAAACCAGTTTAGTATTCCCATGTTTGACAAGTATGAAGTGTGTGAGTAAGCTCATATTATCATTTAGATTATAAGTTTTTGTAATTGTTTTTTTTTTGGGGGTGGGGGGGGGGGGTTTAAGTGCATGATGGGTAATTTGAGTTCTTGTCTTTGGTCAATTGGGCTCTTGAACATTTTATTTTGATTAAATAAAAACAGTTTTTCGAAAATTATGCAATCGAGTCTTGAACTCTTTCTAAGTGGGTTTCCGACATGGGAAAGTCTAAGTGCCTCCCACGTCGCCTTTTTTAGATGCCATGTGATCACGAACTTAAGAGCCACGTAAGATTTCTCGCATCAATAGTCCATTGACGGCTTAGCTCAGGACTCGATTGCTTCCTCTCTAAGTGAACACCAATGACCTAATTGATCGAAAAAAAGAGACGCTATGAAATTAATTGACTAACGGCAAAATGTTAAGAACTAATCATGCAATCATCCCAATTCAGAGAGAGAGACGACCCTAACTTTAATAAGACCCTAACTTTGATAAGAAATCTAAGTACGTGAAAATTTGAAAGCTGTGCATAGGAGGATTAACTACTTAGATTCATACGAGTTTTTGCATTGTCTAGAAACAATGACCGTCAACGTTTTCATGGGATTGTGGCGATGAACTTGTTAACCTTCGACTTTCGAGTCACGGATATTGCAGAATAATTGCTACTTAATCCAAACATTCCGTAACGGGTATAAGATCCTCCTGATAATATGCTCGGGGAGATTTACTGGCGACACGTTAAAAGCCAATGAAAAAAAGAGGAAAAAAATCGAAACACCATAAAATATATTATATTTTTTTTGACGTTTTTGCCGGTGTCTCAAATTCTCAACCACGATTGGATCGAAAATGAAGCGAAGCCGGCCGGAGTCATGTCCTCCTAACCACCGCACGAAAGCTTGGCCGGCGGACGTTTGTCGCTTGTGGCGGGGTTGGTTTTGAAGTGGTCCTGGCACTATTCGGGTCGATTTGTTAACCATGTTTAGTAAATACAGTATTTTCAATTTCAGCGCACTGGACAAATGATTTTAGAAGGTAACAAATTTTGTTTGTTATTATTGTTAATAAAAACCCTGTTCTTAAAAAAAAGATGCCGGCGGTCATTTCGCTTCTGCGGGCGGTTCCTGCCTGCGAGTGAGGCGGGCGAATTTTTTTTTGCTATGCCGAGCCTTGACCATGCCGATTGGAATGTGAAGTTTGCTTCGGACGGGTCGGGCTGCTTCGATTCGATCCTTTCGATCGGTTGAGTAGGTTCAATTATGCCGCGATAGCGTACAAGGCTTTCATGTATTGAAGTTTAGGAAAACAATGCAATGGAACCAAAAAGTAACTAGCAAAAGTGGACAGAGCTGAGGAAAGTTCAACGCATAAAACACGCCTGGTGTCTGGTGAGGATGGTGGAAAATACAATTTGTACTATTTATTTTGCGGCGAAATAATCGATTTTGAAAAATTTGATTGTACATAGCACGAGGACAAATAGTACAAATTGTATTTTTTTTAAAAATATTTAACAAGTGTCTCTAAATATTCGTGAACAAAATTTTAAGTAAAATGAATCAGCTGCGTGTTGTCTCGCCTTTATTAAGGAGCTTTTCGAGAGGCTTTTGGAACACATTAATTTGCACCCAATAATATCATGATTATCGCGGGAGAATAAATAAATGAGTTTTGTCGACATACATTCCATTCCATGACACTTGTTAAGTAGTTAGAGCAAGAGTTAAATTTCGAATAAACTGATCTTTCTCGTAACATGCGTAATTAAACCATATAAAATTTTCGAAGTAATCAATCGATAAAAAATTATTAACAATTTCTCGTCCAAACATACACAAGAACCACAGACATGTTTTTCGTCCATTTCATTTTGTAAGCGATACAAGCGATCCTTTATAAATTTATTTATTTTTTCCAAATCATTGTTTTCGAAAACAAACACGCTCTAAATAGACCTGGCAAAAATGCTCCGAAGCACTCGTCATCAACTTTACCCTAAGTAAATTGCAACATTTTTAGTGATTAATTAATTTAAATAGTCAATTAAATAGAGCGTGCTTTGAAAAATTTCTTGGTCGTCCGACGTGGCCACTTCACAATGATGTAATAATAATACTCGCGGTCTCACCGGAAAAACACTCCAGCTCGCCAATTTCAACGCTTTTCTCGTCTTTGACCCAAAAAAAAAAAAAAAAGGAAAAAAGAAAAGAAAACGTCGCGAGCGCGAGCGAGCCCAGCACCTTCTTCAACCAATGCCAAAGTGCTGCTTTGGCTCTCCGCCTCCGCCGCCGCTCTCCTCCTTCCGAGGCCCCGCCCCTCCGCCTCCTCCGCCGCCGCCGCCGGCAGCCTCGCCCGGCCGCGTCTCCGCCGTCCGCGCCGGCGCCGCCATGCCCGGGCCCCACCCCTCCCTCGAGGTCCTCGGCGGGGGCCGCGACCTCTTCCTCCCGGCGCTGACGACGCTCGGCCGGCCGTACCCCCCGTTCCCCGTCGTCGGCTGGAACCGCCACGTGGAGACGATCTTCGCCTCGTTCTTCCGGTCCCTCCCGGACGTCAGGCTCCGGCGGGAGTGCCTCCGCACGCGCGACGACGGCGCCGTCGCCCTCGATTGGGTCTCCGGCGACGACCGCAGCGTGCCGCCGGATGCGCCGGTCCTGATTTTGCTGGTACGCGACTGCATTCCTGCGTTTCTCTCCTATTGTGTCGTCAGAGGGTGTTCGTCACGCCGCTGCGATTGTTTTCCGTTTAGTTTTCGACAGAATGGAGAAATGAACCTGTAATTTAGCAAAACGTGAAGATGCATTTCATCCCCTCTGTCTATGTAGTAAAAGCCCGATGCTGTTTATGCTTGTGATGGCCCGAAATTCTTGTACTTGCGTAGCTTTTGTACAACGCACTGGCTTATGATTAGACTGGAGTGTAATGCTTTCTCCGAGCTATTTGTCACCGTCTCTGAAATGGTTGAAGCGAGTTCGATCTAGTTTGTGGTTGATTGCAGCCTGGTTTGACGGGCGGCAGCGGAGATTCGTACGTGAGGCACATGTTGGTGAGAGCTAGGAGTAAGGGATGGCGCGTCGTGGTGTTCAATAGCCGTGGTTGCGGAGATAGTCCGGTCACCACGCCCCAGGTAATGGAATCCAACCCATTCAGCTTGCCTTATCTTCCCCATTTTTTGCGGCGATTTGATACCGCGAGCAGTTAATCCCGGACTATGGATGAACGTGACTCTTCTGATGAATCACAGGCATTAGTACAGAGGGATTGTTTTAAGGAGATTTAACTCTTATCATTGCAGCGGTTAATAATTGCGATCAAATTAACCATGGGATCCAGTTAAAAAGCTTTGACTTTGAATTTTGGATTCACCAGAATTATTGTGCTGATTGCAACTATATTGCTGGCAAACAGTTCTATTCAGCTTCCTTTACGGGCGATCTACGTCAAGTAGTAGCCCATGTGGGTGATCGGTATCCAAAAGCCAATGTATATGCTGTTGGCTGGTCTCTTGGGGCAAACATTCTTGTTCGCTATCTTGGAGAGGTAAGGTAATTGAGTTTTGGTGCCTAGTTCTTAGTTGATGTTTTATATACACAAACGCCATCTCCTATTTACCGGATTTCAATAGTAATGTCTACGATAGGATAATATAGGATCTATGATGATACTTCATATTTAAAATTGAGTCATGAGGCTTTCTTCAGCTTGTTTCTTCTTACCTTTGCATGGATATGGGCCTAGTCCAACAAACACCTAAAAACTTGTTTTGCCAATATATTTTCTCAAAATTTGATTCTAAGAGTGTGACTAAATAACCGCCTTCCTCAGAGAATTTACTTCTTTTGTTGTATAAGATGGGTTTGCGTTTGAAGGACATTCTGGTGCTGGGGCCATCTCTATCTTAAGAAATACTTTGGTTGTGTTCCCATGTTTTTCTACTACAGTAAGCTTTTTTAACTGCTTTGGTCTTGGTATATGTACTACATAGAAGCAATTTAGTCTATTTGTTGTACTTGCTCTTGGTGAAAATGGGCTAGGGTGGGGGAGGGATCATTTTTTTTCTTCTGGAGCTTTAGATAGCATTGACAGTTTCTATATTCTGTACATTTTGTTGCCCTTTAAATTCCCGATTCACCATATGCTCATGTTTCATCAATGTTTTCGCAATGTCTTGTTCTCAGGAATCTCATACTTGCCCTCTTTCTGGAGCTGTATCATTGTGTAATCCTTTCAATTTAGTCATTGCAGATGAGGATTTCCGTAAGGGCTTTAACAATATTTATGACAAAGCTCTTGCACGTTCTCTACGGCAGATTTTTAAGAAGTAATCATGTACTTCTTTTCCATGCATAAATAGATTTCTCTCATGCTCAAATTAGAGGCAGAGTTATATCATACTTCATGCAGGCATCTCCTCCTCTTTGAAGACATGGGCGGTGAATATAATATCACATTAGCTGCTAATGCAAAAACCGTCAAAGAGTTTGATGAAGGATTAACCCGTGGTACGTTTTCTTGTTGACATGGATGCCTCTGGTGCTTGTGGGTTCACGTGCCTGCAGGAGCATGTGTACTGTTTTGGACATCAAGTACTTGCATTTTCCAAAATTATTGTAATTTTGTCCTGTGACCATCTCAAAATGTCTTAATTTTGACCAGAATCATCTCACATTGTTATCATGCTTGCTTGCAGTTTCATTTGGTTTCAAGTCAGCCGATGAGTACTATGCTAATTCAAGCAGTTCGGATACCATAAAGCATGTGTGCAAGCCTTTACTGTGCATACAGGTTATCAAGAGATTTCTCACTTTATGTGTCAGCTTGATGAATTGCTACTGCACCATTTTTGACCAAAAAAAAATAGGAGCTTTTAGATTATTTTTTGTCACATTTACCAAAATATGCATCTGCAGTAGATGAGACCTCTTTATTCATGTAGAATATATAGATTTGTTTATAGAAGTGGAAGTGATGGTCCTTTGAGTACTTATTCTTACAATGTTTGCGGTCTTACAGAGATAGATTTTTATATAAATTATTTATGAAGTTTAAAAAATATGTCAGTTAAAGTGCTGAGTTTTTACTTTATATCCTTGCAATTAAATGTTCTGTTTCAAATTGCTACGCTGGTTGAGTCACAGAAAAGTTACATGACCATTTAAAGGTCCCAATTTCGATAAGGCTGCTTGAATAAGGGCGTGGGCAGGTGTTGAAAACCTGAGATTGGCTAGTTTTTAATTAAAAAGGCAAATTTGATTCTTGGAGCATTTTTTAACGCAAGAAGGATAACAAACATACTTAGAAGCTTGGTATGGTATGGCTCATTGTTTCCCTTTCTAACACCCCCAAGAATCATTTGTAAGTAAAGGAAGAATTGCCGGAATATATGTTTAGTTATTTTGTGGACTATAGTTGGTACTACACATTGTTTAAGTTCTGTAAGGACATATGATACTTCAAGTTATGGGACAAAAAACCAAAGAGCATAGAAAAAGTATACTACTGTACTATACCCCGATTCCTGGATATGATACTATGTTCTGTTCAGCTGGTTATCCTTGAGAACACATTTCCGATTTATGTATTGTACAAGAGTTTCCAGGATTGTAAGTTAATAAAAAAGATTATCTGATGAAACACATCCACTCAGATGAAGATCCAAAAATTAAACATTCGATGGACTTATGGTTATCAATGAAGTTTAGATTACTACATATATCAAAGATCCTAATGTTGAGAAATTGGCTTGCACTGAGAACTCATAGCTTGGAATCATTCTGACTGCCAAAGGGATCAGATTATTTCTCAAGCTCTATTGAATGACTCAAGTAGTTGA